>OU744253.1:21200000-22400000 GCA_916610215.1 Omphaloscelis lunosa
AGTGGTCGCTAGCGCTATTGCAGAGATCCTGGGTTCGATTCCCAGGGAAAGTGTTATTAGGTTTTTCCATCAGAAACATCTCAGTAGCAGCTCCGGAGTGTGGCTTTGTGCCCGATGATGGCAATAGGCTCGACCCTTATTACATGGGCCTTAAACATAGCTGGCGAAATGTGGGTGTAGTACCTACCTATGGTAGGTACTACACATCTGCCGAACCCTTCTGGGAAAATAGGTGTGATGATGTTATTATGTAAGTATAAAGAGTTATGCGAGTAATAGACTGCTGGGTAATAGGCTGATATAGACTAAGCTTATCATATTTTTAATCGATTTTTTTTCATAAGTTCTAACAATAGTCTGGACTTGTGTCGGGGTTAATGTCAATTAACATATTCCCAATATCCCGAGCAAGCATTAACCCGACAATGCAATAGCGTAGCCTAGGACTTGTAACAAAACTAGCGAAATGTGAAGTATGTATATATAGCTCTACCTTCCCTTCAGGAAGTAACCAGTTGACATTTTGCATTGTGATTTCGGTTTAATATTTTAAATTGTGTAACACTCTATTATCTCTCATTATAAACATTAAAATACTTGTATACAATTTATTAAACAACTCTGTTATTGGTGTTCTCTCTTCAATGACCCCAAGGTACAGACAGGCAAACGCCTAGCTAATGTTTTAAGAAAATGCCCGTATAAATAAATTTGTAAAAAAGGAAACAAAAGTTTAATGGGTAGGCTTTAATATCATGTTCTTAAAAAAATAATATTATTATTATAATGTGATCAGTATTAAATACTTAACATGCAGGACTTATCGCAAAATTTACCTTAATAAAGAACAGACAACCATACAATAACAAAACTATAAACTTATTTTTATCATTAGCATTAGCTGTGAATTTGAACACAATATTAACCTTACTTCTAACCTTCTAATTAGTTTAAATTCAAAATAGTGAAAATAAACGACTGCCTTTGTGACTAGGATATAGTTTAAAAATGCATGGATTTAGTGGCTTTTGAATTTAGTTCAGAGGCGTTAGTGATTTTAAGAATTGGAAAAAAACGACTTACTGGCATTTAATTAAAAATAATAATAACGAGACCAACTCATAGACAAAAAAAAAAGTTTTTTTTTTTTAACTGCTAAACGCAATATCGATAAAAATGGATTTAGTGAATTTTAGAACTAAAGCATCCAAATACAATATAAAAATAAATAAAATTGAAGTATTCATTCGGAATGTCAAATTAACAGCTTTTTACGATAGATACTTATACCAAACAAAAAAACCTTTTTTTTTTGTCTGTCTGTTTGTTCCGGCTAATCTTTGAAACAGCTGGACCTATTTTGGCTGGACGTCCTCTGGTAAATAGCTGATGTTATAAGGAATAATTTAAGAGCATTTATTCTGAAATTGGGCAGTCGCAAATATATTTCAAATATTTCGCTGTTTTAATTAATTTGGCAATACTGTATGGAAATAAGAAATGTGGCTAACTAGCGAACTAGAATAATACTAATGAATTGCAATTATAACACTGAATTTGATATTGTAACCATTGTAGGTGTAAAAAGGCATTTGGAAATTTTCCAAATACTTTTTTTACATCTAAAACTAAATATTCGGTATTACGACATTAAGGCATTTCATAATCAATATTTTAGTTCCCTAGTTCGCCATTTGACAGCTATTTACGACGTTGCCAACTTTTAGGATAAACCCTCTTAAGATACTTACTTTATTTTATAAAAAGAATTAGGGTCCACGCGGGCGAAGCCGCGGACAGCAGCTAGTTAGTTATTTAATAAATAAATTTGAATGATATTAAAAGGATAAGCTCAACTAAATATAGTATTTATAAAGGGTAATATTTTGTAGCTAGCTTCAATACAACTTTACCTCTTAATCTCCTGTAAGCAAATATCTAACTGAAGGAAAACACGGAGAAATAAAGATGTCGTCTTTAGTACCTACAGGGTTGTATTAAAGCGGGATTCATTAAAGGAAGAAATAGGAGAAATGGCAAAGCAAACTCCAAAGAAAGAACCACCTGTAAGCTTAGAAGTTATTTTATTTACAAGTCAATAAGATAATAACTAAAAACTAAGGCAAAAACAATTTGTTAATATATGTGTATGTATGTGTCAATTCTGATCTGCCTAGCCTTTTCCCAACTATATTGGGGTCGGCTTCCAGTCTAACCGGATGCAGCTGAATACCAGTATTTTACTGCCTATCTGACCTCCAAAACCCAGTTTAAATATTTATATTTCACAAATAGTATCATTATTATTATTAACATGGAGATTGTCATAATTATTTTGTTAGAATTATTTTTGTAAGAACCATGTTCACAAACATATTTATTGACAAGTAAGATAAAAGTAAATAGCTAAATTTGAATAATTAAAAGTCCTCTCGTGAGAAAGTACGAATTTAATTTAAAATATTGCACTTAGTAAAATAACACAAGCTTCTCCGCTCGGTCGAAAATACCCGACCTACGAGGTACCATTTCATGCAACCCGTCAACGTCAACGTGGATTGATAGACGGGAATATATCTAGAGCGGGTCTTGCAAGCCCCCTCTGCCTACCCCCCCGCGGAAGTGTGCGTCCGTCCGTCATCCGTCATCGTCAAATGTGTGCACGGTGCGCCGAACTCGCGGAGTCTAGACAAAGGGGTAATTCACAGGTGTTTAAATTTTGTTTGTTTTTTTTTGGACTTTGCAGTCAAGGATTAAATGAATTTTGGTTTGAAAATGAGAAGGTTATTGCAGTCAATTGACTCAGGCGTGACCTTGCGGAAATCCATTATAAAATGATGACGTGGATATATTTAGTAACCTGTTCCGCTTAGCTATTTCTAAAGAGTCTTAAAAAGACTCTGGTGTTGCCACACCAAGCACCGAGCGCAGACTGACGCGAGTCTGCGCTCGGTGCTTGGTGTGGCTACACGCCGCGTTCGAGTTCACGACAAGTTAATCGTCATCCTGAGGATGCCTCGTTGAGAGGTGAAACACGTGTCGATTTCTTCCAGAGTCTTTTTAAGACTCTTTAGAAATAGCTAAGCGGAACAGGTTACTAAATATATCCACGTCATCATTTTAAGGTTATTGTAAGTTTTATTTCGTATTTGTTTGTCTTTACTGAACTGGATGTTTCTTTCACTCAAAACATCCGTTCTTTGCTCACACGCATATTATAATAGCGAACCATTTATTATTATTAATTAGTTTCCCAAATTATGTAACGTAAACTAATGTGCCATTTATGAAAGGAAGACGCTTGTTCACAAGTATTTAAAATATTCTTCTAACGTAGAACCAGCTTTGATCAATGCTAACTAGGGGTATCTTAATTTAACCACGTAATCGCTGAGAAGACATTTATATGAACACGTCTTTTAATTTTCCTATCATTCTATGAGACCGTTAACTTTTCAACACCTTGCCTGCGCTTGTTATTCAAACACTCGCGAATCCGTGAACCGATATTTATATAGCCGTTATTTTTATAAACTGCCATCTTTATTTCTGCCATAAATCCCGCCAATCACGGCAATTATTTATAGCGTCTGCGGAAAAAAATTAATAAAAGTAATTTTTTAGTCAACACACAAAAACTTTTTTTCTATAATCCTATGGAATACTTCCTATATTCAAAAAGTTGCTACCCAAAAATTTTAATCGCATAATTTGATTAACGAGCGTGTCAAATCCACGCATTTTTTTTTGTCCAGCGTCTTTTGTCGATGCACGTTTGGCGCAGTGTGCAGGCGATAATGGACACATGTCCCGTCATCCATCAGTGCCGACAGATGCCGCAGAGTGGACGGCATTTGTTTCGACAAGAGTTATAGGTGGAGTGCGCTCCATTTCAATATAGTTTTAGTTCAGTAATCGATACGTTTTAGTTTTCCGGTGAGGTGAGTTTTATATTGAAAAGGTGAGGAGATGACATTTTTTGGCGAAATGTGTTTACGTTTTTGGTATTTGTTGGTAGCATCCTTATTTTTGTAACACTACATTCCATAGTTTAACTTTAATTTTTTACAATTTAGCTACCAATAAAATCATAATAAATGTAAATATTTATATGACAAAGTAGATTCTAGGATGCTTAAACATATTAATATTGTTATTAAAACAGATACAATTAAAAAACAGCGCTCCAGGCTCCATATCAATCCCATAAATGCATACAAAGGTCAATAATTACAATGACAAAACACTTTAACAGAATAACAGTCACACAATCACCTAACATCAATTAAAATACCCATCTGGAACTACTAAATACCAGGAGCGACGTATTTATTTAACATTACAATTATTTCACGTCCAAAATAATATGTTTCAATAAATAAACGAATTTACAACGCCTACGTAACATTTGAAATATTAACAATGATATTATTTTGTCCAGAATAAACAAACGTTAGCACACTATGCGAAGTAATTAATTTATTTGAATGTTATGAATGGAATATTATTTATATTTTTGATGGCTTACACTCCCTTTTTGGATCAATGTGGCTATATTACAAAATATTATTATCAACCAACTACATCGGAGACATGACGACTGTTTTAACCGAAACTGTATTATTTTACACATTAAAACGTATCTTAACTATAAGCAACTTGTATAAATAGAGGGGTTTATATACAGATTTAACTGAATCTTTGATTTTAACCTCAATATAAGCAAGTCCTTGTGTCTAAGCTTTTCAGTATTAATAAAAAAGCGCTCTTTGAATTCTCACCCCCTGTGGCGAGTCAAGGCCATTCAAATGAAACAGCGGGCAACGGGTTATAATTTCTTCAAGGCCATAGTTTAACTTTAATGTTCAACAATGCTCTTCAGGCTTAAAGGCCAATTAGATCGAATTTTGAGTAGATCCAAAAATCTGCATTTAGTCGAGAATCGAGTCGGTCGTGATTGGACTTACTCTTGAGTTAAAGATGAAATAACGGCATAACTTATAAACAACTTTAGTATTTCATTCTAAACTGAAAAGTCGAGAGCAAAACTTCTTCCGTAGAAAGTCGGTCAAGGTCAAAAAGCTTTTTGAGAAAAGTGGGGTACAGTTGAGCGAAAGAGATCCCAACAAAGAAATTTGATGCATAGTGCCAATTAGGTACTAAAATAAAAAGTAGTGTAGTGTAGTGCATATCACACTTATTATAAAATTGAAAATAATTAATTAGGTAGGTAATTACGGTGCTAAAGGGTTCATTTTTCCTTAAAAAAAATCAAAACTTTAATAGAAAATTTATTCCCCAAAATAAAGCTAAAAACAATTTGTTAAACTTAAATAATTTGCAATACTTATTTATGTCATTGTACCTACTTATATATATTTGAGTCATTTTTATTTATCTAGCAATAAATTTTCTGAATCAATATTTATGAAGATACTACGTTGTACAGAAACACCTGGTATCGCCAGTTACTCCGTTTATATCCATTTTCTTTAAGTTTTCATTGAGCAAAATAATTGGACAACATATACATATTCTTTGTACTTAGGTACAATAACCTACCCCAACCAAAATATTTAAAAAAAAAATTGGCAAGGCGCACCTTGCCAATTTTTTTTTTAAATATTTTTTTTTTAAATTGGCAAGGTGCGCATCGGACTCGCACAATAAACTCGCCGTAGAATATTATTTTTACACTACGTTGTGAAAATTTCAACTGTCTACCCTTCGTGTGCGAGTCCGACTCGCACTTGGCCAATTATTTTTAACCATCCATTTTGGACGTTTAAACGTATCTTAAATAATTATTTTATTAAATTAGCTGAATCTTTCATCTTAACCTCAATATGAGCAAGTCCTTGTGTTTTAGCATTTGAGTGTTACTAAAAAAGGGTTCCGTACCACCGTAGAATATTATTTTAACACTACGTTGTGAAAATTTCAATTGTCTGTGTACGGAAACCTTCGTGTGCGAGTCCGACTCGCACTTGGCCAATTATTGACACCCGCTGACAGACATAAGAACGTACGGACAGCGGAGGCTTAATAATAGGGTTCCATTTGGCACCTTTCGGGTACGGAACCGTAAAAAGTAAAAAAAAAAATATGTTGTTAATTCAGGATCCAAATACATATTTCACTAATCAAGCAACTTTCACTTCTTAAAATTCTCAAAAAGTTTTAAAAAGAAATTAAAATGTCTTGTGAATACAGAATTCAGATTTTATTACCAATCCAATATCCGATACTTAATAAACTGATCAAAACCAAAGAAATCTTTAATGAAAACACTTAACTGTCAAAAAAAACTATCTGTTTCTGCTAACCGAACTTAACCTTGCCATCGCGACGACTCGTATAAATGACAGTACAGACGGCTCCTACATCGATCTACTTATTACGATCAAAGACTAAATTACAAGAATAAATTTTAAAACAAATACATTCAACAGTACTAATAAAAACACAACTACACTATTTCGTAATTTACAAATTGTGGCCTAAAGTTGGTGTGATTTTTTTTTACAAAAAAAGTAATATTTCTTGTAAATCAAGGACCTACTACAACTACCTACATTTTCATATAAAAAAGACGTAGAAAAACTCTTTTAAACCTTTGAAATCTCTTAAAAATAAACTCTAAAGTCAAGAAAAACCATCTGTTTTTACTAACCGAGCTTAACCCCACCACCGCGAACGCTGAGACAAATGACGGGGGGCGCTCCTACATCAATCTACTTATTACGGCCGACCTGAAGTAAATCATTTATTGTGCGATCTAAATCTCGCTATTTACTCAACGATGGGTCATGGAGAGCCATCAGTCAGGTGATACTGACTCTTTTGTGGGTCATTGTTTATCGAGTTTTTGTGCCAAAGTAAATGGGAGTGAAAAGTGAAATGAAATTGGCACTTTGGTAGGATGTATGTGGTGGGATGCTGATAAGTGTTTTGGGTTCAGAGGTTTTCGAAGTTCTAGTTCATGAAGTGATCATAAGTATGATCTTAAAGTGATCCTAACGAGCGAATGCTCATTCTATCCTGTTCTATGAAATCATCTTTATGTAAACAGAGATAAAGAATTAATTCGTTGTACTGTCAATACAAAATTGTTACTATGTTCGTTTGGTCTGAACCTAAGCCTTAAAGATTTTATAGACCATATTGGGAAAGTAGGTTAGTAACACCTGCCTAGATTATTAGACTTTAGGTGATCTGATCACAGACAGCAGCAGCACACCTACAGTTACAGCCTCGACGTTCAACAAACAGTGTTATGTCTTGGCGTATATATATAATTGCCCTCTGTTTTATTATAAACTATGAAATAATAAGTACTGAACACACTTCTCTAACTCAACATTAAAATTAAAAACATATCTAATATGTGACGTACGTGTATTAAAGTGATAAACGACTAATAAGACGTGCAGTATTTGTTGATGAAGTGTGTCCGGTCCCACTTCAATGTAGAACACTTGATTACTTTTATGTCTCAACAAATTACGCGCAGGAATGTTTCATGATATTTCAACTGGCATGGAAAGACAGATATTAAATGTGAACTGAATTGATTGGATCAACTGCTGTTAAAAGAAAACTGGATCACATTAGGTATGCTTAATTACTCATTAAAGTAAAACGAGTTCCACCCATCACTATTGTGATTAGTTTTTTTCATCATTCAAATGATTTGTACATCACAGACAGCCCGCAGATGTTCAATTAGCATTAATTTCAATAAAAATCATAACCAAAGCACAGTGTAACGATTTTATTAGTGATCCTTTTTTTTCGAAAGGCCGTAAAGCCGATCGTAAATAACAGTGGAAATAATTAAACATTCTCGACAACTATCCCGCCATCACAATAAATAAGCGAATTTACTGTCCAGAAACAACTATAATTAAAAGCCAGGAAAAAAAATAAACACAGTATTATTTCATTCGCTGCCATAAAAAGATGATAAACAGCGTATAAATCATGCTATCCATCTCGCGACTGCGGGGCTCGTAAATCGTGGGCAATGGTACCCCGGTGTACCCCGGTACCCCACCGGCGGACGAGGGGTTGTATTCATTAATTTGATGATATAAAACAAAATGTCATTTTAATTAGTCACCATTATTAGACGTACAATGACAGACAGCGGTCTGAGGGGTCGGGGGACGTTTGTCTTGTTTGGGGTTGGGTCGTTGGGACAGACGGGGATGTACTGTGGAAACTAGTGGTGGCGGTGACGCTTCAGTGAAAATTTCTAGCTGAAACCTTACTAAAGTTCAGCATTAGAAAACTCTATTGATTAATTAAAAAACTAATCACTAAACATTTTCATTACTCGCAAACTCAGAATACAATTAATCGATAAGTACCTACTTGAAAATAACTAAAACAAATGTGATAGTCATTACAGACATTAATTTTGTCTTTTACTGTAATCTACATGGAGAACACGTAAAACAATTAGACGGTCTACTAAAATATTTTCTCTCTAAAGTCCCCGTTCCCGCCCGCTATACCTCCCCGTATATTTCCTTTACCTGTAGCGACGAATCCTCGCCTTCAAGGGTTTGACTGACGGCCCGTCTGTCACAGTTCTCCTTCAAACATCTCCCTTACCAAGCCATCCATTACGGCTTTCCTTCGCAACCTTCCACTCAGCCGCTTGTTGACCCGTCAATGGATGATACAAATTGTAAGTCGTCGATGTATTTGAGGTCGTGGTAAGGGATGTGCGTAAACTGCGATGAATGACGTAATTTGGGTGATAAAGACGAGGTTTCTTGGAGTTAAGACGTCTCGCTGAGTGATTTCGGGGCCCGACAGATTTAGTAGTGGTTAGTCAAACATGTTTTATGACTAGTTAATTGGTGATTTTTGGGCTCGTTTTTTTTTTAAATCTTTTGACGGTTTTTAACTTTTTAAATTTTTTATCAATGTTAGATGAAACTTAACATAAAGTGCAACTAAGTATGTTGTGTCTCCTTGATCATGTAGAAAAACAATCAATATAGGGTCTAATGCATCGACATAGTCAGGCAATGCATTAAATTAAAATTCTTTTCAAAAAATTTGATCAAAGAGACATGACCTTGCGTATGACACGCTGACAGAATGTATGCGAACAATAAACGATGTGAATAGCTACTATTTTTGGAAATGAAATGAAATGAAATTGTTTATTCTGTAAATATGATATCGGAATCACTTTTACACGTCATATTAAAAAATAAAATAAGCTATATGAGTTCGGCGTTTCCTATCTGACTACTCTGAGAAGAAAGGCCGAAACAAACTCAGAGGTCGCAATCTCTTTTAAAATTCAGACATAATCTTGGTCAGGCTACATGAGGACCATGTAGATTAGTGTCTGAAATGGCCTTTTGAGGAAAGGACCACACAGATTTGAGTGGACCGGTCCAGTCAGTGCAACCATTTGTCAGTAATCGTGGAGCTCAATTCAAAACTTCAGGAACTCAGCTTGACGAACAATACCAAAGAAAGGACATTTGGGTAGGTCTCATAAACTACTCAAACTACCAGACTATCATTAAAACTAGCAGAGATATAAAAAAAATATTATTTTCCACATAGTCCTCACATTCACAATAATTAAAATAATATTGGTTGGCACAAAGGTAATGAGACACTTGGTTTACGTTTTATATTTTTTATTATTATTACAATACAAAAAGCTTAGTCAATGATGTAATCACCATTAGCATCTAAGACTTCTTGCCAACGATCCGGCAAAGTTTGGATGCCTTTCGCCCAGAACTCTGATGGCTGTGCCTCGAAAAAGTTGTTCAACTCCGCCTGTACATCATGGAAATCATTAAATTATTTACCCCGCAAATGTTGTTTCAGGGCTGAAAACAAACGATAGTCAGATGGTGCGAGGTCTGGAGAGTAAGGTGGGTGGGGTATCGTCTCCCAGCCCAAGTTCTGCAGCTATTGGAGAACGGTAGATACGACGTGAGGTCGAACGTTATCATGTAGTAAAATTACATCGACTCGTCTTCGTCGTTTTTTCTTGATAGCAGAAGATACTTCGGTTTCATTGTGTCCATGAAACAGCATGCCTTACGCGTCCCAGAAACAGCAAAGCAGAACTTTTAAGCGGTTTTGACTCAGCTTCGGTTGAGTTGGTGGCGTTTCTTCTCGAGGCAGCCAAAAAACACGACGTGTATCGTTCTCATAATAAATCCATGATTCATCTCCCGTAACCAGATCAGACAAAAACTCTTTACGTCGGGGTCGCAGCAAAAGTGTTTGACAGATGGCGACACGGACTGCACGACTGGCGTCGGTAAGGATGTGCGGTACCCATCGAGCCAAAACTTTTCGATACCCTAGCTCATGCAGATGGTATTCCACAGCGTGGTGATTGCAGTTAAGAGCTTCCGCTAATTCACGAGTGGTAGCATCCGGATTCGACATCAGTTCGTGGCGTAAATCGTCATCATTGAATGGTCGTCCTGAGCGTGACTGACTTTCAAGGCTCCTGTCTCCTGATTTAAAACGGTCAAACCATCTGGACACCGTGGCATGGCTAGTACTTCCAGCGCCCAATGCAGTGTTGATATTGTCAGCCGCAGCCCGCGCACAGTGGCCTAACAAGTAGGTACTCGTATAAGTATAGTGTTCGAACTTTTCGCTCGTCCATTTTTCTTCAAACTGACTAAACCAATCGCGAGGGCGGCTTTATATACCCCCACATTAGAAGTACCTAGACTGTTCTACAACATACTAGAATATTATCGAAAACAATTAACTTAAGTAAGAAAATGTATAGAGTTTTGTAGTGTCTCATTACATTTGTGGCAACCCAATATAATACTTTACTATAAGTAATCATGTCATTTTGAATATTTTTTTGTAAATTGAAATTTGAAAATTGCACTCTTAAACTCACACACTCACTCATTAGTATTACTTGTAACATTTTTAGGAATATCGTATAGGTAGTTTTACAATGCTTGTAAATATGTGAACATGGTGCTCACATATTTACAACTTGTAATTACAAGCATCTTCCATCACATTATTAATTTTTCTGTCATTGCTTAATTTTTAATATTTTTTTCTTATTGTAGTTATAGTAATCTTATGGTCTTCGCATATATTATATTTAATGTATACAAAATATTGTAAAACGTTTTAAAAGTCGATGGAGTTTCTTGCCCATTCTTCGCCATACGAAAACTACCTTTTGGAAGGGGCACCCAGAATCTATTCTATTTTTTTTTGTAAATTTTGACGTTCAAAAGTGCCTTTTATGTTTATGTTGAAATAAATTATTTAAGTTTGACTTAAAAACAGGTCAGAAAAAGAGATATTTTTTTTTTTTTAGTTTTGGACCCCAAAGTACTTTCAAGTGTTGAAACGTGGCCACATCATGCTACGAGTCTACCAGGCGTAGCAATAATGGCGCGTTCACTAAGGCTGCGGCCAGCCCGCCGGTTGAACGCGTCCCAGAGGGTCATGGCCATCCGGCTGGCCCGAGGATACCGCACGGTCTCCTGCGAGGCGGCGAGCCTCCTTGCCGGATTACCGCCATGGGATCTGGAGGCAAAGGTCCTCGCGCACATTTGGGAGTGGCGCGAGGAGGCGAAACGCCGGGGCTTAACTCCGCTGCCGCGAGAAATCGCGGCACGGCGGACAGAGCTCCGGCGGGATCTCATGGCGTCATGGAGAGTGCGATTGTCGCAACCCAGCGCTGGGCACGCCACAATTGCGGCGATAAGACCCCTCTTTGAGGAGTGGCTAGAGAGGCGCCACGGCGTCCTCACCTTCCGCCTGACGCAGGTCCTCACCGGACACGGCAGTTTCGGGAGGTTCCTGCACAGGATAAGGCGGGAGGAAACGCCCGGGTGTCACCATTGTGTGGATCGCCCGGAGGACACGGTGGAGCATACGGTGGAGGTCTGCCCAGCTTGGGCGGAGCATCGCCGTGTCCTCGTGGAGGCGATCGGCGGCGGTGATCTCTCGCGTCCGGCCCTGGTTCAGGCCATGGTACGGAGCGAGAGGAAATGGGAGGCCGTCACCTCCTTCTGCGAAGCTGTAATGCTAGCGAAGGAGGAGGCGGAACGCGTGAGGGAGAGGCAAATTTCGCGCCCTCATGCCCCTAACCGCCGCAGGAGGAGACGCCCAGGGCGTCGGGAATCGCGAGGCGATTTCCGGCCACCGTAGGCGCGGGCTTGCGGGCGGTGAGCAATGGGTGGCTCACCGTCCGATAAGGACCAGGCCCGGGTCGACGGCGCGTTGTGTTCCACGCGCGCCTCAAAGAGATGTCAGCAGATTCGAAGGGGTCCACTAGGGCCGATGCCTGCCGGGGTTGCGAAGAAAACCGAAAGGGAGATCGTGGCCCCCGGCAACAGGGCAGCCGAAGGAACACGGGTGGGTTTTAGTCAGTAAGAGTCTGACACGCCCTCCCGCTCCGCCCAGAGCGGGAGAAGTTATTTGATGATTTCCCACCCTCAAAAAAAAAAAAAAAAAAAAGGCGTAGCAATAATGTTTTCTACAGTTTAACTTCAATATTTGAAGTTCGTCTATGAGTTTCTGCCTTTTGAATTATCTCCATGCCATTCTCAGAACTCATCTGCTAGCTTTATCCGAACTATGTTGGGGTCAGCTACAAGCCCAAACAGATGTAGCTGAATACCATTATTTTACAAGGTGCGACTGCCATCTCACCTTCTCAACCCAGCTACTGGTAAAACTGGTATTCTTTGTCTTCTTTTCGTGTGGTTAGTGACTAACCTGATGTCTGCGTTTTAAAGCCGCCCATGGGCCTCTGACTGGGCTTCACATGCCGTCGAGAAATATCTCTCAGCATGCCTCACGATGTTTTCCTTCGCCGTTTTTGAAGCAAGAAGTCAGAGGTGTGTGCCTTGGGTTCGAACTCGAGACTTGGCAGTCCGACGGTCACACCACTACGCTATTACTGGTAGTAGAAGACTGGCCTTCATGATTATGAAATAAACTTACGTAATATATACTTTTTTAGATGGGTTTATACTGAAGAAACTACAGGAGCCTACTTGCTATTATCCTAACGTTACTCCTTTTGCTTCGTCGACGTTCATACATCGTAGAATGATGGTTTTCTTTACTCAAATTTAATTATTTAAGTCATTTTTCACCAGTCAGGAACGTCATTAAATAATAACACTAGTTTACAGTGAATCTGTTGCCGGGATTATTTTTTTTTGCTGTTGCTGACTACGTATTTATGGTAAGCTAAGCTCAAATATATATTTAGATTTTTTATAAGCTCTAGTTTATGAGTTTCAGATAACTACGTTCAAAACAGAAACACGTGTTTAACTTAACACACACTAAATTGATTAAAAAAAAAAAAATAAGTATTTAGTTCTACAAAACCTTGTTCTAAAGCTCTCCTCTTGACTTTGGAAAATGGCGTATCAGGGACCAGCAATAGCCAGAAAAATAACTCCGTAATTATTTTTCTCTTTCATGATTAAAAGTAACTTTAGTACCTGGAGAAAGCAATTTTTTTCTTAAAGTCTTTCTTGAAGCCAACTATTCTGTACCTTGTTTAGAAATATTCAAATCTCTTACAAGATCATGTAATTCGTTTTGTGAAGAACATGTTGGTTCGTTGGATACATCTTCAAAATCAGTATCATTTTCTGATAATTGAAATTAAATAAATAAATGAATAAATAAATAAATGGTTCTTTATCGGTTTGTATTAAGGGTTCAGATATATTTTTAGACACTGAAGAGTCAGGTGAATGTTGCACTGGACGCTGATCACAAGTAGTCCTTGAGTACTGCCATTTAGCTCGATTTTTTGCGTTAATGCCTTTTATGTTGGCGTTACAAAAATAACAGTCATCGGTATGATTTTGTGGTTCTCGACAAATGGTTGGTATTGAGAATTTAAAAGCACTTCTTTTGCCACCTTTCCACAATTTTAAATATTCAACACACAATTTACCACAAACACAATCAGTTACTCAAGACTTCTAATTTTTATCGAAGAACATCCCAAAATACAATGAGTAGGTGTTTTTGACGAACTCTTAGATAACGTTTCTACAATTTTGAAACATATTTTCCACATATGTAGCAAAAATGATTTGGATTATATAAACAACTTCTCCTTGAGGTACTCATGTCGCAAAAAAATCAGATATTAGTATTAACAAAGTGAAACACGCACGTTATACGTTTAGATGATAAAATTAAAAAATGAAGTAATTTGAGCTGCACAAAAATGACTGAGGATAGATTTTAAAATAAAATGGCATAAGCAAACAATATCAACCATAAAGTTCGCGGCAACAGACAAAAATTTAAATTTTGTAAACTAGTGTAATCAATCACTTGAATTGACTAGCACATGCTAAGGCATATGTCAGCAAAATTGAAATGTTCTCAATCTGTCATATTTTTTATTGACAGCCTTCCAATTTATACTTGTCTTTTCAATTACAGTTAATGATTGTTTATTTTTAAAGACGTCTCTGAGTGCGGCAGTTTAGCACTTTGCATTCAGTTGTTTTAAGGACCCGTATCTTAAAAAAAAAAAACCGCCCAAGTGTGTGTGCGGACCACGCACAATGAAGGCTTTCGTAGTTGGGATGAATTAATCCCAATAACAATGTTAACATTGTAGTTGAAAACCATGTTCTCCCCCATACATCGATATACGTCACGGTCAATTCCCCAACTGGAAAAGTAAGTTAGTAATTGCATTTTTTTTATGTGATAAATCTACAAATTAACGAATTTCGGACTTTTTCCTTTGAAAAAGTCAGAAATTCGTTCATTTTCAAAAAGGAAACAAGAAAACAAGGAAACAAGGTGTCACAGCACAAGTAAAGACTTGTGCTGTGAGACCTTGTCTCATGCCAAATTTCATGATTCTAGGTCAATGGGAAGTACCCATACCCGTACCCGTAGTACCCGTAGTAGTATGGGAATGGGATGGTTTTGATTTATTTGCGAGTACCTATCAAACTATATCGCTAAAATATTTTTTATTGCGTTGGTGTATAAGCTTGATTTTTTTAATGCTCCAAGGGACCATAGACTTACGTATTTGATATTAATTTCAACTTGATACCTTCACGCGTTCCTGAGAAAAAGGGTCTTGACAGACTGACGGATGGACAACCAAGTGATCCTATAAGGGTTCCATTTTTTTTTCCTTTTCAGGTACGGAACCCTAAAAAAGGAAGCCCATTTTTTCTTTAGGGTAAATATAGCTTCCTCTATTTTATTAACGACAATATGTTCTTATTTTGGACCATATCTTCATACAGATTTAGTAAATTTATTAAACTACAATGATTTCATTATAAGTTGAGCCCTGACGCAATATGTAGCACTGAATAATGCAGTCTTATTTAAAATACAAATAGAGTTCAAAATGGCCACTACAATGACAGCACAGTACTATCAATCACATGACTGCAAAATTTAGTGCTACCAATCGCGTCACTGGTCAAGTTATAATGCATTTCTTAGCATTGTTTTTTTTTTCATACTTACGCAATTTATACTTACTATCCAGTCTATTTTGTAGTGGCTTTTTTTCGATTGAGATGATGATGACCCAGTCTTTCAGGTGCTAGAAAACTCCGAAATATCCAAGATCACTGCAACCTTCCTTTTGGAGACAACTGAATTGTGTCCTTCAGTGGCAGTCAAAGATGTCATTGATACTCGCCGACACGTGTCTCTTATATCATGGATGAGATACACGTGCCAATTGTGTCAATATTATAAATATTTTTTTATTAATAGTGGCGATTATGTCAACAGTAGGTCCATCTATCGGACGATAAGGTGACAGCTATTATTTTTTTTAAGTTGTTTCTTCCTTCTTGCCTGAATTATGTATTGTTAATAGGTCGTTTGTCAAATCTTTTCAGGCAAAACTGTAGCCTTTCAAAATATTATGAAGTTGAGACATCAATATGTAACGAAAAATGTATGCTGTTTTGTCAATACATTTAAAATATAGCATTCTTAAGAGACCAGTACCCAATAATTTTTAATTTCGGCAAATCTTCTGCTAGATACATTGCATCGGGTGCCTCTGAGAAGGATTTAAAATTTTAATTTATTTAAAATAAGGTGTTATTCTGATGCTTTTGCCACAACCCTGTTTTAGTTTAAAACATCATTGATTGTGTGTGACAGTAAGCAGCATTCTCAGATGTACAAAAAGTTTAATCTTTTCTTGACTTTCTTTTTACGTTATTTTTAATTAGTTAATTAGTCTTGGTATGTTGTGTGTGAGTGTGTGTGTAGGCAGATATAGCTGCTCATTACGTCTGTTTCAGGTCAGTGGGGTAAATTCAAATAAAATGAACATTTAAAGTATGTAACATATATATTTCTTTGAGCTTTTAATTGCATTTTGAAATACAACATAAAATATTAAATAAGATTATTAAATTTGGTAAAATCAATATTTCAACACCATTTTTTTACTTTTTTTTCTTAAGAATGAGCAAAAATCTCTCATCAGAGCTAGCGTATACATAATATTTGTCGTATGTTTCATTATTATCGTTAAAATGATAGATTTTTTACGATTTCAAAATTTTATCGATTAAATCATCATTAGCTGAATATTCGCCACTTTGGAAAAAACAAGTATATTATTTAAAAAATCAAAAAATTAAATTCGAAAATATTTTTTTAAATTGTATATTCCATTAGAAATGTCGTATACGTCAAGGGGTAAATGGAATTTTTAACGTCACGAATATTCAGTTTACAATCAAAGTTTTTTGTTGATATCGTCTGAAACTTACATTAGACAGTTTACAATATTTTTATTAAATATAAAAGAGGTTCTTCACTCTCAAGTGCCGTATATACATCATCGTATAACTGTCGTTACAAATTGGAAGATATAACTGGTATTATATCTTTATGTTCTAAACGTATACGAATGTTATCATTCCTTTCAACGAAAAAAAATGTATATGTATCACTTTTAAATATAGGTTGATTGTTCAACCGATTAATGCGCTGGTATATTGGTATACAATTGTTCACAGATGTAGTTTACCTAATATTATGTACTTATCACTAAATAATAAATAGCATCCTCACGTGGAGAGCATACCTATAGCAAAATTTACACTAAGGAGATTGTTATATTGCATTCTATGTCGAATCGTATGTACAATACGAACAGAAACGAATGAGATTGAATCTCCGAGATTATACGCATCGACGGATCTCTTAAATTCACAAAAAAAAAAACAAGAAAAATCATCAAAATATACATAAACTAACCACGTTAACCCTAACTCTGATTTACATAAAAAAATTAAGTAACACGAAAAAAAAATGATATTGCAACGAATTTTCTGTTAAAATACTGAAAGTCAACGCCACTACGCGACTAATACGATAGACGAATCACATGCGAAAGGCGAATTGCAATTAACGAAAACTAATTTCCACGATTTACCTTTTTCAAAGAATTATTAGCAAAAAATATACATTTACAAAAAGAGATCGAATCGTATTTTTTATGACTTAATGTGACTTATATTTACATTTTATCGAAATGGAATTATAACGTAGTGTGGAAGATAAGCCACGGGCTCTGCCGCCCTTACAACAACCGATCACCTAAAGGCAATATTTTGAAAATATTCTCTTAATACCTAAAACGAACGTAAGACGTTTGGCGTATACTTAAGTCGCTATTAATTTATTACACTAACCGATCTATGCGGTGAAATCTAACAATAATTACCTAAATAATTAAATTGGCAAAGAGTTTCGAAATACTTAGCGTCGCGGCTGCGACCTAACCCTAGCAAGGTTTAACGTAGCAAGATATGGTATCATCACAACTGCCGGCCGGGGCCCAGCCTACACGTACTTACTGGAGAGCTGCTTGGCCAGTTCCGTGTACTTGAGGAACTTGGAGTGAGGGCTCTCGTCGAACGACTGCGAGGGGCTGCGCGGGTCCTGCGGCGACGCGGCGTTGGACCCGCCCTTGTGCGGGCCCGGCGAGCCCGCGCCCGTCGGGGCCTTCAGCGGGACCGGCTCGGGCAGCGCGCCGTCCTTCACGAAGTGCATTTTGGACAGGTGGTGCCGGTACGCGCCCTTCGATATGAAGGGCGTGTCGCACAGCGCGCACTTCATGATGGAGTCGGTGACCACGGCGTCGTTGCACGCCCAGCTGAACGTGAGGATGCTGGGCGGGCCGGCGGGCGAGGGCGCGGGCGCGGGCGCGCGCGCGGGGCTGGCCTCGGTCTTGTCGCACAGCTTCTGCAGCGCCGCCAGCGGGTGCGAGCCGCCGCGCCGCGACGAGCCGGGCTCGGCCGCGCCGCCGCCCGCCAGGCTGTCGAACATGGACGACAGCGCGCCGAGGCTGGAGGCCGGCTTGCGCTCGGCGCCCGGCGTGGTGGCGGAGCGGTCGCTGGCGGGCGAGCGCGGCGAGGCGGCGGGGCTGGGCGCGGCGCTCTCACGCTTGGCCACGACGGGCTTCACGTCCTCGTCGGCGGTGCTGCTCGGCCGCGGCGGCTCCTCGTCCTCGTCCACTTCAGTCTTCACTCGCACCGGCTGGCTGCTCAGATCAACGCCATTTTCGCGTTCTTCCTCCTCGACTTCTCTCTTTATTCGCACTTCAGTCGGGCGGTCCTCAGAGGCTGGGGTTTGAGAACCACGCGTGTCGGGAGTAGTGCGAGGAGTCATGTGATACGTGTCCATCTTCCTATCGGGAGTCAGTGATTCTACTCTACTACCGCCCCTCTCGGACATGGAGCTGGACTCGCTCCCGCTGCGCTCGCGGCGTCCGTATCCTTGCTGATGATGGTAATTCCTCAACATATTCATAGTCTGGGGATCTACCAGCGGTTTGGTATAGTCTACGCTCTCATCTATGCCTAATCTCTTTAGGATACTAGACCCAATGGGCGCATGTGTAGCGCCGCCCGGCATGCCGGGCACGGTGTGACGCGATCGGGTGTCGAAACTCTTCTCTATCAATTGTTCTATGGCGTTGAGAACCGAAGGTGACGAGCTTTTTTCATTGCTCGCGTTGGGATCTTTGGAACTCGGGGAGGAATCGTTCACGGAG
This sequence comes from Omphaloscelis lunosa, assembly GCA_916610215.1. NCBI lineage: Eukaryota > Metazoa > Arthropoda > Insecta > Lepidoptera > Noctuidae > Omphaloscelis > Omphaloscelis lunosa. The sequence continues at coordinate 21,219,091 of OU744253.1, forward strand.
GATGGAGAGCGGTGGTGCGAGCCGGGAGACGGTAGCTCCTCGTTGATGCTCTTGCGCCCGTCGCGGCCGGTGGGCGTGACATGGCCGGGAACGTCGGGCGAGATAATGTTGTTAGATAACAGCGCGCTCTTCAAAAAATTCCTTTGGCTATTTGACATCGGCGCACCAATACATTGTCGTATGTGCTCGACGAATACCGCAGTCTCAATTTTGTCACCGCATTTCTCACAGGTAATTCGGCTACCAGCGCCGAAATCTCTAATTGGTTTACCCATAGGTACACCGTTCCCTTCACCGTTTTTGAACTCGTGCTGTGCTCTCTCCAACTCCAGGAGTTTTCTTACTGGCAGAGATTTCTTTCGTTTCTCACGCGTCTGACGTCTTCTGCCTCCACTTTCCGTGATTGATCGCATAATGTGTTCTTTATAGTGAGAATTTTTAACCATATGATTACTCAACTCCTTCAAGGAACTAAATGCTTGATCGCAGACTTTACAAGTTAATACAGCACTAACGTGACTACTAGTACCAGTGGCAGGAGGCGCCGCGCTGTTAGCACCCGGACCGCTCGAATTAGACCCTCCCTTACTAGCGTCGTCCGAAGATTTCCACGAAATAATTTGTTCTTGCGATATAATGTTTGTGTAATGCTGAGTCCGCTGCATATGGCTGGTCATCTCAGCCAGTGAGCGGAAACTCTCAGCGCACCACATACATTTCAAAATTTGTCTGGTTTGCTCTGCGCCTTTACCTAACCAAACATCTTGGCCACGGACGAGTTTTCTAGGAATTGGCATATTCTCTTTTATGAGCATGTTCAAATCGTTTTGGCTCGGTTTGGATGAACCGCTTGAAGAGGACGAGTTGTGTGATGGCGTCGATGGCGAACTGGAAGGTGGTTGTAAAGAGGGTGGGTGATGTCCTCCTGAGGAGGGTGGCACGGGCACATTGACCCCGCAGTGCTTTGCTTCCTTCATGTGTACCGTCAAATCTGCGAGGGAGTTAAAACTCTTCTTACACCACACGCATTTAAGGACATCTTTAGTTTGGTCTGCGCCCTTATTTAACCAGTGGGATTGCCAGGCGGAGTGACGGGCTGCTGCGTTCGGAGCTAGCCCAGCGCCTAAAGCAGCACTTTGTACTGATCGGAACAATTCCTCACCACCTAACCTACTCAACTCACTCATCTTTTCCAGTGCCTTTGTGGCATCACTCGGTGTAGGACCCCCGTGTTTTAATTTTCCATTCCAATCAGATGGAAGGCCTCCCTTAGGAGATAGACTAGCCGCAGCAACTGCAGCTGCGAAGTATGGCAAATGCGGTGCCACAGGCGTGGACCAAGGAGATGGAGAGTGCTTAAACTCTGACGGCCTAGAACTTTTTCTAGATGGGACTGGCGACGGCGAGTCCTCTGGGCCACGTTTTCTCGTGCCAGTAGACAAGTCGAGGGGACCATTTTCGTTCTTACTGAGATTGACGGCGTCATCGTGATCATCATCGTCGTGCGGTGATTCACTGCGTTTCGTGCTGAAGTCAAGGATGGCGTCACCTCGTTCGGAGTCAGTCATGTCCTCTTGGCAGGACATGAGGAGCCGCTGCTGGGCGGCGGCGGCCGCGGCGCCGAGGTAGGCGGCCACGGCGGCCGAGTGCGGCGGCAGCAGCGCGGCGGGCAGCGCGGCCGTCAGCGCGGCCGGCAGCGGCAGGCCCGCGCCGCTGCGGCTGGAGTACACCGAGTCATTCGAGGGACAGCGCGGCGCGCCCGACGACTCCCGCGACAGACATCTCGGGCTCTCCCTGAGGACAAAAGCGTGACACGGTTAGTTCCACCGAAATAATTCACTTAGCGAAAATTGCCGCCTCCGTCTCAGCCCCGTCGTTATCTTAAACCGGTTATCGATCATTTGAATATCGACGGTAAACAAAACGAATGCAAGTTTTTGTTAATGGCCATTTTTACTAAATTAATAGCTCGATCGTGAATAGCAAATAGACACACTAATGGGTTTATATGGATCTAAAAAAAACTTTATGGCTCGTTGTTTGGGTGTCCTTGTGGGTCGAGGTTTTTGTTTTGTTAAATGTTTCATGATGACAATACGATCAAAAAACCAACCGTTGACAGAGTTAACGTTCTGATATTATATTGAATGTGTTTGTTACAAGAGGAAAAACATTGATGACATACATTTGTATAAATCTAAGGTAAATTCTAAATTGAGTACAAATAGGTCAAGTCTCGAGACATGAATAATCAGTTGGATATCAAGGAAGTTATATTAATGACAGCTATAAAATTTTACAATCATATTTTCGACGCATAGAATATATTAAAATATTGAATCAATATTGAAAAGCAATCATATAGAGAATTGAGGTGATATCAGATGTAATAAACATGACGAGCACAATGGTTGATGACACAGCTTATCGATTATTTATGAGACAATAAAATAACAAAAACTTAATAAAAACAGGTTCCACTATACTGGAAAAGTGAAAGACTATCGAATGTCCTCAAAAATCCTTGTAACTCGTAAAATAGCAGAATTAAATATAATTTTGTTGTTTTGAGAAACCCACATACCATATACGGAACAAAAGTTATAGATAAAAACGATATTAAATAAATCACGATATAAACTAGGCTTTAAAAATATAAATATTTTCTACAAAATCATGTAGGACTTTTAGAAACGAGCTTTCCTTTTGATTTGAATAACAGACTCCATCAAAATGTTTAAGTCAACGATGTTTTATTTTATATCTTAAACAAAATATGGATGTAAATCTATATTACAACGATAAAACTAATAAAAATACAATAGAGAAACACTTTTATAGTGTAAGAAAATTAATACATTGGGCACAGAGTAGTTGTGAAGCTTTGATCTGAGCGAACATGAAAAATTCTAAGTTGAAAGTCGACAAGTTTAAGTACGGAAAAGTAAAAAAACATATATCCAATGTAAAATTCAATATTTGAACGTGAAAACGATATGAAACATGATGAATTACACAAAAACAATATAACACTTGGACAAATAGAAAACCTACCTCACGTGGTCAGGCTCGACGATCATTTTAGACGTAATGTTTTCAAAGTACTCCAAACTGCTAACGGTGAAAAACTCGCGGATCCATCAATACAACACTGATACAATTGATAACACTTTGCTATTGGACAACAATTGAGACTTCCCAAAAAAAGTTGAAAATGTAAACACGTCGCGAAAGACGCGGCGCGATGCCGGCGGTCGGAAGGGAAGTGCGCGGTGCCTGCGGCGGCAGCGGCGGTCCCGCGTGGAATGAGACGCCGCGTGATTTACGACCCGCCTGCAGCGCCCCCGCCCCGCACGCCCCTCGCTAGAGAGAGACAGGTGCCGCTGTAACGGACCACGCACCGCAAAAGACAGAGACGGCTATCAGTATCCAACTTCGAGGGGTGGCGCTGCGTAATGCAAGCGTGCGTGCGATGCGCGAGGTGGACGTGCAGTGACGGGCGATCGTTCCGATGACAGCCGACTGACACAGCGGAGCTACTCCGCATAGCTGAGTCACAGTCGTAACACCAATGAAAAATGTACAGAGCATCCTTGATGGCCAATAGGCGCAATAACTTTTTAACGAGATTGTTTACGGAATTCCATTTATGTAGGTGGAGTAAGCAAAGATGAAGCGTGCTTGGCGTGGTAGATTGAAGTCTCGGGCTTAAAGGAGATTACCCAGGCAGGGTTGACGGCGTTGACAAGGAAATGGCGCGTTAACAAAACGCCGAGACGAGTCCTTTTAACGACTCACGGACAGGCAGGGGACGCGGACGGATTTACGCGTATCACGAACAGATTTCCTGCTTTGACAAAGGGAAAATATTTTCTCATGTTTATTTTATTTTTACGCAAGGAAACGTTAGGACACTTCCGAACGACAATACAATAAATGTCAGACGGCGAATCGATAATGACAGGACGTCATCTAGATAAATAAATTAACAAAGTAAAGAAACTATGTTCCGTTAATCCCCGGAAACTAATGTACTATACGTTTTACAGCCCATAATACTGTTTTTATTATCATTGAACGATCTCAAAGTAAATGTTATCAATGAATCCGATCTAAACAACTGTTATAGTGATTTGACAGAACCTTGTTCTAAACCCCAAAAGTTTTATAAAGTTTTTAATAAGAGAATCGCACAGCTGTTTATTACTTCCTATGAGCATTAGTCGGCTGCGGGTCAATCAATCACATGTGTTTATGTGACAACTATCTCCGTCTCTTTCCTGCGCCAAACTAAAATAACACCGAGTGGGTTGAGACATAAACAAAAGAATTCTAGGCTATTTTTCTACATGTAACGACAGATGATAAAAATTTTAGTGGGATATATTTTAGACTGTGGCCGTTTTGATGTGTAGGAATTAGGACAGAGCGGTTTTATGCGTCAATGTGTGCATAGTGCGGGTCGATGTATGGGGGACACCTGACATCGTTTGAATAATTTTGCAGTAACAAAGCAAATTTTATAACTGACACATGTCTCCTTGGTAATAAAATTGCAGTGAGCTTGATAGTAAACATTGTACGAACGTTTGTAGAGAATATAGAAATAAGTGGAGACGAGAAAGATAATTGTATCGAGATAAACCAAACTTTTATGAACGTGCAAAAATATTTTTCTGATATATTGTGTCTAAGTTGAAATCTATTATTAGATTATTGTACCAATTTTTTGTGACAACCTGTTTTCAAATAAAATTGACAATCACAATCGTATGAGATGGAGGAAATTACAACTTTTAAACACAGAACTTGGCGAATGTTTAAATATTATTCTGCAAATGTTTTTATTTTAAATTATTTTTTTTTACTTTAATAGGTTGCCCCAAAATTGGTAATAAAAAAAGAAAAACAAATCTAACATCGTAAGTGAATTATTTCCATTATTCTACAATTGGTAAAGAAATGATCTTTATACTAAGTAATAAAAACCTATTCTAAGAAAGGGTCTTATTTATTAAAAGTTTTGTTTCGAAATCATATTATTATCTTGAACGAATCGACTGAAACATTTAAACAATTAGTACAATATAATCGAGACGTAGATACGCTGCCAGACTTTGATAATTTGTCTAATTTCATAATTAGACAAGGTTAAGAAGATACTTTGAATATTGAATATAGTCTAGTTTAAGAAATTAGAAACATGTAATGATGTGTTTCATTATGCTGATTTTAAAAAAAATACACAAAATGTATTAAATAGAAAACACGACACGGAGAACAAATAATATCTAGCCAAAAAAGGTAACTTATGGTAGTACTGAAGAATAACTGGAATTTAGAGCCCTTTGGTCCGAAGTAGATAAAATGTACTAAAATAAACACAATATTATCAAAGGCTGACTTATTTATAAGAAATTACAATAGCATATTCAATCGTTAAGCAAAAAAATACAATTACTGCCAAAGAACTAATTAGCTTAGCTATACATGCCAGGTTAAAATTTAAAACAATACAGTTGTAGTCGTAAATTAGAATAAAGACAATAATTATGGATCCACAAATCAATAGTTCCATAATAGAAATGAAAAAAATAATCGAAACTGTTTCAGCTGTTTATTGTCACATTATTGTTAACCTCGATTTATAACACTTGACCAAGTGACTTACAACTTGCCTAGAACTGGTTACGATGACAACGCAATTCACTATAACCTGTGACTACGTAGATATTGTTATATTAATTTATCTATGAACTGAAGAACATTTTAGTGTCATATACAATTATTTATCTTGGAATTTTTAAGATCATAGCTTATCATTCGGGACTTAAAACAGGAATGGATGTCTTTAGGAGTGCCAAAGCCAAACTTTATGAAACAGGGAAATGCTTTGACAAAGAGAAACCCATAGAAGGTTCAAACCATTCCAGAATTTATAATTATGAAAATACATCAACATTTCTAATTCTACGGCAGTAAATCAAAATGACTCTACTAATGCTTTGCCGTCATTCCCACCGGAACCCATATTTTTATCAATTTTTAGCGAATACACAAACTAAATCAGTACATCTTTAATCTAAACAATAGAACTTCAAGGCACTAGAACCTCAAAATGATTGATCACGCCACCTCAGTGCAGCTAATTGACATTGATTGAACAGACTTGCTACAGCACAAACTTTACCGTTCACTTTCCTTAAACTTTGCTTTCCTTATTTCTATTATTATAAAGCTGAGGATCGTTTAACTTTGATTTTTTTATTGTATTCGATTTCTTTGCACCCGTACCTGGCCGGTCGAAAAATAAAGATTTGAAATAAAAGATTTCTAATACAATTAACATGTTAATGATGTCCTCAAGTTCATCATAAGTAAGGACGTTAAACTTTTTTTTTAAGTTCATATCTACTTACGTGCATGTAGGTACGGTGGACTGCATCAATTGGGTACCCCAGTTGTATTCAAATTTGAATACAACTGGGGTACCTACATGCACGTATAAACCGGTTTTTAATTTCCTAACAAATGAGAGAGCTTTTAAGTGCAATAGATATGATATTTATTCTTGGAACAAACCAAGGGATTAGAGCATTAAAAGCATAAAAACATGCGTAGTAACATGACAAGTACTTTTCCAGGTAGACAAAAGTTTTCATCAACATCGACAATATTGAAATTGACTGAAGCTGTTCCAGTATTATGAAGGTTTTACAAATAATATATTATTTAAATTGCTAATTTATTTGAGTTTCACATTTTCACGACATACAACCTAAGTGATAAACGACCTATAATTGTAATTTATAATTTTTTTATAATATCACGTCAATACATCTAATTAAATATTGAAATGAATCGAGTTGCAGCTGTCCTCATATCGATTCGATACGGTTTTCGTACAATCTGATTAACGATTCGTAACACAACAATATAAATCAGCTAGTAATCGAGACGTGTGAGTAAATAATCGATATTATTCTTATTGTTAATGAAATGATGTGACGTTTTGTGGTGTCCGACTGTATTTTCCCATTCCACATAGTACATCATTTTTCCAATACTGTGCTGAGCGATAGCATTATTATATGCAATGAAAGAAGAATGCAAGATTTTATTTTAAGGGGTGGTGTCTCGTGGATATATGTACCAACATTTGTATGATGGACTTTGTAGGATAAAGAATCATTAATTCATCAGTAGTTTTAAGCAGTGATTATGAAACACTAGATTGAATCAAAATCAAAAGTCATTTATTCAAACTAGGCTAAGAATTAGCACTTTTGGAACGTCAAAATTACATATTACAGTCCCCCAAAACGCGGCCTTCGCCACTTCCTAGTGCTATACGATGGGAAGAACAAGTGGCGCAACCAACTGCCCAGCAGGAGAATAAATCTCTATTTAATATTAAAAAGAAAATTGAACTTGTTTTTACTGGAAGTTTCCCTTTCGGTATTATTTTAAGTTCATTCGTGACTCTAGAAACAATATCCATGTCAAATAAAAACCATTCCATTATACAGTTACGTTCAACAACAACCTGCCAACAAAACGTATCCGCCTCAGATACAAATCTCCTCATAACCTCCGCATAATGATTAATTAACACAATCAAAACATCCTTCATGTATTATTCTAATAAATATCAATAGTCATTAATTTTCGTGTCGATCAAATAATCAAATAAAGCAGGACATACTAAGTGATAAGTGGTATCTGTCGTGTGTATATATCGTTCACAGATTATAGTCACGTTCTGTTAAAATATTTTTAGCTGAAATATTCTAGTATGCTCCATGAAACTGAAGATTTTCCTGATCATGCAGTGGCAGCAAAGTCTTTGTTTTACAATGTTATGATGACTCTGCTGCACATATTATAATACAATAAAATGATAATTTCTGCAAATGGCGCTAACCTTGATTCTGTGTGTAACGTTACAGGTTAAGAATTATAAAATATTGTTAACTTTTACATTGTTCATCTTAACTGATCTGTACCTGTCTATAACTGAGGAGGCACCCATTTTCAAGATAATTCTAGAATAATAAGAGATGACTTGCTATGACTAATTTCATACAGCTGGCCAAATGAAATGTAGCATAGAAACAAAGTCATTAATTTCGTCATTCTCGGGTTGCACTTAACAAAATATTTTGTGGCTTATGCCGTAACTCCTGACCATCAATCATTCTTACCACGATCGATAAGTCCAAAAGCATTTCAAAATGAAAATCGATGGAACGTCATTTTGAAAATTCAGATCATTTTTAGTGGTTCTGCCCACTATAACTGTCACTGACGAGTCCATTCATTTCTCTATCTTTACCAACTTCTTTTTGCCCTACAAACATTCTAAAATCAACTTTAAAGTCTTTTCAACAAGATTTATTTTAACTGCACATTTAAACTTTCATTCTTCTATCTCGACTATATAACATTTTCTTATTACATATTCCACTTCTAACTTTATAGGCTTTGTAATAAGAGTTATGTTGGCTGTATTTATAAATTGGTTGGTTAAGTAGTGATGTCAGTGGACAGTTGTTGTCAACTGATCGGTGGAAACAATGGGATCATTAAAGTGGACACCATGGAGTGATGTGCAGACCTCCGCGTTGACAATGGCATATGGTATTATGAATGGGTCCGTTGGTTTGAGATCATCGGTGATGGTTTAATTTCCATAAAAGCCTTGAGGTGCGGTATTGGAATGGATTGTTCTTGCGAATTTGACCCTGCAGACAGAGCTTTGAATCAAATGGATTATGTCTGACCGACACTTAAATCTACGTCTGGACAATACATGAAAGATTGAAGATGCATCAACTAACATTTAAGTAAATTAATGAATCTGTTTTGTCGAAAGATTGTAGCCAAGATAATCATATTTTTTGTCTAGGCCCGAGACTAATGACGTGTCAACTATTTTACTGAATATTCTATTGCCAAAATACTACTATCATCAACCTATTTGCCCAAAACTGTTTCTATAGCTATATCAGGAGTCTCATGGTCTATGGAAGATGATGACTATAATAAACTTGAAATCTTGTAAAGAATCTAGAACTCACCTCTCAACATTAGGATCCTGGATCAGGGTAGCCGGTATACTGTGCTCGATGTCGTCACGTTCGTCAGGCGCGGGGGAGGTGCGGGACGCAGGGGACACAGAGCCGGACGCTTCGCCCTCTCCCCCTTCCTGCCTCTCCCCCCTGTCACCTCGCTCCTTCACTCCGCTTTCTGGACTGTTGGCTTCCTCTGTGGACAATGTAGAAATTGTTGTTAGAGAAGTGAAGACAAATTCTTATAGTGGGTTTGTGGTATAGGCTTAGTTTTCTTCTATATAGTAGTAGACTAAGCTTTTACGGTAAAAGATTATCCACGACATCGTTTAAAGACAGGCTCTGAGAATCTAAATATCAAGTGAACAAGAACATGAATGGATGGTGCGTAATATTAGAAAAAAATATTGACTACACTTTAATCTTCAAGCTTTTGATTTCGGTAATGAAATAAGACATTGAACCTAAAATCAATCAAGTTAATAAACCCTGTGTCAATGAGGAAAATAATAAGCCATTAAAAATCTAAAATCAATAAATATGCATCCATATCGCGTATCAAAACTCCAGTCGTCATGTTAGTCAAATGGAAAAATTTTGAAGCAAACAAGCATGACACAAACAAAACTGATACAGAGCTAATTAATATTGAAAACAAAACACCAACTGACAAATTAATCATGATAATAAAGACATTTTAAAACCGTATTTAGGTTGATTTAAAAGGGAACAGATAACAGTATATCACTTTATTGCGATCGTTCATCATCTAAATGTAATAATCGGCGATAGGATAGATATTAAAAATGATAATACAAGGAAAAACACAATTGTAATGGGGCCATCGTTTGTTGCGCAAAACCATGTGATCGATAATTGATTGATTGGTTATATTATGCTAGTCATAGACGGATCTATTATTCAAAGTATATCTACTGACATAATTCGGGACGATAGTATCGATAAAACGAATATTGATACTCAGATATAGTTTTATCAGGTTTTGAAGGAGTCACCTAATTAGATGGAGGTACTGGAAATGATTGGTGCTTTTCTTTGGGGTTTAGTAGTTTTTAAAAGATAGTAATAATACTCGATACGTGATAGTAGTATTGTATTAGATTTGATTGATAACAATGCAATGGGTGTTACTACCCAAACAAGTGATAGTGAGGTTCAAAATAATGTCTCACATATCTATGGGAATCTTCAAACGAGCGTTTTCTTTGTGAGCTACATACGTGTTTAACTCCTTTATCCTTTGTTATATAGGAAGCAGGAACGAAAAAGTGATTAACTTGTTAATTCCGTACCCCGGACCTCGCAATAAGAAAAGCAACAACTATTTATTGTTACTTGTTCTTCTGCATTGTAATTAGGACGTTTACGATGACTGTTGTCATTATGAGGAATTTCCATGACATTGACCGATTTTCGTATTTGCTCTGTCCGATAATAAAATCGTTCTTGTAGAAATTACTATATTCTTTTTAAAGATTATGCATCTGGCAAGGAAGCTCTCGTTTAAAACGGTAAAATAATAATGTATCAGGAATGTCAGGACTCATCAATTCAGAAGATATCATATGATCAAACAAAATCATTCAAGAATCATTATGGTACAGAAGACATTCACAAACTGACAATGATGAGCAACGAAAGTTTAAAAAATATCATCTAATATCTAAACAAAGCGCCCGTTTGACCGTAACAAAAATCCGTGACCAAAAAGAGAACCCACCGATTATGAAGTTATCGTCCGTCTGAAAAACGCACTGGCAAAAAAAAACGTATTTGAAACCGGATAGCCGAATTGGCGCCGCGGTGGCCGGCTCGCTTATTTCACTGCCCATTGATTCGTGAACCGCGTTTCTGTACGCTAATTGATTAAAACGCAACGTGTCAATCCGGTGCCGGACGCCAAAGATGCGGTTGCGGACGAAACGCCCGCGGCGGTCTGCACTGTGGCTAGTGGTGGGACGATTGATCCCGGGGTCGGGTGTCCCGTCCCGGGCAGGGAACGGTATGCAGGATTTGCTAGCAATAAGGCTATTACTAACATCAGTTTAGTGAACTAGAAGGCTATTGTATAAGAATGAAATGATCTTTAAATTGCTGTTTTGAGCATGAATAATTTCTATTTACATGCTATCTTTAATCATCAAGCGAGCAAATTATATTTATGGCACAACCGATATAAAATTTGATTTAATGATTGATAGGTGCTAATGATTACTACACTAATTATGTATAATCTGTGATAGGGTTTTCCACATCCTCTGGGTTTTTTTCCCGTAAATAACAAACCGATAAATCAACAATCGAATCATAATCCTGGACTCTCGTCGATCCCAGTGGGAAACAAGTGTGGGCCATCCCTATTCCCGATCCGTATGTGCCAGCCAATTGATCAAAGGAAGTGATAGGCCGCTGGGTATCTGCAGGTGACTCTGATTCGCTCTATGAACGTGAATTTTAATGAAGCCTCCCCTTTACCGCATTGTCTGTGAATTATGGGAGAGTAATGAAATGGTATGTTTGTTTGCTGATATTTTTTTGGCTTGGAGGGTGATGTGATTTTAGTTTTGCTTCTTTTTTCATTTCGATTTTTTCAGCTGTACGCTTTGAACTGTTTCAGTAGTCGAGTTTTAAATTTTTGAACGTCTCTTCTAAGGTACTCAAAAATATATTGAGTTTAAACATTTTCTTAAATAAAATAAAATATTAGGTAGTAGTTATGTTTTGAAGACATGTTAGATTAAAATTATATTTTATAAATGTCCGAATGTCCGTATTTTGATTTTGCTATCGGCTCGATAACAGAATCAAAATACGGACTTTAATTTCGATTAAATCTTCAAAAATATCAAACGTCCGTATAAATGACCTACTGAAGACAAATGCCTCTAACCATAATTTTAAGAAAACAGTTATTAATAATGACCTTATTAACGGCTATCTGTCTGCTTTTGTATTGTCTCTTCAATAAATCTTAGAGTTCAACTATTTTAACTCTAAAATACTTACCGATTTTTGTCCAATTCGTCACACAGAGACCAGAGAGTCACAAAGCTTACCTACTCTTTACAATTCTGACGAAACAATAGATCAATTTCACGAAAATCGCCGTGAAACCGATGTGATTACTGATAACCGATTACAATTGTTCACCAAATGACAACGTTAACTAAACCGTTTCTTAATAAAACGTTATGAATCTTGATTTTTATCGATTCTCGACGAAATGGGTCGATACTTTTATACATAGATAAATTACACTCCATTCGAAACTTTATTTTGTTGTTGTTAAAGTTTAGATTTGCTGGGAGAGTTTGTAGTGCAATTCAAACAGTTGACTTGTAAAAGGTAAATTGTAAAATGGTCTAAATACAACTTTCTTTAATCGAAATATGAATGCTCATGTTGTGGTAGACAATGGAATAATCTTTGCAGTTGAGTTAGAATAAGAAAGATTTTCTTTCATTTTTATAGTGACCAGAGATATAATCGATACACTGTCTTGTAGACACTATATTTTGCAAATGACACTCAAATATAAATTGTTACAAGTATGACTAATAAATCTATATTGGAGTCGATATGGCTTTGCACTGGACAATGATTTCCTGATGATTGATGAAGAAAGCTCGAAATAACAATATCTGTATCGAACTTATCTTTTTTATTGATCATCTACCTATGTTTTGGTCAACCACTAGCATAAACCACAGCTTAATAAGAGTAATCATGGAGGTTCTTGCCGGTTCTTCTCCATACGAAACGATCAATATGGAATCGTGCACTGCACATAACTTCAGACGTTACATAAGGACCTGTAGGTTTATGTGCGATAAATATTTTGAATTACCTCGTTGTCTAGTAGTCACAAGTGTTACTGCTGAGCATGAGGTCCTGGGTTTGATTCCCCGGTCGGTCAGTGTTATTGGATTTTTCCATTTGGAATTTCTCAGTAGCAGCCTGGAGTCTTGATTTGTGTCCGGTTGGTTTTTTTTTGTTTTTATAAGCTCGACCCCTATTACATGGGACTTAAACATAGCTGGCGAAATGTGGGTGTAGTAAAGGTACATCGCTGCCTAACCCTTCGGGATTGAAGGCGTAATATTATGTTATGTTTAATATTTCTACTTCAATTGCTAATGTAAAAGTCGATCGATGCTACCATATGGCCGACATAACTTGGCAGGTCTGAACATAGGCTCTCCGAACTTTCGCGCATGTTCTCTCACTCACACTCGCCTCACGTCACCATTTAGTTCCTAAAAAGTGTTATTGCGCAGCCTTCTGCGCGAAGTTCGGGACTGCCAAGTTATATCGGCCGTATTATACAAGTTACCATTGGTAACATCAACGATTAGTTTTAAACCTTGGAACCATCACTCAAAATTTTAACAACTCCCCTTTACGCATCAAACTTAGCACAGTAAGTTTCACTTAATCGGTTGTTATCAGTCGTTATCACGTGATCAATCACCGGCAGATGTCGGTAATCCAAACTAGTGATAACTGATAAGGGCAGTTTCGCAATAACCGCGGGTACTGTTGACATACTACTTGTAGTAGAAGATAGGCGGTTTTATTTGCAAAGTTTGTGTTGTTACATTGCTATTGTAGTTAGTGTTATTTAGAGATGGTTTGGTGTTAAGTACGTAGGTTGTGTTAAGTTTTGTATCTCGGTTATAGAAGTTAGAATATGAGGAAGAGGAGAGATGCAGGGGAATTTCTTTGAATCTACCTACATAGAAATATATAGGAGAGTTCACCCGAATTTAAATGACTGCATAGCACTTGAAATACAAATTAAACTAGTGAACGATTTTTTAGTTTACCTACCTATTATTAAACTATGATAATGCAACTTTTAAATCATACCAATACCAATGATATAAGTTTAGTTGTAGCAGTTTGTGTATAAATCAATATTTAGCGCAAAAATAAAGTTTTTATTTCTTTCGTTCTTTCAAATAAGAATGCAGGAAACCTTCTCTCCAAATTAAGCTACCTGACTGTTAGCTGCTGCATAGTTTATTTGCTCCTATTGCCACAGATCAGAACCGCGTAACTACCATCAACAAACGTCGAACGGAAACTTCAAAACCATTCAATCAGTCCGCGCCGTGTCGGCGCGTAATTTCCTCGCGACCGTCCCGTTGTCCTGCCGTTGTCGTGCCGTTAGCGTGCCGTCTGTGCCGGACACCACAAAGAACAAGAACTCTTTGTTAGGAGACCGATTCTGCATTGAAATAGAATGAAGTTTCGCGATATTGATAGGTCAATTTTAATTTTCAATAAGTTATAGTCGCTTGGAATGAAACGTTGGTGTTGGTTATTAAATTGATAGCGTTAATTACTTTGTTTGCTGTGAAATGGAATGGTTGTAATATTTAAAGTTGTATTTATAAATATATATCTATTGATATTTAACGCAATTAATTGATATCCTATATGATTTCCTACTTAATATTTTTTTATGATAGCTTTAAATGTGGCGTTTTTTAATCAACTACCAATATTTAACCCTGTCACGGCTAACTTTATATCTTTATCTCCACATCACCGTTTCTTCCCACAACTCGCACAATCACAGCTCACTAATTACGAACACTGTAAAAAATAAACGGCAAACTAAAAACATCACCGATCTGTCACCGTTTCGTGCATGTTCCGATAAATCCCTTGCGCACACGCACGCACTATAAATCGTGCTTACCACCGATGGGTGATCGCGATGTTTCGAATTTGTCCTTCGACTTTTGTATTAAGTGCTCCAATTATAATCGACCGGTTCGCTGATCGAGTTATGGGTTTTTTTTTTTAATTTTTTGTCTTATTTAGTGGGTGTAAGATTTAGAATTAATCTTAGGGATATTTATTTTGGTTTTGTTGATTCGTATTTGAATCGATTTATGTGGAGAATTTGGTATGCGAATTTATTACAAAAATGAACTAAAATTTTACTTTCCTACCTAATACAATTCCGTAGTAAAAACAAACAAATTAGGTACCTATTGTACATAATGTACCTACTGATGCTATTGTCAATCATCTTATACCTTTAAACGAGCAATTTTTCGAAACTCGGAAACGGCTCCAACGATTTTCATGAAATTTAGTATGCAGGGGGTTTCGGGGGCTATAAATCGATCTAGCTTTTTTCATTTTTAGAAAACGTCGTACAAAAACAAACCGAGCAAAGCTCGGTCATCCAGATATTTATCAATTAAACTCCAATGACATGATAATAGTAAATTAGTGTTCAGAAAAGCGAAAAATCATGTAATTTATTTTGACATCATTTACCTACTATTTTTTTAATTATGTGATTAATCGTAAGAATTCAATTTCAAAAGTATGTAAAAGAAAATTACGCAACGAGAAAAGCTACAGCTAAGCTAGATATTGTACGTTCTTATTAATCTTACATTCGCATTGATATACCTGTGTATTTGAAGGATCTTCATGATTAGTCTCTACCCTTCCCATATTCCACACACAACAACTAAACCCTAACATTTTATAATTCACCCCATGCATATCGCACACGATATTGATTCTACACAATAAGCAAGCGGTATCTGGCGGTAATTGACCGGCCGTCCCGGTTGCGCTCGTAAAATGTCAGATACCGCGTTGTCCGCGCCGCGTATGTTCACGATAGTCGCCACTGGGGTGAGTAGACTGATAACTGAGAATAATGTGGCGGTGGTGATAGCGTGGTGATTATGTGATTCGTAGGGAAAAGATTGGGGTTAAATAGGTGATGGTTTTTGCAAAAATGGTGGGAAATCGTTTTGTTTTTACACAATTCCACTGTTATTCCTTGTAGCAATATCGACTCGAGCGTTATCTAATGCTGTGTGGCAAACTGTAGCATAAGTGGGACTTATGAATAGGTATCTCATGTTGATATTATTTAAAAAACTTATTACTGAAGTGAGCAGTACCTACTTCTAATATTTAGCCTGTTAACATAAATTGATCAAGTAAAGAAATGGGGATGATCTAGCAGTCAAACCAAACTTAAAAACGGATTGGTAGGTTATTAATGCTGAAAATCGTGAATCGTGGCTGCTGCCCTGAATTCTCTCGACAATTGGACAAACAATAAACTCGCATCTTTTTGCCATGAGGCTAGGAGAAACTACAGAACGCCACCTGCAGGCGTAGTATGACAACCATAGAAACGAGTTTTCTACAGGTTTTGTCGACGGAAGAATAGACAGAGTGTGATTTTGTATGTGTCATTTTATCTATTCTTTCGTCGACAAAACCTGTTTTAATGTAGTCATGCTAAGCGTGCTGCTACGATATTACATAATATACCTAATTGCACATCTTAGACTAAAATAGCATATTCTTGATTGACAGTTCCAAACTACAATATCATCAGCAGAAGAACAACGACCAACATAATGATGTCTTCATCAACGTCACTACCAAAATATCAACCCTCAAATGCGCGGTGCGTCATCGCTGACGCGTTTAGACGTCGACGTGGACGCAACAAGTAACAAACACAACGAGCTCAAGTGTAACTTGTCATGGCTTCGCAGTGAGTCTCTTGTTTACGTCAGGTTTGTGGACTCTACGAGTGGACTTCGGTTTTCATGCAAAACGTTTGTGGGTGAAACTGTTGTAGGGGTGGTTTTTCAGCGCAACGATTAGTGAAGTTAAGGTGGATATGCCTATTGTTTTATCTTTGCAGTTTCTCTTCAAGATAAACAAGAAAAAAAGAAAGTAATTGGGAGTTCTAAAAAATTATATTATTAAGTAAGATTTTTGTCTAGTTAAGTACCTACTACTGATGTCTTCTTTTTCTAAATCGGCTTATAGATAGATCATCATCATAGATATTATTAGATATTTCTAGTAATTGATTTTTACTAACTGATATGAAAGATGGTGATATAATTTGTGATAGATGCGTCAACTTATCTATCAATCTCGGCTATCTACAATCTATATCTACTAACCTTGATCATTTCAAAACAGGGTTACTATTTAGCCACATAAAAGTTTACATTTTAATAATATCCTTTTTTTTTTTATCTTTAAACAACTGCATTCAATTTGAACGCCACCATCCTACCGTGTAAATATATTTTCATACTTAAACGGTACTTTAATAAACATGTATGATAACACTGCGATATCTAAACATTGAGCATATAAAGCTTGCGCAACAAGTAACGATTTGTCGCTGTCACTCCGGCGCGGGAGGGTTGACTCCGAGTATATCAACTATTTGAGCTCTTGTTAATGTTCGTACTTACGTCTTGTTGGCATTCATAGCGGTTGCGGGTCGGATGTCACTATTGTGTGATATGTAAAAGAAGTAAGTGTGTCTATGGTGTTTTTAATAGTAGAAATTATGGTTAAAAATTTTCAAAATACACAAAATCGTATTCGTTTTTACACAAACCGAACAATAATTGATTAATCTAAAACTAACATGCTAGATAACTTGTATTTATTTATTTAACAGTTTATGTACACACTTATAAACAGCCAAGGAGAAAGGAACAGAAAAATACGTACAAAGGCAATGCTTATTTCTAAAGAAATCTCTTCCAGCATACCTGCGACAGGAAAGTACCTAGTTAAAGAGTTGTAGTATTCATAAAATCTTAAATATTTGCACGACTGGAAAGTCGAATGTAACGAAACCATCTGATAATATACCATGTCATAAGTTCCTATATTCTGGAAAATAAATGAAACATTCATTCATTCCACTGTGCTATCAACAACCATGTCTCAACATTTCTGATTGTAACCCAGACTTTGACCAACTTATTTTTACATCGCCTTTTTCACAGTTTTCACATAACATACACAGTTTTGTAAATCACCCACCGATCTTCACAATTTCATAAACACCTCTTCTATTCAACATAAACCTCTGAAAACCTACCAACAACTAAACCCGCAGCACATACATCAACAAAACTTTTACCTTTCACATCAAGATAATTATATAGCTCGTTAATATCATAAATATCCATCAATGTCGCAGCGAAGTTAAATTAATACGCTCATGAATCCAGTGTCGTCGCGTATCAATCAAGAGATGGCGTTGATTGATTGGGACGGCGACCGGCGAAACAAATTCTAGTATCAATCATGTTATCGACGAATATCAATGGAGTAGGTTATTATTTATAAAATTATTGCGTGTTTGGGTCTGGGTAGCAAGGTTATTCAGAACTGTTGTTTATTTTATCGAAACTTTTAGTTCGAAAAGATATATCATGACTTCATTGTATTAGAATATCACTAAGTGGTAGAAGAAAAATACTTCTTTGACGTTGAGTACTGCTGTTATTCAGGCTTTAAAATATTACTGAGCTTTAAGTTCTTTTAGCTGATATCTGGTAGTGATTGTCATTAGTTTGTCTCTCGTTAGTTGAAGTTTATGATAGTGCTGTAATAAAATCTAACAAAAGAAATTAATTGATTTATTCCTTTTATTTCGTGGTTGACAAGTCAATTTTTTATATTATTTCACAAACAGTTTAATAAGACAAATATTAAAAATTAAATCAACAACATTCATCGTTATATTTTATTTTTTACTGACCAATATTTAGATTCGATCGATAAATCATTGATAGTTAATGACTTTAAATATAAATCAGATCTAATGGCTAGTCAAAGTAAGACTTGTTTTCAACAAAAACAAAATAGAACGCGTGCAATATTTTTTGTCTTAAATCCTTCAATATACTTTTTATAGTAATAAGTTATGGGTGGAACAAAGTTGCCGACAGTGAATCTATCTCTCGGTTTATGTTCAGACTTATTTGGAAATGTCAATTCTATTAGTTGAATCGATGTTCTTGTTAGTTTTTGTAACATGACAAATACCGTCATCACCGCGTCGAGGCAAAACCGTGACACGTATTACATGTAAAATTATTCTAGTCATAAACAAGAACACCAAAAACTGCATTCACGTGCAGTATATGCAAATTAATCAGATGCCAAAAAATGTACTGTCAAAATAAACAATTGATTTGTTTGGTTAAATTAATCTTGGCTCATCAAACTTCGAAATGTGAAGGTTATCGTCTTATATAACATTAAAATATCACGATTATCAATTGAGATGTCTCGCGTCGATAATATTGTTGAAAAGAAACGTCAAAATAATGAAAAAAAAAAACTGGGATATACTTTTTAATTACCATACAAATGATATAATAAAGGAAAAAAGTTGGCTAGTTAGTTCTCAAAATAAAAGTAGGTATGGCACGTAATAAAAGTCTAGACAGAAATGGATCAGGTTGCCTAATGTGAACGAGACACACTTATGATTTTATAGTATTTATGACTTTTTTAAACATTTTGGTGATGAGTGCAGTGTAATATTTAATCATTCGGTGAATGCTCTATTCTATGATCTCTGTTAAGCAATGAGGAAAGAATACGCTTAGGTATGCTTAATCCTTCGTGCACGAAAAATACCCTTTTTCTCAATAACTAATCTAATTGTAAGAATGCATGAAATAATTGAAACATTAAGTCTGTGTAACTATAAAGTACAGTTTTCGTAATGATAAACCATTCGTGTCAGTCACTTCAGTCACACTTGTTAAGACTTGCATCACTTTTGTGCTCTCGAAAATATGGTTTATTTCGACTTTCGTTTATTTACTTTATGTAGATATTGTATAATTATAAAATAACATTTTGATTTTAGCTAAAGGATAGTTGAAGACTAAAGGCTCGTGCAAACTGGCGCGATATCACGGGCGCTACAGGCAGCGCGACCCTTGTAGCGCCCGCGATATCGCGCTGGTTTGCACGAGCCTTAATGTGTGATTTTTAAATTTCTTTATTATGGTTTGCTAAATAATAGGAAAAAATACATTACTGACTGGGTTTTTAAGAAAACTACGGTATTTTTAACATTATTCTTCCGCTATATGTTGTACCAAAGTTGAAAAAGTGGTTGGCTACATGCAAGTAGATCATAATAATGATGTTGATGATGTTTTGTTAAAGCTCAAAATCAAAAGTAATTTCTTGTAAAAAAAATTATCAAACGTCAGTCTCGCGTCAAATTTCGGAAAACTTGTTGCGAATATTAGTGATTTTTCATGAATACATGAATAATTTATTTGAAAAATCAACAAAAAACTCGACTTTTCAAATCACAAATAGTTTTGTTTAAATTCTTTTTCCCTTTCTCCTCTTTTTTTGTGTGTGAAGTTATTATTATCGGGAGGGCGTGTCAGACTCTTACTGACTAAAACCCACCCGTGTCCCTTCAGGTGCCTGTATTACCAGGGGCCACGGTAACCCTTTCGGATAAAACCGTAACCACGGCAGGCAGCGGACACCGTTAGTTCTGCTGACATCTCTTTGAGGCGTGCGTGGAACACAACGCGCCGTCGACCCGGGCCTGGTCCTTATCGTGCTATGCCCCTTATGTGTTATTTCCGAAAAGAAAGTGTTCAGTTTTAGAGAAGTCAATAATACCACTACAACAGCCGGCAAACAATTTATTATTACGAGTTCGACATCCCATAATCTTTCGTCCTATAATTTTCAGAGAAAAAAAAACATTACAAAAATGATACCAAATCCACGCAACAGATGAATGTTAATCTCCACTCGACATCGCCAGATAACCCTAAAAAATCGTCCGTCTGCCAACAAACATTGGGACAAATCTATCGGTCTAACCAACCCCGACGCTGGATTAGACGGGTTCGCGTGAAAAATCCCGGACGGGGCAGTGTCCGGGCCGGTGCGATCCGTATTTGTCAACGCTGTGATGTCCGGACATCATTTTCATTAGCGAGAAGAGCCTGGCCCATTTGTACCAATGTTTGGCAACAGATGGGGTAGGAATGGCCGGATGAATGCTTTATTCCTTAAAAGTTTTTTTTTTTGGGTAGAATATTAGGGTTATAAAATTTTCACTCACGGAGGTGACGAATGTTATTTAAGATTTGTTATGCCATTATTTTAGGGTCCTTGTGTTCGAGAGACCAATGATAGCCATTTGTTTGTTGTACAACATTATTATCTCTGTGTTATTATCTATACATACATATTATAAAACAAAGTTTTTTCCGCGTTTGTCAGTTTGACCGCGTTTTTCTTTGAAACCATGCAACAGATTTTGATGAGGTTTTCACCATAGTTTAGAGAATTTATTCTGGAAGGTTTATGTGTATATTACGTTACTATTAAAGTTACGTTCACCTAAGAAATCTCAATGCTTTGTCAAGTCGTAAAAACCGTGTGAAACAGGAGCGGGTCGCTAGCCTAATTATAAAATAAATAATAAAACTAGTTTTTAACATCTCATACGTCCTTCACAAAATCTTTGCATAATTTGAAGCGATCAACTAAACACATTAATAACTTCATTTTATTGTATAAAAGTAGGTATCAATTTACTGTTTTAAAGAAACTCGAGTTTTGTCATAAATTATTTTCATTAAAATTATGGCAATTTAAACGTTCAAACATTCATATCGTAAATTATTTAAATTCTTAATTGATTAGGAGATAACGTGTTTTCAAAAACTTTCTGTATTGTATTTTTTTGCATTAATTTGTGAATATTACTAAATAAAAAATATAATTTAGGTAATCTAAAGTAGTAAAATTTTATTAATTTTCCATGCATTTATAATTTACAGATAGATTTGACAGATAATTATAAAAATACCGTATAATTAATGACAGAAATGTGTAAAAAGGTGACAGTTTTTTAACAATTTATGAAAAATACTGCTAATGATTGAATTTGATTAGCATGTAGTTTTAAATTTTGCTATTAACTAAAGACGAAAAACCTGGAAACAGCGATCGATGTAGCCTAGACATATTGCAACACACACGATACACATACATGATCGTTTTGGTTTGTAAATTACACTACAACGCCTTGGGTTTTATTGTGTAATGTTGCGCATGTACAATAAATAAATAACACAAAACAAGTAAATTAATACTCGTTCCTTCTACATGTAAAATGAAAGATTGTTACAATAAAAGAAAACACAAAACACATTTTCTTCTACCAGATTAGAAACAAATTTCCCTCACAGTACATTTCAATTATTAATTTAACGTCACCACATCAGTTTCTAATAATTAAAATGATGATATAAGAAGGCTTGTCTTATTAAAGTATAAATGTTTAAGAATGCCACTCATCATGCGTCACTAATGAGCTGAAGCGGTGGTCTGAATACTTTAAATAATTATTGGAAATAAATTAATGAAGTTAAGTTTGTAATTAATTCTCTGCTGATATTGGACACACACGGTGATTTGAGTTAATGAAAATCGTCGAAAGAATGAAGTTTTTTATGGACTTAAGAGGTAGGTTTATGATGAAGCCTTTTGAAAATTCCTATTATATTTAAATGCATGTTTTCTTCAGTTCCATTTAAACAATAGATTTACGTCATTTATACTGTAATGATGGTGACGGAAGGTGATCCAATAAATTGCCCATCTTTTCCCATATTTAATTTTTATTTTATCTCTATATAAATGGCAATACAATCATTATAGATAACGCTGGTATGTACTGCCATGCTTAAACAACTTTCGTAGAAGTCATATTTAAATGTTGAACTACTTACTTGTCCATATTAATAATAATAAGTTTATTTATTATATCAATTAGGCTATCAAACAGACAACAGTTGCTTATTTTTGGTCACAAGACAGTACCTCATTAAAATAACTGCCATTTTTTTGTTATCTGCTTGTACCTAATTGCACTACATATATCGATTTGTGCCGTCAAATAATTTTACACAAAAATACATAAACAAAAGCCTATCTGACACTAATTAATGAAATAATATTAATAAATCTAAGTTAAAAAGTTAGGCTAGTCAAAACACATAAAAATGTACCTAACGAAAGGTTGCTTAACCTCTATCATTAAACTATTTATAAAAATTTGACCTGCGACACCCTTTAAAAGGCCTCAGCGCTATTATATTATAATAATTAAGAGATAATTCCTTATGTATTGGAAAGTTTACATTCTTATGTAAATGGAATATTTACATATAAAATCTTTTATATATTTGGATAATAAAACCAATGGAATTTGTGTCAGTTCGTAATAAAACAAAAGAAAAGTTCTTAATTATTCGATAAATTTTATGACTTTATTCGATCATAAAAATATTGATTTGGGTTATGAAGAACTTTTAAGGTGATTTAGGTAATAATTTTTATTGAAAAAGAAATTGAGACATACTTACCTAGCATAGCCAGAAAAAATCTTAGTAAGAGATTGCAAGAACGGACGACGTAGATGAAGAGTTCGTCGAAAAACCAACAAGCTATGTTCGCATATTTGAAAAATAAAATGTCGAATACCTACCGTATAAATCAAATAAGTAGTTCGAAAACAATAGCGAAATACTTGAGAATTCCATAGACAGAAACCAATACGTAAGATCGTTATCGAGGCACTATTATATGTCACCGATTACTAAGCGAACCTATTCTGTTCCTGACAACGATGTTATCTATTCGTCAAAATCGATATGATTTAAAGGCTATTAGGGCAAATTCTACTGCGACTCGACTGCGAAAAATCTTAACTTTTTTAGAGCCAGTCTTGTCACACTCTGTTAGTAAATGTCCCATGGTCAGTCGATCGGAACAACATTTTGAAGTTATGTCATAATATGTTATCATGACATTTTTAAAAAGTTTGGTGAAGTTATGTCATAACCTGTCACTCGACGTATTGCTATTGACTTCCACAGAAATGTCAAGCTAAGATAGAACAAAGCCCATAACCGGTCGTTAAAAAAAGGAAAAGCGGATAAAAAAAAGAATTGAAAGATAAACGTCAAATCAATTGGAGCAATAAAAAGAAAAGTATGGGAAAAGCATGTGTTATAGTGAAGGCTACTCAGCACGTTACATTCTTGCTACTTGTACGAGTTGTAGACACTTGTGAATGCGCGGGGCCCGGAGGTCGCGCTAGTCAAGTACGGCTAGCAAATAACAGAAGATTTCGTCGAATGATATTTTTTCATATTATTTTGTACAGATTTTTTTCGATGTTTCGGCAAATGCTTGGTGACAAGCTTTTCCGGCTTGCCAGGCTTTTAATTTTCTTATGGTGCAAACGATTGCACCTCATGGTAAGTTCTTTTTGTACGGATAGCTAAATCATTTGATGGTTGACTCTCAGTTTTAATTCTAGAGGGTTTTTTTCTATGACGTCTTTTGCATTGAAATACGACAGATGTGACATATCCGACAAGAAAAGGAAAATTCTAGACACCAAGCAAATAATTAAGCAAAAATACGACTAAAGATATTCCTAGAAAACTAAGAACATTACAGTATCTTCAAGCACAAATAGCTTCAAAAAGCTTCATGTTAAGTTCGTAACAATGCACCACAATCTTATCCCATACTACTTCAAAAACACGAATAAGTTACTCGAATAGCACTTAACAGATTTTCAGTGCAGATAAACACGGCAATCCGCACTCGTATTGCTAACGTTACGTTTGATCCAATTGAACAGGCGAGCGGCCGCTCTAACGTCCACGATGCATGCTGCACCGCAGGGGCGTGGCCACGATGCGTTTTGACCAATGATTTCGCTCCGTTCAAGCAAAACTAATTATACTGATTTATGCTCCCATTGTTCATTGTTTTATGTCTTTCTCTTAGTGTACACTTACAAACCCATATTCGTATGTAGATAAGTGAGTAACTTGATATATCGCGTTTTGTTGCCTTTTTATGTTTTCGTGACTCGCCCGGTTGTGAGTTACGGTTGTAATTAGCCGTTTATTTTCATGGATACTGAGACCTTCGGTAGAGGCCACTGAGTTGGAGGCAAGGGGGTATCACTTTAGCACGAATTTAACGTTTATTAAGTAGGATATTAGCGTGATAGCAATAGATATGATAATTGAGCAGATCACTGAAGATTATGAGCCATTTAAGATAGTAATCTGATAAGTACACCTACAGGTGTGTTCAAAGAATCGCGACCTCGATGCCCTCACGCATTGTGTAAATCGAAAGCTTAACATTATAAATTCGCCACCTTCCAGACGTTACCTTTCACTCGGTCCGACGTAAAAATCGAATCGCTATTTAAAAGAGCATTTCAAAAATTCCAGCATAGTTAAGAGTGAACATAAAAAGAGACAGGCGGACGAGCAGGTACAATGAGGTCGGAGATGTAACAGAAATCGCGCGCGGTGTCACCACCCATTGTATATCAATATTTTATTAAGCATATTCTGAAGAAAAACAGAGCAGCAAATAGTAGCGTCCGGCGCGGCAGCTGCGCCCGCGTCGCATTCACCTGTCGCTCGCAGCGCGCGCGCACGTGGGCGGGGCTAAGGAATGCAACGTTTTCGCGCTTTTTTCCATTTGCCCCGTCAGTCGCCACCGGAATTCGGGTGCGATATTTTCTTTGGTTGGAATCCAAAGGCTTTACCGGGACTTGAGATATTTATTCTCTTTTAGTTCGTTGTCTTTTAGATTTATGAACGCTGGGCTTTTTATGCGATTTATTGGAGTTTTAATTCAGGTAACGAAACGAAGGTTTAGAATTATGATTTTTAGAACTCGAGTTTCAACCCGACCGTTTGAGTCTTTTTTACGAAATGTAATAAAGTAGAAGAGGTACTACGTTTCTTGCAAATTAAATGTTTAGTGATGCGTTTAAAGGCCAACTCGCGGAGAATAAGGGTTAAGATAATAAATATGTTTTGCAAGTCAAAGGCGCACTTAAGAGATTATTGTGGCATTTCTTGCGCGTGAGAAATTTCTATGCACTGTAACAGAAATTTTATTAAAACAGTTTATTGCGATAATAAGGCTCTAATAGGTTTTAATGTTTTTAAATACTTAGTTGGTTTTTTTAGCTCTCTTTGTAAAAATGCATCGGAAAGATATACATAGCAAAAATAAAAATAAATACCTAGGTCTCTAGATTTTATTTCCGAGAAATTAAATCGATTAAGTTAGCTTAGATAGGTAGGAGTTTTTTTTTCCAAAAACAATTAAATAACAAAGAAACCCTCAACAAATCATGCACCAAAATTCATCATTTTCATTAAACAATTCGTGTGTATTTAACATTTAACGTAACCGCCTAATCGCGTGTGGTTATACCGATAAAGCAAGTGGGTCAGGTAGTGGGCTATCAGTCAAAAAATAAACAACAATAATACACAGAAATCTATGGGGAACAGGGCGAGGTTGAGTGGCTTCCGTCGACGTAAGATTGATCGAGCAATCGCAATTATGAAAAATGATTTTGTGATAGCGGTGGCGAAGTGACCAACTTGAGCGGGAAGAGGGTTAGCGGGTTTTAGTACTGTCATTGTCACTTCTGTCACAATTGAATAGGTTTTTTCGCGGCTCTAACTATTATGATAATAGTTTGTGCCGTAGTCAAAATATTTACTAGACAGCAAGGAGCTTTATAATATGGCTGCCTGTTTAATTTGGTCGCATGTAGGATATATGTCGTGGTTGAGATTTTTTTTTTTAAGTAGTATTTTTGTGTTTCACTTATTGTAGGTACCTCTGCAATAAAGATTTATTTATTATTATTACTGATATAAGAAAACGTCTAGGGAAACTATTTAAAAAATAACTCCCTTTTATTCTGTTAACCTAAATTCAAATCAGCATTTTACTTTAAAATATAATCGGGGAATAACATACTAACATGATTAGGTACTTTTTATAATTTTATCGTGTGATCATAAAAAGCATGTAACTGCATTGAATCTATTGATATTGGTTCATATCGCTCTCTGTATTTGATTACATTTTTAAAGTCTGAAAACGGTTAAAAAAATTATTCTTTAATCTTTTATTTATGTATGAATTAGAAGCTTTGTAAACATTTTGACTGTAAAACAAAAAATTAAAAAAAAAATTAATCGCTTCAAACTCATAACTTGCGTCTGCTGTCCCTAAACTTATGCCGGAATGTCGACTAAGCTCTTCATGGAACCTATTTGTGAACGTGTCAAATACCAAATAGTAAACCGAGTGTTCATGGAAAACAGAGTTCAAAAAAAATATCGGAAAACTAAGGGTTCTGTTTTTTTTTTTTTGTCACAACTTCTGAAACTTAATTTTCTTTTCAGTACTTGTTACTTTTTGCTACCATAACCCTTTTATTATACAGTCGGTTATAATACCGTATGTCAGATAGATATTTTCCATCATTCTTGCAGTTCTTATCACCCCTTGGTGATAGGTACAGTATGAGAATTTATTTTTGTACTTCGAAAAATTTAAATTAATCATGAAATGATACGATTGATTAATACAATGCTAAAATTAACTCATAAAAATACGACAGTGATAATACAGATACCTGTGTCATATCAGAACAAAAAATAGGTATCTATATTATTATGTAGTCAAAATATGTAAAAATCACCTGATTTTAATTACCAATACCTTAAAGTGTTTTATCATAAATTGTTCTAGGTATTTGATACCTCTCATAATAGAGATAATATTATATGGATGGAGATTATTGTTATCATTAAATTTTATTAGACTAGTCATGCTGCGTCAGGACAAAGACTAGTCATGCACTGTCAGAAAAAGAAAATTTTAATTTAAAACAAATTGTGCCTAAGAAAATATATCTAAAACAAATGAATAGTGAAAAAACAAATGAATCTAACTATTTTATTCTATTGTAATATCAACCAGGTACAGTTTACCGTTTTTTTTTTATATTATTTTTTTTTGTAAAAAATCCTCTTATTAAAAAATCATTTATTTTCTTAAATCCCTCAGAAACAACTTAAACCCAGACTTATTAGAGTCCTGGATTGTAAGACACTCGACTAAAATATGCCTGTTTATAAATGCTGGCGGTATATAAATCCAAGTGTGTGAAATCCTTCTGCGGTCAGGGCGTCCAATTTCGGATTCGATCACATTACCATAAGGCGAGTGCGCGACTGTGCGATGCACTGCCCAGTGCGGATAGACGGGCGGGGAGGATGGAAAGTGGAATGTTGAGATGATATTGATAAGTGTTTTTATGATGGTTGACAGCTAGATAGTCTCCGGTGTCAGAAATTAGGATCTGCATAGGATTATGTTATTGGTAAAAAATATGTATATTTTTTACCTACGTACAGTAAGCAAGTAAACGTATCTGCACCAATTAGTCCACGTCAGCATACATTTATTGTAATAATAATAACTAAGTTTTAAGTTTTTTCCTCCATGGTGCCACTGACAGCAAGCAGCTATAGCACAACACTTAAATATAAAGATGAGTTTATTATATATTTGGTATACAAGTTAAGAAACTTGTATACCAAATATATAATGACCTATACCAATGTTTTTGCCTAAAAGAAGAGAAATGTGAAAACTTGAATGTCATCCGAGGGTTGTCATTTGATAGGTTTTTATCATCTGAAACAATAACACCTTTTGAATAGCATGTTGTCACCTAAAATCGTTCTCCCAACTTTCATTGCAATAAGAATAACGAACTACCCCACAATAAATCAATAATTTCCCCAACCATCCAACCTATTGCTCGCTGGAATCCCCGTCGGTGTGTCCCACAGAACCTCGCCGACTATTTTATATAGTATTTAGATGCACATTAAGAGTCATCTTTAACTGGAGAATGTTCCGATCGGGTATCATTACCATATTGCTGGTCGGGAACCCTTGACTACAGACGTAGTGTATGATATTCAGACTAGATTATGCTGGAATAGATAGAGACTCATTACCGGGACGCTGACTAAGAGTTTGCAGAACTTTTTTGAGTGGACTGCAGTTTGGGGTTGAGATATTGGGGGGTTTTACAAGAGGTGATTGTTGTTTGGAAACCCTGGATTGGTGGTTAAGGGTTAAGTTACCAAAAATTGTGCGCAGTCTTCTTTAGTTCAATTTTTTGTACCATAGTTGAACTGACATATGGTCATGGTTCCTTCAGACAGTTGAATCATTAAAAGACTTCTCCTCAGCTCTCTCTACATTAAAAATGAAAGACTCGAGCAATAAAAAATGATTTAAAGCCAGTCTGAATACGAAAGCAGCACCAATTCCCAATCAATTAAATCAAACCGGAGCAAACGAACAAAACCAACATTAACCAGTCCATTAACCCTAAAGGCAGTAATTATAAAGGTGGCGAACGCGAAAACAAAAGCCAAGTCCTCCACGAGGCTAACGTGTAAAGAATGCACCGATTCCGAGAGACGACGCCTCTCGACCGCATTTTATCACCGACTAATGATCTCGGGCGTCTACGCCGCGTAATGAGAGCGCCAACCGCCCCGGCTCACAACCAATAAAATATTTATGAAACCATCCCCCGCCCTAATGGAACGCGTCAACTCCCCACTTAGAAAACTCCACTCGCATTAACCTCCGCAAAATTATCATTACCGCTCCACAAATGGACAATAGCCGATCGCATGTCCTATACGCAGAATGCGACTCGTTAAGTCGCCGAGGACGCGAATTTAAGAGACAGCTTCTAAATATCCAGTGGCAGCGTGCACATGCGTCCCGAGATCTGTATCGCGCACAATACCGAGGCCGGCCGTCACGACGGTAGCAGAAATATGGACGCGGGCCCGCCGCATGGCCGCTTGTTTTATGTTAATGTGAGGCATAAACGGCTAGGTTGCGGGGAAAAATAACGCGCCGACGTCCACCGTGATGAAATACCAGATACCCGCCGCTGATCGTTAGCCGACCCGCGCCACAACACGAGATCCACACCTAACGCCATTGTCTCAGACGCACGAGGAAGTCGAATAATTAAAGCGAACGCGTCGTCAGTCCAGCGTGCATTCCCACAGACGCTATCGCTCCTGTCGATCTCCGCGAGCGAAATACCGAAACCTAATAAGTCCGAGCCGAGTCTCATTTGTGTAAGGAGTCGTTTAAAAAAACGAACAATACGGAGGCGCCCGATAAAGGAGACGGCCCAATAATTTAGGGTCATTGTTTCGCCTCTTAATTTATGGAGTGCGGGCGTACGATTGATTTGTAGGTTTAGGAGGGAGATTCCTCGGCCCGAGAGTGTTGGGGATAAGCGGTTTTAAATCCGCGGCGGATTATCGCGAGGCGACGTCGCGGCTCTGTGACGCGCGTCAAGAACTCAATTTATTCGCGGGCCCACTCGATATACATACAATGCGCGGCGGCATTTAAAATGCGCGATAGGATTGGCCGGTTGGGCCTGGGCGGGGTGCGCGGACCATATACGCGTTCTTCGTGATGCACATATTAAGTTAGAAGGCTCTGTACATGGGATGCGGTGGAATTACGATAGGCACCGATGATGTCTAAGATCGTGAGTGTCCCTCCGGTAGTACAATGGGCGAACTCGGAGAAAATTATTAATGCCCCCGGGTTGTTCGGTGTTACATTAAATTGCGGGTGGCGAGCGATGCCATTAAATTATCGGACTCGCTGATGTCCTCCTACAATGCATCGCTTGATAGTAATTCACGGCCCATGCTCTTGTGGTATAATTTCGCGGGTGCATTATGTACCTATGAGAGGAATTGGATTTATTTGATTTAGAGAACTGAGGGTTTTAGCATGCCAATGTTCTATTTGTTGCATTAATGCTGCATAAACATTGTGATCTATGTTTATCAGCTCCATAAAATCGGAACTGACCCTCAAATACTCTACAATTCAACTCCCTACAGCATAACAACCAACCCAAAACCACCATTGAATCCACGCTGACATTTAACCCTAACAGAATCACTCCACAAATAAAACAGTCCATCGTAAGTACAGCCTATCAGGCATCGAGCGTCTGCATTAATTGGAACAGCCGATCTGGACGACGCAGATTTCACTTCTATAAATGGCTCGAAACTTTATGGTATCGCGGTGCGTTGTTACCGTCAACTTGCGCCTGCACACACTTGTAATTGGTCGACCGCCGGTTGACATTTACAAGAGAACCAAGATGGCGGCCCATCGGATATGCGACGTGTAATTGACAAATAGGCTGAAGGGTTAGAATAAATTGGGCTTCGCACGCAAACGGTTGGATTTTGTTTTTCGAGATCGATGGTGCGTTTGCGCACGCGATGTCTCGACAGATTGTTGACTGCTGAGTCGAGTAAGCGAGCTTAGAATTAGATGGGTTCTCTATAAGATAGGACCATTCTGAAGCATAATAAAGTTTTATTCGTGTCTGAGTAGGGTTGTCAAATCTGAAACTGAAAAGTCTGACTTAAGCTTTTTGGATTGCCGTTTAGTCGAACTTTTGATTTTAAATTTGACTTTGAATTCTGACAAGAAGAATAGTTGATGACTTGAATTCAATTTTTGTGATTTTTATCCAAAATAAAGTCTCAGGAAAGCCAGACAGCCTGGTCTTTGAGATTTTAATCGGACAAGACTCTGAAATTCTAAGTGTATAGATAAAGTAAGACCTTTCTAACCATCCTATGCGTGGGTAATATCAATTTGTCCTTTATAATAAATACAAGAAAAAACGGTATTTTTATTCGCATACCAGTCACTGAACTGCAACTAAAGGATAATAATTATAAGTTCTTGAATGCAAGTGTACAGTCGCTATTTACATCCGCACCTTAAGTATAGGTAATTAGTACCTTTAGTAGCCTTTAGTCGATTGAGCACAAAATACTTCGGACGTAAACATGGCAAAATATATATAAATTGTAAAAAAAGGGTAAATTAAAGCAATATTCTAGGAATAATTGCTCCCATCCTTTTAGTGACAAAATATCACTTTAGTGAGGCTTTACATGCATGGCAGTGGCAATCGGTGTTGCCATTTGTCCAGCCTTTAAATAAAACGGACAATTTGGCTATTTTGTAAACTAAACCGATATTTTAGTTTGGTCTCCCAAACTTCAGATATTGCCCTAATAATCAAAGAAACCGACATGTCTTAGAACAAAAAATTCAGAGACATTGACATCCACCAACCCGCTTTGGGCCCGCGTGGTGGATTACGGCATACTCCCTCTCACAAAGAGGAGGCCTGTGTCCCAGCAGTGGGAAAATTATAGGCTGATTATGCATCAAGTTTTGGAAACGTACCTATCTAATGGATCCCTACTAGGCCATCACCCGACAATCATTTTCAGTTGCTTTAAGAGAATGTGGCTATCAATGTTCTTGACGTAGTCGCCTTTAACGGCAACCACTATTGATAAACAATTTTGTTTCTGAAAATCACATAGCATTCACATTCATTCAAAAACACTTAACTAAAACAATAAGTGCACAAAAAAGTCTTCCAACCACGGTCATCTTACTATCCCCAAAGGAGTCTTAAAAAGATGATATAACAATATAATCACACACTATTCTAATTAACATAATCACATTAAAGTTCAAATTAACAGTAATTACATTGCTGAGTTACCATTTTTAAATGGGCGTGAAGTGTATGCAGATATAAGCTTGAGACACACTGCGACATTAAAATAGGAGATGACTGCTAATAAGGGTAATTGGGAACGATTATCGATTAATGCAAGTTGGCACTTTAGTAAATACATTGAGTGGCTCATGGTTAAAAGGGGTTATTTAAGATTTCTTATTTTAATTATATCATGTGGCTTTATATTTGAGCACCTATGTTTATTCAACGTATATTATTGTAGTGTTCGAAATTCGAGATCAATCCGCCAATTATCTATAATTGAATGAGTAACTTTTTTAGTATCAAGTATTTAGTATGTTTAATACTGTCATTCAATATCTATAACAATTGACACAGGCTGTTAAAAGTCTAGTAAACGATTTACGTCTCAGTTTACACGACTGCTGGTCTCTCACTGCAGTTGTAATGATCTAACCTGACCAATAAGGACCGTGTAAACAACTGACAACCGTTTTGATTTACTACTAACTTCGATAAAGTGTCACTTTCTCGTGTCGACTCGAGCTTTACAAGAATATGTCATGTCATGGCGAAGAGGTTAGCCAGACAACAAGGTAGTGAGGATGTCTGTACAAGGTGCGATAGATCAGTACCTACTAAAACAGGACAATATGAACTATAAATCTATAAATAGTATGAAAATTAAGTTGCTTTTGTGTCTGTCTGTTTGTGCGCTTAGTTCTTCTAAAATACACAACTACACATCACCATCATTTAGGCAATTTTATCCAGAAGGTTTATGAGTATAATAATTATATTAATTATAACTTACACACACTTCGCACGACGCGGGAATCGAACCCAGGTCCTCATGCTCAGCAGTCGCTTGCGACCACTAGGCCAACGAGGCATGTCCGTAACAAAGTTATATAAAATAACAATTTTATTTCTAAATATAGACATAGCACAGAAATTTCGATGTTATGACATGTCGCCACAGTATCAGTATATTGCAGCCGTGTGAAGCAGGGGCTAGTCTACAATATTTTAAAAAGGTAAAACTTGTTTGTTTTTAAATTTGTATGTAGGGGTTAATTTCCAGAACAAGTCGGATTTGAATTAGCATTGGATAGCCAAATTCTTGAGGAAGGTTACATGCTCTCGGAAGTCGCGGGCATAAAGACACTACTCAACCATTAAATACCACACACGCAAATTATCATAACATCTATACAAAAAATCTGCCTTAAGATTAAAAATGGCACCTTAATATATCCGTTAAAAGGGTTTTGATTGATGAAGACGTCAGGCGAGGACAGTCGTCCGGCTGTCCGGCGACTGATGATTGATACGCACTGTTAGACAATCGCACGATCCATCATCACTGTCGTCAGTGTGGTCCGAACCTTATACGTGACCTATTGTATTGAAGAAAGTTATTTTTGTTTTGTATTTTATTTTTTGGATTTTGGTTTTTGATATTTTGCAGGAAAGTCACGTAGGTAAAGATTTTTAAAGTATACTTTTGTTAGTATTCGTGTCCCAAAGACACACAAAGTGAGAAGTTTTCTTACAATCTTCTTTTTGAATGGAACATGAATGGCAGGTTATTTACTAAAGATATGGAAGCTTTTCCTTGATCCTATACAGTTCTACGATACATGTTGTTGTCTGTTCTCCGCCAAATATTATAAAACTACCCACCAAAATAAACTATCAACTAAAAACGATCATTTCGGAAACAAAAATATCGATTTCCTATCATTTTTTATCGAGTTATCGCGTCAGTTCGGCGCCGGCGCACGCAGTGATCGATTGCACGTTTAACACCAGGTAAACACCCCGTATATGAAATGAAACTATCACTTTACTGTGACATAAAAATACCAACATACTATATACATCCCTCAAAACAATAAAGAATCTTTAGAACGTTCAAAATAAGGTGGAATTTTGAGTGGTTTTAAATTTCAGAGCTTGCGCCAACAAGTCTGTTTGATAAATTAATTAAGCGAATGATGGATTTGTCTGCGTAGAGTAGTGATTGATGATTTGACAATAATTTTGGGGTCGGACGGCGAATGTCAACAGATAAACGTACAAAATGGGTTCCGGATGCACCAGAAGATAAGAAACGGAAAAAAAGAACTTAGTTTACTTAATTCTTTCTTGAGACTATATCTATACTTACATATAATAAAATATTAGCGAAGTCAAAACTGTACAATGAATATTTTTGACAATAATTTAAAAAATAATTTAATTTTTTCAATAGTTTACCGCGAGATTTAATTAGACGAGAAAAAAATCTAATAGAATCCATAGTCACGTAGGCGAAGCCGCGCACAGCTAGTAGAAAATATGAAGGAATATCTCACGTTCTTACTGTATTTGAAGGATATCGTAACATTTATGATTATGTATGCCAGTTTAAGCTTGTAATACACACAGTCCATTTATGGTGAGACTAGCATAATTTACTTTGAATTTGTCACCTAGTTATAACCTTCGATTCTCGATCGGAAGTCAATAACCTTTACCAGTACCTTTAAAAGCTATAATATACGAATAAAGTACAAAGGAACATCTCTATAAGGTATTATAAAATATTTCTTATCCTTAACCAAGAGAGAACACCCAAATATTAGAATCGACAAAGTATTCGATCACTGAACAAACGGGCGACATAAATATTTTGACATCACAACACCGCGCTTTTAAGCTAAATTAAAACGAACTTAAAAAATAAATTAACAATCGATAAACAGACATCATAAACAAATCGAAAACTCGTTTAAAATTTAATATAATGCTCATAAATATACTTTTTTTTTTTCGCAAAACGAATCACCCCATTTAGTAGGGTGTCCACAATAAACCTGTCACGCAGGACAGTCCGATACCCGACATCGCACTTATCAACGAACATAACATCCTCAACTTTACGACAATCTTGCGCTGGACGCGCGCGCATATAAATTTGAACAAACGTCAAGGCAGTCCGATTTTATTTTACTGATCATGGAAATTGTATCGATATTTCAACGATAACGTTATTGTGTTGTGTCGGATAAAGATACTTTTTATGTTCACGTTCGTTTGATTTTTATACGATCCGAGAATCGGATGAGACTTGGAATCGATTATAATAAAGTTTACAACGCATGCTGTGACTACTAATAACTATTGGGAGATGCATTATCGTAAATCAGAAGTAAATTCAACGTACTTATTAGTCGAGATTTCATTCACGAGTGTAGTTTGAATCATTCACTGTTGAACTTCAATCACTACAACTACGTAGTTCCTGAATCATGTATGAAGAACCTGTTGCTTCCCAACGCGTGTATAACACTGCATAATGCACGCGAATAACGGCATAAACGACAAAACAAGACCAAACAAACAGCACGTCAAGTAAAACTTTCCCCATTGAAGCAACTGAAAACCTATAAACTACGCGTGAAAGCACGCAAATAAAAAATCACAAAAATCATTCCCGCAGCTTAAAACCCACACGCCACAATCTAGATCGCAACACACGAATAGCGAAATCTAAAAACCGGTTGTTAGTTCGCCATGTAATTCTAATTAGGTAATTCGAGCAGCCGGTACTAATGGTTCGGTTCGGTGCCATAAAGCAGGCGCAATCTGATCGTGTGAACATGCTGTCCGCGTGTCCCGTGCACATTGTCCGCAGACATGCGACGCTTTGTCACCCTAGCCCACGCGGCGAGATAGCGATATGAGAGCCTGTAATTATTGGCTTCAGTGCTATTCTGTAAATTCGATTTTAGTGTTAGCGGAGGGTTAATAAATTTTAATTAATAGATGCGCTTTTTATTTTATTTTTTTCTGAATAGCAAAGCATATCCCTATTTTTAAATTTATTATCACAGTCAATATTATAAGGTTGGTTGCTATTTTCTCACGTCTTCGGATAAAAATTAGACTACCTAAGCATAATACTTACTCTCAGTTCTTTCAAATTCATTCATTCTTGAGAGCACTCTGTCACTGTTTACATGCGGTGATTACTTGAACTTTGACCCCTTGACTTCGTAAACCGGTATTACAGAACAAAAACATCGATACTTTAATCGTTTCAATCGGTTGAAAAAGGGGCACTCAAGACCAGAATATAATGAGTCAAGAATTGCCTTCAAACCTCTAATTTAGTAACCTTTTAGGCTGGACTTAGAAGATTCCAAGTCTTCTCCATCATCATTGATTTTCACCCTAGTTAGAAATAAACCGGCTAAGTGTGTGTCGGACCACGTGCAATCTAGGGTTCCGTAGTTGGGATGAACAATCCAAAGAACAAACTTAACATTGTACATTTAAGACAATAGACTTCTTATAAGTTTTCCCGTAATTTATGAGTAAAGAACCATTACCCGTATTTTATTTTTTAATTTTAGGCTCTATAGTTTCGCATATAATGGTAAATTTTGATCTATTTTCTTAAATATATTTAAAAATATTTATTTAAAATTATAAAAAGGATGTATTTGAGATTCTCGCAAAAAGCTCTTACATTTGATATGATACACGGTACAGTTTGCAAAAAAATATATTTTTATTTTCTAATTAACCCCAAAAGTGACCCGCATATTCAAAATTAATTTATTTACGTTATACGTCTGTGTTTGGGTCACAGAAATACATAATTATGTTTACTGACATTCAACTTAATCGGTCCATAGATTCGTCGCCAATTGGCTGTGACAGACGGACAAATGAGACGAACAATCAATGACGTCACGACCTGGATCATCAAGAGTCACGTGAAACTTTCATTGTGATATATATCCAAAATTCGGTTACAACTCTTCCTGAATGGATCAATCTTAAATCTGAAAATATAAATTTCTAATCTTAGAAAAATCTATATAGCTTTTGAGCAGGACATCTTTCAAAAAGTTTCCAAATCAGAAGCTTGGTTTCAAACTTTATATGTTTCAGACATTTGCCATCTTTATTGCATGTCAGTCTTTTTAGAAGCGTAGACAAAAAATGTCCTCATAACCAACAGACGGACATAATAAATAAGTGCACAACGACTCGGGACATGAGGACACCGATACACACTCAGCCCTCACAGTGATGGAAGCGTTTCAAACGCAGTTTAGATAGCGAACTGGCGTTGACGTATTATTATTGTGGCGTTTCGATGTTTCTCGTACCATTTCCGAAGTATAAGATACGAAATTTTCGTGTAGTGATGGTAATGTGGTTCTAAAGGCTAATGTTTTGTAAATGATGGGCTGGGAATAGCGAAAATGTTTGTTTGATGGCGATTGATTCTAATCGTATTGTTTTATTAGAGACAGGACGAGGACTTGTTTATTTGTACGATAAAAAATATTGGTATACCCTTTCTTACTACATTTGATTAATGACTCGTATTATCCTGGACTACAACTTTAAAGCCCCATGAATTTGAGCCAATAATCCGAATAGTCAACTAAGTTGCATCAAGTTCCTCAATAAACCTCTTTTTAACATTATCTCACAAACTTGGTCGAACAGCTCGTATTTTGACATGTTTTATATAGTTCTTCTCGCGTCAATCGCGCGTCTTGCGTCCGAAATACTTTATTTATAGCCAAAACGGTTGAGTCGTTGTGGCCGTAAAAACTTTTAGTATCTTCCGATTGAGGCGCCGTGTCTTTATGCCTTTTTTTATCAATATTGAGCCGTTTTTGATGGCCTGTTTAGGGTTATGACGTAGTTTTGTTTGTAAAGAAGCCATGGAATTGTAATGGTAGTCATTTTGATGTGACGTGGGCTTGTAACGCGAAGTTTTGAGTGCATCTATGACAGGTCTCTGAACGAAATGTGTTAATAGAAATAGAGACTAACAGGTTGTTGTACGATTTTATCTGTGCTAATAAATTGTGTTGCAGTAATTTGAATTTCCTGCTTTTCACTTACACCTTTAGTTACTTCGTTCACTAGTGAACGATTTCCTGTAACATTGATAGGAATGTTCTAGTTTCTGAGTTTACACGAATTAATGGTTTCTGATTAAATTATTTAGGACTTTTTTATTGCGGGATATGGCACTGGAGTGCTGTAGGCTGCGTTTTGACTGACGGCACTGATTAGATTATCGTCTGATTAGTTTATGTTCCTTCACAAACTTCTACAGGCGTTATTATCTAATCTAGATCTTAGTAGGTACCTCATATAAACTTGTTGTTAGTTCTTAACTGTGTCACATCAAGGCACGTTTTCCCTATCATCCCTGATCATCAATAAAGAAAGCCCAGTTCGTTGACCCTGCGTGTTAACAATCCGGATATAATTTTTTATATCATTATGTTTAGTGGATCATTAAAACTCTGTCAAAAGAGGCATTTTTATGACTTTTTTTACGACAAGAAATCTGATAGTATGTCTTTTTAAATGTTCCCAATGATTTTTATATGAGTACTTTTATTGCGTACGACGGTAGATTAATTTCATTGTTGTAAAATTTCTGTTTGATTGCTTTTTAAGTGTTTCTTTACGGGTCACTGGTATGTTTGGTTTTCTTTTTTATGGAAATTGTGTGGTATATGGGTAAGCATACATTTTCTACGTATCAATCATGGATTTTATGTGTTAGAATAATTGCGAACGAAATAATAAAGTAACTTATTTTACTTTAGCTCATTACTGTATTCGCAAAAATATACGAAATAAGTACGTGTTGTTAAGTGAACAAAACCTTAACAATTTTCCTGAATATTTAATGTGAAATTGACAATCTCATTGTCACCCTAGTGTCAACTGAATGAAGGCTCGTGCAGACTAGCGCGATATTGCGGGCGCGACAAGGGTTGCGCTGCCTGTAGCGCCCGCGATATCACGCCAGTTTGCACGAGCCTTGAACCAGTACTTAGGGAAACAAAAATGCCACTAATTAAAATATTTCAAATAATTGCCATAAAATCAACTGCCCACAAAACTTTTAAAAGCTTTTAAACTTTTATAGATAGACCTACTAACCGTTGAAATAAATATGAAATATGCAGGAATGACTCGTATAGTGATTAAATTATTGAAATTAATGGAAACGTTCTAAACAAAATGTTTTTATTTATGAAACTAGTGCGAAACCATTTATTTGATAGTCTAATAAAAATCTCAGTCTCACCAAGATTCAATATTAATAATATTAATCATAAAATTATACGGATCTGCATTTTATTTTGATAGAATTATATTTTGATTTATGTGTTTTTTCTAAAAATATCTTCTGACTTGATTTTGTTTTATAGCACGACTCGGGAGAATTTATCTAATTATCAGGTAAACTTATATAAGTAGGTAATTATCAGATAAGTAGGTAGGTAGGTATAAATCTAACCCCCTGACTCCTTGCTGTAAACGAAAGGGTACAGTGCTAGCAACTCCACATTGTTATTTAACAGATCGGATCAAGCGCTTCTTTAAGAATAATACCAAGTGTAATCACAAGAGGGGCTTGTGGCTAAGTAATAACAGCTATACGGGTCGATCGATCTGGTAAATTAAGCTACGCTTGCTGCGGTTGGTCCGTGGATGGGTGACCATATTTACGTACCAATACCCCTCCGTGTCTCGGAAAGTACGTTAAGCCGTTGGTCCCGGCTGTCATTTGTAGATTTTTTACAGTTGTTGCGAGTCGTCAAAAGCCCGAAAGTCTGACAACCAGTCTTACCAAGGGATATCGTGTTAGCCATGTAAAATACAGGTATTCAGCTGCATCCGGTTAGACTGGCAGCCGACCCCAACATAGTTGGGACACGGCTAGGCAGATGATGATGATGACGACCAAGTATACGTAATCACAAATCCAAAGGTATCATGCTATATGTTTCCCAATAAATAACACCTTGAAATACAAAAAAATAATTTCCAAATTAAATTCAATAAAATCAATCACCACCATCTAATCGTAGTATCTTCAAACCCACAAAAACTCAAAATCACCCAAAAATATATCAACGAGTGTTAATTAAAACGGAAGCAGGACCACTCAATCACGTCACGAATCAAAGATGGCGCCCGTTTCATCTTGAAAATGATAAATTTATATAAAAAAGTCGTATGAACTAAAGGAAAGGCCGGAAGGCGACGCGTTGTATATCAATCAAGAGATGAGTGAGTTAGAGCCCTTATATGTCACGCGACGGACACGATACGAGTTTGTGGTGTTGATTTAATTTGATGGATTTTATTGTGGCTTAAATTGGGATGGACGGAATGTTTGTAAGGCGTTAGAAAATGTAAAATTAGTCTGAGACATTAGTTATATGATTTATTTAAACGTGAGTATTTTTATGTAGTGAAGCTAGGAATATCTCAAAACTAGAGCTACTCATTTATAAATATTTCCTATTAGTACTTTTCTTTTAGAACTGCCATTCAGATGATTTGCAGTAATAATCAGATTCTGTCGATCACCTAGTGGCAAAGTAAATTATCCTTAGATTTGATAATATACTGACTCTGCCTTCTCTTTATATCTTAGAAAGTATTTTGTACGTTCGCAAAACTTTGGACTTTTCAAAATAAGAAGCGATTTCCATAATATAAATACACGTAGTAAACATGAAATTGTGATACCCAAATTTAGATTAACTAAAACAAGCAAGTCATTTCTTATAAACAGTATCCGCTTTTATAACAAGTTGCCAAAGTCTGTTACAGAACTTAGTGATGGGAAATTCAAAACCCACATTCAAACGTGTCCTTATCAAGAAAGCATATTATAAAATTAAAGACTACGTTGAAGTCAAGGAAGTTTGGCAATAATCCCTTCTGCACATGTGGCTTCCCTGGTACCTCATTAACGGCATAATAATGTATGAGTCTATTAACTGCTCCCAAATTACTGTTTATTTTAATTTAAATATTTTTACATACGTCCTTGACATATTCATCCTATTATTTGACATTATATACCTATGATTTAATTTCAACTCTTTATTAGTGGCTTTTGTGGACATGATAATTATTCAGATTTATTACAGTTGTAAGAGCAATCATTTGATTGCGTTTAATTAAAATAGGTTTTTATTTTTATTAATTTATTTATTTTTTGTATGGATTATTTTCTATTTTGTGAATGTGAGAACGTTGTAGGCTTACGTACACTGTCCTCCCATACCCAGTCACACTGTTATTTGATAGAATTGTAAAAGCCAATTATTTTTAAAAGAGTAACCGTGGAGTTTCTTGCCGGCTCATCTCCATAGGAAACGACCAATTGGAACCGTGCACCTAGCTTCTGACGTTTCATAAGTGCCCATGTAGGTTTATGTGAAATAAAAATATTTTGATTTTTTTCAAAAATAAAAATGAATATTTTTGTGCAGTGATGGATGGAATAGCTAAATTATAAATTAATCTGATTCCTACACGTTACGATTTCCTTTAATTTAAACCAGTCTCTTAACATCTTTAATTTCAATTTCGTGGATCACCTGGAGTAGAGAGGCTATACAGTATCTATCAGAAAAGTGTGGCCAAAATTTGCGAAAATATAATTAGTCATTTCGTACATTTGAGTCGAGTAGGTATTGAAGTTTTTTATGGGACGACTAATAATTTTTTCGCGATTACGATGGATAAAATTGTTCAGTTTGATGGTTTGTACCACACCCTCAATTTTGACCACACCTTTCTGATACATGCTGTACCTGCAATCAAATGAACAAACTACAGATTAAAGCCTTCTGTAGACAAGAATACATTCCAAATCGTGACTTGTAAACGCGATTTCTATTCATACATTACATTAAAATTTAAATATTCGCAACTGTGTAAGTTACATACAACATTATTTAAACCTAAATATAGTCTGATCGGTCAGTTGGCTTTCAAAACGTCAAACGGATTGAGTCGAACAGTTAAAATATGATATAAGTCCTAAACGCTAGGTAATCTGCTATTACAGCAGCTTAGTGTTTAGTATAAAGTATTAACTGATCGCGACTAGAACTGAGCCCGATGATTTTACACATTACCACCTACTACTGTCCATATTCGTCTTGTAATTCTTCACCTCTGTATGTACGGTCTGGGAAATATTTTTTTAAAACAAATTACTCTACGTTAGTTTGCTGTTATTGGCATTTAATTAAATTGTCAGTGAACGACAATTGTGATTTGAATATACGGATAGTTTAAGTTGCAAGTCAATTTGCTGAACTATTGATTTTCCTACGCTTAATCACATTTAGTTTTCGATTCCTAAAATTAAATATTGTTTACACTCTCTTGTTAAGTTAACCTAGGGTGGATAGAAAATCAGGAAGATAAAAGGACAAAATAATAACAACTACTGGTTTGTACGCCATTAAACTCGCTAATCGCTGCCGCTTATGCCTTGAAACTTTTTTTGTATTTCAAGAGAGATTCAATTTTACTGCTAATGCATATTTAATTAATTGAATCTCGCAATCTTTATTGACATTATTTATAGTCAAAACCTGCATCAAAGAGTTTTATAACTTATTTATAGCTTAAGCAGATATTCAGTTAGATAAAACACTTGTGTGGCACCAATATTACTGCTGAAACTAGACGTAAAATTACTGAAATAAAATAGCAATTATTGTTTAATTTTCATTGCAAAGTTTAACGACTTTTTGAGTGTAACTCAGATTATAAAGCTGTT
Source organism: Omphaloscelis lunosa (assembly GCA_916610215.1). Classification (NCBI taxonomy): domain Eukaryota; kingdom Metazoa; phylum Arthropoda; class Insecta; order Lepidoptera; family Noctuidae; genus Omphaloscelis; species Omphaloscelis lunosa. The sequence continues at coordinate 21,262,208 of OU744253.1, forward strand.
ATCGACGAAAGCTCATTCAAATGATTGCCCTGTTGTTGAAAGCTCATTCAAATGATTGCCCTGTTGTTGAAAGCTCATTCAAATGATTGCCCTGTTGTTGAAAGCTCATTCAAATGATTGCCCTGTTGTTGAAAGCTCATTCAAATGATTGCCCTGTTGTTGAAAGCTCACTCAAATGATTGCCCTGTTGTTGAAAGCTCATTCAAATTATTTGTTGACCAAATTCTGTCCGCGATTTCGTGCGCGTGAAATGTAAACCCCCGACCCACCACGTCACATTCCATCGCCGCGCGCACTGTTACTTCGTTTTCGCTTAGTGTTTTTTATTTAGTTTTTTTTATAAATCCGATATGTAATTCCGGATTACCTCCTACATACAAACAAACAAACAAATTTCCCTTCACATTTTTGAAGCGAAATCTTCTTGAGGCGCATTGGACATTTTTGAGATGGGACTAAGCCATTGATTTCGTGACGCTGTGACGACACCAGCTTTTGGCCATTAAAAAGACATCAACGCGCGATACATTATTTCCTGCACAATAAAATTGTTCAAGTTTTCACTTCTGTCGGCACTCACGCAGTGCCTTTTTTACCTCTTTATAATATTATATTGTTTAGATTATTATTAATTATTACTGCATTTTAGAGCAGTGGTGGCTCAGTGGCCGTGACTTACGAGTTATATGTCGTAGATTCGAACCTTGACAGGCGGGTTACTTTGCGTAAATTATTTCATTACCACTGCTCTCGAAACGGTGAAGGAAAACATCGTGAGGAAACCGGCATGTCCTAGAACAAACAATTCGAAGATATTTGACATCTACTAAACCGCACTGGTGCATTACGGTCTACTCCCTTTCACAAATAGGAGGCCTGCGTTCCAGCAGTGGGAACATTATAGGCTGATTATGCTGTGCAAGACTATCAAGACCAAACAGGTATAACATAAATGCATTTCGAAACCTATCTCTGAAATCATTATTATCAAGCTACGAATAATGAAATATTCGTATACATCAAGCCTCTATTAGATCTCTGAAATCATAACTAGGTTCAAAAGAGGTGCAATATTTCGTTACGAAACTCATTTCGAGATCTTTAGTAGTCTGTAAACTCTCTTCATAACTTCCTTCCTTCAGCTTTGTTGTTCTAAGTGCTTGCAAGCAAATAAAAATAGAAATATTTTTTATAAACAAACAAAACATCGTGAGGAAACCGGCATGCCTGAGAGATATTTCTCGACGGCATGTGAACCAAGTCAGAGACCCATGGGCGGCTTTAAAACTCTGACACCAGGTTCGTCACTAACACACGAAAAGAAGAAGATTTTTGATAATTTTTAGAATGGATTAGAATAACCCTTCTATTCCACTAAACTAACTCTATAATCAGTAACCAGAACATTACAAACACCACCCAACTCCTTAAAACAGCAACACAGCTAAAAAGACCCGAAGTCCGTTGTCTAATTGATAATTAGTATTCAGGCGGGCGGTGCAGGCCTACGTGTGGCCCCCATGAGCCCCCCGGCCCCCGTGGGCCCCGGGGACGGTAGGGGGTTGGTCAACGTTGCATCAGCACGTCCAAGACGTCTGCTATTGACTTAAGACGCCAGCCGCTGGGAACGCGACGTGATCACACGGCTATGCGGCAGTGGGAGGGTTAAGTCCGATGATTCCAGTTCATTGAATTTAATTGGTACTTTGATTTGCTGGCGGGTTGTGTTTTTGATGTGAAGGCTGTCAACGTAAGAGTAATTTGAAATCAGTTTAAATCTGATATTGGACATAATTACGATTGGATCTAATTGCAAAGGTTTCCTTTACAAGAATGTTAAGAAAATCTGCAGAAAATATTCATCACAAGAAAAATGTAAAACACTGCACTCGTATTGTGACTGATGATCTGTTCATATAAATAAAACCGGCCAAGTGCGTGTCGGAGTATGCACAATGAAGGGTTCCGTACTTGAGATAAATTTATTTATCCCAAGAAAAAACTTAACATTGTAGTTGAAAAACATGTTCTCCCATACATTCCAACTTCAAATGTAAGTTTGTACCGACACTATTGAGAGATTTATCATGTTATTTTAAGACCATAGACTTCTCATAGGTTTTTCTGTAATCTAAGAGTAAGGAGCCATACTATGTATCTTTTTTTTTCAAAATTTTAGGTCCAGTAGTTTCGGAGATAGGGGGGGAATGGTCAATTTTTATCGAATTTCTTAAATATCTCTAAGTATTTATTTTAAAATTATATAAACAATATGTTTAAGATCCTCGCAATAAGCCCTTTCATTGATATGTCACACGGTACTGTTAGCAATACTGTTTTTTTTCTTGTTTGCTCCCCAAAAGTGACCCCTATATTCAAAATTCATTTATTTACGTTACAAGTTTGTGTTTGGGTCACAGAAATACATATGTGTACCAAATTTCAACTTAAACGGTCCATTAGATTCGTAGAAAATTGACAGACGGACAGACAGACAGGCACACGAGTGATCCTATAAGGGTTCCGTTTTTTTTTTCCTTTTGAGGTACGGAACCCTAAAAACGAATCGTTTTGCGTACCAATTGTAATATTTTTTATTACCAAATTGAGCTTAGGTAAAATAGATACGTAAGCTAATTTTACCTGTGTTAGCTGGAAGGGTCTACTGTACAAAGCAATGTTCTTTGCTTCATTATGTAATTGATAAAGATACTAGAGTCCTAATTATAACCAATAACGGTCCGTAAAATGTAGGAATCGGCCATGATTCGAACTGTCACTTACAAATACACCTTTTAACATCGAAGGACAACTGCCCACATCCATGTATAAGAAATACAGAAAACGATCACTGAATCAAACTACTCCAGCAACCAGATCGTCAATCCGACATTAACATAATTCATTATAAATTATTCATCTCAATAAACTGACCTACCCCACCACGCCCTGAGGCTTGGTACCCAATCGCGGGCGACTACACAGCAACTTTTTCAAGATTACCATATCTACGTTCGAGAATCGCGAGTGAAATGGACGGGCAGTACAGCAAATTGGCTATCTAGCTCATGCATCGCGTATGAATCGCTGCGACCGAAGAATCGGAATATTTAGGCGGTCGTGCGCGTCGCCCGGTAGCCGGTCTGTGTCGGCCCTTATTTAGATACCTTGATGTTTACAGTGTGTCTGCTTTTTTGCTTGCGTTGAATAAATTTTGGAGTATTCTATGTTGTTTTTTTTTTTAATTGTGGAAAGCGAGAGTTTTGAATTCTATATGTTCTTTATGGTCAAGTGGAATTATTAACTGGGCTTTTGATTATCACGACACTAACTGTATATACTGTCTAAAAAAACTATACCTACTGGTTGGAAGAAAAACCAGGCAATATGTGTGAAAATGTTACTAAAAAACGACATCATACAAAATGTATCCAATTTTCTGATTAGAAACTGAAATAGAACATATCCGGGATCTGGACCCAACCAAATCAGTGAAACACCGACACGCTCATTAATGCATTATAACAGCCCTCTCCTCTCCTCACAAATTCCTCCCATCTTAATTAACAATGCACAGCCAAGAATATTCAAAACAATCGCACCTCATTACAGACCAGCGATCTCTAATCCAAGGAACACGGTACGTGCCAATTTCGAAACTAGCTGCAGCAGCACCCACAAGTCGGAATTTTTCAACACACTAATGAATCAGTCGGGTTAATGCAACATCGGAGAGACCGTGTACATATTTAAATCAGGTACATGGTTCTTGATTATAGCCCGAGTCAACTCAGTTGGTTTTATCTGGATTGTGTAAAGTTTCCCAACGGTTATTGCTCTGAGACAATATAAAGGAAATGCTGATGAGGTAGAGGTGGGTCTGCTTTTTTCTATTTGGGATTTAATTGTTATTTTGTCTGGGTGAAGAGGAAGTGCAAATCTTTGAAGGTATAAGTAAAAGATTTTGCACTAAATGCGAAAATACTGTGGAAAAGAAAATTGGTAAGTTAGTAACCCATTTTGTCAAAAGCACAGCGAAAACGCCAAAACCAAAACTAAAATGGGAAAACTGTGTCTTATTCGTAAAAAGCTGTACAAATAAGAATCTTATAATAATCAGCAGGAAATCAATCAAATCTCATCTAAAAGTAACAGTCACACATTACGATCGATGCAACTCTGTGTCACGTTTTCATTCTGCGGAACCAACTAAATCTTTACCCTACAGACATTTTTAATAAGTAATTACATCCCAAGTCCTCAAGAAAAACCTATCCTCGTCCTCGTCCCACCTGGCCACATTAGAAGTCGAGACTTCGAGAGTCCCTTCTTCCTTCAACTTCATTTGCAGTCTACTCCACGTTAAAATCAATTATGCTTGCGATTGTTTCGTTAGTGGAAGCAAATGTTTTTTGTGTCCCCTCCCCCACCTCCCCCTTCCAACCCCCTGTTGTCCCTCTTTGTATTCAGTGGACGGAATGTCTCTCCACTGTTTGGTTTTCTTTTGACGAACTTCGTTTCGAATGCATTTTCTTAATTCGTTCGTGATTTTGTGGAAAATTGAATCGTTCTGTCTGGAGCGGTACTGTGTTTTGTTTTGTCGACTGGCTTTTTGACGATGAATGAATGTCCTGTTATTTTAAGTGAATTACAGATGTTTGCGTAGTTAAGGAAATTAAGCAGTTTGTTTTAGGCATGTGTAAATTGATGATATTTTTTTGAAAGTATTTTCTGTTGGTATCAGACAACGCACGTTAATCTAAGCTAATTCCAAATCCCAAAATCGTGATTTGTAATGTAGGGGTGCTCCTTTTTCTGACAACGATGAGGTTTATTAAAAAATTAAGAACACTCGGAAAAAATAGTAGCAATAATATCATTTGATGTTAAAGAAATTCAGAAATTACTATTATCCTATGCTATTAAAAGAGCAATATTTGTAAATACAGTGAAAACCGTTTATAACGACTTCGAAGAGTCCGTCAGATTACGGTTGTTATAACCAAAAACTATGTTAAGTAAACAAAAATATTGGGACCTCAAAATTACGTCGTAATAACCAGTACGACGTTTTAAGCGCAGTCGTTATAAACGGTCTTGACTGTTTACATATTTGTAATTACTAATCACGTTCTCGAAAACGGCTCTAACGACTTCGATGAATGTTGCAATATAGGGGTTTACGGGGGCGAAAAATTGATCTAGCTAGGGCTCATATCTGGAAAAATTAGGTGTCTCTATTTCACCCGAGCAGAACTCGGACGCCTAAGTACTTGAAGTATTCTATGCAAATGCGACACAAACATTAAACTTCAAAGCAATTTATACTGTTTCATAATGCGAGTCAGTCTAAGTTGTAATCTGCATCATTACTTCAAATTAAGATTAAATGCAATACTCTTCATTTGATAAGCCCGCCATGACTTTGTATCGGCATGTCCCTTAATTGACTAACCCTTTAAGATCTCCCGTCGAAGTATTCGCATTCGCATCTCAATATTATTAAAAAGTTAATTTATGCTAAGCAAAAGTAATGTAAACCAATACAGTAAATCACGAGCCAAAGTCGTTAGCAAGTCTGTTAAAATACTTAAATTAAAACAAACTAAAAACCTTTAACAATTAGCATTTTATTTATTGCAATTACTGTACAAACTAATTTATACACTACACTCAGACACTTATGCCGTATGAATAAAACCTATTTAGTGAACTTGGGGCGCTAAAAAATTGTTTATTTATTTTATTTTATTTTATAAAGGCCAGAACACACTATTGTCGCTCGCCGATGTCCAATATCTACGTACATTAATTATGCCAACGATCCACTCCAGAGAGGCTAAATGGCGATTTTTGTGTCTCGTTTTAATGCGGCGGTGGTACGTGATGGTAGAAGATGGGTGATATAGGATCTTGTTATTGCTTTTGTTTCGAAGTTTTCTTAAAGCGTGTTAATTGAATGAAACAAATTGAGGAAAGACGGAATGTAAAAAAATATTTTCGTGACTAACCTGGTGTCAGAGTTTTAGCCGCCCGTGAGCCTCTGACTTAGCTTCACATGCCGTCGAGAAATATCTCTCAGGCATGCCGGTTTCCTCACGAAGTTAAACAAATAAAAATTAATTTTGAAACTGTGCTAACAATTGAATTTGTTTCGTTATTGCACATTTTTCAAAGTACCTAATCGTAAAAATTTTCAGTGCTGCACATAACGACTATCTATATTTTTTATCCTAGTGTTTTAACCCCATAAACAACTTTGTTCATCTTAAACCTAACTCTACTATGAATATTTTCCAGTGTCGTTACAAAGACTAGTACACAATAAAGCGGACTGCACAGCGTCACGTACCGTATCGACGGACCGCTCTAATTAAAAATCGTAAACATCGACGCGCCGTCGATAGCAGTAATGTGTGCGGACCCTAATTACTTGGACCGTTTGAATTAAAAACATCGATGTTTTGCTTGTTAAGAGTTTGTGTCACTGATGTTGCGAGAGCAACAGCTTTTTTAAACACAAATATTTTATTCTTATTTTTTTATACTGTTTTTTTTTTTCTACAGATTTGCTACCTGCCGATGGTCCGGAAGTTTTCACAACTTTGCTTTTTTCTAAAATAGTACCAAAAACATTTAAAAACAGAATTGTTTTTCTTCAATTTGTTTTGAAATGAAATATAAATCCTTAGGAAAATATTTTATTGGAAAAAACCCATTCCTAATTCGGCGTCACTCAACAATATACAGCGAAACAATCGATTAGAATTAATTTGATTAGTTACAAAACGTCCGTTTAGATAAATATGATGATTAATTAGTAATTAATCCATTTAAATATTTATAATAATTTATGGAAACCATAACTATTGCGATATATTTACATTGTGTCACCCTATGTAAAATTTCTACATTTACGAGTATATTCACATCGTACATCTGCAATTTTTATAGTTTACATAATAAAGAGTAATTTATCCATCTATCTACATAACGCAATATTACTAAACAGTATTTCCGGAAATTAATAAGTTTTGTTATATTTCAACCGATATAGGTACCATAGAAGTCTAAAGTTTTCAAGAAAACTCTAACGAAAATCTCAAAGATATGAAAGTTTTGATCTTATTCGATAAATTAAATATTAATGATATTTTCACTCCTTTTCATTCTTAGAAAACGTATGTAGACGACACTTGCTTCTCTTGATAAACTATCATTTAGATCCTAAGTGTGTTTATTTAAAAGCTTTTCTTTTCGCCAAACAGCCGTTCCCCAAAATGTCCTCATAAAATACAGAAAACACTTACTAACATTAGTAGTACTCCACCCAAAATTCGCTAACGTACCTGAAAAAAAAACAAAGCAAATTAAATATGGCCGGCGTTAATTACACAAACAGACAGACCTCGCCAATTACGCGTACCCATAAAACGACGACATTAGATCCACTTTAGTACGCAACTGTACCAAAGGGACTTTTCCCTAATCCATTTACGATATAACAGATATAAATCAAACTTAATATTAGCTACATGTGTTGATAAAGCCCGCCACACGTGCACACACACACAGACACAGACTCACACATACACATTTCCAAGATGGCGCTTGACTTGAGGGAGAACGTGAGATTATCTTTTTAATGTGTGGCCCGGATTAAAATGACGAATGCTTATTGTTCTATTTTTTCGTGTCCTTTTTCGCAGTGGGTTTTTTAGGGTTAAAACTTTTTTTGTTATTTTTTTTGGGATTATGCCACATGGTGCACATCTCTAAAGAGACGGATAAAAATCTTGTCCTACAACTAAGTTCACTATTGTTTCAGGGTTTAAATTCACGATCTCTACTTGGACGTCTCGCAAGTCCACTGAATTATTGTACCTACTCAGCAGGTTTGATCATTGGTCTAACATTTTACATGTATTGACGTAAATAAAACAATAAAGCATAATTAATTATAGTTTGATGTATTAATGACGTCAATACATAATATTATTGACACTTTTTCCAATTATTCATATTACGGTTGATAACAAGCAACTTAGCAACAGATTGCTTTGTAATTGATTTGATGACTTGGATTAGGAATAATTCCGTGAGTAAGTCATAAATGTATGAAAGCAGACTGATACTTATATGATGGATGCACTTTATCCACACGTATCGGTTATTTTATAATGGTTAGAGATAAACAAAAAATGTGGTCGAACCTTATTTAAACTTGAAATTAACTGCACAGCAGTCAAAGGGATTTTAGATTTGCAAACAAAATATAAAGGATACAAATACCATACAGGTGGTTGCTACTGATAGACTGTACCTATCATCAGTTACCTAAGCATTTTAAGTACACACTGTAGATAGCAACATAAATAATGATTAGGAAAAGTGGTATAAAAAATACATATTTTAACAAAACAAAAATACTTTAAATACCCGTAATATTATCATTGCCAAAAGCTCTTACTCAAGCGAACATAACCCTCTCGCTGCGATTACAAGACACAACATACCAACACACACACACACACAATCTACAGATGAAGCGCAAATGTGTGCAAGGTGGCATGAAAATGGAATTAAGGGGGGAAAATGCAAAGGAATCAACCGGGCGAGAGCGCGGGGGGCGAAAATGTCCCAGACCGGACACTTTGAACGAATTATGACGGTCATTATTAGAACGTGGACAGAATTAAATTGCCTCCCCCCTACCCCCTTCTCGCCCAGTCGGCCCCTTACCTTCCGGCTAAGTATGCCCGCATAATGATACCTGTCCAATACTAGCAACACTTATCTAAGCCGGCGAGTGGATCTCTATCGCTCGGGATTCGATATTTGTTTTTTTTTCTTTTTTCTAAGGGATCGTTTTGTGTGAGTGCGTCGAATGAAGTGTCAATAGAGCTAAGTGAAGTGTTTTGAAAAGATTGAAAGACGCCTGCGTGTGGAATGCAAGGATTTTTGGGGTCGGCGATATTTTCTTTTTATAAAAGTGTTTTGCTTTTTCAAAAAAGTAGCTTTTCAACTTAGGCATACTTTCTTGTTAAAAATTAAAGGCCAAAGTTGCCATTTATTACACAACATTTTCAAAACATGGAAAAATTTAAATTATTATACTACAGAGATTAATTAAAAGCCAGATTATTAATTCATAGTACGTTTGTAGTGAATATTTATCTAAGGCTTTCAGCAAATCTGCTCTAAAAAAATATTTGGTCCTTCAAGTCATGCGATACTACACAAACACGCCTAACAAAAGAATTAGACAACCTTGTAACTCCCGGCTTAAAGCAATCAAATAAAAGAAATCCCGTAGAGTTTACAATCAGCGGCACATCACACGATAAGGCGTACAAGTCCGCACAACTAAAGTAAATTTACAGAAACAAAAGCAAGCATTAGGACAGATTAGTGGACGTTACGCGAACGCAACGATGCAAAGTTAATGCCTGTATCAATAGTTCTGGAGTCGCAATCAGTAGATTTGCAGTAATCTCAGCAAACGCACCGAGCGATAAAGAGTATGGGTGGGCGGTGGAGCAAGACATGGACGAAAGGACCAGAGAACCGGACTGAAGGACCAAGATTGGTTTCGTGAGGTTAAAAATAATTATTTTAAGTGAGATACAACACTGGATTATATTTATTGATGGGGGTACCTAAAGGTGAATTTGATAGAAATTGGTCTTTCATATTCGCGGGAAACTTGAAGAATGAAAATAAACAGTACAAAACATTAGTCCACTGTGACAACGACAACAATCAATATAACGATAATAAATTAAAATATACGAAATGATTAGAATAATTATATATTATATTTTCTGATCTTTGAATCCGAAAAAGGTAGGTACTCATTTTCAAGATACGACCTTGATATTTGTTATGAGGTTTCAAGCAACACTGTTTTCTACTGAAACTGAAATAAGCGATAAAAAAATCTTCACCCCTAAAAAATGCATAAATCAATTTCCATTTTGATCTCCCAACCCAATCTTTTCCAGATCGTATCGTAAAAATAAAGTGTAACTAATCAAATCAGATTGCGAACGCCTTTCCGAATCGCGCGCGCCTGTACCTTACCCGCGGCCATTATCATGCAATATTGATAGAAGCTTCGTATAAAGCAGCCGAGTTAAGACGGCGGGCACTCTCTGCGTCCCACGTGCCCACTTTATCTACAAGATATTGTAAATATTAGGTACAATTGTACCCGCAAACAAAGCCCGGATTACTTCTATAGTTCGTCTGATTGTTGATATTTACTTTTTTATTGGGTCGTTCAGACGCTATCAGTGTTTGAGGAGTGTAATCCGAGCTGTACTGATATGGTTCGTAATGTGAGGCTATGATTGGAGGATAATAAGGTGATCTTGAGGTGGACGAATTATTTGTTGGCCAATAAATAGCTTAAAATTCAGCCAAAAGTCAAGGATCAATTTCCAACGATGAAACTAGAAAAGAATGACAGGACATGAAAATCGAATCATTTTAAAATACGATTAGTAATTTACATCGTTAAAACTTGTTAGGCTACCACCTATCCAAACCAATAAAAACCCGAAAAATATTACTCAAACACATTACAAGCGTAATTCGCCCAAATAAAACACCAATAACAATAACAGGTCCTGAAAAACAAAACGCCGACATTTTGATAATAACGTAGAACACACACGTAATGCCTAAACACACACAAACACCCATTAACACACACTCTATTACACACATAACATATTTAGGGATGGGAAAGTGAAATTTGCAAGAATATATCGATGGAATGTAAACAGGGGGGCGAGTATATTGACGAGGTCGCAAACACATGGAGCGGAATCAGCAAAGAAAGATTATTAAAACAATGGTTTTGAACTAAATACGGGACAGAGGGGTTATTACAATATTTGCTGGCATCTCGTTATTTTTAAGTATCAGTACGGCTCCCAAAGTTTAGGGTGGGGGACTAAAATATGGGTTGGGTAACGGAATTTATGATAAAGAGTTTTTGAATGAGGACATTTTGTTTGTAAATAAGATTGTGGATTTTTGCCTATGTTTGTTTTGTTGTAATTTTGGCTTGGAATGGATGATGCTGAAATATTAGCTTGAGTTTTTTCGTAGTTATGAAAATTTGAGAAAGCGACGCAAGGAAAACAGAAGCGAAAAGATTTATAAAATGCCAATCTTGTAAGTAATTGCAAGTTATGATTTTAAAAATAAAAAAATTCTCACGACTGTCTTACATAATTATTATCTATAATACACTGGACAATAATTAGGTATAATGAAAACAATACCTAAAGACCCAGTAATTAGACACAAAATGTGATAGAATTTATGAAAAAATAATTGACGAATCAACAATCACCCCAATCAATCAAATAATACAAGAAAACGAAAACAAAATTAAAAAAAAAAAACATGCAAAGCTTCACTTACATTCAACTCAACCCTTCTCCCGCTCTCAGTAAAAACGCGTAAACTTTGAGAGCCTGCGGAACGTCATAGCCCAGCGACATAGCGTTGTAAATTATAATGTTTTATGGTTTAATACTGCAGATAAGGCGCGGGAGGGTAAGGAGCCTATTATTAACCGTGTTAACTGGGAACGGGGGGTGGCCTCACCTCGCAGCCGTTTGTACGCTAAGCGACTTTCGGTGGCGACTTTTTATGTGCAAGTGTAAAGTAAAAGTGGTCGGGACTTGGAAGTGTTTTATAGTTTGTGGTGCTGCGAAAATGTTATGTTCTGTGAATTATTGTGAGTGGGATAAACAGTGCACTATGCTGATGAAGTTTCTGTTTTTGTTCGGTAATCGATTAAGCAGCAGCAAAAGAGCACTGGTGGCCCAATAGTAATGGCCGCGTCTTACGAGTTGTAGGTCGTAGGTTCCAACACAAATAGGCGTTTTATTTTACATAAATTATTTCATCACCACTGCTCTCAAAACGGTGAAGGAAAACATCGTGAGGAAACCGGCATGACCAAGAACCAAAAATTCGAAGACATGTGACATCTACCAACCCGCACTGGATTACGGGCACTCCCTCTCACCGAGAGGAGGGTCCCAGCAGTGGGAACAATTAAGCTGTGTTTTTCAAAAGAGCAGCTACGAGACGAAATAAAAGATGCCTAAATACGCCCGGTGCACCCTAACCAGTGAACCCTGCTATCAACCTAACTGAAGGGAAGAATTTTTCTAATAAACCTACGGCCTACCTATTTCATACTGACACAAGAGAAAAACATTTTCTTAAACCCAATATAAATATTTTAAACAGCCAAGCCAATTCCAAAAAACGATATATTCTAAGTCTCACCACTAATGCTTTTAACACATTACCAGCAAGCAGGGAGTCGGTCGCCCCGTCTGTACCCGCCCTTAGAATATGATTTTTAACGAGCCATCCCCAAGTATGTAATTGTGTCTGAATGCGTTTCGTAATGATTATTTATGTAGCGTGGAGAGGCGTCTGGATAAATTATTTTTTATTATTTCCATTGCATAGAGTGTAGTCCTACCCTTTGTGTTGGGAAATTAAAACTGCTGGATTGGGGTAATGTTTTGTCTCGTTGATCCAAGTAATTATACGCATGTTCTTTAATATACGCGAACATGAAATAAGCAATGCTTATGAGTTTACTAAAAACGGGCATAGTAACTAGGTCTTCAAAATGAATGATTGAAAGTAAATAAAAGAAGAATGATGGCTTAAATTAGTTCGCTTAAAAGGAAAAAACAAAGCAATTTTTGAAGGAAAAGATTTGATTCATATAACGATACCACGGTCAAGCCTCATAACGCATGCAAATACGAGGTTTCCACACTTAAACGACACGTTGTCAACGTAAATCGATGGCAATGAAATATTTAAAGTGACAACTAGAGACAGGCGACTGGCAGGTAGTTTTCAACGCCTACTTTACTGAAGGAAGTGTTAGTGGTGGTTACATTTTTAGGGTTCCGTAACTAAAAAGGAAAACACGGAACCCTTATAGGATCACTCGTGTGCCTGTCTGTCTGTCCGTCTATCACAGCAAATTTTCTCCGAATCTAATGGACTGATTAAATTGAAATTTGGTACGCATATGTATTTCTGTGACCCAAACACGGACGTGTAACGTAAATAAATAAATTTCGAATATGAGAGTCACTTTAGGGGGCAAATAAGAAAATTTATAAAATAAATTTTGCGTGTGACATATCAAAATATGAGAGGGCTTATTACGAGGATCTAAAAATGTTAAAATAAATCCTTTTAAAGACAAATAATTTCTATGCTTACAGATTACAAGATACCTAACCTATAAGAAGCCTATGATCTAAAAATAACATGGTAAATCACTCAACATTGTGCGTAAAAACTTACATTTGCAGCTGGAATGTATGGGGGAAAATGTTTTTCAACTACAATGTTAAGTTTGTTCTTGGGATAAATTCGTCTCAACTATGGAACCCTTCATTGAGCGTGGTCCGACACGCAATTGGCCGGTTTTAATTCATATGACCACGACATGTGATAGCTGTAGGATTTAGCAGGTGTTCTTCATTGTTCGATTTTTATGGTACGAGGCTATTTATCATGTAGATTTATAACTTTTAATAGTACCTAAGAAGCATTTTGATATAGTTGTAAGGAATTAATAAAAGCTTTTTATATTTTTATCAGTATCATTTTAATCAAAGGTCAGATTACAGATCAGAAAAATCTCAGAATACTTTTCACTTAACTTAATTCATAACTTTCATAGAATTGGGTTGGTTAGAATGCCCTATGCCACAATACCAAAAGGAGACATATTTTTCAACACGCAACATCAACAATCTCTTCACCCTAGACAACTTTACCTTATTGACGACCAAATAAATCGAAGCCAAACGACGTCCGACACATATTTTCGCACAAAAATCGTGTGCATTTTAAATCAACGAGTTACCGAGTTGCCGGGGCCTGGTATAATGAAATCGTAAATCGGCTCGGTTCTCGTGGATAATAGTGAAATATAAATTGGGCGGTCGCGGTTTGGCGCCCGTCGGTCGGTCCGTTGGCCGACATTTTTGCGGGCTCGCTTCAATCACGCGTTTTATAACGTCACTGCATTTGTGGCCAGCAACTGTTGTCACAATAAGCTAAGTCGCGGAGTATACGGCACTGGGTTTGGCGAGTGGCACGGTTTGGAGGAGGCCTTATGTAAACTGAGAAGTTGTCACCAATCAAATGCAGCAGTAAATCTGCTGTAAGTGACACTTATTAAATTTTAAGGACAACAGCGTATCTTGGGTACGTCAACTTTTAGGGCAACAGATAAAGATGTAACGAACAATCGCGGAATTATGAAACAGTAGAAAGAAAAAGATCTGACAGAGTACGAGTAAGTCTCGTAGCGTTGCTGAGTTTTGAAACAAAAACAAAAACACCTTCCGCTACTTGATACACTGTACCAAACTTAACGTAACAGCTCAATCCACTCGAAATTTTATCCATAGTCACACGTCACACACTTTACACCGCAAAAATTAAAACCTATAAACTTCCACGAACAACGCACTAGATTTATAAACCCTACCAACGCTAACACACTTTCACGTGTCGATGGATCCGCGTAAAAGCCTAAAAAGAGAAAAAAAGTCATTGGGTCCTACATGCATCTTTTTCGCCCGGCTGACAAATGGCTATGAAATGGCCAGGACGGCCCAGCTCGGGACACCGAACGTAAAATCATTCACAAATTGTGATGCCACGGTTAGTTCGGACGTTCGGTGGTGCAGGGTTAGCGCGAAGGGTAGTCGTGTTTTCGGTTTTAAGTGTTGTGTTTTTTTCGAGGTGGCGATAGTGGGTTAAGATTTTTTGGGCTTTTAGTGTGGTGTCAAATAAGGAATGGCCTCACTTCGAGGTCGTTAATGCATACAGTGGGAGTCACATAATGGGTTTTGACTTTAATTTGAATGGTGGACACTATTCACATTAAAGTCAAAACCTAGTATGTGACTCTCACTGTATTACGAATGAATGTTTTAAGTTATTGTAGGTTCAGATCAAAACGTAGTGTCACTTGCATAATGTTAAAGCTTACAGTAGCACAATGTTTGAAGAACGGTTTTTGTTTAATAGGTTCAATTGCTTACATTCAGCCGGTCTCTGTTCGTATAAATGTTTTTAGACTAATAATACTGTCAGGTCCACACACGATGACAGACAGCAGGCTTCACGCGCTTCTTTAAAACCTAGTACCCAACACGGTAACCCTATCAACGCCACTTTTTATCTGAACGCCATCAATAAAAAAGTCTGTACAAAAAAAAAACAGAAAAACAAAAGCCGTGACGTCACTAGGTAGGTTTTCGCACCGGCAAACGGCGAGCGTATAAATCAAGCGCTACGCAAGCGTGGAGTCGGCTCCGGCCGAATTGTGGCGTTTTATGGCCTTTTGATTTACACAACCACTATTCGCTACGTATTTTAATGTGCGCTCGATAGTCCGTGTTGCGAGCGACTGTACGTAAATAAAATTCAGAAATCGCTCAATAAAAATCGTCACATATCACTGTTATATTGCAAGTTTGTGGGAATATCTTCCGGGTTTTTATCGATCTTTGGCGCAACACTAGTTATGTCAGTTGTGACATAATGGGCGGGTATGACAGATTGTTGACATAATTACGCTATAGAAACCCGTTACAAATGACAGATTAACACTGCAATCGCAAAACACACGTGATATTCTGTAAATTTCGTTTATGATCGACATAAATTTGATCGTCGACTGTTAATAAAATATAACAATAACACATGAGACACATGTTCGGGCACCCGGCAGTAAATGCCACTAAATAGCTACTAGTCAAATTTATAAGTCGCAAACGACATACATATTGCATATTGAAGTGTTATTTATTTGATAATGCTCAAATATTAATTTTGTTTTGTTTTATTGTTACGACGATGTGTCGATAGTTAGGTTAGGACTGTTAGGAGTATTTTGGTTAGTACAGCATTATGATGCTCAAAATATTTTCTGGCCTGAAAGTGCAGAGTACTAAGTACAATTATTTTAACACAAAAAAAATCATTTAGCATCTGTAAAATTAATCAAAGCAATACTAAGTGCATATTAACCAACATTCCTGGAACTCTCTCCTTCCAATTTCACTCTGAATGACTTTGACGGACACGAGCGCATCATGGTTGATCAACTGGTGTCCCCGGCCCTCCACTCACTCACTCACTCATTCATTCATCCGTTCGTTCATTCACTGCGACGTCGGTTTCGAGTGATCACCGATCACCTTACGTCGGTTTTATTCGTTCGTAAGTTGAATTTAAAAAAGGAATGAACGAATGGCGGTTTGTTTTCGGCATTTTTGGTTGCAACTTGCAGTGTTAGTTTCAAAACTGTCCGTTTAAAAACTTTTATACCCGTTTCTTTTAATAGTGTTTGTCAATATCACAGCTTAGGTTCTCAAATGCTAATAATATAGTTATCAAAATAGGTAATAACGACCTTTATACGACATTATCGTCAATAATCCGCAATCAATTACAGATATTGATTTATTTTTCCCCTAACTATTTTAGATAAGATAAAAAATTACAAAATCATTACGGATTTACCTACTTTTTTTTGTACGAAGGTTCTCATAATTTTGATATCACTAATAGGTAGTTCGAAGTCCGCTCGATATAGAATCAGATTTATAAAAAACCCGGTAGGTATTAGACATCCATCATACATTGTTATTAGTGGGGTCCGGTAACTGGTGAGTGGACGCGTTTGTCGCCGAGGTGTCGCTGTGACGCGTGACAAGCTGTCGCTGATGTGTCGACGAATGTCGTGTAGACGCCTCGCGGTTGACGCACCAATTTTAGAATTATTGTTGGATCAAACATCTTTTCATAAAGATAATCTCAGAAAATTCAAGAAAAATCTTATTCTCGAGAAGTGAGAACAAACAGGAAGCCCGATTTTTTTTTTCGAAATCAATGTAAGTAAGTATGTCAGGTAATAACCATGGCAAATTCTACTGATCATTTACAATGTAGATCCTAAAATTGTAATCTCAGATTACCAAGAAAAGAAACGGAAAAACCTTCCCTTGGCTCAAATGAAAACCACAAAGTAAGGTCAATACAAAAAAAAAACTCTTCTTACACTTGAAAGGAACCTTACTTCACAAAAACAAACATGTTATTAAAAAATACACTCCGTAAAGAAAATCTAATATTCAGTCAGACGCGTACTTAATGCTAAGTTCGTAAGATTTTTCCACTTACTTAAGTTTAACTGTGGAGTTTAAAGCCTAAACTGTGTTTATTGTTAAAGTAAGCCGAGATATCCTCGTCGGTTTAATAAACTTGGAAAAACTAGTTCTGATTTAAAATGGTATCTGGCTGAGTTAAAATTGGAACCGTGTGTTTGTCGAGTTCATGCATATTCTTCAATTGTAACATCTTGCATACTGCTGTACAAGTAAAGACTATTGATTGATTAATTTCTCTTCATCCTCTTAGAAGAGCACAAAGGGCCAAAGCCTGGGTTGGGTAGTTTTCAGGCCACTTCCAATCAAACCTTTAAAACGTGAGGTAGTTTAATTGTGACCTCTCAAAATGACCAGGAGAGTCATCAGTTCGAAATTGAAAGGCCGATGGACTGGATGAGAAGACAAGGAGCTAACAAGTATGGATAAACTTACGAAAAATAAATACTAAGTATAAAATAACCAACCCATTTAGGCTTCCACGGAAATATTTCCAGCTACCAATTCACCATTCGCACCCATAACACACACCCAATACAAACACGACATAAAGCATCGAACACATCGGCGGGATTACCGCCGCAGCGCGCCAAATAATCGCCGATCATAAAAAAAACCGCCTTAACGGTCTGCGAACTTTCCTATAGCATTCCAGTCACGTCGAACCGAACTGATTGACGGGAGACGTCTGCGCCTTCTAGAAACACCCCCACCCCCACCTGACACCCCCACCTTAAGGGTGGCCCCCACAACTTGACCTGTGATCGGAGCTAGAAACATGTGAAAAATGTCATTAATGCACTCCCGTGGTGCCTTATTGAGTGCTTTATGTAGTAGAGGGGTTATACCGTCATGCGTGGCGTTTCGGTGTGAGCGGTAATTGCGTGTTTGATTACGGGGTGTGTTTATGCCTTTATTTTTAACTATTTTTTTGGTTCTTCTCGTAATTTGTGGACGTTTGGTACAGCTTTCTATAAAGAATCTTTGTCAGGGATAAACTTGACACCGTTGATATATTTATATTCTGAAAACAAGGGCTAAAAATATTTTTAGAGAACAAGTAAAATAAATAATTGTTAATTAAACATATTTAAACGGACATGTTTAAAGAGAGGTAATGAGCTATGTTGGTACCATACCATTTAAGTAGGTATAATTTCGCTTATTTCAGATAAAATTGTGTAAAGAAGTGGATGCCTGTAGACTGAAGAAAGCCTTCGAAAATATACACTTCTCTAAAGTGCAGGTGCAGAACCAAAAATGGTAGGTAACGTAAAATCTCTTTGGACAGGAGCGACTTCACAAAGTTTATTAATTTGGAGCAGATCTCAACACTCGTGGATGTTCACAAGTTGGGACTGGTGCACTTTACAATAAATAGCTGTTATCGTTTGGTGCTGATTAAAAATCGTTATTTGCTACGTGATGCCAATCATAGAATCGGGAATAATGGAAAAATATTCGATGTAGTTCTATTTGATGCGGATCAAGAATGCATCAAGGAGAAGGTTTTGGGGACAGCTAAGTTTATGGGGGATGCTCTTAACACGTCATCCAGAGTTCTTTAATTTTCAGTTTTGTACTAATATTATAGCGCCAAGCTTAAAAGTAGAGTACATAAAAAAAAAATACATATTAGAAAATGCAGTTCTATTAAAGTAGGAAATGGGTACTGACTACTGTTTCATATATTTTATGATTCAACGTCAAGTAGATTTTCTTGAGATTTAGTTTTGTTATTTTTGTTCTTCTGTCAAAGCGATATTTTCCTGGTAAACTCTTATTTTAAATGTCTCTACAAAGAGTCACTTCGCCTATGCATCCGTCTGTCCCATAAAAACCTCGGAAGCATCACACATGCATGATGTGGCCGGTATTGAGATTTACGGCCAGCGATTAGTGGGGTCAAGGTCAAACGCGCGATACGTTAACCTGCTCCATTTTGTGTCAACAACCCTGATGGACGGAATAAGGGCTGAAATTATTTGAACTGAAAAGTTGATGGTTTTGTCATGATTATGTAGTAACTGTAGAGTTTTCTAAGTGACCGAAACAATCCTTTGTGGCCGAGACCTTTTTTGCTGAGTCTGGACTTTTCAAATTAGGTACCAAATAAGGTAAATTATTCAAACTACAGAATGGATCCCAATGAATAAAGGTGTGAATTTAAGTTGCTTTTGATTTGGTTTATGGATTAATTGAAAATAAAGGAGCAGGTGATATTTGCGGGTGGAAAACTCTTTAATATGTGAAAACTGATTTCAATATTGCGCAATATGTTTACGTTCCCCGTGTAAACTTCCTTGGATATTACACTGTTTGCCTCCGCCCGGATTAAACCAGCAACATATCTAACTAAGAACATAAAAACTCCAAGGCTGTACCATCAATACACACGCAATAACGCGAAACTCGCAAACAATAGACATTAATAAGACGGGCCGGGCAAACGGGTCCGGACATAACGGCCGGCCGCGTCCTGGGATGCGCTTATTAAAACATTTTCACCCGGGCAATATCTGACGATAGCGAGACGTGTACAATATGTGCCGAGCAAACTCTGGCCGCATGTGACGACCTGTGGGAATCGCTGAGAAAACTTCATTAACTCCGCCGGACGCCACCCGGTGGACCCCCTTCTCCGGGAGCGAGAATCGGGAGTCCGGGTCCGGGACCACCCCACGGTGACGGACGCGACGAGCGGACTCCCCCGTCCGCTTATTACGTCGCGAACGTGCCGCAGAATCGAAGAAATGTGACGTAAATACGTGAAGCGTTTGAGAAAGAATCGGCCTGCTGATTGGCCGGGCTTTGTGTTCGGTTGACCGTTAATTTGATCTGTATCTGAGGGGCGCCCACTCATTTTTTTCTTGGGATTATTATTGATGCGATCGATTCGTTTTGATGGGATGCCGATACGTCGGTTATTTTCGGGTAGAGCTCGCTCGTAATATGATTGTCGCGTCTTTTTGTAATGTCAGTGAATGTAATCAGATGATGATCCGCACGGTTTACTTAGAAATTCAATGGCGAAGAACTAGAAATCTTTTAGCATGAAATGAAAGAAAGATGAGCATATTTCCGTCAAGCTGCCAACAACTTATCACATTTTATGCCATCTTAACACAACAGTTCAGTGCCAAGTAACCACACGTCTCCATTAAAAGTCTCACTACTTACAAAAATGCACTCAGGCGCATCATCCGGACACGTTCCGTTTCTCGGAAGACCACACGCGCGTGTCCCGTTGACGTACGAACGATATAATTGCCAAGTTGCGTTCCTTTCTACGCGAAGAGTGACAAAGTGTGAGCTTTACCGTAATTACGCATATTTTAAAAATGTGGGGTAAGTAGGAATGTAAGTGTCAATCAACGTGGATGATTGACGTTGAGTTGGTCCACTTTGCAGCTTCGTGTTGCTAAAAGGCTATTAAAGAGTCGTGTGGTTTCAGTTTGTTCAGAAATATGATTCACTGTGGCACGTCATACTAATTAATCTTTAGGGTACCAAGTAGCCATTACGGATGTTTAGTAAATAGGCGTTAAATTGTTACAAAGCAAGGAGAGCTTCTGCAGAATCCGAGCAAATAGCCTTCAACCTAGACTTGAAACATATCAATCCTTCTTAACCCGAAACCTGTTAGGTACTTGGTTATCATCCTAAAACCAACTATGTGATGATGGTAAGCAATTGTATCACTCTGAAATGTTGTTGTAAGACTTAAAAAGAAAACAGTTATTTTTTACATTTTCGCAAAAGTATTAAGAAAAGCCTTCGTACAAAACTAGTATTAAAAAAATTACAATTTCTCTTACAGTTGCCAAAACATCAGAAAGATGGCCGATGAGTGACGGATGGACAGATATAATTATAATATTTGAAGGCAAAGAAAATATATTTAGTCTGTCCTCTAATCAATCATTGATGTGTCATTTTTGATAAACGGCGTTTCAACATGTCTCTGGGATATTTTATTTTTGAAGCGAATAGAATAATTTTTGTAATTGTTGTGCTTTTACATTAGACAGTGATGGCGTAAACAGTAAGATATTCTTTCAGGAATAATGATGATCGAAAAGTCAAAAATGAATGATACTGACATAAGCTATACAAGAAAAGTGCAATACCTACGCCGTCAAAATGTATGGAACAGCAGATTTTTTTTTAAAATAACCGACGAAGAATTTTAACGCAGAGGGGTTCAGAATCATGTAATGAATCCCCGGTAACAGTTTTCAGGTTGATGTCCCTGCCACCCTGTAAATGAGCTTACTGCTTGTTGGTCTAGTGGTCACAAGCGCTACTGCTGAGCATGAGGTCCTGAGTTCGATGCCCGGGTCGGGCAAAGTGTTATTGGGTTTTCCATCTAGAATTGCTCAGTAGCAGTCCGGAGTCTGGATTTGTTTGATGGCAATAGGCTCGCCCCCTATTACATGGGATTTAAACATAACTGGCGAAATATGGGTGTACTATAGGTATGCCTCTGCCTAACCCTTCAGGGAACACAGGCGCGTGATGTTATGTTATGACGTCACAAGCTCCCGAAAAACTTATATCATTGTTGTTGAAAGTTGTTGTAGGAATACGAATATGACAGAGAGTGCCACTAGATCCTCTGGAAGCTCTAGTCCTTAAAAAATGGGATCTTTACAAGTAGGTCCGGGAATGTCCATTATACTGCCGTCATACAGTGAAAAGCCGAAACTACTTTACAGTTGATTCCTAGGAAATGACAATTTGTCTGAAATTATGTTTCAAGCGCGCAATATTAAACACAGTTTTATCACCTAGGCAGAAAGATAAGGAGATATTTAAATATTTATTGATAAAATTGTTAGTTACGGCCTTTCACCTTATGACGGCAGTGTACTTATTTCCGTTGCAAATTGCATACAAATACAGTCAGCACATTTTATAGCTAACACGGCACTATTTAAAAAATGTCTAAAGAGTCTGCCGAACTTGGTACAGCCATAGGTACCGCCCATTAATAACTATACAAAAAGGAAGTATTTAAGGAATAAGGTAATTGATAACCCTTGAAATACTTACCTAGGAAGACGGTTTAATCGTTACACTTAGACGTATAAAAACACCGGTCTTGTGGTCTCATTTTTTGCATCTTATTTAATATGACTTTTAAAAACATAAAGCTTCTTTTAATATCTCAGAAACCATCGCTAAAAATAAAACACGGACTAAGAGCCGGGACAGATTAACCCTTCAACGTCAAATGTCTTTTTACACCGGGACAGATGGAGCCACCGTCTCACTGTCAATCACACGTCAACGGATGGATTTTTGTCCGTCGGTCCGTCAGTCCGTCCATCCGTCGAAACGCGTAACTCGACTCTGAGAATCCGCTTAATCTTTATTGACGTTACGTCTTTCCTTTTAGCGTGTATTCACGCGAATTTCTACTCTATCTTCAGTAAAATATGGGTGTGTACAAGTGCAGTTTGTTAAATTGTAAATATATTTCGAACAGTGTTCATTAGTAGCTCGTTTTGCTTTTAAGTAGACAACGTCTGTTATTTTTTTATTGATTGATTTTTTTACGTCAGTGTTTATGGGTTAAAGAATATCTATGGTATAAGTGTGTGTATGTTTGTATGCACCGTCTGTTTTCTTTGTCATACGATCAAATTATAATAAATGAAAAATATTATTACCTACCAAGTTAGTTGTTACATGTTTACAAATATAAAAAAAAAATACTAAACAGGTTGCTTATTATCTCACTAAAAGTGGGCAGTTGACTGTTGTTGCTTGACATGCAGTAATGACCCTTAATAACAACTTCTTAGCGCCAGCCTACTACTGATCTTTTTTACAGCTAATTTACTATCACGAGAGTTGTAACAATCTAATAACACAACCCATTGTCTTTTGTATCACAATAGTCTCGGACCGAGTCACCGGGAACCTAACTAACTAAGTCATTGACCGTCGCCGAGTCGATCCTTGTATGAATACTATAAGAGGAAAAGTAAGAATAGTTATAAAAAGAGCAGTTGAAGGTTAGAAAAGAAAAGTTCAAAAATCAATCTGCCTAGCCTATTCCCAACTATGTTGGGGTCGGCTTCCAGTCTAACCGGATGCAGCTGAATATTTTACATGGGGCGACTGCCAATCCGACCTCCACAACCCAGTAACTGGGTAATACGATACCCTTTGGTAAGACTGATAGTTAGAATTTCGGGCTTCTGACGACTCGTAACAATTGTCAAAGATCCACGAATGACAGCCAGGATCAACGGCTTTTAACTGCTTTCCGAGGCACGGAGGAATCTCGGTATGTAAAGATGGTCACTCATCCACGGACCAACCCTGGCAAACGTAGCTTAACCTGATGGATCGAATCGTGCAGCTGTTATTACTTAGCCACGAGCTCCTCCAAAAGCTAAAATTATGGATAATTCCGAAAATAATTCAACAGTTGAAACTGAAAGATCAAATTATTATGTAAAAGCATTTATCGAGATGTCAATCCAAATACTAAGCAAAGGATCTGTCAGTCTGCATAATATGAAATGCTAACTAAGTCTAGGATATCATTCTGATTCTAGTCCAAACGTCTGGGCTGCTTTAGAGATGGTCTAGAAATGTATTCCTATTCCAGATCTGTGACGTTTTAGACAAGTTCTTGACCAAGACGTTGTAAAGTTCGTTTTATTTCGACCTAAAACTGTTAATTGGTACCTACTTTTCTTTACAGTAACAGCTATGTCTTCGTGATTACGCTTTACGTGAAGGTGTCCATTTTATGATAGGAGAGAGTTTTTGGCAAAAGAAATGATTAGAGTAGTTCACATGCATATCACAATGTTAGATCCTTGTCTGCCATCACTGGTGACAGAAGCATCTGTTTTGCCAGTAGGGCAGAATAGATACATCAAGTGGATGAATAGATACATCAAACAGATAAATGTATACAGAAATTTTTAGGGCAGAGAGCTCGCAAAGGCAGCGGCTTTCTAGCTCAGAACATTGCCTGTTCTTGGCGTACAAAAAGACAACAAGCTTCAGTCTCTTGGAGCTCAAATAATAAAGCCCAGACTCCATTTAAAACAACAACCTCAACGACAACATTGACTAACCAACCTTTTTCCAACAAGCTCAACTATCCATTTCCAAAAACCGAAATCTCTAAACACGCACCTGATGGCCATTTCACAAGAAAACAAACACGCAAGCAGTAAAGCAAACAGACAAACACGCGGACACACACAGTGGTCGTGCGCGCGCAGCCTTACGTTTCAACGGCTCATTGTCGAACAAACACTGATTTTTTTTTGCTTTGCTTTACTTGATAGGGGGTTGTGGATATGCCTTTATTAAAGTTTTATTCATATTATTTTTTATCTTTATTTATCAGGATGGATGCAGTTTAATTTGGAAACAGTGGGACTACTAATACAAATTGTTTACTTTGAAATGGGTTAGCTAAAAACTTCTGCTAATGAGACACAAACGTCGATGAACTGATCACGAGTTGTGAGATTGGTATACGAGACATAGAAAGAACTACCTTCTTCAAATTAACGCAAAACAGTATTCAAAACATCAAAGTTTAATATAATTCCGTGGATCAATTTGGCGAGATAAATCTATAGTTGAATATTTCGACTGTGAAACAGTCAAATATACATACAACATTCTCATTTCTCTTCTTTCAGCTAAATTTATTTCATAAGATTTAACTGTAAATCAACAGCCATATTTTTTAACCATCACAAAGATATCAATAATATTTCTAAAATAAACCCCGATCCACACTATTCCCTCAGCGCTCCACTTTTTGCTTCTCGTCCACATCAAGCATTGATTGATTGATGTTTATTCAACGGGCATTAGTTGCCGTACCTGCTTTATTGATATTAAGACGTATCCCGTCGCAATTATAATATTATTCATCACTACAGCACCTGTGCGGGCACTCAGTCAATCATTTCGGATTGATAATAATTGTGCTTCGTTTCGGAATTTTTTCGTAATTAATTCCGATTGATGGTCGCGTTTTAGGGTTATGGCTGTTTGATTGACGAATGTTGTTATTATTATTAATAATATTTTTCAGAATAAAATATTCGTTATGTTGGTTCTAGTTATTCTATAGGTTAGTTTTATTGATAGGTTAGAGGAAGTAGACTTTCAATTTTGATATGCAGTTGAGATCACTTCAACGATAAATAGGAAGGCAAAAATGGCAAAAATATTATTACGATAACTATAGAAGAGTTAAACGAGAAGAAATTAATTAGTAATGAGATGTCACGAAACTAATTTTAAACGCTAAGATAATTTAATAGAAGTACTAAATTGTATTATTTCCTAAATTTCCAAATATTACCTGAAGGCATAAGAATTCAAAAGTGCCATACATGGGCCTATTTGAAATAAATGATTTGATTTTGACTTTGAATACACCAAACACATCTCAAACCGCAAAGCCAGACAGATCCATTCAAACGATCTCAATCTAACCTCCAATAATTCCACCTGAAGCCCGATTCTGGCGTTAACGACTAAGCCGAGATAAAGGCAAGACACACGGCAGACATAGGTGAGCCCAAGGTGCCTCGGGAGCAATAACGATGAACCGACTCTAAAGAACTGCAGTCATTTGCATATCGTGCCGGGTTTATGTTGCAGTATAAATGTTCTAAAACTGCTATAAAGAGGAAGACTTTGGGAGTGAGGGTGCAGTTTTTTAGAACTGAATTATGAGTTGGGTTTTTGAGTTTGGGTTCGTTAAGTCTTATAGCTCTAAGCAATTACAGAATTGCCACCGTGCTTTGGATCTTATTTCTGAGACAGGGAAAATGTGCAGTGTAAAGTGTTCACGTTAATAAGTTCTAACTAAAACTCATTAAAGACTCTAATGTTGAGTAACTTACTTCTAGAAAACAGAAATGTGTAATACTTCCTACACGATACCGAAATTGGCTGTAATCGCTTTTGCCAATGAATTAGCTTTAAGTGTGTATGATATGTACATACAGCCAATTTACCGGCAAAAGCGATTTGAGTACATTAAATATGATGGGTGTAGAAGCTTAACTGTCCGATTTGAAGTGTTTATGTAAATGTCAGTCTGTTTATATAGGCTATGGTCGAAAAGTTAAAAGAATACAAACATCAATCTAAAATCGGAAATAATGGATACTTAGGCTCTTTTTAATTTTAAAAACATGACGCAAACGCGCGCGCTAGAATAACGCAAAAAATACTGTTTAATAAATCTGAAATGACAGTGAAAAAAAAACCTTCCCTCAAGTTTGCCAATATTATCATACCTTGACACTAATCATAACCCAGTATGTGACAAAACTGTCAAAGATACCCAAGGACCAAAAACCCACGCACAGCCCACTTTACATCAATCATACTAAAAATAACATTTAAAACAAACAATTTCAAAATACCCTCCTAGTTGGTCCTTTGTACGTTATTTGACGTCCTTATCGACCGGTGGAGACGACGCAAAAAGATGTCATTGACGGGAACGTGAAACGACGTCGACGTCTGACGAGAAGAACGGAACTTCAAGACAACATGGAGCTGATTGGCGACAGCGGGACACGAGTTGATGTTGTTTTTCTTGGGATGTCTTTTAATTCTGTTGTTGGTAACTTGGCAGATAATGTGTGCGTTTGAGATGTGGTTAAAATGTTTTTTTGTGATAACTGCATATGAAGGTCAGAAAATAGGAGGGTCCAATTGTATTCGATTCGTTTGTATTATGAAGTATGGAGAAAAGGGAATACGAAATTATATGGTAAGTGCTTTACCACAGAAGAAAAGGGTCTCAAATCTCAATATAGTTTGCCATAAAAGTGATTCGTTAAGTCCAAATAAAAAGGCCGTTGACAGACAAGATAAAATTGATATTCTTTTACGCTCTCAATCATTTTATTATATTAAATAAAATTAACGCTTCACCAGATCTTCAAACGAAAGCGTTACATTAATAACAGAATTTCTACAAAAAAACTAAAACTATTGCAACACCGGTAATAACAGAAAAAAACCAATCAGATGGCAACTCAAAAAATGACCAGCTTCCTGTTTTGAATTTGGAACGAAAGTAATTGATTGAGTGACGCAATCAATTAAATTGCTTTATCGCTTGATTGATGCGCAGGCGACGGGTTGACTCGCTGACTGATTTCTGTTTTTTATATTAAGTGCTGTATCTATGAAAAAACATTGTGTTATATTTTTATATTATGTATTGCTTGGCTGTATTGTCTACAATAGAAACAGTATCGATTTTTATAGAACTAAAGTCTGCATATTATTATACTTTACTTATAATTGTAATAAATGATTGTAAATAAATTCTGGTTAGTTTTTCTTTTTCATTTCTTTAGTTCAAAATGTTAAAAGTCTACGTTAAAGAATAGCTCCATTCTTCTATATCAGTCCTGCCATGTCCCACAAATTAAGAAGCGTGAAAATACGACAAAAATGCGCTACATAGTCGCCGCCAAACGGAATACTCTATCATTCGGCTCTCGATAAAGATCGGCTTTGTTCGTAACGTGCATTTTATAATTTGCACTGAAGCGTGTGCGCAGGTTGCGCAGGGTTGCCATTTTAATAAATTTAACTTTAATTGTTTACAATTATTTAAAACATTCCTATTTCCTAAGCATAATATGTAATTAGGAAATATTCTTTAAAAAAATCTTTTTATTTTATTTTTTTATACAAAACTTTAAAAAGAACTGTTTCCTATCGAACCGAATAAATCAATTTGAATATATTATAGGTACTGCTGAAGTTACCATCTACAAACTACCATTTGAATGATCGAAGTAACTGGGCAAAGTATCTGCTAGTTTTCTCTGATAATAAGAATTGAAGTTTTTATTTTATTAGAAGTAAGAAATGGAGTTATTTCCTTATAGAATCCTTAGTGACGCAAAATTATCGAGACCACACTTGCTATAAAACTTAATATAATAATAATAATATTGAAAGCCCATTATTTATTATTCCCAAAATAAAAAACTTACACTTTTACAAAATTCCTTAAATATCTAATGTATGTATTAAGAAAAACACAACATGAAGCAAAAAAAATTTATTAAGATAAGATTATTTTATTGTTTTGTAAAACATGAGTACCTACCTACATAATATACAATATATTTGCATGGTTTTAAAATTATTTAATAAAATACTTAACATTAAGAATAATTAATTGTTAGTATTGTTATGGGCTACTGTCATCTTAAAGATATGTCTATTTAATAAGCACAAGTTCCACCCGACAGGACGTACTGGCTACGAGCCCTAGCCATTCGAGCGGCCATCAATCAGCTGACTGCTCGGGGCAGGATTCATTCCGAGTTGTTGCAGATCTCGGAGATAACACAGCCGTATATGATGCGATTTAAAGCGAGATGAGATTGTACTCGCACGAGGTCAAGTGAGGATAGATAACAGGGGTGAAGGTTTGAGAATTGATTCTTATGTATTTTTTTTTTTAAGTTTAAAAAAAGTGCAAATTGTTCTATATATTTAATTAAATCATGATGTTTTAGGTCAATTCTAACTTCGAAAGTTGTATTGATGATTCTTTTCATTTCATGAAGTAGGTACCTAATTTCCAATTTCTCTTCCAGATTTCACACTGTATTCAATTCAATCTATGAACCACAACGTTATTGACATGAACTAGACTAAGAAACCATGGGATATCGTCGGCAGGGGTTGGTCATTCGATTGACGATCTCTGATTGAGGTCCTCAGTCGATAATGTGTTGGTAACCTGACGAACCCATTTGTAAGCGAAAACTAGAGGCTTTGCTGTTACACAACTTGGGGCTTATATTTCAACTGTCAGTTAACTTTCATCTGAGAAATAAATATGGCGGTTTGCCAGATTTTGTATAGAAAATATATTAATCTGTCATTAATATTCTTCAGATTAAAGTTATCTGACTATAGAAAATCAGCCCTTAGTCAAAGAATTTGAAGAAATCAAAATTACTTACGGGTTAAATAAATATCCTTATTTGAAGTTTATTAGGTGGTTTTGTTAAAGGAAGCTTACCTGAAACAAAGAAATAAATAATAAGAATTATTCCACAATTAATTTAAAATAATGCCCGCATCCTAATCTCAGTTTCAATCTACGAAAAATACAATGAATTTCCCTAAATGTTTGACAAGTTTTTGACATCGATTGTCGCAGAGATGATATTACGGCTTGAATTCGAATATATAAAAAAATCAAAAATAGTCTTTAGGTTAACAAAAGATTTTTTTTTTATTCGCGTATGTGCGTTCTTTTTCTTTTGAAAGTGAACGCACATGCGCGATTGTTGTACATGTACTGTTTTGTTCGATTTCATGTAGGTATCCTCGACATTTAACGTTAGATGAGATAAAATAAACAAATCTAAATGATACTAGAATACCTATTCCTAAAACAACAGCTACAAGTACTTATAGCATAAACACAAAACTGCAATAATAATTGCGAACGCTCGCACCGCGCATGCGTCGACGCCCTTAATCAGAATCCAACGCGCGCGCACATCGCGTCAGATTACACTGTAGATCCGTGACGTTTGAGGGAGAGGATAAAGTGCTAGAAAAATAGCGTTTTCTGAAGGCAAACGGATAAAGAATTCAAAATTATTAAAGTAATTTTATTTGATCCAAATATCTACGAGTTGTGTGCTATCCTGACAGTACTAACTAGTAAGTACTGATGCACTTACTTACTACACGAGTGAAGGATAATAAAATTTACCTACTAACAAATACGTACCTAATTTATTTGTCCCGGGCTGGAGATAGTAAAGGTACCATTCCATAGCCGACCGCAGGCGGCGACAAGCGACGTGTCGCCGCGACACGACTGGTTTCTATGAAATAGGTACCTTCCGTAGCTATCGACACGTCGGTTTCATAGAAATTTATAGAAACTAGTCGTAACGCGGCGTCACGTCGCCTGCTGCTGCCGCCTGCGGTTGGCGACGGAATGGTACCTTAAGGAAGTTTTTCAAACAGGAACACAATATTGTAAGGATCCGAAATTCAGAATTCAAATGAGTCAACCGACAAGATCATTTTTTTTTTTGGAAGATTGGCCCGCTCTTGACCTCGATCTCGAAAAGCGATGGATGAGTGCCCAGAAGATGCCTGTTCACTCTTCAGTGAAACTTTAAAAAACTTTATCATTCACATTCAAAGTAAGTCATCTTTAGGAAGAATCAGAAAATATCTCTCGTGTTCAAGAAGATAATCTTTAACACTCTTAACCAGCTACCGCGCCGCCTATCACCACACAACTCTTTGCTAGGTGCAACGCCCCACCTGCGCAACAAATCAGGAAGTGTTCCCCTGTCACAACAGTTACGGACAGACCCATCACTTTATATAACTAACGCGTTTGTTGCAGTTGATAGAATATGAGGTGGCAGGGTGGGCAGAGATGGAGAATGGATTCTGCCAGGTGAAGATAAAAATAATAACGCTACATCTAAAATTGTAGCTAGCCCAACAGTCTCACTAAGCATAAGAAGCAAGAAAGTGTAAATGATATGCAGATGAAAGAATATGAGGTAGGACGGTGGGCACAGATGGAGAATGGATTCTGCCTAGTGAAGATAACGAAGTGTGTGCGTTAGTCGCAGATGATAGAATATGAGGTGGCATGGTGGCTCGTGGTGATGAAAGGTTTCTACCAGTTAAGACGAATGACTATAAAAAAAGCGTTTTGATTAAATCATTAAGAGAGTATAGTAGTTATGAAGGAGAAAGGATTCTAAGAGGTGAATTTATAGACTCCTAGCCCAAAAATAAAACTATCTGTTTCTCTACCACGCCAAATGAGAAAGATTTGGAAGGTGTGCAATATATCAAACTTGTTGAACAAGACATCAAACACCAATGAAGTCACGCTTACTGCTAATAAAAATTAAGAATTTTTTACGATGACTGAACTAGTTTTATGCATAGAATCAACACATTCACATGTATGACAGACTCAGAAAATTCAATTCCGTCAATAAAACAAACAATCATAAAAACAGCTGCCATAACCTTTTCTACATCCAAAATCATTATGATAACAACAACCTGACTTTCAATGGCATCACATTTATTTATATTTCAACCTGAACTGACAAAATCAGTAAATACATTTTTAAAATAAAATCGATTTCGTTTCTGACTGCACATCGCGAGCGTTCCATCAAGCGTCAGTTTAGTTCAAACGACGACTGACAGTTGATGAGATGCGAATTCGCTTTGTTTTCCATTTTAAAATGTAGTTTATTTTGATATCTTTGAGTTTTCATGGATTCTGGATGGTACCAAGTTAAGGGTTAAATTTGTTCTGTAATCAAAAAATAAATATGTTGTATCTTCTATAATGCTACTGTTTGGGCTTTGTTGTTAAGCTTTTTTAGAGTTTGTGGATTTGATTAAATGTATCTTATAAATAGGTTGTCTTTATCAAGGGCATACGAACCCACTTCAAAGTTTTTTTATGTAAATTAAAAAATTCTAGTCTTTTTGTGTTGTTTTGTCGCATAAATTCTGTATTTTTTTATCTTGTTTTACAATACTTTTGCAATAAATTGGTGGGACATAAAACATTTATTCTTTTTATTACATACCTAATCAAAACAGTCCAAAGTCCTTTTAAACGATTGAAAAAAATGCACTCAATCAATACTCAGAACTCAACCAATCAATTGATTCTACATCCATCAAAATAACGTTGACAACAACTAACATAACGACAAACAGTCGCCTGGCAATGACCCGACGATTGATTCATTCAATCAAGCTGGTTGATTGACATGTGACGTGTGACAATGCCGTGCTCACTGATCAATCAATTGTTGCTAAATAGTGCAGTAGCTAGCGGAGGGTTCATTTTATGTTATGTGGAAGGATAAAGGCTCCTGCAGACTGGCACCGGTAATTGTTATACCGTGAAGTTTTCTAAGAAATTGTTTTATTAGAGTCGCGTCGCGCCTGTTTGCGGCAGCCTTAATTATATTTTCTGTTTGTAATGAATTTTGAATGGATGGTGCAATAGTGAGAGAATTAGTTGAGTTGGTACTAGTATTCATCTTAGGATTTTTTTAACAATTTGAGGCGCTTTTAGGATTAACAGTTCTCACGAGAGTGGTGCCGACTAGCCGAAGTTATTTAGGTAAAAAATAAATTACACTTATATTAATAGCTACGTATTCAAATATTCTTAATTTGTGATTCGTTTGCACAAAAAAAAAAAACATGACTTCCATGCTACTATATTACTTCCCATAATACCCCAGTATTTATGAATAAACTTAAAAGACCCTAAACTACAAAATGAACGACTACAAGTCTCCTAAAATCCCTTCTTTCAATGTAAAAATTATGGAACACACTAGACATTTTATTACAGCCACACGGCAAACAGAACTTTCGCGTTCGAGAATCGAACCCGTACCCACCTACAACCACTTGTTTACAACTTGACCGCGGCGATATATTCAGAATCAAATTGTCGACCGATCATCGTGTCTGACTCCTACGCTAACAAACTTAACCGTACACATTATCAACCAAAAATGGTCTTCCTTACTTTAGCCCTAAGGTTCGTAGAAAACGCAGGTGCAATGTAGTAATCTCCTTGAGTAATTTGCGTCCTTTTAGTGCCTTATGTATTCCTAGTACCTTCATGTCGATCTTAATATAAATTTTGATAAAATATTACGTGTTTATTTCATTACCACCTTCATTACATGCTTGGTATCTATAAAATGTTTATGTGATATCCTGTAGACTGATGCAGCTTTCCCATCTTGGGAGATGACGTCACGATCACAGTTTGCAGATGATTTGAGACCAGATGCAGCATGCAGTACCTTTTGTCAGGTGCTTAGTAGACACTTATGCTCCCTACCTACTTAATATCTGGTCTTTCTGTACACACAGTTTCGTAGCTCAAATATAAAACCACTTTATATTTAGGTTAGTTTTCGACACTGACAATTTCCAGGACCTACCGAAGGACAGTTAGGTGATATATCCAGGTAGCCAAAATTGTGTCTTACTTCTGCACAGCAAGCCCCTCAAACCGAAACACCAAAATGAAGAATGGTAGAAGCACCTTCCTGAAAGAAATCTTTCAGGGATCTCTTTAAAAAAAAATCAACGATAAAACTTTTGAACAATAGTACCTGGTCAACCGAGCTCTGCTCGGGTGAAAAGATATAAACATATCATCCAGGTAAACCAACGTTGTATCATATTCCCGAGGCTGTGAAAATAGAGAAAACGAATTTTCCCAGATGTGAGATCTAGCTAGATCGATTTTTCGCCTCATTAAACCCCTATGTTGCAATTTTCATCGAAATCGTTAGAGCCGTTTTCGGGAACGTAATTTCAAATATATATATATATATATATATATATACAAATATTTCTCATTTAATAGTATAGAATCGTTCTCCAGACCGTATTTCGGCCATAGCGGTTAATCTCAACGGACACTATCCTAACAACAATACCCCGACATCCACATATTTACTGTCCATAAATGAACCTCCCATAATAATCAGCATTACAATTACATCAAAACAGAAAATATGAGCAAAAATTATACGTTAGCGTTAGTGACGGGTCAGACGAGACCGGACTGATTGCCTGTCCGTCTGTCTGTCTGCCCGTCCGACGGACGTATTAACGTTGCGTGCAAGCGTTGATTTTGTTTTTGTTTGATATTAATAATAAACAGGGAGCGTGTGTTTGCGCACTTCTTATGTATACTACTGTTTGTGCTACTGACGTGTTTAAAAGGGAGTATGAGATAACTTCAAGAGAATTGACAGTAGCATTCTTCTATCCGCTAATAACAACAAACTGTTATCACCATTCCGTCAGCCAAGCCTGGTGAATAATTGCGAAGCACATTTTCTGCTTTGGACATTGACCGGCTACTAGTAATCTTTTGGTGATGACACTGATGTGATGATTTGTAAATTATGTGAAAATAATTTTTTTGTAAAAACCTTTTTAAAAACATGCTTTTATTGGACTTAAAATTACTAAATAAATCTTACGTAAACATAGAACTTTAATATTTTCTTTAAAACTTGAGTCTTATCTAAAAGTGTAAGAAGGACGTTTACGCCTCAAACTTTAAAGAACATATTAAGATAATTTTATCATGGCTGTAGAATCAGGTCGAGCATCATAAAAAATGTACTGTCTTTGAAACTGAATCAACATGTAAAATTTCAAATCTGTAGGATATCAGGAAGTGGTTTTAATTCAGCTTGCAAAATTTATCCAATACATACTAACTCACTAACAAGGCAAGTTAATTAAAAGCTTGTAAAAACTACATCAAAATGATCTGACTAGATTGACCTAATCGCGTTTGACGGACAGGTTATTGTCAATTAATGTCAATATGATTCTGAATGCAGCTCATCCTAATGAAATCTACTTCACGATAATGACATGAATTAAATTAATCAAATTAGGCGCTACGGTAATAAGAATCAAATCAAAATAATTGTACCAAAAGAACAAAAAAAAAAGAACAACAAAAAAAAAAAACACATCACTCGCTAAGACAAAGAATTGGCCACTATTTATCACCTACCATATAATTTTAATCCTGTGTGCACATTGCCCTCAGCAGCGATTAATTATAATAACACCATCGCACCGGATGTGCCCAGTGCCATCCATCAAGCGTCAAGCTCGCATCACTAATTACAAACACCTCACAAACCGTATTAAAACGATCCAACGTATATTTTAATTTATAATAATAACATGTGCAATATTCTTTACAATAACTCGAGTTTTAAACGCGGAATGACCTCAACAGAAACGCGAGCGTAAACGTTTGTCATAGAGCTATATATCGCACAGACGCGGCACGTCGCTTGCCGCGCTCTGCCGTGAGGCGCCCATCTCGCCGCGCGCATTAAGTCTGCAGTCACTCTCAATCACTCAAGCTGTCCGGCCGTCACTCATAAGCAAGACGAACGGGGGAATGTCGGTGGCCTCCTTTGAACCCCCTTCTCCCTGTAGGTGAAAAGGGGGGATGGTCAGCTCTTGAAGACAATTTACTGTACAAGTCGAGTTCGCCGTCCGGGAATCGTGCGCTGATGAAATTTATTTGGAGCAACTTGTGTTGCAGTTTCCTTCTGTTATGGGATTTCCATAGCGACCGTTGGAACTTATATTTTATGGACTTTTGTGCGGGGAAATGGGAATGTATGTTTCCCAGTTCTGTTATGTATGAACACAGTTTGTGATTTTTATAAAACTGTGTGTAACTTTTGTTTGTATTCGGAAGAAAGTACGGCTAATATAATTTTTTTATCGTTTTGTTTTCTCTGGGATAGGATTGTACTTGTACGAGAACTTTTATACACTAACGTGGGATGTCTGCGATATGCTGATTGATCAAACTGTCATTTTCTATTGTAGAAACCAACTATACCAGTACCATTGTACCATTCCATTCTTTTCAGATGCATCTCCACAAAATTACCTTGCAGCCTCACTATCGATCCTCCATCCAAATTAACACAACACACGACTAAACTACAAAACATTAGCTCAGAAAAAACTCAACAAAGCGGGGCCAGTCTCAAACGGTGAGTTAACATCATTATCGGCGTTGGACGCGGGTGGGGGCGAGTCGGGGCGAAGTAAGGGGCGAGTGGGGACGGAGGGGGCGACACACGTCGCTCAGATGTCGCGCGCAGACGGACGTCTTTGTCGACCGAAGCTTTATTTACTCTTCGCGCGGACTCGCGACGACTAGAAGTGACAGCATTTAAAAAACATTTTTTTTTTTCATTTGACCTCTTGCTAATTAGGACGATTTTGAGAAATGAATGGATGAAGTGTTTTGGTCAGGGTTTTTATGGATTCAAGTAAAATGCGGTTTAAGTAGCTACGGCGTGATTAAAGTTTGGACAAATAAAGCTTTGATTTGATTTTAAATACTTAATGAAAGCTAGACAGATTTCCAAATCTGAAATATAAAGCGAACCATCATAGCACTAGAAACACTGTTGTCTGAATGTTACACACAATCATCTAGTTTTTTTTTTTTTACCAGTTATCACGCAACAGGTAATTTACTTTATAGACGTAAAGTATTTTGTAACACAGCTATGAGTTATTATAGCTTTTTTCTTTCCATTCCCTAACATTGCAAATCACAAATAGCGAACACCTAGTGAGCACATGTGGGTCACCTCTATGCTCGATTTTTCTATATTAAAAGAGGGCTTTGTGCTGCAATATGACATTAATACAGAATGATCTAATTACACCATTACAACGCTACTAACCAACCTATATGGTATAAAATAATTTCGCAAACAAACATATGTCGCTTCTACAAACTACATCTGTGTTCACCGTGTTGATTCAATCAAACTTGACAGCACAAAGTCGATGTGGGTTGGACAGTCTACTGATGATCGATTTTTCCACCCCCTCCACCCCTCGTGTAAATAGCGTTATGAATAACTGGCTAATGCAGGCTCACAAACAGAGTAGCCTTCACAAATACTGGTTACGTTTTTGTTGGTACCAGACACTTGTTTGGGTAAATAGAGCTTTCTTGATGTGGTGTTCTTTAGTGGGTTGGTAAGACTTTTCGTGGATTTTTTTGTAAGCAAATGTAGTGTTGGACTCTGAAGTATATCTGATACTGGACCTAATTGGACATCTGATCAATCAACGAAATGTGACAACTGACAAGTAAAAATACGAGATTCATTCAGTTAAAATTCAAAGAGAAAGTTTTAAAATAGGTAGGCAAAAACCTTATTTTATTGTAAGAGACCCCACATTTTACTGTATACTCACCGTGCCCTTCTTGGATCCAACCGTAGTATTCGTAGTATTTATGCAGAAATCGTGATTCATTCATAGTAAAATCCAACTTTTACAATCAAATAAAATCCTCTCATATCAGACCAGCTATTCCTCCGGAGCCTGCATCACTGCACTCAATCACACCCAAGACGCACCTCCTCAACCCTCTCCTACTTAATTGACGTTCCACTCCATCAAAACAACCTTAAACATTTCAACAAACACAAACCGAACTACAGAACAAACGAAATCCAACCTTAAAACAACAGCTTGAAAATTCAACACGACTGCAAAAAAAAAAATTGCAGAAAATTTGCATTGTGCTGCAAATAATTCTACTGTGAAAATAAGCAACTATGACCTGTATTTCAAGGGGGTAGGGGTTATGGAAGATGTAATAGTTATAGTTGATGCTGAGATGTGCAGCTGTCATCAGGAAATCATACGTCACAGTTGAAGTGTCAAAGAAAAGATGCTGTTGGTGGTTGAATGTGGAAAAAAAAAGGTATCGAGTAAGGTCAAAATGGCAATGTACTTTTGTGATTATTTAAAACGTGTTTCTGTAATAAGATATCGTGTATTAATCTTTTAAGACTCTAAATTATGTGTGGCTGGAAATAAATTATTGATTTTTTATAAATTTTGATAGAATTGTCATTTGTTTTGGCGTGCATTATTATTTATTGCCAAACTGCAGTATTTAATGGAATCAATGAACTCAGTTTTTTGTTATATCATTAGGATTATTGCTAAAGTTATATTGCTTTATGTCTGTAGCGGTATCAAGAGGGCTATAAATTCAAATCCTACCTCTAATCAACTACTTTGATGAACTTATATTAGTTATATTGGAAACAGTTTTAGCTTAGTGATACAAAAAATCGTTTTATTACTATCTTTATTTTACTTTGACTCCGAATCCGGTTCCAAAAACAAGCCGTTAACCACAACATCTTTAACATTAATGACCACCATAAAACGCTTAAAACTTTTCATTAAACTTCTAAAACACGCGCGAAAGTCTACAGACACCACCCAAGTCCCAAATCCGATGCACTGTGCGACAAACTGAATGTCGCACGACGAAAATAGTCAACGATGTTTGACAAATAGCTAACAGATGTCGCTTCACAAGTGGGAGGTCTACGCCACTTTTTTTTCCACTCTGTTCGCGCCTCGGAACACTTGGCGAGCAATATTCGGCGATTGTTTCCAAACTTCAAACAGAAGTTCCTTTATTGTGAATGGTAGTCGAAAACTCTTAATAAGATAGCGTTGTGTTCGCTATAGATATTTCTTTTTGGTCTGGAATTGGCAGAGTTTGTAGCAGTGGGTGCTGTGTATTCCTTGTGATCTAGAATTTAGGCTTTGAAGTCTTAACTGTGAAGTTATAAAAATGCTTCATCAGCAAATCCTTGTTAGTATTGTGTGTCGAATTATTCAGCCACATGTACGTAATTGATTCGTCTCCGTATGTATAGTGTAAGGGAGAAACGGAAGCAATTTTTACATTGAAACGTTAAAGAAATTACATTCAGGTCGTCAAAGAAATTATACCTCAAACAACTCATCAACCAAACTAATAATTATTCAAAATATCCAAAATTACACGAAACGTCCGCAAACAACATAAATCGCTTTAATACAAAACCGCGCGGAATCAATCTATCAATCAATAAATCGCGCTAAAGATTGAGATATTCCACTCGGGGGCGAGACTGGGCGAAAGGGGGTGTTGGGGGCGACAGGGAGGGGGTCTGTTTACCGCGCCCGTGACGGATATATCCCTCGTAGACACCCGTCAATCATCCACGATATGATGAGAATTAATATTTCACGAAGATATTACTACGACCGATGAGTCTTGATATTTAAATGCGGGTAATAAGGGATGCTGTGCCTGTTGTTTTATGAGGAAGGATGATTTGAAGATTATGAATGTTGAAATGTTTGAGCTCTAATTAACACCCTCACAAAAAGTTATCAATATGCAACATGCAGTATTCATGATGAACTCTTGAATAAACTGTTTTTATTATCACAAAAGCTTAACATTAAAAATTATGAAAATCTTTCAACTTAACTACATGGTCAGTACCATTTGTTTGTCAAATCTTGCAAAACGTAGTAATGTAGAAATATTAATGGTAGCCCTTATTTAGCAATAGGTTTAAAAATCCAATACTTCAGATCCAACCACCTTACAATTCCACATTTCTCACATTCGATCAGAAGCATTTCTTAATTATATATTTCAGAAGAAGTAAAACAAAATTACATCAGAAAGTTGTACTAGAAGTAGCAATGTGTAAACAGCTAGGAAATCAATCAAGTCGGACTTGGGGGTGCAGGTTGGAGGTGGAAGGGAGCGTCGCGGGGTATCGCGGGGTGTCGTGAGACCCCTTGACCCATGCAGTAGACGGGTGACGTCTGACTGATGGCTTTCACGGAACATTGTTGCAACTGCTTAGTATGGAATGAAATGTTGGTTTTGGTGATAGTGTTATCACTGCGGCTTTCTAAATGTCGCACCGCCTTTTCGTTTTTAAGTTATTCATTAATATGATAACGAAAAAGGCCATTTACAGCATTTAATTTGTAATATTTGAAAAAAGTTGTTAATAACTGTTGCAAAATGATAAACTTTAATTAACTGTCACTGATTTCTCCAGTAATCAATCCCTGATCCTTTCATAAAGGACTTCACTTTCAAAAACTGACAGATCCTTCCTCCTTTCACAAAAACGAATAAACCTTAATAATAACATAATTATTTCTGCACAAACACGTCACGCTCTCCTTGCATAACCTCGAAACTCATAAATGGATAATGACATTAATATATCAAAATTATTTGGGCCAATAAAACGAGCGGTAAAAGACGTTTATTGCCTTATTTAAAAATAAATCGTATCAATCAGTTATTATGTTAACTGCCTTGAGTTTGTAATGAAACTTTCCTTCGTGCTGACGTGACGTGTTGATTTAAAGGAAAATAGACGCCAAAGAATATATATTTGCCAGAAGTGACATTGACAGAAATAATAAAATATTTTTAAATGCACTTTACGTCATAGAATAATGAGTAGATAGACAAGCAAAATATAATTTAGTGAAGGCCAGCTATTTTCACCTTATTTCAGTACAGATAAACTACATTAAATTAGCATATCAGTGAAATTAAAGCGTTTCTGGTTGTAGTTATTAATCAGAGGTAATCACTTCATCGCTCGCCGTTTACTTGCTTAATAACAGTTTACTAAGGGCCACATGCAGAGCTAAGACGGGTAGGTATTACTTCTTGCTATATTCCATAGCTTAACCCCACCAGACAGTAGCTATTCACATTGTTTTTTTAGTTAATTGATTCAGGCGTGACCTTGCGGAAATCTATTATAAAATACGATAGACATAGATATATTCAGTAACCTGTTCCACTTAGCTATTTCTAAAGACCCATAAAGAAACCCTGAAAGAAATCGACACGTGTTTCACCTCTCTAAGAGGCATTCAGAATCTCAACGAGGTTGCCACACCGAGCTCTGAACACAGTGACACTCTGCGTTCAGAGCTCGGTGTGGCAACACCCCGTGTTCGAGTTCACGACAAGTCAATCGTCATCCTGAGGATACCTCGTTGATGATGTATATTGTATTTTATTGTTTTTTTTTTCTCTTCTAATACTGATAAAATATTTTAAGAAGACAGTGGTGAATTGTTTGCTTTAGAACTGTTTTGTGGGTACAGAGTAATAAAAGAGAATGATAAAAAAAGTTTAACAAAACAAAACTTTTTTTTATCATTCTCTGATTGTATGAGTCACTTTATGCTTATATTGACTGACGTCGACGTAACATCGCATCGCTCGACAAACAACAGAGAATGCATTTCAATCGTTCGCTCCGTCTACACTCCTCCTTACTCTATGTCATTAGATATTGATTGGTCGGCTGCACTTGACATAATTGTGTATGTTCGTACCGAGGTCGTCATGTTTTAGGACATAATCATTAATAAACGAGCTATTTTTATTATTTATAGGGTTATTACTTACACATGCGTTATGTATGTTGATAGGTTTTGAAGCATTTTTACCCGTATGATCGATAGTAAAGAGATGGGTTACGTTTTTGACATGGATGTCATGTCAATGTCATGCCAGTCTTACGCACTTTATGCTTGCAGTGCACTAGCAATATCGCCTTTTTACCCTATTATGGCAAAGCCAAAAGGAAAGGTTATACATTTAGCTGTCTATGTATGTATGTATGTATGTTTATTTGTGTCTATGTATATACTTTATCTTGACCATATTTGTACCTATGTCTTGATTTCTGTCTGAAATATTAAGCTGAATTTAATCAGTTGGACATGCAAACTTGCATAGGGTTATCATCGGTGCTCACAAACAAATGAAAGTGTTTTTTAAACGTTCATCAGCAAGTGCATGCTTGCATTACATAGCATTGCATAATACCTGGACCCAGCTTAAAATAACAAGACTGCTCCATTAAAATATTATTAAATACAACATTAACATACATTGTACAGTGAAATAAGCCCAGACGGTCGCCCCTGACACGTCGCTCAATTAATACCCGCTATACGTCAATTAAAACCAAAATCTGTCAATCATTTTATAGACAGGACACAGAGTAAAAATATTCAGAAGGACCATTTGTTGCAGCGCGCGATATGGAACACGGGGCTACCCAATCTTTAAGATGCAGTGGTAGATCACTTCGTCCATTGGTGTAAACCATGTGAAAATCCGTTTGGTAGTTTTTGACTTTATCGCATTTAGACAAACATACATTCGCAGCGGGAGAAAAAATTTTACTACAATTTAGTACTTTCATTATTGATACAAAAATTCTACTGAAACGCATGCCCCACACATGCTCAAGCAAATTTGCGCAAACTCAAATTTGCACGAGCTTGGAATCGAAAATTGAATATCACACAAGTCAAGAAATTTACACAAACTTCCAACACACGTAACGATTTGCTTGCGCTAGCCTAAATTTGCGCAAGCAAATCGTTACGTGTGTGGCCTACCATTAGGAATTCATTCATCAGACTTAATTTATTGAAATGTGGATTGACTGATATTTGTTAGTAGGTACCTACCTACTTATTTTAAGGGGTCACTTCATTCCAAACCGTGAGTGTCATACATAAATGTGTCGCAGTTGAAAACTTGCACTGCGTTTTTTTACCCGGGACATTCTGATCCTAACACCTATTGTTCATGTGACATATAACACACATACCTACTGTATAGATTCGTGAAACTGCCTATTAAAATGTGAGTAATGTGTTGCAAAACTATCTTATTTTTAACCGTCTTCCAAATAGGATGAGCTATGCATGCGGCAAGTTTTTTTTAAAGTGTTTCTTGGAGGTCGCAGGAAGTGAGAAATAATATCTCAAAACGGTGGACATCTGTAATTGCAGATTGCCTAATTGATACCTCATTGAGACATAGGACGGTTGAGATTGTTGCAGCCCATTTTTAAGTGTGGACCTTCTGTAACTTATCTTCTCTGTGGCCAGACAGACAGACGTCAGGACTTATCATATTAATCAATCAACCACACGATTCATTATTAATTAAGTATTTTTGTTCGTCGTTTTTATGTTACCTTGTTTTTAATTCGTGGGACTGGGAATGACTGGCTTACCTGGCAATGAAAAAAGTATTATTATTATAAAATGAAACGACAATCTTCTTATCAAATATTATAAATGCGAAAGTGAGTTTGTTTGTTTCTTACGTTTTTACGTCTTAACTAATTAAGGTTACGCTACTCGGTAATTCTTCCATAGAAACGTAATATGGTGACTACTCGTCTGTTTGGCGGTGTACGTTCAAAACTAACTAAATTATGTCAATTTGACTTGTCACTATCTAGCCCTGTATGGAAGCAGAATTGGAAAAAAAATTGGTTTGGAAGTTATGAGCGTCAAACTTCCATATTTCAACACAAATTTTAACTCCTCTTTGGGCGTAAATAAATAACTCATATAGTATGAAAATGGCAAAAAAAAAACCATACAGGAATGGATAATTAATATAAAAGTTAAAATAATTTTATTTTGAGTAAATATATCCAGTAGTTTTTCCATAATATCTATACGCCCAAAGGTCTGTTCATGAAATTTTACGCGCCCGTTTTCGTTTTAAATCATCGTCTATTTCACTAAATAAATAATTAAATAAAAACTAGATAAATAAATACTAAATAAATTACTGTATTAAACAGCATGCATATTAGCCACGCCACCAACGAGTTCGAGCAGTCGACTAGTGGAACCTTCAGCGATCATCATGAAATTTTGCGTACATGTTGTCACGCCCGGGTGTCTTTATTGTGTGGATCGCCCGGAGGACACGGTGGAGCATACGGTGGAGGTCTGCCCGGCCTGGGCGGAGCATCGTTGTGTCCTCGTGGAGGCGATCGGTGGCGGTAATCTCTCGCGTCCTGCCCTGGTTCAGGCCATGGTACGGAGCGAGAGGAAATTGGAGGCCGTCATCTCCTGCGAAGCAGTAATGCTCGAGAAGGAAGAGGCGGAACGCGTGAGGGAGAGGCAAATTTCGGGCCCTTATGCCCCTAACCGCCGCAGGAGGAGACGCCCTGGGCGTCAGGAATCGCAGGCCGATTTCTGGCCACCGTAGGCGTGGGCTTGCGGATGGTGAGCAATGGGTAGCTCGCCGTCCGATAAGGACCAGGCCCAAGTCAACGACGCGTGGTGTTCCACGCGCGCCTCAACGAGATGCCAGCAGAATTGACGGGGTCCGCTAGGGCCGATGCCTGCCGGGGTTGCGAAGAAAACCGAAAGGGTGATCGTGGCCCCCGGCAATAGGGCAACCAAAGGAACCCGGGTGGGTTTTAGTCAGTAAGTCTGACACGCCCTCCCGCTCCGCCCAGAGTGGGAGAAGTTATTTGATAATTTCCCATCCAAAACAAAAGACGTACAGAAAAGGACATAGGATACCTGTCATACAGAAAAATACTATTCCAGAGGGAAAGAA
The DNA here is from genome assembly GCA_916610215.1 of Omphaloscelis lunosa. Lineage (NCBI taxonomy): Eukaryota > Metazoa > Arthropoda > Insecta > Lepidoptera > Noctuidae > Omphaloscelis > Omphaloscelis lunosa. The sequence goes on from OU744253.1 coordinate 21,306,380, forward strand.
AAATTATTGTCAAAATCTACATTAACGCGAGTGAAGCAGCGGGCAAAAGCTAGTATATTATATTAAAAAGAAAGAGGTTGATATTATAGCTAGGTTCTGATTAAGTCATTGTAGATATTCAATTAAAGTTATGATTGACCTAGATAAGTTTAGTTACATTGATAACAAAAAAAAAATTAATTTTGATATATCGTACCTGTGGATATCTGAAATATTTTATTTTTATTTTATTTATTAAACAGATATTAATATTGTATCTTTTTGCTAAGGGTGTGCTTTTTTTTGGGTGGGAAATTATCAAATAACTTGGGTGTGCTGACGTACCAATAATTTCAAAAAATTGGCGCGGGTATCTTTATCACTAAACTAATTACTACAAACAATGGAACCAAACCGTTTACCTAATATGACTATTATGGCAACACTATGGATAACCATCTCTGGAACGTTGTTCTGAACGAAGTTATATAGCTATGAATATCTACAGACTGATATGAAAGCTTGCAATATATTATATATATATATTATAAATAATTACGCAACCGAACGACTAAGCTAACTGTTGTATTGACAACAATGGTGTCCCCTTGTTTCGCAGACAGAAGTTTCATAAAATTTCGTTTCGCATAAAATGTTTCATGTAATATTTTGTCTTTGTATTTTTATATCGAATATTATTGTTTTAGTGACCATTTGCTTTAATGAAACATATTTCACAGAAATACAATTCAAAGTAGTATTTAACAAATAGTAGAATTATTTTTTTTACGAATATTATTTGATCGGTGTATTTTTCCATGGTATTTTATTAAACGCAAATGTAAAAAAGACATGCTATCCATAATTTCATCAGGGTATATATTCGAACCTCGAAAATTAAGTTTCGAATTAAAATCGAATGAGAACTTAGGCTGCAAGAGCGAGCGAAGCGAGCTCGGGACTTGGGGCACCCTGACTCGGATTATTATTTAACCACACAGAAATAGGAGCCTCACCAAGCTGGGCTCCATTGACTACACTGGTAAAAAAAAAAATATTTACCCTATAAAATTATAAAATACTATAGACTTTTGAATATTTGTCAAAAGTATGAATTGAAATGTTTAGAAACTGTCACTCTATAAAATGTTTCTCTTGGTATAAGTTTTATATTAACTAAACATTATAAGGATATAGAATATTTGATTTTTTATTCTATGAAATGAATATCGAAACATAAAATTTTATTTGTAACAAAAATCAATTATTAAAATTTATTCGAAGTAAGTATTCTGCGTATTGATTATTCTATGAAATGAAAATATGAGAAAAAAAATATGTGAATCGAAATTCTATGAAAATGAAATCTATAAAATAACGTACTCGTACAACCGACAACAATACTAGTAGTTCCATTAACAGCCTGTCCATCCACTAAACTGTGTCCATGGTCCGTCTAATTGTAACGATGACGTAAAGCACTTGTATTATTACGACAGATCCTATTTCATAAGGTTTTTTTCGTACCTGCCCACTTATTGTTATGTGATGGGCACATTTCATTCATATCAATTCCTTTTTCATTACCCGTACCTTCAAAACGATACACTAAAATACATAATAAACTACTAGTAATATAATAAATAAAATATAACGTACAAAAAATCAATGTTGTAAAAGAAAATTTTACCAAATACCCTACACGGGCGGCCGATAAAAAATAATGCCATTTACACCGTCCGACACCGCGGCGGATTCGACTTATAGTCACTTGCCCCGCTTCGTTATTGCCGTAACAAAATGGCCTATCTTCCTTCTCAGTCGCACTCACGAAAAACCCATATAGAACAATGCGGGCGTAGTAAAATTTTATTGGAAGCACACGTGGGGTACATCCCGGGCCGGCCTGCATAATGCAGGAGCACGTTAGCTAAAAAGAAAGATAACTGCATATTTATACAATCGGTACGCGATATTTCGTTGCGACCGTCACTGTAAAGTGTGGAAACGTATCGGTTCCATCCAGGCTAGACTAGTCTGGTGCTGGAATTTATTCGTTTTAGATTTTTGATCCAAAACATGACTGGAAATTGAGGTAAGTTTTTCCATAAACTTACTTGTTCTAGTCGAGTGATAGTGCAAAAGATTGAAGGGTCTAAAACTTTTTGTGAACATAACGTTGGGTAACTTATCATATTAAATTGATGAAAAACGCCAACTACTAAATTATGTTCTAAGTTCCAGGACCATTCGTGAATTAAAATGAACATTAAACAAATTCAAACACAAAAACAGACCTGCGATTAAACTTGTAACTGATAGGCCATTGTCCTACCCTTTAAACTTCAGCACTATAAGTTCCCACTCCTATATCTGGGCAGTACTGGCGTCACTTAAAATCTAGTACAACCTACAAAGGAAACCAACTTGCAAATAAACAAGGCTAATTTAAACCGCTTTTTTCCGTCTACTAAATAAAGTAGCGCCCGCGCCGGGCGCCGCCTCGTATGTTTTCACCATAGTGTTCGATTACAATTTAATGCATCGCATTCGCACTCAAATTCAAAATCTTAAACGTTGAAACTTTACATGGAAAAATCGACCTTAGACCTTCGTACTTACAATTTGAATTAGATTGCGTTTTCCTCGTTGGTGCGTTGTGTCCATTTTGTGGCACAATCAACTTTATTTCTCAGAGAGTAAAGTTTGTTTTAGATTGTTTTTAAATGTCGTATCGTAGTCGTGGAGTGGTCGTTTCGTTGCATTACAGTGTAGCAGTGACATCGGTCGCTACTATTGCTTCTTTTACAACAAAACTAGTAGTTTATTGGTTCCGTGTCTCATTAGAATCGTTGTGGGCGGTTTATTTTAGAGCTTTTAATATTTTTACACCTCTAGCTATGATAGAGATATATACAGAGTAAACTCGATTATTTTCATTGCTTTTCACAACTTCATTCAAATTACCTCATTCGTTTTATTACTGAATAGTCGCTTTGATGGATATGTTCATATGAGTGGATTTATGTTGTTTGAAAAGCTTTGGTCTGGTGCCCATGAAGTTCAACTAAAACATACACGAGATAAAATGGGTAGGGTAGGTAGGTAATCCATTCATGAAACTGATAATAATGACCAAGTTACTATTTTACCTCATTTATTAGAGTCACGGGCTCTCAAATTATAAACTCGTGACTATTCAGAAAATAATCACCATTAATTCGCGGTCTTAATTAAATCTATCGACAAAGGAATGGATCGTCAATTGTTTGAAAGGTTATATTCTATGTATCTTGTATTTCCGCCCTCAGACCAAATAACCAAATAATATAATATTTTCAGCCCTATTGACGTTTTGCTTACTAGGAATATTGCACTTTCAGTAACACGTAATCATACAACAACATCAATACATTTAACGTGTTCTAATCTCACAAAATACAAAAATTTCGTTACAAAAATGCTATTTAGTATCTCAATAAAACTGTCTGGATTGCTAATTTGATTTATTTATCGTATTATTAGTTGTGAAGAACGCGTCATGAAGACAAATCTTGATTTATACTGCGCCATCTGTGTTAAGGATGTCAATCGGCTAAGAGTTAGCGCATATGTTGCGATCGTGGGCAACTTTTTGTAGATGGGTGATTTGTGGGTTACTGATAAAAGGTGTCATTTTAAGTCACTTTATTAATCTTATTATTAAGAAATAATGCTTACAAGTGGTTTAATTTTCAGGACTACGGATAAATTTTCAGGCTTGGCAGCAATGATACAGGTAAATATTTTTTGGGATTTTTTTAACCAGAATCTACCTTTGGCTGGCTAGAATCAAATGAAAAGCTATGACTTGTGCACTTTTATCGACGACATTTGTGAAAGAGAGAGATCGCAAGCAATTTAGGTATCCGTAATGAGAAAAGTTGGTAAGTGTACACCTTCACTTATTGAATAAAGTAATAACCTAATTTTTCCTCAAAAACTTCACTAAAATGACATCACCTCAAGATTGATGTCTGACCATAGTATGAATCAGCATCACCAGTGTTTTTCCAATGTCACCTCCACTGACACCTGTCTCCTCGAATTTATGGCAAAAATATGATAATTCAACTCAAAGTTGTTATTTCTTTAGATTAATAATATAAACGAATCGCTTATGTCACTCATATTCTGATTAATTTGCCATATAATTATTATTCTGTGTTTTTAGAAAACACAAAGACTTATAGTGTGTTTGATTTGTTTTTGTCAACTGTGAATAATGATGAACACGTTAATTTATTGTGAAACTTGTGAATAATATCTTACAGCAATCAAAATAGGTACTTATCTAAGACTGATGCAGTTGATATATGTAAGAGAAAAATCCAGAATATTCAAATATCAGTCACTTTGTCAAAAACACCTTTCTGCTGACCAGCAACGGTCTGACGAAGGGTGAAGGATTGAAATTCTTAAACTTCAACAGCAAGATGTTGACCGTCAATCTTATTGGGCTGAGTCACCTTTGTCTAAATCAAAATGCATTTTAATTGAAAATGACACATCAACCTCAAAATTGTATAACCTTTAATTCACCTTTTTATTGACACCTAACTCCATAAATTGGCCAACGGGTTGACAGCTCATCTGATTTAGAGGTGATGACCCGATTGTCTGATCTGAGACAAGAGTGAAAAATTTCAACATCTTTTTAAACTTTTATCCTTTAAACTGGAACAAATCAACACTGCTAAGGAGAAAAAGCAATAAATTATAGTAGTAACTACCCTGGATGAGCTCTATTCACCACTATTCCTTACAAAATCTACCCAGTGAGTACCCAACCAAATATCTGTAACAAACTAAGTATAACATGACACCGTCAACTCCGACCGATCGCGGACAAATGTTACAGGTGTAAGTGAATAATAATGACGCGGTGAGGACCTGACGCGAATATTTTGGTCACGTCGAGCGCCGAATTAATGGTGACTCATTTATATCAGTCGAGTTGGAATCAGTTGGTCTAGTTGATTGTGACGTCATGTTTCAAATATCTGATGTGACAGTGAAATGGTATTTTAATTAAATAGTGGTTTGTTCTTTTTTTTTAAGAGATTCGTTTTGGTACTTTAGTTTTAGGTGATAAATGGTTAACCAATAGAATTTTGTGGAGCTGCTCTGAAAGACATAATTTATAGCCGAGCACGTTTCAAGGCTGACAAAAGTAATCGTTTTGAAGATCATTTGTTGTTATTCTGATTATGGAAATTCATTGTTAATTTTGTCACAATCGATACTGCAACAAGAACATCGGAAGATGTAAAGCGGCCTTAAGGTGTAAGCGTGCTACTAAATGATCTAATATTTCCGGACGATATATCTAAAAATATCTCAAAAGTGTGTAAACCTCGTTACAATTTCAAAGTACTATAATATAAATAATGTTACCAAAACATCTTGTGTCGTGAGTCATGACAGTCGCGCGGGAAAACGCGGCGTTTCGTAACACTCATGCAAAACGCTATAAAAACTGAATTATATCTATACAAAACTGTGTGTTTATGTCTGTTTGTGAATCGTAAATTTGTCTGCTGGTGTGTATTAACTCGAGAGCTATTAGGTAAGTTTTATAGCATTTTTATATTCACGCTTTTTATACTTTGTGGGGTTAGTGAAGCTGTAGACGGCGGCGGAGCTTACACCTGTTTGTGAAATTTTTGAATTTAGATTAAATAAATGCAAGTACACATTATTTTGCAAATAATGTGTACTTGCAAGGTACTCATGATAAGAAAGTATTGCCAATTGAAAAAGGTTTAAAAAAATTACTGAAGTGAACTGCCGTGTAACGTTTAAAACAACAAACGACTGTGACGAAGTTGGGTTTCTCATTTTATTTTCTGAAAACAAATCTCATGATATTCATTGATATATTTTGTAATACATACTAAATTGACAGAAAGTGGTGGCACTCCAGGCCACTGCCGACAGAAGTGAAAACTTGAACAAGATGGCCGTGGTGGAAGAAAAATACTTGTATAGAACATTGGCCCATAAACTTATCTAAATAAAGAGCACAATCGCATTTACAAAAAGGAATACTTCCGAAATCTTGAAAGTAAAAATACTTGCATAGAACATTGATCCGTAACTCAATATAAATAAAAAGCACAATCGCGTTTACAAAATCTTTAAAGTAACATACTTGCATAGACCATGATCCGTAACGTATTATAAATAAAGAGCACAATCGCGTTTACAACAATGAGGTGTCGTCATGGTGTCGCGACATCAATGGTTTAGTCCCATCTCTAAAATGCCCAACGCGCCTAAAGAAGTTTTCACTTTAATAATCATCAATAAATAATTGAACAATCAACTCATAATCGAAGACAAAACACCATCCTAAAAACTAACACGACGCAATAAAACGCCGACAGCTTACCGCGACGCGCCGTAAACCTGTCGCACGGATGACGAATCATTAACGCGTTGCGACTTTTACATGTGCGAGATTCGACGTTACAGATAAACCAGAAGGCTAACTTTAACAAGAGGATCAGGCAGAGAGACCGGCAGAAGAAAATAACCTTCTGCATCGTAACGTTCTAAGAGCTAACTAAAGAAATGATATTATCATGCACGTAAATACAGCTTGGATGCATTTGATCAAAACAGCGGTTCCTTTGTGCAATCTTGCAGACGACTGAAGGAAAATTAAAGCTTCAGTTACCATATTTCAGTCATAAAAACATGCTGCATATTGTTACAGCATTCATTTGACTCTACCAGAAAAGTCCATAAATGAAGAAGGTGAATCTAAAATCAATCGATAAAAAATATTTTACTTCACATAAACCTACATCAGCACTTATGAAGCGTCAGAAGCTAGATGCACGGTTCCAATTGGTCGTTTCCTATGGAGAAGAGCCGACAAGAAATTCCACGGTTACTCTTTTAAAAATAATTGGCTTTTACAATATTTTCAGGCATGAGAGGACAGTGTAGGCGTTTCGACAAGTACCAGGTAGTAGGTACCTGGTACTTGTTGAAAGGCCTACACTGTTAACAAAATAGAAAATGGTCAAAAAATGAACAACACCCTAGTTAGATAAACTGACGAACTGCAGAAGACCACGAGGTCAGATTTGATGCAAAAAATGTCATCAGATATTGTAATGTAAGATGAGAGCCTGTCTAGACTGTTAGTGGACTACACTAATCTGTTTAAACTGTCAGTGGACTACAATAAGTTACTATAGCTGAATGACACTAATTACAATTTTGTGCTACCTACTGCAGCGATTGGGGACTACAGCAAATCCCTCATAAACCATTACTACATTTGGAACTTCTGGCTATTATTTCGTGACATGTCTCCGTCATTTTTATATTCTTCCGTACGTTTTATGTTTTTCTTTTTAGAATTTATCGCGTACTATTGTGTTGACTAGATTTTTATAATAATGTGTGTGCCAAGAATGTGATTATTAAAAATATAATGAGATTGGAGATGTGGTATTTTGTTATAGTAGTGAACACTGGTAATGATGTGGTGAAAGAAATATGAAGAGAATTTATAAGTGTCAATAGAAGAGTATAATAGTACTGTGATATAAATCATTTTTGTTGCCGGAGGATACAAATAGGGTTTCTGTCTCGTCTAGTGGGTGTCGTGAGAGACGATCGAAATTAGGTAAGGAGTAGTTCAAACTTAGTGATTTGATAGCATCATAATCACAGAGGGGAGGGCCTGTATCCCAGCAGTGGGAACATTGTAGGCTGATTATAATAATAATGCCTTAGCTTGTGCCTGGTTCATATTCAAAACTTGCTAATAAGCCACTTTATACCTATGTTTAATGTCAAGGCTTGGTATGCATGTTGAAGTATAATTATTGAGGAATAAACTAGGTAATTAGAAATTGTAAAGGAACTGAAAACCTTGTTTCCCAAACTTTTTATTGGCTAGCTTAGTTGATACTTGGAAATGGAATTCTGTAGAAAATAATGTTGAAATGGCAATGTGAATGAGAAATGTATATCAACTTACCTACATAGTTTTAATTAAAAAATTGACAGTTATTTGGTAACGAAAACACTTGCGCGATCCAGGAAATAGTGTGGCAGAGAGCAGATTCTCCATTCGATTTCGTGATTTTTAGTGATCGGCAAAACAATTGATTGTGTATTTTCTTACTTAAATATCTCTTTGAGCTAATATATGAAGTCTTTTATCAACGGTTACACCTATTAAGAGATAAACCATTACAAAACGATAAGTTTTCCGAGACGTGGATACAATGATTCCGCTCTCATGTTCCAACCTGACGAATTTTCCTAATTATAACTTTACAAATGCCAATCATGACACAATTGTAAACATAAATAACCGATGTAAACTCTTAATAACCACTAAATAAGTGTCACCTTGTCCACCATTTGTTGTCGCCCACTTTGCCCAGTGAAGCGTTATTTTTCATATTTTATGACAGCAAACCATTTGATTTTATGATCGTAAATAACCATTATGATGGCATTTTTGAGACTACGCCCACTGGTATCGGTCGCGGTTTCTTGCAATGATAAAAACATAATATGTGAGCTTGTTAGAGTGGTTTTGATGATTGATGCCTCGGTTCAGCATTGGTGTCTCGTGACCCGAATACCGGTCGGTGAATACCGAATTTCGTGGTGGCTGATCGTGTTTGGTATGGCTAACAGGCTGATATTCTACCTGATGTCATGTAGAAGGTACTGTCTATCGTCAGGACACAAGAGTTATATGTACACAGATATGAACATTGTGGGAATTCTGGTACTCTTACCGAAGTGTCCTTTCTTTGCTTTGTGTCAATCATATTCTTGCTTTATGCAAGAAGTAAAATGTAAAAGATGAAGAAAAGTAACGAAATAGAATCCTGTTGCCATGACAAAAAAAAAATCCAGCAATGGATGTACGGACTGAAGGAAATCAACGTCAATCAATAACTTGCAAAAATGAGTATTCAGAAATTAATTGATTTGAATTGAAAAATAACAAAAAACAGGTCATCTTGCGGAAAAGATACTTTATCTTTTATTGATGCTATCGATTAGCGGTCAAGGTAAGATAATGATCTCACTTGAATAATAACAGATCAGAATAAAATATTCAATCATGTAATTCATGCCTGATGAATTGATTGCACCACAATTTTTTTGATGATTTTACAATTTCCGAGGTCTGCGACATGATAATCATAATTGGATAGTTCCAAAATTAATGTACCTGATTTATTCTATTTTAATTATTATAATAATCTATTAATTTGTACCTATTATTTTTTACCAATTTATTAGAAAAACTGGTTGTCATAATTCACATAATTAATTGTCTCAAAAAGTTAAAAATGGCACCGCTGAGAATGATCTACACATCAATATAATATGATAATATATTAGTTATGTCTTTTATATGTCTTCCATTCATAAACAAGTTTTGTTATACAACTTTGCTCGTTTTCATTTACTTATTTAACTAAATATTTTCACATGAAATTACGCCTGTAATGCTCGGATTTACAGGCAAAAGTGTACTTATGGCACACCCATAATTGCCAGTTATGTTTAAGTCCTATGTAATAGGGGACGACCCTATTACCATCAACCGGGCACAAATGTAGACTTCGGGCTGCTACTAATAAATTCTTAATGGAAGAACCCAATATCACTTTGCCCAATCTGAGAATCGAACCCAGGACCTCGTGCTCAGGATTAGCGCTTGCGGCCACTAGACTAACGAGGCTTTATTCAATGCACTATTCTTGATTCAAAATTTAAATTTCTAAATTTTTCCTGAGGGAAGTTAAATTTCAAAAGTGGACACTAACGAGCTTTCAGCAATTTAATGCTAATGGAAATCTTAAAACTGAAAGTTATAAAACTGAAGATTTATTTCGAGATGAAATGTGGTGTGGTAAATAACGAAATATGCACTGAGATTCTCATATAAAGTTACTGAACAAGTGCAAACCTTTATTCATTGTTCAAACCTATACTTACATAATATAACGTTCATTTGACAAAAAACCCATTATTAAAAAAAAAAACAATAAACTTACACACAACGCAAATATATTAACATAATTTATGTCCACAACATTAACATTCAAATTATTATGAATATCAAATAATACATAAAACATTTTTATGTATGTTGATAGATATTATCGAGGCTATTTGTGTTCTATACCAGAGAGCAGTGACCCATATAGAAGTGAACTTTATGATGTGGCATATGAACCTGATTGATGGAGTGTTTTGTCTAAAATATCTGTAGGAAAAGTTGAAATCCGTTTTGATAGAACAATAGACACAGTACTGTTATCAGCCAGACTTCTTAAGGCGCTACCCCAAGCAAAACATTGCGATAGTGCGTTTTTCTTCGTTAATCAGAGGCCGTTAACACATTAATTAAGAAAAATAAACTACAACTTAAAGCACGTTATTAATGTTTGATATTCTATCATCACATTGCAAGTTCTTATGTGTTATAAATACATTTAAAAAATTCCTTACAAAAAAAATAATAAAATTATGGACTGCATGCATCTTTTGCGAAAGGTGGTTCGTTATTTTTAAAGATCAGTAATTTTTTATTTTTTATTAAAATAATCCCAAAAATTGTGTGACTTCGGCGTGTGCAGGCAGCAGGCCAAAGAAGGACCAAACGCTCAAGGTCGCTCGCTAGGGGAAGCGCCTTAAGATGCATCACACTTTTTTTTTGTGGATATGGATCCAACATACCCAGAAGATGCCTGTTCACTCTTGCTTTGAAGGTCCATTTTAAACTAAGTCGTAGGTTTCCTCCTGTTTATAACCTGCATATCACAACAATACAATTAATGCAGCCCCGGTTTGTAAACGTGTTGATATAGGAATTTCAGTAGTAATTAATTACGTCTCTCTGAAAAAAACAAGTGTCAGTATCCAATAAGTCAGTCCAGTATTTACTCGGACGATTATTTTCCAAGAGAAGACATTTGGCACACGTCGTATTGGAAATTACCAAAACATTCAAAATACTCTTTCAAAGAAGCATTAACAACAGCATAATTGATACCAAAACCCATCACCACGACCCATCAATTACGCGATAAATTAAAATCAAAACTTGACGCTAATTTATTGGGCCCACTCGGCTTAACACAACACTTTGCGTGCCAACGTTATCGCCGCGCCGCGATTGACGCGAGCGTTGCGATCACTCAGCGAGTGCAGCTTGCAGTGTGTCTCAGGGATGCAGGGAGGTATCAGGAGGTGAAAAGGGTGCTTGGATTTAGCATGTCGAGAGGGACAAAAATGAATCAAAAGTTGAACGGTAGAGAACGCCGTATGACATTAAATGGGTATAATGTAATAAATGGGTGTAAGACATACAACGGTTGTGATTAGGTACCGTTAGGAAGACAAAAAAAGGAGAAGATATATGTATCAATTTACAAAATCATTGAAGTCGAATGATTAAACTGTACAGGGATGTATTCAAGTCTGTAGAAAAGGAGTTGAGGTTAACGATTTTTTTTAATAATGCCGGAATATATCGATATGAATTTTACTTCATTAGGCAATGTATGTGACTGCTTGTTGGGATTACTCATCGTGCTTAAAGAAGAAATAGGTTATTCCACCATTGAATTACGACATGAATGGCTGCTCAGGGTATTTTATGCGTCACAGAGTTTAATTTGATTACAAGAATTTTAATTAAAAGATCTTATCCAATAAACCGAGCTGATTAGTGACAAATCAATATCACTTTAAATAACACAGTCATATTTCTCGGACCTCAGTCTAGCCGGCAGATGAGTCAAAAATGTAAATAGAGAATGTCCCAGATAATTTTGGTAAATGTCTCGTTGATATATAGGCGGTATTGTTTGAAGATAGTTTAAATGGTAATATTGCTTTGTCTACTCTATTAGATTTGCATACAACGAACATTATTTCAAATTTAAATGTTAATCAAATTACTGGCATTTAGTGCTTAATGTTCAGTAAATATGTAATTTATATTCTTATCAACATTCAGAATAAAAAAGGCTTTATTTTATATTGTTTTATGATATTGTATTATTAATAATTAATATTCTGACCAGATGTTACCATTTAACTAGTTATGTTTAATATAAGTAGGTAAACAAGTTATTTAGAATACTGTATTTGATAGTATTCATACGCATGACCAGGCATTCACAAGACTAACAAAAATAATTTAGGTTACATTTTGCTACCATCACCAACATAATACTTTAGTTTAGTTTATTGTTGGACATACCTACTCAATAATGTGCCAAAAACTTTTTGAGAGAACAATAAAGTCACAATTAGCACTACCCAAATCCGGCCCTGCACACAACGTGAATGAAACTAAACAGGTGCACTGAATTATGCGTGCGCTGATGTATGCGCCCGATGCACCGCATGCACCGCATGCACCCCAGGTGAAAATGTGCAGTGTTGCTAACGTAAATACGCGAAATGGTCGGTCAATCAGCGGACCGATGCTAAAGCTGTAAATATCTGGTAAGTGTATGGAAGCATTGTTTTGTATAACAGCGGAAAGAATAATAATCTTTTGAGATTTAGTGGTAGAAGGGCAGTGAACTTGGCGCTTAAAGTAGGAATGTTTTAGTTGAATCATGGTTTGAGTCACTGACAAGTGTATGTGAAAATTGCAACTGCTGGGCACGGTTCTTCGAGAGGGAGTGGGCTGTTTTCCGCCACGAGGCGTGGTTCTAAGAGATGCTGGTTTCCTCACGCTGATTTGCTTCACCGATGTATAATAAGAATTGTATGTATATCACGCAAACACTGATTTCCTTCTTATTAGGAATTAGCTTTTACTTTCGCCCGCTTGACGTCGGAAATTATCCCACAGGGATACAAAGTATTCTATGTCCTAACCCAGGTCATGGTCTACCCATGTGCCAAACTTAATCCAAATCTGTTCAGCCGTTTAAGCGCGAAAGCGTAACAAACAAACAAAACCGCGAGTAAATTTCAGTGTCCGATGCACTTGCTCTGGGTAAGCATCGTGGTCGGGGTGGTAAAATAAAATGTTTTATTTGTTATTTATATTTTTACCTACCAACATAGTTTATAAGCTCTTGTTGTTACTAACCATAATGGATCATGTTGTCTGTCATAAATAAATAATAATAATAATATAAAAGTTAGGATTACCAACAACTAACCGGTTCTAACCATTACTATCTTGGAGACGACTATTTCGTTACACACGTAAAAAGTAAGATAGCTCGACGCTGTTATATTTTAAAGTCATCTACCAAAACTATACACCTACTATCTATCCTTCCTGCCATCCCATTCAGTGATACCCTAATATCTTGAAGCTGCTGGCTCGAAGCCAATCACCTCTGCCATAAAGTGGCTGATCACACACTGACGGATGTAAGTGCCTGCTGTCTCCGACATATGGAAAACATATTTGATTGAGATTTGAGATATCTTTTGGGGAAACAAAAGAATCAATAATGTTATTTTTTAAAGTGACGCGCTGAAAACTTTCTTACTCCAAACTCTGGTCTCGATCTACAATTGGCTTAAATATTATCCTGCGCTATTGGAAATACAACGGATAAACTTGTATCACGCGGTCATAAAATTCTTCGTTTTGGACGGATTAACCCCTAAGGAAATTCATCTGAAGTTTACAACAGTTCACCAACTCTGCTCCTTCCATGTCAAGCGTTAAAAAGTGGGCATCTAAATTTAAAGGTGGTGGCACGTCCCTCGAAGAAGACTCACGTGAAGGAAAGCCAAAAACTACAACCACACCGGAAACCATCGAAAAAGTGGACGATAGACGAGTGAAGATGTGTGAGACAGCTGCGGCTGTGGCGATCTCAGAAGAAAGGGTGCGAAACAACTTGCACACAGGGATAGGGATGCGAGAGCTCTGCGCAAGATGGGTTCCGCATTGGTTGAATGCTGATCAAAAGCAAATGCGCAAACGATTTTGGCAGCAATCTTTGGACTGATTTAATAGGGATCCGACTGATTTTATGCAGCGATTTGTCACCATGGAAGAGACTTGGGTTCACCACCCTCAGACTACCATCTGTTCCCAAACTAGAAGAAATATGTTTCTGGGAAGCGCTTCGTATTCAATGAAGAAGTTGAGAGGGCCGTAGATGCATATTTTCACAGCCTTTCAGACTCTCATTTTCGGGAAGGAATAGTGATGTTGGAGAAGCGCTGGACCAAGTGCGTTAAAGTCAAGGGAGATTATGTAAAAAATAAAATCATTTTTTAACTGAAAATCGCAGTCTTTCATTGTCAGGCCGAGAACTTTTCACCTTACCCTCGTATTTATAGAGCAGGCAAATAAGCATCTAATCTTCAACTTTTCCTTGTACGCTATACCATCGTGCCATTCCTAGCTTGTTCATATCGATTTGCTTCCAACTGTCTGTCGAACAAAACGTGCACTGTTCAGCGTCCTACAATCGCTTTGAAATTTTACTATCTTGCAGGCAAGTCAACAGATCAAAAGTTGTTAACGTTTTGTATGTGATGAGATGATCGTTTGAATGGCTGTGAAATATACTTCGTGTCAGGTTAGTGTTAGTTTTTTGAAGTGTTTAGTTTTGCCGTCAATTTCTGTATTTGATGAGCTAACGTCTGATCTTGGTCTTGTTTCCAAAACAATGATTGAAAGTAGCAGTGCCATATACTTTCATTTCCTTTGTTATGATACGAAGACAATGCCTTAAAAGTTTCCTTTACAATGCATCCATAAGTAGGTATGCGCCGGAACAAGAGATGCGTTTTTTAAAGATTTTTTAAACATCATTCATTAGTAGTAGTATTTTTCTTCGGTTCCGATACTATTTTCAGCTAGTTTTATTATACGTTAAAAAGCAGCACGTCCAGTTGCCATTCCCAAATCAAAAGAAACCATCAAACACATTAATTCCCGCACACTTAGTCACCCGCCAAAAACTTTAAACTCTAATCCTTCTCTGCCTATTTCTTCAAAAACTACAGACTCACTCATCGGTCTCATTCAAACGAATGGTGAAATCAAAACTACACGACCAACGACATCGCCATTTATCAAATCGAATTAAAATATAATCCGGCCAAGTGCGTGACAGACCACGCACAGAGAAGCGTTCCGTAGTCGGGATGATGAATATATTCATCGATTTCAGCGGCTGCAAAAATGAGTTGGTATTTCATAGTATTCCTCAAAAGAATCATGACAAATAGAGTCATTTCTGCGTTGTTACCGAAAATACCCCAAAAACTATTGTCTTAAATAGTAAAGTTACTTAGAAATATCAAAATCTTTTAAATTAAGTATGGGATCCAACTATAGGCACAAGCTTATGCGCATTTTTATTTTTTTAATCCTCGTAAATATTATATGGGGAGTGCCACCCCTAATATTTTTTTTCGTAATTTCACTTTACCATTGTTTAGCGGTGCACAGAATACACCTTTTATCGAAATAGTGCTAATAGTGCATCCGTTTTTGTAATTTGGCTTCAGAACCCTAAAAATTCGCTGCGCAAGAGTTCAGGCCGTCCGTTGGGATTTGGGGCACTTTAGCATCTATTTCTGGTGACAAACGAACAGACACATTCAAGGATAGCTATCGGATTTCAAATTCCTGTATTAAAAGGTTGGAAGGATTGTAAGTGGTCTTTGTAATTAAAGGGATTTGTGATTATGGGACTTGGTTTCCTTTTCCTGTATTTTAAATTACATTTGGAGAGTGACTTCGGAACATTTGCTTATGTCATTGTTGTTTACTTTTTCTTGACAAGACTTGAGGACGTACGTGCACGGACGCACGAAAAAACCCTATTTAGTCAATAACCTATCTAATTGTAAGAAAGCTTGAAATAATTGAAACATTAAGTCTGTATAACAGTACTTAGAGTTTTCGTGCGAAATCATTCGCGTCGGTCACAGCACTTGTTAATAGTTGCATCACTTTTGCGCTCTCAATAATATGGTTTATTTCGCCTTTGATTTACATAATGAAGATATTGTATAATCATAAAATAAAATTTTGATTTTATTTCAAGGATACCTGAAAACTAATGTTTGATTTTTAAATGTCTTAATATAATTTGATAAGTAATAGGAAAAAATCAATTACTGCATTAAAAATGCGATTGCAAAAAAATGATTGATTGAAAAATGCGTTTAAAATTTTTATTTTATATTTTCAATATTATTTTTCTGCTATATTTTGTAAAGGAAGATGAAAAAAGTGGTTCAGCCACATGCAAGTAGACCATAAAACGATGTTGATGATATTTTTAAATGTTCAAAATCAAAAGTAATTTCTTGTAAAAAGTGATCAATCGTCAGTCTCGCGTCAATTTCGGAAAACTTGTTGCGAATATTTATGATTTTCCAGGAATACTTAATTTATTTGAAAAATCCCTTTCAGCCACATGCAAAACAAAGAACTCGACCTTTCAAATCACAAATATTTTTATTTAAATTCTTTTTCCCTTTCTCACAACTAATGAACAAAATTGATCAAAATCAGTAAATTTCATGCACGGCCTTTTAATGGTCTACTGAAATTGATTTTCCTTTTCCAGGTTCAAAACAGCAGAATTGAATTCGAAGATTAGGAGCAAGATATTTCATCTAACCATAGGGCGGGAACAACTTCCATATGCTATTCTGCGTGAATAAGCTTCTGACTAACCTTGTGTAGAATAAAAAGCCTGTTTCCCGTTTTTCTTTTAGAAGTTATCTTTAGAATTTTCGAATTAATCACAACCTTATTTATGACTTCCTCTCTTTCTCCTTTTACCCCTTCTCAAACTAAATTAAAGCATAAAAACCTAGAACAAAATTAACAAAACAAGCTACTACGAACACACAGGTAGCTTTCATTAAAATTCGTATTGACTACATGAAAAGTCAATTAATACGTGCCGTGAGGCGGCGGCCATCTTGTAATTGCGGGAGACAGCTGCGTCCGCGCACCTCGTGGGTGTTCGGTGCAACAAAGGGTTGATTTAATTAGGATTTGATTGGGTGGAAGGGAGAGGGAAGATAGTTAGTGTTTGGGTGGTGACAGATTGGGATTTATGAGCATATTGTGCGCCTGATTGGATTAGTGGTTGTTGATAATGGTGGGAATGATAAGATCCAGGGTATCAGGGTTGAGCAGATAAGATTCAAGATTCTTATTCGATTAATATTTTTGTTGTCTTAGATTCCTCATTGTAACGCTATGTCGTAGGGCGAATCCTAAAATTCTGAACGACAGTTAGCTTATTCCTGATTAACCTTTGGGAAAGAAAGAGAGGCAACATGAATGTGTTTTCATTTTATAGCTATAGCTATATATAAGAACAACACTTGGTAGGAGAGGAGATTGTTATCGCAATTTGTTTCGAGGTACCAGTTATAAACCGTCTGACTTTACTTCTTACATAGCAATAGTTATCAATAACAGAAAAGTAATGAGTGCAGCCCATCCTTCTAAAACTCACTGTTAGTCTCTGGTTATAAACTGTTTTGAGGTAAAATATAAAACTGCCTAACTCTAACGACTCTTGCGCCGACACAATAAAGTGCAATTCAGGTCGCATAACGCTTATTACTATAGTTATATTCACCTAGAAGTTGGTTCTCTTTCTATCGCAGAACTCTTATATCTTCTGATTACGTTACGCTCACTGAATTGGCCCGACAAGTCGAGCCAGCCGCGTACATGTAGCTTCATTCCTAAAATGCGGAGTGCACCTTCTGAACTATTCTGTGTCATAACTAAATGTGTTCCGAGTCAAATACAATAAGTAATTAAAACAGTAGAATTAATTTCAGAAACATCTGTAAGTACATGTCAGCAGTCTGTCTTTTTGTTCTATCAAACACATTAACGTTTCGAATATTTACTCATTAATGTAAAACATATGTATTGGCACACATAATTGTGGGTTTGTATGACCTTACGTGACACAAATACGAGTAAAAATAAATACCTAAATGACGACTTCGTAGAAAACCTTTAACTTAGATATAGTTGAAACCCTGATCAATTATCCTATTCTAATTGCCGCTCACAATGGGCGTTATCAGAAGGATAAAAGTCACCCAAAAGGCAGGTCTATGCTTGGAGTTTCCTTACGTGATCGAATCAGAAATAAGCCGCAGGAGAACCACAGGAGCATCAGGAGATCCGCAGGAGAACCAAGGTAACCGACATAGCCCGAAGAATTGCCAATCTTAAGTGGCAGTAGGCAGGGCACATTGCTTGCAGAACAGATGGTTGATGGGGCCGAAAGGTTCTGGCCCCATCGCGTACCAGAAGACGTACCGTTGGAAGGCCTCCCACAAGATGGAACGATGACCTTGTGAAGTGCGCAGGAATAAGCTGGATGCGGGAAGCACAGAATCGGTCGAAGTGGCGGTGCTTGGGGGAGGCCTATGTCCAGCAGTGGACGTCTTTCGGCTACAATGATGATGATGAGTGATGATTATAATTGCCAAATTTGGTTATCAAATGTAATGGGTTTGGAATTTAAAAGCCAAAATTGCCGCAACCAATTGTTGAAAGACTTGAAAATATATTAAATTGAATAAACTTTTAGAAACCAAGGGTTGTGTCGGTGAACAAGATGCCTATTATTATCATTGTGATGTGACTCTGAGCATAGCTTTCTCCAGATTTCTAACAAGTACGTGCGAAGAGTGATTATCAATTCATTTGATAAGTGGGTGATCAGTCAACGTTCCATCATGAACAATAATCACTGTAACGATTTTTAAATTGATTTTTTCACGATAGCCACAAGAACATAGGAAGTAGTCCATTCTTTAACAGAACCAACCCAAACTACCAGTACAAAAATACAACGCAACTGGTTCATGCGAATTCATCATAAAACAGTATAATCATCTCAATTAATATTAATTCAGTTCAAACATTCCAAATTCATTATCAGTCAGTCAGGCATTCACTATCAATACAGCACACATTACAAATGCAACTTTTTTCAACATTAGGATGCGCACGCGTTCCGAACAATCCGAGACTGTCCCGAATACCC
The DNA here is from genome assembly GCA_916610215.1 of Omphaloscelis lunosa. Taxonomy (NCBI): domain Eukaryota; kingdom Metazoa; phylum Arthropoda; class Insecta; order Lepidoptera; family Noctuidae; genus Omphaloscelis; species Omphaloscelis lunosa. The sequence continues at coordinate 21,325,444 of OU744253.1, forward strand.
CAACTCCTCCCTTGGCAAGGGGGACAAGGGGACTAAAGAAGACGTATCTCACCACCACGATCCATTGTCCATTGTTTTTGCCTGCTGTTATTTATGACGGACGACGTTGTATCTATCCTTTTCTAACATAGCCAGAGTAATATCGTTATCTCGCTCCCTCAAGGCTTCCGTCCCGTAATGCCGTAGCTAATAAATTACGACTCAAAAGATTATTTATTAGATTATTCATGGTGGAGAGGCCCTGTACCGTATTGGTCTTCGGGACATAACACTGCAGTCGTTTTCGTCTTTTTTCGTGTGATTGATTTGTGTCCTATCGTGTGGTGTATCGTGTCGTCAAACAATGGGGTTTGGACGTGGATTGGCTGGTTTATGGATTTTATTGGATTCACAGACGTTGTGTTTTGCATGTTAGATGTCTGATAAGCTTTGATGTGTGTGCGGCATAAGGAAGGTTTTGGTGATGTCACAGGATAATATAAATTTGAATTTGAAAGTGTTCTTGTAGGAAATATTGCTTCATTGTACAAAAATAAAAAAATAGAAGAAGCTTCTCTTAAAATAAATCAGTTCATTTAACAGGAGTATCTTCAAAAATATATCTATAAGCTCAGGAACGTGTAATGCATAATAGAACTATGTCTACTGCTCAAGCACCTATGACAGCATTAGATAACTATCTCCTTTAATATTCCAAGTTGATCTAAACTAACAGCTTGTTAACGAGATAATTTCAAATTCAGACCACCTATGACGACAATGATATTATCAGGACACTGACTCATTTAATCATAATCAAGACTCTACCACAATATATTTGTCATATAATTAAAATGTAACAGTCCGATAATTTATAGCAATTAAAGAACGGAACAAACTGCAGGAACAATTTATTTATTAAATATGACAGAGTAATTTAGGAGCAATAAAATTCATTGTAGAACGCACTCAATTAAAACAGATACAACAAAAAATGTCGCCCCAACGGAAGCAGGGCCGATAATCGTTTGAAAAGAGACGTGCATTATTATTCACGACCATTAATTAACCCACACTAAAGTTTTAATTAAAAAACAAGCAAAGAACTTTCCATAAGAATGGTACGTCACAAACGCCGACGAATTCAAAACGCCAGCGTCTCGACCGTCATAAATAATTGGGACAAAACCTTCGCCCCCCGCGACCCGCCCCCATCCCCCGGATAAGTGTCTAAAATTTTCACAATCCGGCAATAAAAAGATAATTTATTAGTATAGCTCTTATTGTTTTCGTTATTTATGTGTATGGAGTAATGTAATCTAGCTGGTGGGGGCCCTAAATAAATAATTTTCACTTTAATGTCCCTTCTTGCCTAATCTCCCGAGCGGTCGGCTCTCAGTCCACGGTTTGTACGATATAATGGGCACCCGAGGTATTTTTAGGTCTAAATAAACATGATTTGTTGTACCATCTCTGACAGAATTTAATTTCGTTACGGCAACGATGTGGCTCCCTCTGTCGCGAATATCTTGAATTATTTTTAATGACTCCTAGTCATTTGCATTATCGTCGATTTTTAGTAGCTTCTTAGGATCATTTATTATTTGAAATTACAGCTTCCTTTAATGAGATTTTTATTAATGTTACTGTAGTCTTAATAAAAAAATATCCAGTTGTACAGTGGCAAAAAAGTCCATCTGATAAAAAAATAAAATTTGCCTGCAAAAGTTTAGTCTGATATTTATTGCCTCTGTAATACGAGACAGCAATAGAATGACTAAAAGCATTTCCTTCATCGATATAGTAGAGCGCTATTACATTTTTTTTAAATAAAATGTATGTAGGTATAACGATTTTAGCGAAAATATATTATAACCAATTTCAAACAATGACGATACGTTTCCAGCACCCAATAAATCCAGCAATATTCAAGACAACAACAAAATAAAAAGAAGAACACAAGACCCACGTACATCACATGCAGATTTCAAAAGCGTCTGAACTTCAGTGGCCATTTCTGAAAATTAGTGGACGTGAGGCAGTGGGGGGAGAGCGGTGGGGGGCAGAAATGCCGTGGTGGATGATTTACACCACTCCGGTATTATGTTTTGACTTTAATAAACAGAACGTTTGTCATGGCAGACTATACGTCGCCAGTCTTGGGCAAGTTTTGTGCTAGTGTTGGGGCTAAGAGTTCTAACGTTGTATGCAAGTGGTGTTAGATTTACGTTTGGGGGGTGTAGACTGTTAGTAGCTTGTTTGATTGGTGTTCGCTAAGGAAGTCAAAAGTTATGCCACTGACAATTTTGGATATTCTTGCAGAAAACTTCGATTTCCGCTGTCGATAATTGATTTAAATTAAAGTTTCGTTTTATTACATTTGGGTTTTAATCTGTTTCTTCAGGTTTTAGACGCCATTATTAGCTTCAATAGAAATAAAGATGAGCTATTTAAATTGTAACTAGTATAATTAAAGTACCTACATTAAAAAAACAATACATAACATCACGCCTGTATTCCCAGAAGGGTTAGGCAAAGGTGTACTTATTTATAGTACACCCACATTTCGCCAGTTATGTTTAAATCCCATGCAATAGGGCACGAGCCTATTACCATCAACCGGGCACAAATCCAGACTCCGGGCTGCTACTGAGAAATTCCAGATGGAAAAACCCAATAACAACTTGCCCGACCCGGGAATCGAACCCAGGACCTCATACTCAGCAGTAGCGCTTTGCGACCACTAGACAAACGAGGCAGTCAACAAACGACTCCACATTAAAACCAAAATATCCTTTGAAACAAAACCTTCCAAATAATATTCATACAGACGTCCAAATCCATTTCCAGTGTGCTTGGAACATGTCCTGAGTTGACCTTAGTCCGTCTAGTTTTAATTACAGTCGACAGACGGACGGAAGGACATCCGAGCTTCGCTGTTTTGAAGACTCGACGTGACATCCAGTTTGTGCGATACTAATTCTGATGTCGTAGTTGGTTCATAAGAGAATTTGTTACGGGAAAAGAATAAATTGTATATATAACTGTTCATGAAAATCTTTAAATTAGTGAACAAGTGAATGTTGTAAATTAAGAAAACAACTGAAGAGACCGACATTAGAATGAAAAAGAAAACAAAAGAAAAAATCAGTACAAGCAAAGACAACCGTTTAGTTGTTATTTAAGCAGTGACTATATTACTAAGTAAATACCAAATACCACAAAAATTCTATCATTTTAACAGACCTTAATATCCACGTGCTAAGTCTCGACCACGTCACAATACACCAACAATAATTGTCTCAACAAAGTCTCATATCAAATACATCACTAGCCATAAAGACAAAGCACGAAGACGCCATCAACATGACATCCACCCATAAAATTCACCCATACCTGGCCATCATTGTCGTAGACCGCAGCAAACGGCCCATAGTTCCCCCCCCCCCCCCCTATAGTTTCACCCCTCGTTTCCAGCTTTTAATTATAATACTTTATAGCCCTATAAATCACGGCGTGCGTCCCGGGCGGCTACCACCCCCCACCCCCCTTTGAAGGATACCAGTTCAATTCTCGTTGGGTGTAATAATTTATAAAGAAATTATTCCCTTTTTCTGCTGGGGGTTAAAGATGGTCGTGACGTGATCTGTGATCGTCTGGCGGTGACAATCATTTTGGTTTTGTGGAAGTTGTGTCGGTTTTAAGTTTTGGGAGAGATCGAAGGGTGTATTTTGAGTGGTATGCTATGTTCTTTCGAAGATATTCGTGCTCATTTTGTCTCGTGTCGACTAAATTATAAATTACTATGTTTGAAGATGTTACAAAACAAGCAAGAGACAGCTGGCATTTCCATTTGTGTTGAAGACACAGCAGGCGTTGAAGAATTTGTTGACACTCAACTTCAGCGTGATTTTAGACGCCATCATTATACAGTCGTAGTTGTTCGCAAGTCTTAGTTTAACCTTATTCAAAAGCTCTAACTTGTCTTTATTTATTACGCTTAATTAACTGTGAGACCAAACTGAAGTTATGGTTTTGTTCCGACAAAAAACAAAACGTAAAGAATCAAGAGCGATGAATTGAATGAAGAGTTGAAACTTTACAAAAAAAAAAATCACACGTCAAAATAACTGTCGCCATCAATTAAATGAAAAATGTATGTTTATCGAAGAACCGCTAACAATTGTTTTTAAAAACAGTAGATTTCTCAAGTTCTCAATGCGATAGCTGTCGATATAACTTCAAGACATGCATGGTAACAAAGTATTGAAGTTAAGTGATGTGACTTGCACGTCAGTGACGTCACTTTGTATGGAGATTTTTGCCAATTACATTATGTCGAAAATAATAATCATGCGAAAGTGCTCTAACATTTTCTGCCAGTTTTGGACATACTTCAACGTCTAACAGTCGTTTCAATGTTAGAAAATACGTAATGGGTTGCCGAAAAAAAGTAATCTGATGTGTTAGAAACAATATTGTTACTATGCATATCACAACTTATAAACTTACTATGCTTTTTATTGTATGATGTTCAGCAGTTAATAACAAATAGGAGTTTCATAGCAGGACTTAGGTTTCTTACACATGCACATCTTTTCAGTTATAATCAGTCACATATCAACAGAAGTTAAGTTGAACCGATAAGTTAATGTTAAGTATGTAAAACTACTGTAAGCCAACGTTCGCACGGACGTAATAAAATCGAACAAAATATCCCGTTTTAAACAAAAAAACATGGTAAATATCCCGTTATAAATAACTTTAGTTGTATATTAAATTGTTGTAAAAAAGTTTGTGCTCGCGAGGTCTACTGCTTGCAGAATACTAGTTAAATTTCAAGTTTATGCGAGTATTAATTAAGTTGATTTTAGAATGACTAGTAGGTAGTTATTTTTTTAATGCAGTTGTAGCGCAAAGTGAACCTTATGTGTAAGTTTTATAGTTATTTTTCCAAATATAAATATTTGTTTATATTTTTGGAAACTGAATGTGATCGCATAATAAGTAAACGATTTGAATTTAAAGCTTGAGAGGTTATTATTAATATCATGAGAGTTTACTAAATTCTAAACGATAAATCAATAAATAGTAGGCACATATTTGGTGGGATGAATGATGTGATTTTCAGTTTGCTTTAAAATATGTTTAACCTACTTCACAAACAAAGGAAGGTTCTGTACTCAACGAGTATTATATAATATAAATATTTTTCTTAAACTGAACTTCCTATGTTTTTCAACTTGACGGTTTCTCTCTTTTCGAGGTTCCGTATTAAATTATTGGAGTTAAACTTTCCACCGACATCAGTGAACCTTGTTGACGTGACCTCGTACTATGAAAAGAACAAAGATCAGAACTAGTACTATCAAAATCTTACCAACTTTAGTCGTTCGCATTGTTCTTGTTTTTACTACCCGGACTTACCTGAAAAATAAAATAAATAGGGTTAAAGTTCCTGCGTTTCTTACGGTATTGTCGATCTAAAAATATTTTAGTAAGAAATTGGTGCCCATTCTCTTGTAAACCGAACTAAATTCACTAAAATTCCTCACTTTTGGATATAAGAATCTTAAGGCTCCGTGCAGGAAGCGACTGATTTTGATCAATTTTATTCATTAGTTGTGAGAAAGGAAATCAAAATTTTAACAAAATTATTTGTGATGTAAAAGTCGAATTATTTGTCTTGTACATAGCGGAAAGGAATTTTTCAAATAAATTAAGGGTTTGTGGAAAATCACTAAAATTCACAACTACCTAGTTTTCCGAAAATTGACGCAAGACTGAAGTTTGATCGTTTCGTTAGAAGAAAATACTTTGGATTTACCTATTTTTTTTTTACCTATTATGGTATAGTAGTAATCTTATTCCAGGTGCATCGTCTTCACATATAATTATATAATTAATGTATACAAAATATTGTAAAACATTTTAAAAGAGTAACGGTGGAGTTTCTTGCCCATTCTTCTCCATACGAAAACTACCTTTTAGAAGGGGCGACTAGAATCAATTCTATTTTTTAACATTTGTCATATTATTATTTTTTAGAATATAAAAAATCAGCTAAATTCTCAATCTGGAAGCTGAGAAATATGAGAAAGATGGTTTTCGTGAGATTATTGAGTAATCGATTGCACAATTACAAAAAGAAAACCTTCGCACTAGGTAATTATATTATATTTATATTTAGCCCGTTAAACTGGGTGAGATTAATCTTTATGTCTGTATTGTTTGATTCGTTTGGCTATAGGATGTATCTCAACTCAGTGTGCCTTTTGGCAAAGGCCACCTCCAGTAGCTTCCATTACTTCCTGTCTTGAGCAACTCTCCTCTATTTGGGACCCGCAGTAAGTTTCAGCTCATCTTCCCAGCGCATTTGTTGTCGTCCTCGACATTTCTTGCCATCTCTTGGATACCAATTCGTTATAATTTGGCTCCACTTTTCTTGTATAGATCTCTTACTAGGTAAGTAACTCAAATTAATTAAATGCACTATAATTTATATACAATATAGTGCATTTAATTACAGTCATTTTAATAAATAAAATATTAATTAATTACTGAAAAACCAATATAATAATTATCAATTTTATATCGATTAAAATCAGTCTTATGTTACTGGTATGAAAGTTGTCTGACATTGACACTAGACAGTTGCCGACTGCTCTTGGTTGCTCACTGTTTTCATGTTTTTTGATGCGTTTTGAGTGCTTTCCCGATTATTTTTTATTTTCAACGACCACAGCTTTGTCTTTTACGAATTCTGACCCTGCTTACATAATACGACCCTTGCTGTCACACTGGACACCGAAGATAGGTTACAAGTTTGACTTGGAATTGTTATTTTGGATTTTGGATTGGATATTATTGAAACTATGGATCACGAGGGACTAATAACTTTAAATCTATTCATTCACACCATTTTCATCTCGTTATATTCAAGCCCAAGATTGTATGTAATCGTTTCCGTCTCCTTGATTCATGAATTTCTTGCATGAACTTTATAGTTTTTACTTCATCTATACAGGGTAGAAAAACAAAAAGATTTAATGATTTGTTTTGAAAAATCAAATGCTGTTCGTTGGTGAGCGCACCACTTGAGAACGGCTTAACCGATTTGGCATTTTTTTATTTTAAAATGTTCGTTATAGTCCGAATTAGGTTTTACGGGAAAAAAAATTGGAAAATTTTCATGGAAATTTTCAAATTCGGGAAAACCTGAACGACCTTTTTTATGGGATTTTTGTTTGACAGGACAAGCACAGGACAACGTTTGTCGGGCCAGAGAGTTTATAGTAATTTATGTTATCAGAATCTTGTTTTGTAATATGCAAATGTTGTGCATGTCTGTTATTGACATAAACATTCATCTAGTACTAGTCTACTGTTTATGTTGTTGACGTGCCATTTATTAAAAGACAACGGTGACGCATCTTAGTTTTTATTGCAGAACTACCGTATTACTACAAAACATTCAATTTTCTTTCACTTCGCAAACCAGTACAGTATTCGTCACTAAGTCGCTTAGAAACGGACAATTCATGAGACGATGACGTTACATAAAATGACATGTAACCTGTCACTCTGTCAGTCAACTTGGACCGACAGCCAATAAGGCTGCTTATAAATGTCGTGAAGAAATTTTGTGTGGGAACTTGGACTAAAACATAACATCATGCTTGTACTCACCAAAGGGTTAAGCAGGTATATTTTACCACATGCTCCATGTCATGCATTTCGCCATTTAAGTCACATGTAAAGGCTCCAGTGTCGGTGGCATTGTCGCCGTGTGTAGTAGCCTTAACAGACGGCGAACTTGGACTCCATGGGTTCGCCAATAGACAGAATACACAACAAACGTTTTTCATGTTTCATTTATGCCATGGTTCAGTAATCTTCTTCTAATATTTTCAGAGTGAGAGAAGAAAATGGATTCACCTGAACTGCACTAGTTAAGGCCATATTTATATCGTCCCTTTTGCAGGTGTTCAAGCAGATGGACAAGACAAGAAGTGAGACATAGATTGGTATTCTTCACCGCAGATACAGTACGACTTGGATCCCTACACCCCATCTAAATGCAAACCAGCAGCAGTTTTAAGGCCAAAGTATAAAAGCACTAGGAATAACTTTTGTTTATCTCCGGATTATCTTTTCCCAATTCTTCACCAGAGCATGTACGGCTGCCATTAGGCCCCATCAAGTCATTTACCGAGAGCTTAAAACTTGGCACGCGTTACCGAAGGGGTGGGTGCGTGCAAATATGACAAATTTATGTAAAACGGGCTCTCTCTTTGTACGGCAAGCAGCCGTCGAGAAATTAGTGCTCATTTTGTCTCATGTTTACGAGTGGGAGCACTGTGCGCCTCAAAAATATGGTAATGGCTGCACAGTGGTCGGGTTTCGTCTAGTGTATCGATTTTGAGATTCGTTCGAGTTGCAGAGGTTGTGTTATGGTGGTAGGGGTTGCTTCTGTACGTCTGTGAGTTAAAGGGTATTTTTAGTGCCGCATCGCTGAATACAGGTTAACTGTTTCGTAGTTATTGTTAGGAGAGAATTATTTCGCCGAAAGCTTAGGACAACTTTTTGACAATGATTGACAAAGTAGTCTTTTGGCTAGGTTGCTTAAAACTCTTTTCGAATAATAAATAAATAGTACATTATACTATCGGCAACATTCAAGATTCCGGTTGCTATCATTACTTTTTTTTAAGTAACTTCCTTCATATTACACTAATCGAAACTTTCCAATTGAAACACGACACATTCAAAAGTTAGTAAAGCCCTGTTTACCCCATAAATAGTGAAGCGTAAAGAAATGTCGACGGTCTGTATCTATTTCGAGTGCGTCTAAGAGTGTGATCCGGAGGAATTGTCGCGATCCATCGGCCGTTAATCGTGACACATCGCCGTATTTTCATCTAAACTCGTTACGTTTTATGCGAAAGAGGAAAGATGGTAGACGTGCGACTTTTTAGTCGCATTTGTGCAGATTAAAAAACCTAGAAGTAACAAGTTTTTATCGGAAGATTGAATAACAATCATTTGAAGCACAAGTGTTAACATTTATTGCCAGGTTTTCTGATTTCATTCAATAAATACATGTAGCTTTTCCGATTCAATACTTTTTTCTATTTTTTCAGTGAGCATCATAATCATGAATGCAAACAAAATATGTTGATTCTACTTTCAAAACAGAATAATCCAAACGATCACTCAAAATACGTATATGCCAAGAGGCGTTACATTGAAAAACTACAAAAAAAAGTACCTACATACCACACAACAGTCGACAAAATATTTCGGTCGCAAGTCGCAGGTGTGCGGCGCTCAGCTGACAGATACAACTCAGATTTATGTGTTTACTGTATAAATCACGAGCCGTCAACGTTGCCTCTCATTTCTTTTTTCGTTTCGCGCTATACATCATAGTTTTGTCTTCCGTGGTCAAATTTTTTATTCCAGTCTAGAATACGAGAGCGCGCGCTCCGAGCTATTTTAGGTTAGTGTTTTTGCCTATGGTTATTCGTGATGGAGACATTCTGCGGTATTGGGTATTCTTCGTCGGTTCGTTCTATCGAATTCTACAGATGAACTATTTTATATTAGGCTCTGTTGTATAGTAAGCAAGTGCTTATCATACCCACCCATATGATTGAATTTTTGAATTTGACATCCATTTTAAAGTTCGTAAAAAAAACAGTAAAGACTCCCAGAATCTTTAACAGTGTTTTTACCAGTCCTTGTTGCTAACCATTTCGGTGACAATTTTGAGTAAACCCACTGGAAAATAACAGATCATAAAGATCAACTTGGAGACATCGAAACATCGTCCAAGAAAAACACGAAAAATCCAACAATAAAATCAATTTTAGACGCGATAAATCCCCTAATCCAGTTCGAGATATAATTCTCGCACGACACGTCGCTACTTCCAGATCAATCATCGTCTCCTTAACGATTGCTACAGCTGTTGTGTGCGCGATTGATGGAGCTATAAACTATATTTATAGCTTGAATAGCTCGAGAATAGTTCTGATGTGTGTCGCTCAAGAAACTGGATTATCTAGGATGGATAGCGAGGTGGATGCGGCAGTTACAATGAATTATTGTCAAACGAAAATTCTTAGAACAAATAAAAATATACAATTGGTGGAGGCGTTGAGTGATGAGTTAGGCTTGTTTTTAAAGTGTGTCGAAAACGTTGAAGATAAATTGGATTAGCAACACGTGTAGAAAATGGAATAAAAAAGTCAACAGAATAATAAAAATGTAGGTTTATCGGTGACTGTCGGTCTAGATTCTAGGAACCTTTCAAAAATCAATGGCTGCAGTAATCTTGATCCAACAAAAACGTAAAATACGTAGACAGACGTAACATGAGACAGATATTACCTAGAACAACTTCATGTTCCGGAAGCCTTTTTAAAAATATAACATATTTGTCAGAACTTGATAAGTTCAGAAATAATGCTTACATATATGCACTTAACGGAACGCCAAATAAATAAACTTTTTGGTTCCACTAACGATGCAATACATGCAGCCAAATTGTCTAGACCAGTGGTCAGAAAACTGCGGCTCGGAAGCCGCATGCCTTTGGCCTATGAAGTGCGGCTATGTACAAATATCGATGAGTATGAGCGTAGATAAGATAAGCGCGGAGGTCGGGGTTTCTGCTTGATATTTTATTCAAAATTCAAACTATATTGCAAAGGTTTATTTCCGAAGTATTTTCACGAAAAATTAACAGGACACAATTAATCATTTACTGTACCTTTAAAAAAAATGTGTTTTGAGACAGTTTAGACACACAGAAAGGATTGGCTTTCATAAGAAATTTGACAAATTGACTAAAGAGTTTGCCGACCACTGGTCTAGACCATCACGATTTACATTGCCATCGATACTTCAAGAAAAACAATTCTCAAAATTAGTCCGTCTATCATATTACATCCAGTATTTCTACTTCCCTACTCGTATGACGAGCGATAATGTCGTAAACAGAAGACGTCCCACGACAGCGACACGGCTGCAATAAAACACGCGTTATTGTCATCAACCACATTATTCACGCCTCTGACAACACTAGTATTTATTCCGTTTTTATTCACTTCTAAAATCCTGCTTTATAGCCTCTTTACATGAGAATTTGGTGTATTTTGAAACAGTGTTCTAAAATTCTAACTTTTTTAGAGTGCATGCTCACCATACTTAAATGATTTCAGCAGGCTGAATTGGTTTTCTCTGTCAGTTTCTTGTTCATTCTTCTCCATAGGTACCAACTACGCTTTGGAGTGGGCAACTAGCTTCATCTTTCTGACTGACCGACTCCTTGAAAATCGAAAGTGCCTGTAATTGGCTTCATTGAAATAAATGCTTCTTTGACTTTGAGTTCTGCGTACTTATTTGTCTTAATCAATAAATGTATAAATAGTAGTAAAAATAATAAGGTTTTTTCAGTGATATTGTTATACATTCATTTCAAAGACTTTGGATCTTGACTATGAAAGTACATTCATAGGCTCCAGATTGAAATCAGTTGTATTAAAACACTTTCCGATTGACTATTTTAACGACACATATTTTCATAAAATCTGCTAAAGCTATTAATGCATTTTCACCTGAAAATACCGGCGCTCATTCACTAATTCCCCCATCCCCCCCCCTACATCTCTAAACTTGTGCTTATACCTGAATTCCCGGAGTACAGTTTAAAAACTTCTTCGCGTATCCCGTTGCCCGGTGCACTCCTTGACAATCGATTGACGGGTGTCCCCCTGGCCCCCTCCACCCCATCTTGCACCCCCACCCCCTGGCGCATTCGCCTGACCCACATAGACGCCATATTTATAATAATTGTACCCCGTTTCGAGAGAATAAATCAGATAGTTTTGATATGGTAATAGTTCGAGTTTAGAGTGGGCAGTTTTTTTTTTAGTAGGTTTTTGTTTTAATGTTTTTTGTTTAAATCGGTTTTGTGAGTGTTAAATGTGAGTTTGTAGTACTTAAGTAAAAATGTTATAAATTAACTTGTCAAGACTACGTCAATATGAATTGGAAAAGTTAAAGGTTAACCGCAAAAAACAGAACCCAATAAATACGTTATTCACAATAAACCTGACTATTAGAAAAAAAATCTAAACATATCCAACATTTGCAGCATCAATCCTACATTCCCACAGGGTAAGCAGATCACCAAATTCCATTTTCCAGACGTCTCGAACTCAATCAAGCCGAACTATTGATTAAAGCCACCTCCCTAACCCCACATGGGCCATCAGAACAAAACAATACGTACATATGCGTCGCGAAAGTAAATAGTACCCCTCCCCCCCTACACCCCCTCGTTATCACGCCCCGGACATAATTTAAGACGAGTCCGACCATCTAGAGTGTCCGGACACTCGGATATATCCGTCAATTCTGTTTGTTGGATTGATTTTTCGAACCAAGTTGACGTTTGAAAGGTTTCTTTCGGTTAAAATTTTGCTGAAAGATACATACGACATTGATACTATCTTTATTCTTTAGATTTTGTTTAGAAAATCACACGTTAGCTCGGTTAGGCGATATCAAAGCAACTCAAACCTATCAGAAAAACATATGCGTTGCAAATCTCACCCCCTGTCACCCGGTCACCCCGGTGAACCCTCTCGTTATCACGTCTCGGACATAATTTAAGACGAGTAGCACCCGGTCCGATCGGGTCCGCTCACGGTTATATGCGTCAATACAGTTGGATTGATTTTTCGATGTAAGCAAACGTTTGACAAACAAAGAAGAAGTATGTGACGTGCAAGACTGAAACAAAGTTTCTAGAATACTCCTATAGATTTACCAATGTTAAAGTTGTTGTTGGATTTGGTCTTTTAAAGTACACATAACATCACGCCGGTATTCCCCGATGGGATTGGTAGAGGTGTACCTATTTTAGTACCTACACCCAAATTTCCTGGGCATATATTTCGTTAAATTTCGGTAATGTCACGAGGTGATAAAAACAATAGTAAGTGGTCGCTTACTTTAGCATCGATGCTCAAAGTTTTAAAGAAAATTTTAAATTATATAAACGTGGCCAACGTGCTCAATTTCATGAGTTTTGTTAGAAAGAGAAGAATATAAATCGCTTCGTCTTTCGCCCAGGAGAACTGCAATAACCTTTGACTTTTAGAACTTTCACGAGTTCAGACGCAACTAAGTCAATGTACATTTTCTTATTTATTCTCAAACAAAAGAACATGCAATTAACTTTGCCGATAATTTTCCTTCACAATTTCAGAAAGTTATCTAAAAAAACTTAAATAAAATGTCGCTTTACTTCATCATGGCAGTTCATCTCAAAAGAGAACTAAATAAATATAAATTCTACATTTTTTTTAAACAAAGCTTAACAAAAAACGTTTCCGTTTCCCGAGTCGGGACAAGATGTCAAGTGACGTCATCGAGATAGCGTCCAAAGGGTTGAGTTCCGTCGCTTAAAAAAGTATGAAAAAAATAAATTTCTTATCTGTGGACTGAACGACCGATTGTCCCCGTCCATATTGTGTGCAAGAAATGTAGGTAAATGAATCAAGGTATTTTATCTGTGGCTAGTTAAAAAATGGTGGGATGTTAAGAAATTGGCGTTTTATCAGAACGTCCCTGTTCGTGTATCTTGCAGCTGCTTGATAACCAATTGATGTGTCAGTTTAGTAAATGGTGCATATTTAATAAATAGATAAATTATTTAACGCTGCAGAATTAGTATCGACCACTCGATCTAAGTATTGACTTTCTTTGAATAAAAAATGCTATGCAAGTGACAGAACATCTGCTTGCCACGGAATATTTTACTAACAAAGCCATCAAATTACTTTGAGATAGAAGGAACTTTTCACGAACACGAACAATAGGCGCTCCATTTTGTACCACCTACCGAGTAACGACTTAACACAATCGTGTAAGTACTAGTTTTTCTCTAAGCAGAAAATTCAGGTTTCCGCTTAAGTGAAGACAGAATACAACCCTTACTTTCTTTCGAAAAGATAAAAATGTTATGCCTGCTGGCCCCAACCCTTTAGGTACGTAGGTATTCTTTCCCGAGGCAACATAACCTAACTTCATCGTCACAAAACCGTCGACAATCAAAACTTAGTCCATACAATCCACCACTGGGGACTAAACATGGCACATTTAAAACAAAACGCTAAAAGTTAACATTTACCAAAACTACTTAACGCTTGTAAGATGTCCCAAAACTTGTAAAGTAGTTTAATCCTTTCTATTTATTCGTCGAAGTGGGAAATCATGCTCTGTCAGATCTATTGCGAGTTAAAAGCGAAACAATTTGCCTTTGACATTGAAGGGTTAAGTTACGTTTAGTTTTAAATGTTTCGAGACTATTTTTAGGAACCTCTTTAAAAGATTTCGTAGGGTTAAAATTGTATCAAACGTTTTTATGAAAATCGAATATGAAGGGTTAAAGAAATACATTTTAGTAGTCAATTGTTTGCGGCCTGTCAATTTACATTTTGGAGTTATGAACAGCAAGAAATGTGACAGCGTACAATCAGCATTCATTAATTTACCAGCTTAAAATAAAATAAAAAAGTTGCCAGAGAAATCAAAGAAAACTCACTGCCAGCAATTAGCACTGACACTGAGAACACACAAACGAACTCACATATTCAATAACTCAAACGACAATTACAAGTATCAAGTAAGAAACTCAAAAAGAAACAAAACAAAAGGTGCGCGCACACTGGCGCATACGTCCCGGTCGGAACATGTTCCGTCTCAAGCGATGCCGTCTCGTGTCCCTCCCATCTCGCGATTAAAAGTGCAGGTGGGGACTGTCCAGCATTGATCTGGCGGTGACGCCGGACGATGGAGACGTCACCCACCATCACCCACCTCGGGGGTGGGAGGGGGACACCTCCTCGTAAGTAGACGTGTGGACATGCTTAGCGATGTGCTGATAACGTCGCAGTTTTCTTATTTATTTTGTTTTGTTGGCGTTTGTGGATTAATACGTTTGAGTGGCACGTAGCAGTGAAATGAGGGATCTAGGATTAGAATTTTCTGTTTGGGTCGTGGATTAATTGATGTTCGATTTTGTATGATTAAAACTGCGTCAATATGTGATGCCGATGTTTTCGTAAGAGGGAAGAACGTAGTCGAGTAATGCTCAGCGAAACAATGTTTAATTAATGCTTTCGGAATATTTATTTAGTCTGCTGTTCACTGATTACGCAAACAATTTGCTGACATACTTAACGACACCTATTCAAACCGTACCAATCTTAAAACTACAAAAATCTCTAATTAAACATACAATTACAGAACTCATTAAGAAACGTCCGTAGTAGACAATGGGCAGTAACGAGTGTTAGAAAACGACTATCAACTCGGCGAATCGGTCGAGCGAGAGAACTATTCACAAATTAGTCGGGACAGAACTCTCCACACTCAACGTCGCCACATCCGCTTAGGGTCGCCAGCTTGCCAGATGGACACGTTATGTCAACTGTGTGAAGTCTGCATGCTTTTGGAATTATAAATTTTTCATAGACATAATTTGTAACTGGTACCATGTCTAGTTTTAATGTTGGTACTTATCACGTAGATATTGTGTAGCAGTCACTATGTCACTTGTCAGCAATATTGATTCTTGTTTTTTTGAGATGTGGAAAAGATTGCGTCATTTACAACATGCGAAAAAATAAACCCAACCATAAACTCTAACATTTTCAAACTTTTGTCGTGTCCATTTAAAGTATCAGTCTCTATCCATCTCAAAATATTATTTTATTAATTTTGACCACATTCTTGACTAACATCCATGATCTTACTCTACATCAAATTATCTCAAAGACCCATACTTCAAAACAAAACTCCTCCTACTAAAACTCGGACGTGGTGACCCTACGGCCGCCGGACCTCGCCCGTCTTGCAACGTTTGACTGAGCGAAATCACTCAAAAGTTTTAATGTCGCTTCCGTGGGGACGCGGCCGTTCCGGTCCGGCGGGCGGTGTGCGCGCGACTTTATGTCTGCGTTGTTATTTAGATTATACGCTTTTGTGTCCTAGGGGTTAAGAGTTTAGGTTTTAGAGGAATGTTGGCTGTTCTAGGGGGGTCGGTGGTAGTGCTGTCTCGGACTTTTCGAAAGTATATAAACGAAGTTAATTGTGTAGAAAATATGTTTTCGTAAAAGCATGTATTGAAAATACATCACTTTACAGTATATCATTCATCGTTCGAATCAAAACCCCTTTTTTGTTATCGTGTTCGTCAGTCATTTCAGAAAAGATCTCTGCTCAAATAATAAAAAATCACTTGAGAAACAATCCCCAATAATTCGACAAAATATTCCAAAAAACCAGCCAATTAAACGTATCAAAAAAAAACATCACACGACAATCAGCTTTTTCAACGTGGAATAAGAACCAAATTCCCTTGCATATCATAATGACAGACAGTTTAATTATCCTCGCGGCCGATATTGCAACAAGCGGGATTAAAAGGAAAAATTAATTGAATCCATTCAATTTTCTAACCGCGAGTGGTGCCGGGTGACGGATACTGTCTGTTAATACCCAATTATCGGCACCCCCTTCCTCCCCTGCCATCGTAACGACTATAATATCGGCGGGTGAATTTTGAATATGAAATCGGTAAGTTTGTAAAGTGGAATAAGGAATCGTGTGGAGTGTGTGCGTTTGTAGAGGGTTGCTATCGTTTGGTGCTAAGAAATGACAGTTTAAGACTAAGACTTGTGATTGACGACGTTAAAGAAACTACACTAATTGCCCCATATTATACATTCCAAACATGCTCAAACGTCCAAACCAAAACGTCTTCAGTCTCCCGGTTTTGTACTATCTTCACAAAGACTATCAGTTCGCGGCAAAACAAAATCTCTCTTATTAAGCAATCAACCACTTATGTGGATTTGCGGAAAAAAACATTATTTCCTCCAGTGACGCCGCTCCTTGTAATTATTAAGGTTTGGCTTTACTAATTCTAGCTTAAATTAATAAAAGCTTTTATAATTGTAGCATTACAGAGTAGACTAACCCTGCAATAATTACGGCCTTTTATTCCACATAATCCATTCTATCACAACGTATTTATTCCGCCCGCGTTATCACAAGGACTGTCAATCACGTCACGTCGACACAGCGGCGGCGACAGGAGTGACGCGTCACCCTCCCGTCACCCCCCACTCCCAGCCCGCGGTGACGTCACACTAGTTAAGATGCTCAACTTAAATGCAGTTGGGAACTTGCTGAGTTTTTATTTATTTTATTTTGTAAATAGGAATATGGAAATTGCGCAGTTAGAGTTTTTCTTTGAACAGTCTGACTTAAAATAGTACTAATTCAGATAATTATGTCATTTATATCGCGTGATCATAATGTTGGTATTTCAATAAGTAATGTCCTTGATTGAAATGGAGTTGTCGTGGCCAGATCTTAGAATTGACCATTTCATGAAATGGCCAGATAAAATTGGCCATATCCTTTAACCGTCAAAGTTTAATGATGCGTCAGTCGACGTTTGGCCATATTATTAATGTAGGGTATCCATGGTTTAAGGTGTAGTAAAAATAGCCAAGTAATTGAGACCAACTTGGAAGTAGCGCGCCGGGCGCTGCCACGGCACCGCTCGCTTTGCTCGCTTGGCTTGCGCGCGGTTGGTCACTGTTCTAACCTAACCAATTTGGTGGGTGCTACATAGTGGCGTAAAATTTAAATTTTTAGTAACTCATTTTAAGTACTATGTTGGATTTCACTCCGCGGCAGCGGCCGGCGAGAGCTACTTCCAAGTTGATAGCTTTCCATAATATCATATTTGGAAACCCAATAAAAGTCTATCGACTTTTTTTTGCGTGGTCACCATACTCTGTTTGACTTGTTGTATATGCACCACCGCCGCCATGATGCACAACAAAAACAAAGCAACATCAACGCCTCCACCGGTGGATAATCTAACTATTTTACGGTATGAACACTAATGTTTGGCCACATCATGAAGTAGTCGTGCGTTTAACTGTTCATATCGTCAAACGTTGAGTATTCAATAATCTGGCCAGGCTACATCATGATGTGACCAGCGGTCGATGATCATTTCATGAAATGATCAATTTTAAGATCTGATCACAAAGAGCTATGTTTATTGACTGCCTCGTTGGTCTAGTGGACGCAAGCGCTACTGCTGAGCATGAGGTCCTGGGTTCGATTCCCAGGTTGGGCAAAATGTTATTGAGGTTTTCTATATGGAAGTCGTGGTAGCAGCCCATAGTCTGGCTTTGTGCCGGGTTGATGGTAATAGGCTCGCCCCCTATTACATGGGACTTAAACATAACTGGCGAAATGTGGGTGTACTATAGGTATGTATAGGTACACCTCTGCCCAACCCTTTGGAGAAACAAGGCGTTATGTTATGTTTATTTCTTGCCAATAATAAAACCACAGCGGAAACTGCCAGTAAAGCTTCGGTTTCTAAGAAGAGCGGTGGCCGCCACATTGCGTCCGCAATTTACTGGCAAATAACGTTGCTGAACGTTATTTATGAAAGTAGTTGTATTTTCCTAGAAAGCGTTTTTGACTCCGTAAACTCAAACCCCGCTGCCATCAACTTCATGACAGCCGTCACTGCGGCCGCTATGTGGCGGTCACCGCTCTTCTAGGAAACCATAGCTGAAGAGAAATCGGAAGTACGTAGTGAAAGAGTACTGGGGAAGGTTTTATTATATTTTCAGGATTCAGATATGAACAAGAGATTAATAATTTTAACTAAGTTTCTGAAATGGCGTAATAATACGTATGCTACAGATTATTTCCACTATACCTTTACGTAACATAAAATAACATCACGCCTGTAATCCCCAAAGAGTTAGGCAGAGGTGTATAATATCCACATTTCGCCAGTTATGTTTAAGTCCTATGTAATAGGGGGGCGAGCCTATTGCCATCAACCGGGCACAAATCCTTACTCCGGGCTGCTACTGAGAAATTTCTGATTGAAAAACCCAATAATTATTATTTCCACTACACTACACCTTTATAGTTGTTATTATTTTTCTCGTTCGGGAGTTATGCTTAACGAAGGGTGATCAATCATCAGCCATTTTAATTGTGTCACCACAAACAGATCACTGCCTCCAATATTAAATTTAAAATGTTTCAATTTCAATAAGTCTAGGTGAATATTCGCAAAATGCACTTATTACTGGGACGAGCCGGGATAACGGTGGGATCCCGGGGTGATTGGCAATCCCGGGCCGCGGGATAATGCGACAATTTTAATAGGATCTTCACTAGAGTAGGTGTGTTGAGGTTACAGGACATTCGACGAAATGTGTTGCACTTCTATAAATACATTTACCGACATATTATTTATTTATTTTCTCTATTCTGATAGACTAGTAATAAATAGGTAGTAATATTGAAAGCTATTCTATCAGGACGCGCTGTAGATTGTTGCATAACCTAAAACTTCAGAACGGATTTTTATTTTAACATGTAGATGACAAGATAGATATACACACACAGCTATTAATGTGTATCTCGTCATAGTAACATTTTTTACTTACATTTAACAGCAACAGTATCTTTCTCTCTCACTTCATAACTTCCACATATTTTAGAAGGTCTTACCTGTAACAAAAATAAAAATAAATTAGAATTGACACGAAATGTCTTCGACCAGTAACTCTGTCATCTAAATCTTTCAACAGCGGAACATTTTATTAAAAAAATAAATCAACACGATACAACATAGATTCCTGTTTACTCCACAATTCGCCAGTCAACCCTCTTGTTTCGATGGAGCGAGCCAGTGGGGACGGAGTCCATTGGAATTCCTTATACAATGAAGTGGATTTAATATCGGGAAGAATGCCGCTCTGAAAGATAGCGGCCTGAGTACACGGCCGATTTGTTTGCACTGCGATTATTTGATTTATTAACTGACATCGGAAAATGTTTGACGTATGTTGTATGATAAAAGTTGAGCAGTTCCTGCTTTGAGCGGGCAATTGTTTTTGCTTTTTTTGTTCAATTACCTTTTTAATGAGGTTTTAAAATAATGTATTGATAAGTACATAAATAATGAAGGCCAATTGGTCTTGTTTAAAACGAGAGGTACCTATTTTGATTTTCTTTGTCAGCGAACGCGAAAAAAAAGGAAATTACTGTCTAAGCATCAAAATTATTCCAAATAATATCTTGTAACTAATTAATTATTAACATTCACTTAAACTTATGACCAGTTTGACCAGAAAAAAAATTATTAACATTTTTACACAAATATTTTCCGAGAAATACTACTACAACAGCGCGTCTACACAGCCCTGTCACCTTAACCCTGCAACGGCGACCTGAAATTTTATAACACGTCCCGTCGCCCCGGACCTCTTCTGATCGAATTTTATTTTACGTACTCACAACTTTTTATTGCGCCCAGTTACTTGCGCGACCATCGTTTTGTATTTATGTATTATTTAACGTCCAATCCTGTGGATTTGCATGTATTTGATACCCCTACGATGGACGACACTGGATTTGGGATAACCCTTTTCGGGGCACGTAATAATACTCAAATATCGTTTAAATTTTTATTACAGGATATAAAAATGATTTCTACGAATTAGGTATGGACAAGGAACTGTTTTTATTAACCTTTTTATTCGTCCATGCGGAAGTGTAGGTCGGTAATAGAAATTGTTTATGAGATTACTTGAATTTATGACATTCTTTAGTGAAAATATTATAAGAACTTACATTTTGTGAATCAAATGGATTCAGTTCAAATCTATCTATATTATATTTATTAAAAATATCATATCTGTCCATTTATTGAACCACCTTTCTGCACTTACAACATTTTCTATTACACCATTTTATTCAAAACAGCGCTACAAAATACTATTGAAAAAAAAAACAAATCGGCGCGATCCACATCAGCCGCCTGTACCGAAGTCAAGACAGACGCTGTAAACACGAGCAATATTGTTACCCGGCCGCAATCTCGTATCAACCGACCAAATAGCTTGGATACTTATGTAAATCGGACCACTATCCCGCTTATTGTATATCTAATTTGATTTCTTTTGCAATACAGTGATGGGAATCTACGAATATTGGTCCTACCTGCCCATCTAATATCGTCCCGGGCCCCGGGAATGTGTGCCGTGGCATTTTCGGGGTTAAAAGATCACTGATACGGACACACAGGGTTTGGGTTTTTTAAAATATTTATGAGGGAGCAGCGGTGAGAGTTCGCGTTTCTGCTGTAATCCAATTTCGGTTTATGTCTTTGGTAACTTACTTATTTTTGTTGGTTCGTAGAACTTTTGGAAGGGTCAAACTGTGTTTTTATAAGTGTTAATTAAGTGATGTTATATTCATGATGCTGGTAAACGCAGATGTTTTTGCTGCTAGTTAGGAGAAATTAGGGGCTTATTAGATGCTGGTTTAATATTAATAAGATTATGTTTTTGCGGAAGTGTAGTTGTTTAGTTTGAGAAAATGTTATGTCAGTTACTTGTGCACAAGTTTTGTAAATAAAGTAAATTGGCGATGAAGAACTTTACTGTTTTTTTTTTTTTTTTAAGTGACCCGTTTTAAAGTTAAGTAATGATTAGCGACCGTTTCACCATACATTATTGACGTTAAAATGTCTTTTATTTTTTAAGCAACGTTTTTAAGTAAAAGGGTCTGTGTTTAAAAACAGCATAATAACAATTTATAGGTACCCACTAAAAATTAAAATTTACAGCTAAAATAAATATTAGGCATGATCAAAGTTAAACCCATAATAAACCCATAAATACCAAATCTATACCAAACTTTTCAAAACAGACCAAAAACAAAAGAAAAACCTACAGAACATTCATATAACGAAACTGCACTCGTTCTTAAAATCATGATAAAAGTGTCCCAACCGAATTAACCACCGCACACTATTGAGCGAAAAAAGTGATATTCCTAACTGATTCGCTAAGTAGTTCGCGTCGGATCTGTCACCCGCAACGGAAGGGTTAAAAAAAGTCGCATCGTTAGTTCTTGCGACGCAAAAAAAAGTCGTCGGTCTGTCCGAAATGTCGTTTTTAAGTGGCAGGCAAGTCTGTTCGGGCTATTATCTCGACACTGAAACGGTATTGGTGTATCTTTTAATTTTAGGGATGACTTCCATTATGACTTTTGAATGAGCATTTAAAAGTTGTTCTCACAGGTTTTTTCTGGTAGAATTTGTGGGGTTGGAGGAAATTTATACCTACTTTTAGGTATTTTTGATTTTTTCATTTGTTTTGCTTCAATAGAGCTTTAAGATAGCTGTAATGTTTTATTGACAGTTTTTAGTTTTTTTTTTTTGTCTCAATTTAGCGTTGAGAACTAAAACGATAAATAGACATAATAAACAACCTTCATACAACTTAGGTAGGTACTCCTACTTGATCTACTAACACAAAAATATTCCCTAAAACACCATCAAAACTTCCACCACCAACCGTAATCAGAAACCGTCTCGTTCGACACAAATCACTGTAAACATGTTCAAATATTCGTTTTTTTTGTTTGCAACTTTGTTTGTTCTAACTCATTCGCTTTTGACTCCCAGCCAATGTTAATTTAGTTCAATGCCAGTAAGCACGCTACAGCACTGACGGCAACTTCCCAAACTTATATTATGCAGTTCGGTGACGATGGTAATTAAGAATTTTAGTTGTAAAATGTTATTTTGGTTTGTTTTGTTAGGCTGTATGTATAATTAAACAATCCATGAGTGCTTTATAATACAAACACGATGTAGAGGCCCATTTCCATAATGGGCCTCTACATCGTCTTGGAAAAAAAACATTGGATGCCTTAGAGTGAAAACCTCGAAGTGTAAAGAAGTAACTTTTCAGGAGGAAGAAAAAACTGCGTGCTTGTAAAATTTTTGTACGGCGTTTTCACTCTAAGGCGTCGATAGGTACTGTGGCCATCCATCTGTCAAGCACTGTGATTTTAGCAATTCCAAATTCGAAAAGAGGCGTTCTTCGAGATGATGATAGCGTCGACCATAGGGACTACTGTAGGCTGTAGTAACAAGATTTTTTAAGCAGTAATTACGGTAGAAAACGGCCTCTCTTCCCCTTCAAGTTCCTTTTCATTGCATTTCTCGAGAGGACCCGATGTTTCCCGATGTTTCCCGAGCGATGCCGCCTCAAGCGCATTCGTTCACCAACAAATCAACAGCTTTGTAACTGTGACGTCAAGTTAATTAAAACAGCGAAAAGTTGGCGATTTAAAACGTGGACTTTACCAGGATTTGAGGCACAAACGGAAGCGATTAATGAAGATAATTACTTGAACTGAAGAAAGACATTATTGAACAATAATTGGTATTTTCATTAAAAACAGTTCATCATAAAATTATAAAAAAACATATCATTCTAGATTTTTTTTTTAGATTGTTACGATACTCAAAACAAGTTTTTTTTTATCATGTTTTAAGATTTTTGAGTGGCAAAGTAATTTATATCTCACCAGTCTTCTAAATCAGTCTTAGGCGCCATAATTCGAAGCATTAAATCTATTCATAGATCAGATTAAATATAAAGCGGTATTAAAAGTTTTATAAATATAATATTTTAAAATAATATAACGTAAATTACTAGAGTTATGATGCTCAATAAAAGTGATGGGCCGTTAGACTTTTGCGATGTTTTCCTGGGATGTTTACGATGAATATATATTTTGATAATTTCACTTGGGAATAAAAAATAAATTATAATATTTTGGAATGACAATCACTTCCAATTTCGATTAACAGCAATAAACACATAATTTTAATTACCAGTCTTAGTTATCATTTCACAACAACCTTTTAGATTCATACAACAGATTTCATACAACCTTTTAGATTGGAATATTAATGAGTTTGATTAAACTCATTTATTAGTAATTTACATAAACTAAAACTAGTAGCAATAACACAGAAAATTTATTAATTATTTTCTTAAATCAATAAATAAAGTTAGATTTATAATTACGATGATATGTTTATAACAAAATATTGATATTTTTGATCCAAATCGAGGTTAATGTTGATTTTATGATAATGAATTGGAGAATCAAATCCATTTGTTATTTACACAGTTAGGAATATTTATAGGCATTTCTCTTTACATATTTCGTGATGTTCAGTTAATTAATTAGTTTTCCATGGTAATTAGGCAATTAGAGAAATTTTGGTTTGGACTCATGTCATCTTACGCTTTGGAGAGTGTAAAGTAAATGAGTAAATACTTGTGGGCGAGTTTACCAAATTTTTACGTAAAACGCCTTAGCGGTACGTTAAACAGTCGCGACGGGACTCTGGTGGAGCACTGTCAATGAAAACTTCCTGGGAAGCTGACCAGTATCGCGTCTGCGGGAACCTTTAAACTTAACGTATTACTTATCTTTTTATATTCGAAACTGCGGCTATTTATATAATGTGCATTTCAAAGACGAAAATAAAAAGTTAATAGACAATAACAAGTTTGTTTCTCATTAAATTGAGAACTTGAAATTGGTAAAAATATCTAATTTAAATGTCGATAACTGCCGCACAGAAAAAATAAAATAAAAGTTGGTTAGTCAGTTAGTCTTTTAATTTAGTACCTAGTGTAAATAGTTAGTTGTGTTCAAAACTATAAAGTTATTTTGAATTCATATGGTTAACAAAAAAGTGGTTTATCAAAAACTATAACAAACTCTCTAGTGGTCGCAAGCGCTACTGCTGAGCATGAGGTCCTGGGTTCGAATCCCGGGTCGGGCAAAGTGTTATTGGGTTTTTCTATCTCAAATTTCTCAGAAGCAGCTGGGAGTCTCGATTTTTGCCCGATTGATGGCAATAGGCCCCTATTACATGGGACTTAAACATAACTGGCAAAATGAGGGTGTGCCTGCTACAGGGACACCTCTGCCCAACCCTTCAGGGAAACAAGGCGTGATGTTATGTTATGTTATCTTCTTCTTCTTTCTTTCCGTTGTATCATACATAAATAAAACGTAAAGAAAATATTATTTACTACCCTAATCTATGTAACCAGCGACCTTCTTTCACTTGTAGCACACGCCGCGCGGACTGCCGCCGCCCAACTGTCGAACCTAAAGAAACAGTCGCAACGCTAACTAACAGCTTATTAATACTTCATACACTGTTCATGCACTTTTTAATGGAACTAATCATGCTCCTGAAGCTTGTAATTTCATGTTTGAAACTGAAAATAAGTTACATCGAAGCTGCCTACTTCATAGACTAAGCTAATGCTCGGAAAAGTGTAACGGGAACTGTGGCGATTCCATTATTAAATGCAGCTTTTCTTCACCTCGTCATAAATAATTTAAAAGTGCATCATTATGACATTTAACCACTTATATAACCACCACAACTATTTGGATTTAAGTATTGATATGTTTGTCATGTATCATAAGATTCGTAGCACGGTTCTGGGGTTTCGTGAAAATTGTGTGAGTTTCCGTATATGTATATAAATCTCCTGAGCATGAGGTCCTGGGTTCGATTCCCGGGTCGGACATAGTGATATTGGGTTTTTCCATTAAGAACTTCTCAGTAGCAGCCCGGAGTCTGGATTTGTGCCCGGTTGATGGCAATAGGCTCGCCCCTTATTACGTGGGACTTAAACATAACTGGCGAAATGTCGGTGTACTATATATAGGTACACCTCTGCCTAACCCTTCGGGGATTACAGGCGTGATGTTATGTTTATATAATGCTAATATTACAAAGCTATGCACCTTTTGCCTCTGACTCCTGACTGACTCCTCTTCCATAACAACACCAGTACAAGAAGCCAAGTAGATAACAAATTAATTTCAAACCGAAAAACTTTATTTATGCAGCGGGAATCTAAGTTTGGGACGTAAAAACAAGCGATTTAACAAGATAACGAAGAACGGTGGCTCCACTGCTAGCAACTAGGCAGAGGGAATAAAAAGTAATGCAGTTTGTTAGGGTAGAGTCACAAATAAAACTAATCATGGTGTAATTTCAGAATGATGTTGTTATTTCTGTTCGACACCCGACATCGCCAAGTGATTGGTTCATAAATGGAAAGTCGGTTTGGTGCAACCAAAACCCTCCATTTCTCTCGGGACGCCACTAATCCCGAAATAACAATTAAGTGAAATATTGAATGAATATGCAATTGCTGTGATATCTGGCGTACGAATCTCCACAAAGAAAGCCTATATTCTTCACCACTATCTAAAAAGAGAGTGATGGTGAATTTAAAGGGGAAATGCTCATATCTACACCTCTTTTCTGCTAGTTAAAAGAAAAAACTGGCCAAGTGCGTGTCGGACTACGTACAATGAAAGGTTCCGTAGTTGGGATGAATTTATCCCAATTACAAACTTAACATTGTAGTTATAATACATGTTCTCCCATACATTCCAACTGCAAATATAAGTTTGTATGCACAATAATGATAGATTTCCCATGTTATTTTAAGACCATAGACTTCTTATAGGTTTTCCTGTAATCTATGAGTGAAGAACCATTCTCTATATTTTTTATTTTTTTTCAATATTTTTGGCTCAGTAGTTTCGGAGATAAGGGGGGTCTATTTTCATCCATTTTCTTAAATATCTTTAAATTTATTTATTTTAAAAATATTAAAAAAATATTTAAGCTCTTTCATTTGATATGTCACGATACAGTTTGAAAAACTTTTTTTTTTAATTTTCTTATTTGCCCCATATTCAAAATTCATTTATTTACGTTACACGTCCGTATTTGGGTCACAGACATATATATGTGTACCAAATTTCAACTTAATAAAAAGGTCCATTAGATTCGGAGCAAATTGGTTGTGACAGACGGATAGACAGACACACACACGAGTCATCCTATAAGAGTTCCGTTTTTTTTCCTTTTGAGGTACGGAACCCTAAAAACGACCAATTATTCCGTCTAGTTATTGAGAAGCAAACGTATTGTAACTTACTCATGTTTATTTTCGTATACTGCAAGTAAAAGAGCCCATTCACACCCGACAGCGGGTCACAAGTGAACACTATTCTTGGCCGTCACACAGAATTAGCGACGCAGCGAACTTTTCAAATTAAACTTAGTTTCATAGAAAGTATATGTCAAACACCGCAGTCGAAGCCTGTAGGATTCAAATTAGTTTATATTTTGTTGATAAGTTTCAGATTTTTATGGTTAATTATGGTTTCGTGATTGTAGGGTAAAGTATGTAGTAAACTATGCTCGCAAATATTGAAAAAGAATGTTATTTCCCCATATGTGGAAAAGCACTTGTAAATGGCTTGACGGCCTTTCTACCTCTGAAGCCACATGCTCTGGCTCTCATGTCATGAGAATTGTTAGAACCAGATAAGTATTTATTTTGAAGGACACCTTCATGATCTTCTAAATATGGATATATGATGTCGATGCTCAAATTCGTTAATGTTCGTACTTTTGTACTTTATAAAGACACTCGTGGCTAAATAATAACAGCCGCACGGGTCAATCCATCAGGATAAGCTACGCTCGCCGGGGTTGGTCCGTGGATGGGATCTTTACGTACGTTAAGCCGTTGGTCCCGGCTGCCATTCATGGATCTTTGACAGTCGTTACGGGTCGTCAGAAGCCCGAAAGTCTGACAACCAGTCTTACCAAGGGGTATCGTATTACCCAGTTACTAGGTTGTGAAGGTCAGATAGGCCGTCGCTACTGGTATTCAGCTGCATCCGGTTAGACTGGTAGCCGACCCCAACATAGTTGAGAAAAAGCTAGGCAGATTGGTTGATGTACTTTATAAAGACAGTTGTAGTACAAATTAAGGGTCTCACTACTAAGACATATATCTGACAATATTATACGTCATTCTTAATAATATCTTTAATTTTCAAA
Source organism: Omphaloscelis lunosa (assembly GCA_916610215.1). Lineage (NCBI taxonomy): Eukaryota > Metazoa > Arthropoda > Insecta > Lepidoptera > Noctuidae > Omphaloscelis > Omphaloscelis lunosa. The sequence continues at coordinate 21,353,327 of OU744253.1, forward strand.
TTAAACTTTAAAAACAGTAACAAAAGGTAGGTATTTGAAAACCCCAGTCGTACATAAGTTAACACGAAGCACCTGCATGCTACATCGGCGCCAATGAGCACTAATCAATACGGCAGCAGAAGGTGGCGAAAAATAACGAATGTTGTATTACTGACGATCGTGTGTTTCCGTACGCCCGCCGAGTACTGTACGCAGAACAATCTAAATATTTGTACGAATGGTAGTTTTTTAGTAACTGTAACTAAGGTTTTGTTTTTTTTTTTTTTGTAATCGATACGATAAGTCATTCCGAAAGTATTTAGCAGCTGAATACCGCTGAAAAAATAAAATTCTTAATAATAATAAAACTCAATTTTAAAAAGAAAGTGAATAATTGAAACCTTAAAATTAAAATTTCATAAAGTGTTCCATATTTTGATCAATTCAAAGGTAAGTACTCAAATTTTTCTTTCAGGAATAAATACGGTTTTCTTATGGGAAATAACATCTTCAACATTGCTTACTATTACAACGAGAGTATACATTAACTGTAGACTTTCGTAGTAATATAAAAAAATGTTCAAGACGTTATTTCTCATAAAAAAATTGTTTTTATTTTTCTAAACTTTAATTTTTAAGTACGAAATGAATGATGTCCTTTACAATTTTTTGTAAATATTTCTTAATTAAAACAATCTTGAATCCCTAATCCGCATATTATGCATCTTCAAACCAAACATCACCATCACAACCATCAAAAATTCAGTACCAAAAATCCCCATTACATTTGCTAACCCTCCGGCGGCGTATGCAGCTACGTTCCCGTAATCGACGGCCGGTCGGGGACGTATTGGGCCGTCGCTGAGACGCCGCTGGCTCTCTGTGTTTTTAAAGCTTTCTTCTCCCCCGTTCCCCCCTCACCACCACCCACTCCCCTCAACAATCGATGGACGGCGTCACGTTAGTGCAGCGCCCGATCAAGTGCATACGTGAGGACTTTCTTTGATGCGTCTTTGTGCGGATTCGGTAGGATGGGGTTAATTGTTTAGTTCTCTTTCTAACGTTGGCACTTTTGTCTATGATGTTGCAACTGTGTTTTGTGTTGGAGTTTTAGGTTACCGTCACTATTTATATTTACTTTAAATCTTGTATAACATTTTTTATGCAAATCCTTTTAAGATCTTGGATTTTTGTTTGAGAGTATAACACAGAACAAGAACAGTTGTATCATTTTATAAAGGTGTATCACCTTAACGTCATATTGCACTTATTAACGATAATTATGGGTCGACGAAAATCATATTTAATTTAGGTATGAATATTTTGACGAATAGTCTGATTGTCTCTGCTCCTATGCAAAAAACTAAAATACACCACCAACTTTGTAACTCCTACAATTCAACAATTTAACCAAACTAATATCACAAAAGTTATTAAAAACCCGAATTAAAGGTCGGGTCGTTTGGATCACCCCGCAGCACAGGGTTAGGTCTTTGTGAAAATTGTTTACAGTAGCGATTTGAATTTCTTGCGAGTGCCGTCTGCGGCTGTGATGTGACAACTTGTCAGTTACAGACTGCAGTGCCGTCATGTGAAATGCAGCTTATAAATACAATGCGACTGCTGGATACAGTTTTTGTGTTGGTAAATTAACGGGTAGTTATTAATTTAGGGGGAAAATGAGTTTTAGATGTCAGTTTTTCTTGGGAAATCCGTTTTTTGTCATAAACTCGACTGACGTACCCTGAGCAGTCAGACCCACTACCACTTTGTTGGCAGTTGACAATATTTTGACTGTTGCTTGAGCTTTTCTTAAACAGACTGAAAAAAAAAGGCGATTGGTGGATGGAGATAAGTGACGTTGACAATCGTAAATTTTAGTCCAAGGAAACATTTGAAATCAAAGGGGCTAGTTGCAATGCAATAACAGCCACACGGGTCGATCGATCGTCAAGCGTAGCTTACAACGCTTGACGCGGTTGGTCCGTGGATGGGTACATACCAAGACCCCTCCGTGGCTCGGAAAGCACGATAAACCGTTGGTCCCGGCTGTCATTTTGTAGATCTTTGACAGTCGTTACGCCCAAAAATTCCGACAACCAGTCTTACCAAGGGGTATCGTGTTACCTAGTAACTAGGTTGTGGAGGTCAGATAGGCAGTCACTCCATGTAAAACACTGGTATCTGGTTAGACTGAAAGCCGAGCCCAACATAGTTGGGAAAAAGCTAGGTAGATGGTGATGATAAAGCATTTGAAATCAAGTTAAATTACATGCAAAGGATAAAACTGGACCGACCGGACTTCCAAGTTGCGTCACACAATATTCTAGAAAGCCTTCCTAATACGATTCCACTAAGATTGACATACATCTCATATATGACTCATCAACTTAGCCAATATTGCACAACATTAAACAATCGGTATCCATAAACTGAATATATTAACAACATTTACAACTCTTTTTGTTATTTATATCGATATTTTCAATAAATAATTCATTGGAAAGACAGACGTAATGTCAATAACCAAATGAATACAGTCCTCATCAAACTGCCGGAATTCTCGTAAATATTCCATTTTTCCGCTCTATAAAGAGCAATCTTTGTGCCTGACGCTCGCGTTTTATCATAATTATGAAAACGAATGATTGGTAAAAACAGCTCACTCATTTGATATGACAGTTTTGTAATCAGTAGCTTTTAGTGCACCAATTTATATTATGGGGATTAACAATATTTTTTTTTCTATAGTATGACAAGAGATGTAGGCAGTTGAAATCTGAATGGAGATAGGAAGATAACCATAGAACTCATCAGATTCATAATTAAAATGCAATACGAAAAGAGGTAAGATTCCCAACCATTATTGCACCGCAATTTACAAGTTCCCATTTTATGTAACTAATTCATTGCAAATTATGGCATTACCTCTTTTTAGTTTTTTTTGCTTCACTAATAACAAAGCATTTTTTGTAGTTTGTTCATAAAAGTGTAACTTTTTCCCAACAAAGCTCAATCTTATTGAACCCATCAGCTGCGATCGCATCCAACGATCGATATCAGCACAACAAACTAAGACGGAGCTTGCCAGTTAGACAGTGCTGAACAATTCAGTCGCGGCTGTCAGTAAGACAGTGCTGAACACTGATGTGACGGCCAGTGTGGACCGAGTAATAAGAAATGGCGCTGATTTTTTTGATAAATAATATAATATAATAAATGCTGAAAATAATTGTGGCTGATTATGGAATGGATACTCAAGAACCGTTGACAGCGTACCTACTAGAGTTTACACGAATATGGTATTAATGAAGACATAATAGCTATTACAGAAGGATCACGCAATTAAATGAAGATGATGATGATGGTATTTCTGAGAACACGCACGTTGAGAACGTGACATTTTGCAATAACGATAAATGTTATCATGTGTAACTGAAGCCAGGCCAATGATTGCTTTACATAGAATAGATGGCATGCCAACTATTACTTGGAGTCAAGTGAAAATAAGCTACAATCAGCGGAACGTGGTTTAAGAGTTTTCAAAATAATGTTACTATTCTGATACTTACAAGCCCGGACAACTAAACTACTGGCTACAAAAAAATAAACAGTCAGTCATAAAAGTCTCACAGTCGTCACCAACGTGATAGTAGCAGTGACGTAGGGACGTGATAACCGAGTCCTTGATGTGTGGTGTAAGAGACGAGATAGTCAAACCTTGTGTAGGACTAATGCTTCAAACTAAAGGAACAGATCCTGTTGTAAGAAGTGTCTTGGAACAGTTGAGTCGGTGTCCTTGTCGGGTGTGACAGTTTGTTCTGACGTGACACCACTGACTCGATGTTGTGTGGTACAAGTGACACAGAAAATAAGAATTTTGTAGCAAAGCGTAAAGCGGAGGTAACAAAATCGAGATGATTTGGTACTGACTGGAAAGACAGAAAGAAATCGTAGTTTTAGCTTGGAGACGATAAAAATCACAGTAGGTAAGTTACGAAAGCTTAAAGAGGAAGGTTATGGCTGAGTCTACGAGATAATCCAAGATCCAAGACAATTGGCATATATAAAAGCAGCAATGTAGGAAAATGTTAAGCAGTAATTTAGGCAGTGTAGGCCCACACATTTCTGACACCCATTACTTGGGCCACGAAAGCAAGTCTGGAGTGAAATTTCCAGCGGAGGCGAGTAAACTTGGGGACGTGGCTGCGACAGGGATGCTCGCGTCATCTCGATGCAAGTTGATAATGCAAGCGTGTACCCGACGGTTGTTTTAACTTCAGGCGCTGAAACTATCAACTGTCGAGCGGTGATTTCTTGGAACAGGCTTTGATGGCACGTCGCTATTTTCTTGGCTGAATGTTGAAGCTGACAGTTGAAAAGTTTGTGTGCGATCGTTGCTCATGTTTGTACTGAAGATGCTGCTATCAGATTTGGATCGACCTGTAATGTCTCGAAGTATGCAGAATTGGTTACCAAGCGTCGCATATTCTCTTGTAGTAAGACACATAACTAGTAACTATATGTCATTCTAGACAGATTCTCTTCTACATATTTTGCAGTTAAATATTGTGTGTCCAAAGGACATAACTTTTCGTAAAATTTTCACATGTATCGTTTAAAGTTACAAACATGGGTTTCTAAGATATAACGACATAAAACTCCATAAATCCTGACCGACAACAACATTAAAACTGCACCATAAGAATATAACACGGCGCAATATCTCGAGGATGGCATTGTAAACCCGTCCATCCACCGTTCTTCAGAGGACGGGCTAGAGTACACCCGTGACAGTCATTTAAGACAGTGACGTGACACCCCCACCACCTCGCTTTGCGCCCCCCACCCGTTTCTCCCGCCAGATGGATTGATATTGCTGCACCGAGCAGACGTAAGAGGCGATAGCATACGGGAAATAAAAAATATAAAGTACTGTTATAGTTTTGAATTAAATGGGGAATTATGTTTGTGCGCTTCGAAATGGGGCTGTATTTCTTTTTGTTTTCGGTTCGTATTGTTTGTTTGCCAACGCGTTTGTTGTACTTCTGAATAATGCATTTCTTATTGAGTAATTAGCTATCATTTTCAATGGCAATCTCTGAGCAGTCTCTCTCTATCAAACCTTTGCTGAGTTCTTTGATTTATATTGTGGAGTTCCTGAATGCAGGACGTGCACAAAAGACAATGCAGACAAAGGATAATATTTGAAATAGAAAATATTTATTTCAGATCTTTCTTTATAATCAGCTTTCCAGCTTATTTAATTCTTCATTCGAAAAGGATCTTACAGCACTAACTTCACATTGCATACCACGCAAAGGTTTTAGACTCCGATTTCACATGCCTCAAACCAATTATGCAAGTTCAACTAACTAGAGAAAATACTGCACTTTGTAATTATTACATTTACCAACAAAATAATAAAACCATACCAAAAACTGCCGAGTACGCGGCATTAGACAGCTAAAAACATTTCTATTTCGCTACACTTCAAGTTGAAAAGTACGGCGATGGACGCAAACGAGACGCCGGGCCGCCGTGATGGCGATCCTGAGACAGTGACGTGACACGGAGAGCCACCCCCCTCCCCCCACCCGTCACCCACCACCCCGGGGGTGCATATTGACCCACCCCGGATAATAAGGGGGTTATGCACTGAGGAGCGCACAAGTCGAGGCATCTCTTGTACGAATGTATGTTTTTAGAAATATAACTACTTACTATTAATTTTCTATGGGAGAGTTTTGCGAGTTCTGGTAAGATGTGAAGTATTGATGGAAGGTTTTCGATTCATTATTGGAAACCGTTTTTGAGATTACGTACTTTGGAGTTTGAGTTTTCTACTTGATTGAAGTCAAGTGGAAAATTTTGAGGGAAAGATTTTTGATTATGGAGTTTGATTAAAAGATATTATGCTAGAAGTGGCTCAACTTATTACATATTTTAACGTTTTCTTTTTCAATCTCATTTACTTTAGAGAGTATTATTCTAATAAACTTTCATAAATGTTTTTCAGTTCTGAATAAATATTGTCATTTTGACAAGAAGTCTTCATCTGAGCGCAGATTATTTCTAGATCAATTGCTTGAAAAAACTGAATAAGGAAATTAATAACCAAAAATACACGTCCTTTTCATCACGTCACTCGGAAAAACTAAAACCAAATGAAAGTGAGTGGACGCCATGACAAGAGGACATGGACAAGCCGTCATTTGCACAAAATTAAATACCCCTCAAAGACGGACGGGGCGGCCGTCCACCCCACGTCGGGGGCACAGATGGATTGATATCGCCCCACGATGCAGGTGGGCACATCTCGACACAACGATTTATAAAGTAGTGTCTTATGTTGACTGTACTACGTTTTATGTTTTAAAGTTGTTAGTAGTGGACATGATTAAAAGAGGGTGAGTATTGTGGAAACATGCTCAATTGTTTTAGCATTTTAAATCCGGTAGCTGCTTTCCCATTTATAGATAAGTAACTAAAATATATATATTTTTTACACCTGTTTTCCTCTACTGCTACTAATACCACAGAAGCATATAATGCACATGCGAACGCATACAAATCAAAGCATTTAAATGAATTAGGTCATTGAAAAACAAAAAAAAACCATGAAAGTCACAAATCAAAAAGAAATTATCAAATAAACCAAAACACAGATCATCCCTACTGCAAAAATCATACAAGTCTAATTGAATATTGAATGACCTATCGTCCCCCAACCCTTTATTACCTCTGTTGAAGCATAATGAAATTAAACCGAATAAAAATTTCATTTCCACAGAAACTACAAGCGACCCTCGAATCGTACAAACAAAAAATACCAAAATTAATAGTCAAAAGTCGGAAAAAACAACATCCCTCTCTTACACGCCATAAAAACGCGACAAAGACACATGTCCCCCCTTATTATCTTCAATTAAGAAACTCCGATAATGTAGTGTGACATACGGACGAAATGTCCAAACAACGTAGACCTGCCAACACGTAACACAACTTCACAATCAGAGCTCAAGTTGAATAAGTGTTTTACATCTAAAAAAATTACGGTACACTTTATTTTGTCCAATTTCAACCCTATTCCGCCGTGATAAAAGTTGCAACGACCGCATTATGAAAGTTGCCGTTGAGTTGCCCGTGAGTGATGGCCGGTGGACGGTGAGTGATGGGCCCCTGTAACACGTGATTAGTGGATACTGCTCGCTCCCGTAATCTGGGATAATGAGTCGTGATGGTAATCATCCTGTGGTCATGGACGGAATGACAGATGTCATTATTTGTCTTTTTTCGCAAACATAATATAGAGTAGGTAATTATGTCAACTGTTTTTCACGTGAAAATTTCGTAGAGAATATGAAACAGAATATACCAATGCTTTAGTATGTCATGAGCACTGAATGTAGGCGTCCATTGATTGATTACTTAGTACTTTGTCCTACATCAGGTGTACAGAGGGAGGTATGGATATTGAGAAATGTGCGCAATACTGGCCTTGTATACGTAAGGCTATTAAAGCAAACATCCAAGAGTCTGAAGACCCTTTCGATTTTGATGAAAATTGCTATTCATAAATAGCAAAAAAAAATCAGAACGATCCTAAATGTAGTTTGTGGTTTTTATCATAGGGTTCGTTAGAAGGGCTTCGCAAGTGATGTTGTCATAACTTGTTAAGTTTGTTTTATAGATACAGAATGGACTGAATGAAATTTGCTTTATAGTCAGCCAGGTTTGGACATGACACCTGGATAACAAGCTTATTTTTCGAATACAATATAGGCTATTCACGTATAGCTCGTGGAGAGACAAATAACGTTAATAAAATATTAAAAAAACAACATCAAAATCAATGCAATTTCAAAACTGTAAACACACGTCCCTTCCAAACCAGCTAAAACTTCACTCGAACGAGTCAATAAATAGGATTTGATCACAAAGCTGTCAGTTGCAAATATTATAGACACTCCACCGGAAGCGAGTCTCAGCTGTCAGTGTCATGCGATTGTGTCACATCCTGTCGCGAGAGGCGATTTGACGAGGACGTGTGTCGTTCGGTTTTTAAATCAGAAATATGTTGTGTGAGCAGGGTTGGTGGGGATGATTTTGAATGTCAAACCAGGTTTACTTCTGTTTTGTCTTCGGATGATGCCTGAAAGACAATGATATGCGAAGACAGGACGAACACCAGAGACTTTTATATGTAGACGAAATGTAGTTGAAATTTTAATTGTAAGACTGTTTTGTTGGGAATGAGAGCGCCGTCATTGTTTTCATACACCTATAAGCAGTCTAGCAGGGCTACCACGTACAACTGTTCTGTTATCAGTTATGATCAGTGATCGGAGTAGGTAGATCGATTTGAGGTCGATGAACTGGCACGTATATATTAGTATGGATATGCCTCCGGGATTTTGAAATTGTCAAGATTTTCTTAGGAACTTCAAATGTTGTAAAGTGTAGAATAAAGAATACATCAATATGAATAAGAAATATTTAACCCTTTTGTTGTTATTGCATTGAATGCGAAAAATAATTAAGAAGTATAAAAAGATATTTTATTTATTTATTCAAGAATAGTAACAATTACAAGCAGCAGATATTCATATTATGTAAGTTTCGAATGGATGCACAACAGTAAGTTGCACTTTATTACTTGATAAATAAGAAAAAAACAATTTTAAATGTTTATCCATTCTATAAATTTCTAATGTAGCAGTTAAAAAATCCTTACTTTTACAATATTTGATTCAATCCCGTAAGTACCAAAATGAAATCCCGGAAAAAAGGCTTATCCATGTTATTATTTCTATGACTATTCATGATGCCAGTACGTGAAATCAATCTTCATACTCCGATCACTGGTTATGATACAGAATTTATCACAGAATTCAATTCAAATTCTAATCATGAGTGAGTTAAACATTTGACTCACTCATGAATTAAAAAATTAGAAATGTGACTTTATAACCATCGTCATCGACTATATTCTCTACAAAATCATCCTCAAATTAATATTACACTCGATACGGATCGTAACCGATAGTATCTGCCGATACCGTAACGCTGTGAGCTACATTACTAGCATATGCGTCCGGGGCGGGGCGGGGCGGGCCGGGACGAATCGTACACGGTTCACCTGTCCTAATATATTTCAGTGTGTTGTTTGTTGCCTTTAGATATATCTTTACGGGGTTACCGCTATGCTTACATCAGGCTGCAGAATGCAGATGTTTGCTGTAGAACTTGTTAATCTTCATAGACTGTGATAACACACAAATCCCCTTATTAATAAAAATTAAAGTTTCACCATAATGTTCACCATACGTTTTTGGACCTACTTTTACTCTGGTTTTATAAATAAGGACAGACTATATCATAATAAGTACCATGGTATCGTATGTATGTAAATAAATAATAAATAAAATAAATAATCACCATGTTTGACTTACACAGTGGTGCACAAAAGAAAGTTAGTTAAAACACTAACTAGTTACAATCTTAAAAGAAGGATCCTGTCCCCACATGTAACAGAGTTCTTCTTTTAAAGAAAACCTATGCTGTGAATTATGTAAATCTTTTTTCAAACAATTTTCTATTTGATTTCGCCAAAATACATGGGTCAATTTTGGCGAGTCCAGTTGTCAACGCGCAGCGGTCCAAAATAAAACTTAGGACCTCATTCTCAATAGTCTCACATGCTGCCAATGATTTCATCATGAAAACATACTTGCAACAGTGACATACATGCCTATATCTCGACCAACTGAACCCAACAACCACTTTTTACCCCACTCCTTCAAATCAAGTCCCCCCTCTTTTTGTCACAAGGTGGGACCATTAATTCTTTTTGTCTCCCCGTCCTCTAAACAAAAACCAACCTTTATTTGCTACAGCACGCGAGCTTTACATATCAACGTGTTGTCCCTAAGTTTTTTTCTTTCCACAATGTTTGTAGACGGTCGACGGGTTAAGATTACTTGGGAGGTAATGAAAGGATGTAGGAAATAGGATAGTGGTTTTGTAATGAGATAAATAGTTATTAGTGGATGGAGGTTTTAATTAGAAAGTGGGTATGGTACGGGGAGTAGAGTATCGGAGTGGAAAGTAAGGGGTTTGTGAGTTCGAAGCTAGCTTGTGACAATTTTGACGAGAGCCTGCGGTTACAAAGCAGGTTAGCTAAGTTGAATGGGAAAACCAACATTTCTGTGGCAACACAGAGGTAAATGGACCATAGTGCGAGATCAAAACCTGGCTGAGTTTTTAAATTTCAGTGTAGGTACTTTGGGTTCTAATCTTCGATATTATGGCATATGAAAACATACATAGTAAAGAAACTCCATTGATAGACTATAATTGCCATAACGCAGGAAGTAGCGTGATGGTCAACACTCAACCTTGTGCTTAGTCTATTCAAAAAGGACTTTTGCTTGGCAGTCTGTCAGTTGCAAGCCAATATCATTACACATTTCCTAAAGAAATTATACTGCATACGAGATAAATACTGACTAAGTACTAGCATAATAATTAACCCAAGCACACACTCATTAGGTTTCTTTGTTCATGCTATAAAGGCGTGTGCACAAAAGCAAACGGATAATATTTTTGGGCTGAGTGCATACAGGATCACATCGCGCCTTTACAATCGCCAGGCTGACGTCCGCAGACTTGCTCCGCCGCAAGAGGGTGAGGGTTTAGTAGTGAGCAGATGCGACTGCTATTTGAAATTCGAAATTCAAAATATTTTATTTCACATAAACCTACATGGGCACTTATGAAACGTCAGAAGCTAGGTGCACGGTTCCAATTGGTCGTTTCCTAAGGAGAAGAGCCGGCAAAAACTCCACGGTTACTCTTTTTAAAATATTTTTTTACAATGTATTCAAAATGTTTAAAAATTGTATAATTATTTAATATCTACTAACTCAACCAGCAAATCAACATTGTGTTTTAAAGTGGTTTCTCTTGACAGGGTTAATATACAAACACCGGTATTTATCTATTGTAGAATGTGTGTGTGCACAACAGCAAATAAATAAAATAGGGAATTAATAAATCGTTGATTTATTAATTGTTGATTAAAAAGTTTATTCGTATTATTGTAAGTTATTGTTTACCATAACATCTGTTTTCTTATAAAAAAAAAAAAAAAACTGTAAGCCGCTCTCGCTACCTCTCATCACTAACCCACCACCCTTAATTCGGCAACACATAAGCAATTTCCCGCTAGCGAAATAAGCGAATTAAAATCGCCTCAAAGCAACTGCTAGCAAAGAAACGCCTGCATACGTCGAGGGGTTTATTTTTAGCTATTTACCCCTCGGGGGGTGACTGACGAACGGTCAGCCTTTGAACGCGTTGTTTAGAGTTAATTTTTTTAATTTAAAAATTGTCTTTAGAGTACCTGCACCTAGTTGGATTGTGGGGGTGAGGTTTTTGGATGTGCAGTCGCTTTTGGTTTTTACTTTTCTGCTTTTGACTTGGAGTTGTTTGTTGAAATTACAGCAGGAATACGAACGGACTGTGCGAAAAGTTTTAACTGATTGTTTTTTTTTTTTCTTTTTTTCGGCTGAACTGGCAGTTACCAAACATAATGTTAGATCCGCAGTGGTAGCCCGTCAAATTCAAATCTAATTTAGATTTTTTCCATAAGAACTTTTCCGAGATTAATCTAACTGAGAGAGACGTATTAATGATTCTTATGATTATAATTATGTAAATACATATTCATTCGCGAATCATATTTTGATCAACACACGATTCAACCTGACAGTGACCTGTAAATTTCAAAAACCGTAAAAAAAACATGAATTTCGCGGACAATCAAGGATCCACCTTAAGCGGTAACCTTTGATAATTACAACTGCAAGAGTTTGTGTCCATGGAACTTAGGATACATATCGTATATTATTGCATTCGACCCGTCATGCAAAGGAAAATTTTGTTGGTAAGTCATTGCGTATAATTTCACCGGACATTACATCGCTCAACTAAGCTATTTTTTACGTAAAGATATCAATCGTAACATTCCTATATGATTAAGGTTAATTAGAACATCCGTTATTACGATTGAAGAAATCTTATTGGACGAGATATTTCACATACTTTCATAGATCACTCTTTAATTACCTAATTATAGAATATGTAGGCAAGATTCTGTAATCACAGGGAAGAAGTGTTCATAAGATACTTCTTTTGAAATAAGATGTAGGTAATTAAAAACAGCATTTATTAAGTACATCTTGACGAACTTCTAAGTGTGATTGCGCTACTTTTAAAAGTTAAAACCTTTCTATTTTCTGTGGTTTTTGATAAAGGTTTCTCTTCGTAATCTCTCCCTCTTTCCGTGAGTTATTCTTTCGTATAGCACCATACTATTTAGTACTTCTTCAGGGGGATTAGATGGCATTCCAATAGCCCATACAGCTCTTACAAACAGTTTTCAAAATGAAGGTCAAATAGAGCTTTATAAGTACATGAATTCAAAATCATTCCGCTATCCACTTAGCCTTCATTTGAACTCCTTTGAATTCGGACCATTTTACAATCCCTAGTCAAATTAGTACAGTCCACAACAAAAGTACATTGTAAAAAGACGAGCAGCTCATTAAGTACAATCGTTAATTGCGCAGTCAAATCGAACGCTACCTAACTTCATTACATTCTTCCGTTAATACGACATCGGACGGCGCCGTCCGGGGCCGTCCGGCGAGTTATGCAATGAGCACCCTCCCATTCCGATCACGTGCGAAACGGACCGGGGGCTGCTAATTAAAAATCGAAGGATTTTTGTTACTAACTGTACTTGTTACGTATCGAGAGAAGTATCGATAGACTGGAGTTTTTTGTCGATGAAATCTTGCGATAAATTGCGTATAGATATGGCGCGGCCCTAAAACGGAAGCGTGTCCGGGTTTTGTGAACGGTAGCAGATACTGTAGCCTTGGGTGGAATAGGTTCTTGTTATTTTGGAGATTTCTGTCGACAGATATGAATTTTTCGAATTTGATGACGTTTGCTGATATTGGGTGAAGATGTTCAAGATACGTTTTCCTTTTATTTTCAAGAAAGTTTTCCAAAACTGGATGTCCCTGTATGAGAATCCAATACTCAGCCATTCGCATGGAATGTTGTTTCAGTATTATTGTAGTAAACATGTACTCTGATGACATCATACAGCAACTGACAAGACTCTTTAGTAACACCTATAAAATCAGAAGTCACAACCGCTTTAGCGCATGAATTACACCAACCGTAGAGCGATAGTCTAAGTGCCTGCTCATTTTTAACTGACCTTTGAACCTGAACCTACAATTATAAGAGTAAAATAGTTGATTTACTTTAACTTTATCCAGCCGTCGTATAAACGAGATACTTTAGCATTTTTCTAAATGCCGCAGTATAACAATTTAACTCTCTCGATTTTCTACTACTTCGCAGGTCAACACAGAAATTCTGCCCAATTTAAAATAAAAAACGACAAATTCCTGAGAGCACCTACGCGAAAAAAATATAAATAAAATATATACTCAAGTCAACGTCCTACATACAACAACTTGTACGTATTTCTTTACTATTACAGGGCCACCCCCCGCCCGCCCCGCGCCTCCCACCTTACACTCCGGATCTCATGCTTACAAACTGTCGCATTACCGGTCCATCCTTGCCGACAATACCCTGACATTCCTCCTCAAAACCCAACTCTATCACGTTGCAATACGGACTATGTGTCGCGAAAATGTGACTGCGGAATGCAAACGAGAAAACTTGTCAATGCAAATTGAACTATATATTCAGAAGGTAAGGTTGAAGTTTGCCTGTAGTGCACTCGGTATGGTAATGATAATTCTAAGCAAATGCCATAAGGAAATAAGCTGAGTGGTTCCTTTTGGAATTGTTTACTTGAGAAGATTTCGTTTGGGTAAACAAAAGGTGGACAATGACCATAGGGTGGTGACACACCAGCGGAGGCTTTAATGGTCACATTACTCTGCCAACAATTGATAAAAGACAGATTGTTAATTTATAGATAGATAGCTCACAGTATCGCCATGCGCACCGCTATCAAAACGGATTGGAAAAACACGCAATGTAAAGTATTTTCTACAGCACTATAAGCCTACAGATCCTTATGAATCGAAATTATCGTAACCAAGTTTACAGGAGTTGATCTATCGTACAGGCCCACTTTACTTCTCTGTTTATTAATTTACTCTGTTCATCAGGATTACGTAAAACAGTGCACTAAACTCTACTTCTCATGAACCCTTTAAAGCTAAAGCTAAAGACATCATGTTCAGATCACCAGTGTTGGCAGTAAGATTGATAGCAATCTGAGTATGCTGACACTTATCCTCATAACCTTCACATAGAGTCAGCTTTTACGGCTCCAAACAAAACTGATAATAAAGTTCCAATTCTATGAATATCGAACGACTACAGCTCCAATACTATTTGACTACCTACAGCAATATTCAGTTACAATAATCTATTTACACCTCACTGCTACTGTAACTGCAAACAGCACCAGCTACTGCTGGAAACATTTAAGATTCCAAAAGTGTCAATATTTACAAGGTTATCAACACAAACTATCGAATAAAGAAACCGATGGCAATCATCGTAATCGGCCGGTTACAAGACAATGCACTACCACAATAGAGGGCCATTCTAAAAGCGCTCAGTACTAGCGACCAATCGCGTTGAGTGAAAACTGCCATAAACGGCGTTGAATAGCCCTGCCAGATCAGTGGGGAGACGCGGAAGTAGGTAGAAAGGTTTTGCATCAGTGAGGTTTTGGAATGGCTACTGAATTGTAAAGCCGGTAGGTTCTGGGTTGATAAGGATGTGCTAAGGAACTGTAACTGGAGTTTGTAAGGGATATATTTCATTTACAATTGTGTTATATGCGGTTAGGTTATAATAGAAATTTAAGATACCATTCATATATAAAAAAATCATATATAGTCACTTACAAAGAGTCAACTTGTCCTAGATTCCGGTTTCGAACTGACATAAAACTTAATGAAAAACCTTTAACCTTTAGGAAAACAATACCTCTTTGCAATTTATTTTAAACCTCATTAAAGTAATTCAAAGAGCAATCTTCAAACTAATTCAATAAACAATTCAGCCATAACCAGAGAAACGGGACAAACATCAAAATTTAAAATCGCTTTCACAGAAATTGAGGATAAGAGAACAGTACAATGTGGCTATTAGCAGTAACTTATTATAGACAATTTCCTACGTTGGTACGCGACCAATCGGCCTGAGTGAGAACCGCTATAAACGAAAACAGTTACGGAACGGAATTATGGAATAAGGGACTCCTTGGACCGAGGCGTCCCTGGATTGGGACGGTGACATCAGAATTCTGTTAGTGTGCTGAATAATCTGCGTGTTATAAGAAATTCTGCGTTAGTAAAGGTTAATTAATACCACTTTCACAACTGAACATAAAACCCACAATAGATATTCAATGACGATATAGGACACAATTCAGAACGAACAAAGTCATCAGACTTGTCAAACAAATAAGTGGAAAATGTAGAAACTTTGACATTTACCCATAAGTCACTTTTAAACTATACCTATGTCTAAATTTGTATTCTTAAACCACCTTTAAATTAATAAATCACTCACACTCATCAATTAATGTCTCCTCCTCAATGTTATTAACTTCAACTTGTTCAAGAATTGCATAAACATTAACAAAAAGATTTATTCTAGTCAATTCCTTACTTCTAAAACAATACAATCTCAACATTTCCTGATCTGCATTACTATTATCACAATACAATTCTAAAACCCAACTAACTTCACCTTTACCATGCTTTAATTGGTACCAGTCTAGCTAATGTTGCTAGGTAAAATACTGCCGTCTCGTCTGTTAGAGCGTTGTTTATTCTATGGTCACTATAGGAATTTACGTTCTATTGTGTTCGGGCGATGTTTTAGGTATCGGGAAGGTCAATGACTTTGATGCACTAGTTAACTATATATTGAGTTTGGTTACGGTTAAGGAGAGTTAGGTTTACTTAATTGATTAGTCTCAAACAAAGATTTAAGTAGATTCGCCCTATCGCGTCAAAAGTTGGTCGCATTTTTGTTACGTTTTGACAATACTGACGGACGGAATGTTCCAGTGACTTGATTGATTGATATGGACAAGTCGATATCATTGTGAGCTAACTCTTCGCAGTATGGACGCGCAATTTTGTACGGTGAGGGCAAATCTAATGATTTAAATCTTAGGTCTGAAAGCATTAAAATGACTGAAGAAGTTTCTATTCCCTTGAAGGCAAATTAAAGGGCATTCATTTAGACTCTACTTTTTGGCAATTTAAAATCTATGTATATTAAGATGGTTATCAGTAGTTAGTTAGGTGTGCATTTTGAACTTTTCTATTTGCGTTAACGTTTTATATACAAGTAGCTTTGCCTAGAGCAGGATGATTTCTGTTAACCATCCGACAATGGTTTCATGTCAAAAGGAAAAGTCGTTTTTCCATACGTTTTATAAATAAAACTTTCTCCAACATCATTGGCAATACCACTCTGAGAATACCTAGAACTGCTTGTAGGTAATATTGCCTATGTAAATTATGGAAGATTTTCATATTCTTTACAGAGACGTGTAACTTGATATTTTGCCTACATTTCTTTCTTTCTACGGTTTAATTTGCTTCTAAGAACTTGGTTATATATAACAGTAAGCTAACTTTAACCAAGAGGAAAATTCACAGCCATCACATCAGGTTCTAATTTATGTACATAATTAAACATCTCGAACTTTCCACAATAATTAAATTAAACTTACCAATTTCAAAATTATCATGTAAGTTCTTATTTGGAATCGATTAAGAAAAAATTCTCGAATCGCTATCATAGTGGACAAATTATGTAAATAGAGAGGGGAGTATCTTCAATCTACAAGACGTTAATGGACAGGCAGACATGGAGGCTGTTGGCTATAAAGATATCAATCAAGCTCAAGTTAGGGACATTTTGTTGTTATTTCAAATGGTCTTGCACCATTAAATTAGCATCGGAATGGTACCGGCGCATTCCTGTAAGATCACGGTATCAGAGTACTGTGTGACATACAAGGTATGAGTGATTTTCCAATTAGATTTGATGTTGAAGAAACTTTACTACCCTTTTATGTCCCCGATTCAGATGTCAAAATTATGTGTGTAAAACGGTTAATAAAATTCAATAACCAGACTATCAGTTGACTACATAAACTAAGACACAATACTACACAATACGACATAATACTTAGTAGGAATAAGACAAAGCAGGCTATGTATTTCGGTGCATATCAAATAACACAGTAAGAACTAGTAAAGAAAAATCTAAACAACACATTTTTACATCCCATGATTTATTTCCTATTTAATTAAAGAATATATTTTAACAATTTAATGATCAAATTAACACAACAACGAATTGTCTACATACGCATATTTTTTATACAGTTTCGAATCCCCTGTTGTTTTTGGTATCGCTATCTCTTGTAACTCGCTCTGTGCCTCTCAATGACCTCTATAAATGCACTGAGAACGGAGTACAGATTACTTCTAACGCACAATACCCGTTGAGGAAAGCTACCTCGCACTGCAAGCTAATAGGAATCAATCGACTGACAACTGACGCCACTGTCCAGTTGGTTGTAATTAGCTGATAATAACACAACACACCTGTATAAGCGTGTGACATTCATTTTAGAAAATCATGCATTTTCCCATGCGAACCTTAGTATTATATTACCACCTAATGCTAAATGCCATTTTTTTTTTACTTTACGTAAGTGTGAATAAGAGGAGGTTATTGTAAGTTTAGTATGAAAAGCCCACTGTGTTATTAAAACAAATTATGCAGTTAATGCGGTAAATCGATGGCAAGTTTCGATATTCACCTGCTTTACGTTTGGGAGAGTTTTATAATTATAACTATTATATCTGTTTCATAGGAAAAAAATATTGTGATACAGTTTAAATTACGAAAACTTTCGCCTATGACATTGATTTCAAATCTAGATCAATCTTCTAACTACTTAGTTACTCATACTTTCTACAAATCTCTTCCGAAAGTAAATTACACCGCAACATTACAATTTCAATCAATACCGATGACATGATTCATATCAACACGAAGCCATAACTTGTGCACTAAACGACTTCGACTTCCATCAATATAAGTAAGTAGCTACCACTAGACGAACTACAGAACTAATTACAAGGAAAATTAAAATGATTCACGAATATAACGACTTGTACATGGCTTATTGCAGCGGTGCTCAACCTTTGGTGAAGCGAAACAGAGGCGAATTTGGAGGGAATAGCTTCGGTTGTATGTACTATAGCTTATTGCACTAATTTGTACAAAAGAGATGTCTTGTTTGCAACTTGACATTTAGGTTCTTTCACATTTAAACTGGGTAGGTCTAAGATTTTAAGTTAATGGTTGGCATGTAAAGGGCACAATCTTTTGTACAGTGTGGGTTGAAAAACAAAAAAAAACCTTCTGAAAAGGACATAATTTCCATCCGTCACTTATCGTAGCTACACTTAGTAGGGGTCATAAGTCATCAGCTCTTTTCGGCTAGTAAACACAACTTCACCTGTAGATAGACAGAAACTGTTTTGACACTAGTAGGTAACATCCACCTTACTGCAACTGGTTGTTGCGTGGCGCGTATCACAAAGAAACAAAAAGGTTGACTAACTCTGGTATACAGGGTGGGGTCGTCAGTCCCCATAAATCGTACAGACATACAGAAATGATATTTTGTTATTTAAAGGCGCTAGTTAATTTCACATTGGACTATAAATCACTCTTTTAATGGGTATCAGTTGAAAAAATAACTCCAGCGTTCTTACTATTTTGTTAATGAGTTTTTTTTTTCGTTTCTTTTTATGGAGATATCATCATGTTTTTAAGTTGGGGGTTAGCAAAAATTGCATAATTTTGTATAATTTTTATGGACTACTACGTTTCAAGATAGCAATAACATAGAATACCTTTTTGGGTGTAACTGTTCAAGGCAGGTTTATACGAGCCCAGTAATGTGACAGTAAAGTAAGTCAGTCCACCGCTGACTTGCAACTCGGCTCGTGTGGACACTAGTTTCAACCCACTCCAGTGCAGACTTCGCTCCCTCAAGTCAGTCCAGTTGATTAGCCCACTCCCTCTCGAAGAGAGGAGGTCTTTGTTCCAGCAGTGAGAACATGGCTGATTATGCTTATGGTATTCTATGTCTGTGATAGTGCCTTATGTATTATCTAAGTCATCACCTTCAGTAGGTACTTCGGATTTTTTTACATACATAAATCCATGACCTACACTGTACCTTTTCCTCATTAAACTCATAAACTTGGTTATCTCCCACAGTACGAACTATAAATCTTTGACGTGCAGGTAAAACAATAAATTACTTCGTATCAAACGTGTCATGGTTCGAAGTTTTATGAGTAAACTAGAGGATAATGTAGTTACCGTTGCAGTTTTGTAGGTTTATGGGTTTTTAGAAGAGCTGCTCAGTTGATAGGAATATTTGAGCATTATTATAATCCATCATTGCTAAAAATTACTTATGGTTTTCCCCCAAATTGTGAAGCTGTCAAAAAAACTGCTGTAGAAACATGTAAAATAAGATTTATTCTTTTGATATAAGTAAGATTTATATTATAGAAAGTGCTGTTAGAGTCTGGTTCATCCATGCCAAGTAAATCCTGGTCGTAATTATAATATATTTTATTATTTTTCTTTATACTAAATCAAACCATCTATGAATACAATCTGCTTAATTATTAGGAAACTGTGATGGTGCAAATGATTTTGAATAAGTTTAATAATAAAGATTCTTTCTTCTCGAAATGTTTCCACAACAAAACATTCCTTTAAACAAATCTAAAATTTGACTTGAAACAACAAAACATATTTCTAAATATAACCCTAAATCTTGTGCTGTTCCCATAAATTCCGAGAGCACAAACCCCGAGGCTGTCAGTCCGTCTGTGTGTAGCGTAACTCAGGAACTGGCCAGTCTTTGTTTTATCTAGATCTGCCATCGCCTGACGCGCAATAGCGCAATGAAAGATTGGAGATACAAAGATCCACTTTCAATATAAATCTTCTAGTATCAGTTGTACGTCAGTTTTGCTTGATATATCGTGATGAAGGTTTGGGAATTTGTTTTCGTGAGGAGTTTCATCAGACTGATTCGTAAAAGAGGGACTTGGAATGTCTTTGTGGCTCACCATTCCGTTTTTAGAAGAATGGGATTACGGCTATTGTTATAGTTTGCAACAAAATCGTGCAGCTTTGAGAACGCCTCAAATATTCGGCAACACATCCACAATTAATGTTCTGACAAGTCTTGTATTCCTACGTTACCTTATAGTGTTGAAATTACCACGAACTTAAGTATTATTATTAAATTAAAATAACCTAATACTAGACATTCTGTAAGACCATACACACAGTAGGGATTGTTCCAAGAAATCAAACTATGCACCAACAAATTACACATTTATATTAAACATCACCAGCCCCCTAATCCTACTTTATAATAGTCACTTATTCACCTCCTAAATCAGTGCAAACAAACCGCAAACATCTATAACTCCAAAGCCATTTCATACGTTCCCTTTCCAATAAAATTTAAATACAACTATCGTAAATCGCCAACTGATTAATACGTTGACATACGTATAAAATACTTGGTATAATCAAAACAAAAGAATTTGTTCATCAGTACTATAAATTGGAAGAGAAATAGTCGCAAATCACAGGGTTTTCCGACTAGCGCCCTGATAGGAGCCGGCAACGTGTGGCTGTTTTAATAAGGATAACTTTTAAAAGAAATGTGAGTGAACAACAAGATTTGTACCACTTGGCGTCGTTTATTTGAAGGTGTTAACAAAAATTGCTATCAGATCTCGTGTTAGCTGTTGACCAAAATACTTAAAGTCATTCAAGTAAAAAAGCGGGAATTGAAAAGTTCAAGACATGTTTGTAGATATTTAGCGTAATTGAAAATATAGGTGTCTTCAATGAAGTCTATCCAATTAACTAAGATCTAAAAGTGAGTTTGGTTTCGGTATTGTTACTCAATAAGATTTAGTTCTTACAAGATGAATCGTGACAATATTTCAGTACCTACTATAAGTACTTGAAAAGCATCAGCTCAAACCAATTCCATTTTAAACGAGAAACCAAACTGTTGAAATCATAAAAATCAATCCAGACGCCTAAATTCCTTCACGACTTCTAATAAGAAAATAATTAAGCAGAAAAAAAAAGGAATCTTATTAAAAATCCCCATCTATTGCTCACTAACTACTCCTACATCCTTTTAAAAAACAACGTCCATAAGTTGAGCGTCCCTGCGTAGATCAAGATGTGTGCGTTACTCGGCCTGCGCCTGCGCATTGACAGATTTATGTGAGAGGATGCCCGCCGGACCCATCCCCACCACGATTAGATAATTAACTAGTTTTAACGCTCCATCATTTTAGGGTTGGTTTCGGTTTGGAAACGTGGCGGATCGATTGATTTGGAACCAAAGGCGAATGTTTGAGGAATATGTAAAAAGGAGGATGTTTGAGGAGACTGGCACAGAGACCGGCAAAAAGAGACTTAAACCGAAGTCGGGCTGGTGATAATGATTATGAATGAACTCCTAGATTCTTGTTACACAAAAAAGTAACAACGTTTTGTATATCTAAATCCTTGATCAAAGAAAAATTGCGACAACATTTCGAGTGCAATTTATTTTTAAACGACTTCAAAAAAAGGTGGAGGTTCTCAGTTCGTCCGAATATATATATATATATTTTTTTATGTATTTTCCCCGATTACTTCAAGACGGCAAGACCAATTTGAAAAAAAAATTTTTTGATTGAAAGGGTATACTTTCAAGTTGGTCCCATAGTCATTTCCTTATGATCTGATGATGGGATCTTGGAGAAATCGAGGGAACTTTTCAAATATTATAGGCAAATCTATAGCGATTTGGGTATTTTTGATGAGGAGTTGACATTAGGCTATTGTAACTTAGATAAATTACAAACCTACCCACTAAAAAGAGAGAAAAAAACTTTTTTACAAAAAATACAACCGACTTCCAAACTACAAAGTGAAAAATAACTTTAATTTCAGAAGTCAGTGGCAAAAAACTTAAATACTGATCCAAAGACACCGACTTCCGAAATTAAAGTTATTTTTCACTTTGTAGTTTGAAAGTCGGTTGTATTTGTTGTATTTTCGTAAAAAAGTTTTTTTGGTAATCTTGAATTATCAAACAAAATAGATCAGGGACCAGAAACCGGACAAAATAATCTCAATCAAGCCGCGGTAATCTTAATAAATGATAAAGTAAAAACACGGCTCGATATAATCGGCCAACAAATCGACACTTAATTCGAACATTAGTCAGTAATACTCGAAGACATCTTGTAACAAGTCTGCAATCACTCTCAGATTAGTACCAGGTATTTATAATGTTGTTTTAGTAGCTTTCATATAGAAAGCGATGCGCTAACTCAGCTAGCCTGGCTTTAAATTACGCTAAATGGGACCATACATCCACCAGCCTTATCTCCGCGCCATATTTGAATACAGGGTGTGAAATCTTGCTAAAGAGCTACATTAAGTTGCAAATTACTGAAGATAGTTTATTTAGATTTGCTTTTGATTTTCTTGGGTGTGTTGGACCGTGATTTGTGAGTAGGGAAGTGTTTCTAGGTTTTTGTATCGTTTATAAAATATTATGTGAACAAAAATTGTGGAAAATTATGTTGATATAGTCTGTCTGTATACATGGTGATTCCAATACTGCTTCAAAAATCAATGGTGCACATTCTTAAATCTTTTATGAAAGGTTGAGTTCTTAATTGAAAGTGTTTTTGCGTAAACAAGCCAATATTTTTCGTTTTATCAATTTACAATGTATTATTATGCATACGAAAAACTGAGGAATCTCATAATAACGCACACAATTTACATACACGACACATCAGATCATAAACATGTACATGTTATTAGATAGCTTGTTGCATGTGAAATGTTCATCGGCCTACAATGTTGCCATACCCGGCGTCATCACGGCAAGCATGGCAACACTATTCTACATATCTATGGAATTATATAATAAAATACGACTGTCATCCGTCATAGTGTTGCAACCCGGATCGAGTCCTAGCGGACACGCAATCGTAAATCTGGCTCAGCACTGACGCGTCAGTCATACAAATCATTCAAACTCTCTTGAAACCCGATCGTAAATACGTCTGAGTGTAACATTAATCATTTTGAATACAGAATAAGAAGTGCCTCGGGCGTACGCGATTGGTCGTCACTAAACGAACAATTATTCAAATGGCGCGCTCCGATTGGTCGACGGCCGTTCGGTTTTTTACGTTGACAGAGTGATGGATTCGACCCTTCGACTCGTGCGCAGTTTAGTACCCATTTCATTGTTGTGTGCGTACGTTTATGTAGCATGCGAGCTATCAATCTCCGTCTAAAAGTAAATGCTTGGAGTTTTTTTGCTCTTATTTGCGATTGCAACGTTTAACATCTTTTTGTGCAATTAACGCGGTCATAAATGATTTTTTACTTTTTTTATTGATAGCAATACAATAAAACCTTTGTAAAGACCGCAACACGTAAAAAAGGCTCTAGACATTTATTATATGCGTACGCACACGTTTTATACGTTAATGTGGCTTCTAAAATTTGTAAGGAGAAATAGCTGCTGGCCGTTTTATATTACTTGCACATTCACAAGCATTAACTCCAAAAAAAAAAGGATCTTAATTTTAAATTCCATTTCTATCATTATGCTTATAGTGCATGAGGGCTCATGCACTATAGCCTCTATCACAAAAGATAACACACTGTATATCAACAGTCACTGTCACATTCGAAATAGTCAACTACCCGCATCGGAGTCGATAAGTGTCGACTATTCGATAGCGTATCTGGACGATTTATCCGAGTAGAATATCGATACCCGGAAGCACCTCTGGACTGCGGGAACATGGCGGCGCTCGGCCCTCCGCGATTGGCTGAAGCAGCGCGCGCGCACCTCACATCTGTCACTAACTATTACCTTTTTATGTAGGATCTTTACGAGTAAGTTTATAACCACGGACGCCCATCGCGAAGCGGTGAAAATATTTAAACCCCATAAATTTTTATGGTTTAAAATAAACGGTAATGGGGAGTTATGTATAAAATACTTATAATGTATGTGACTTTATCAGTGGTCTTGATTGGTTTAGAGCTGTTCGGGCCCTTTGAAGTTTTAACGCGATTTTAATTGATGGTCATTAGAGTTTAAGTATGAGCTACTTATAGTAAAACCCTGAAGCTTCTTGGCACTATTTTATTGGCGTTCCTGAGATCAAATATTGGACACGACGAGGAATTTATTACGATGGATATTTTAAAATAATAAAATTATGATGATGATTGGATTTCTCGCTGTATTAATTTTATTTCCAATATATTGAAGAGATAAAGCTGTTAACTTACTGTAGCATAAAATTATAATATAAAGTTTATACGCATTGTCGCTCTGCTAATGTCTTCCAATAAAATTATCAGTTAATATAAAAAATAACATTTAAAAAATGTACTCAGCTCGTCTCTGCTATTTTAGGACGATAGTAAAATTAATTCCCTAGACGGTATACGTACATAATAATAGTTACTTACACTAAAACTGTAGCAATCTTGTAATTTTTGAAGAACCGCACTGTGACTTACCTGCAAAGATGATAAAAATAATTATTAATAATTTTGCTCGTCTGTGTTCACAAGCTCAAATAGTTACCTATGGCCAACTGACGAGAACACGTAAAATTTAAAATATCTTAACAAAAAAAAAAACCTGTGGTTTTGAAAATAGGCAGGTTTCTGAAGTTAACTTTAAGAGAAAAAAAGCTCATGCGACCTTCTTCAAAACCAAATCATTTAGTTAAGAAATCTCAGTGAAAAGCACGACATTCTACAGTCAGTTTAGCCTAAAAGACCATCACCAAAAAACTACCCTACGTTCAACAAATATTTACAGAAACAAAAATAAAAGCTGTTTCTGAGTTTCCTGAAAATAACTCGCTATACTTCAAAAGTAGTGACGCAAGTCTTACACGAGCTCAAGTTTCAGTATTTCAGCCGTGACAGTAAAGGCTTTAGCAGGACACATTTCCGGTTCCGGCTGGCAATTAAATCTTTGTTAAACGAAGAAAACTTAATTAAATAGTCAAAGGGAGCTTCTTTGATTGACGTCATTATTGTTTAGGTGGAGTTTGTCTATTGTACAACGTATTTGTACTTTTAAAACTATGATTCGATTGCCTCATGAAAATTAAACGAAGAACTTATATATAACTTTGAATTATCGAATCATAATGAATGAAAATGGTTAACAAATAAATTAAATTGAATTGCTTGTTTGTAACATAATGTCAAAATAACAATTTATATAATAATTTTACTAAATGCGTATGAAAGTAGGTAAATTTTTTGCCTGTCTCTCTGTTTGTTCCGCCTAATTTCCGAAATGGCTGGACTGATTCTGACGTGACTGTCACTGGCAGATAGCTGATGTTACAAGGAGTCACTTGGGTTACTTTTATTTTAGAAAAAAGTACATGAATCACACGGGCGAAACCTAAGACAGCAACTAGTATAAAATATATTGAAAAGTTATTTATATCCTGTTTTTTTTTAAGACTACGATTGATAACAGAACAGCACTAAATACTCTTCATAAGTAAAGGTTGTTATAAATTACTTACCTGAGGGTTCTCATAAAACAGCATATTTCCTTTACACTGACAAAGTTAATCCATTATTGAATACCACTACAAACTAACACTACGATCGATTTACAATCAAACAAAACCGTGGTCGAATTTACTACAAAATATAAAAGCTTGCACCGGCAGATGAAAGCTTTAGATTGTGCCTAATGACAGCAAGCACCGTTGACCACTTAGTCGATCGTCTGGCCAACCCCTAATTACTAAATAAACTGCCAACTGATTGACAAACACAATCACAGCAAAGTAAACTCAATTTCGAACCAAATTATCGGACAAAAATACAGTTACATAAAAATAAAACCTCAAAATTCAACGACCATTTCAATGGACCAATCAGAACGCAGAAACTGACCAAGCAACATATTAATTCCCTACTAAAGCTACTACATAACACCATTGTTTCCAAATGTATAAATTAATAACGGTATTAAAAAAGCTATAACGATAAAAACGACCCACACGTTATCACGTTACAAGATCAAAAAGTTTAGATTTCTATAACGCATTTAACGTTAGCCGCCAACAGTACAGTAAAAGTTGAAATCGGACATTTTTAATGTGTTTTTACGAGCCGTTTAAATCGCGTTTATTTAACTGTATTATAAACGTTACGACAAAAGGTATTTGATCGTTGTTGGTATGCATAGTTTCGGTAAAGTTACTGATATTAATTAGATTACGTTTGCTGTGTCAAAGATCATGGTGGTTATTGTCAAATATATAGCGTTAGTTCGGCTGGCGCACTGCCCGGCTTCTTTGTTGCTGTTAATTTACATATAAAATAATTATTTTTGCATTTATAATGAGATATTTGTTAAGATATCCAGTTTAGGACCGATGTGTTGCTTAGATTAAGTGTTTGTTCGACATTTTCAAAGTTTATCTACCGACAGCATCGCCTCTATTTGGAAGTTGAGACAATACAAGCTATAAAAGAAATTATGGAGTATTAGACAGTTTGAAATTTGTTAATTGATTAGAATCATAAAATATATTATAATGAAGTGTGCTTATTTGAGTATTAAGTTAAGTCTGATCAATTTATAAGATAGACATTAAAATGACAGTATTATTTTCAAACCGTACAAACATCGCGGCAGAAGAATGCAAAAATGTAGGGCGAAATATTTTAAACAAACGGTAATTTGCCACCTACGACAAAACCAAGAATTTTAAGAAAATATTTAAATTTTCTATGTTATCTAACCTCTATGGAAACATCAGCCAAACAATAAACAATGCAATACAAAGGAACCAAACAGAAAAAGGTATATTTTCGATAATATTAGATTGGATGTCGTTAATAAGTTATAAAGATACCTTAATTTTAGCTTGCTCTACGAAATGACCAAAACAAAGCAGTAAACTATTCGAGAAGAAATTGATACTAATTGCTGCAGTCGTCTGATCAAGTCCAGCCATGTCCCTTTCGGTACCAGTCGCCAAATCAAGCCAATATGTAGTTATTTCAGTAATGCAGCATCTCACTAGCTCTGTTACATTCTAGACACACAACACCGCTACTAAAGGTTCCCGATTAAATCTCGAAACTCGAACACTAAGATGAAATCGATTCACACGATGTTATCGATAAGAAACAGTTGAAAATATACAAGAAAAATGTTACCGGTTAACGTAACGATACCCGTAACCAATCAACTGATTTAGATAATTATTTTATTGCTGGGAAAAATTGTGTTAAATCGGTGAAAAAATCACCATAGTGTATTGTTAATGGGTGTTGATACCGATTTGTTGGATATAAATCAAATAAGCTAATTGTTCATGTCGTTAATTTAAGGTTAGGTCGATTAAATCGAAAATTGGGTCTGTTTTTTTACAATGTGAAGTTAACAGTAATTTAAATGTAGTAAAACTTGAGTAATATAGAGAATATTGAATTAACATCTATAAACTTCTGTTTGTTCGACTATTGAATAGTAGCGTTTTATATTAATAGTCTAACGCCATACAAGAAAACTACCACAGATGTTTTAGAAAAATTCATTTCAATTTCAGTTTTTCACTCAAGGCAGCAGTTCAAACACTCACCCCAAACTCGAAAGAGACAAACTCTCGACTGGAAACTTACATACAAATGATAGTACCTTTGCAACGAGCATAACAAAAGCTTGGACTAAGATCAACACACATTAGCTCTCAGACTTTGACCTGCACCATTATTTATTGACGAGGAGGACAAAAATATATAGTCACGGATAGATAAAATCAGACGAAGCTACATATTACGTATAGGCATTGTCTGTACGGTCAACGGCAACGTAGTTAGAACTGTATTTATTATTAGTAAAAGGGTGAATTTCTAGTACTTCCACTGTCGTATTTTCTTTGGTAAATAGATGCTACGGATGGGTTTATTCGGGATTGCACTTAATTTAAATAAATCAGTACGTCGTCCATATATGTGCATTATAGATAAATATTGAAATGTATCCAGTCCAAATACTATTGGCAGAAGCTTTCCAAGGGATCATAACCTTGATATCAATACAAGTCGAGACCAACCCCATACGTACAGTTAGAAGGACAAATCGGTGCGTATAGTCGACGACACAATAAGCCCATGTGTCAGCGACAGTTATCTCGCAAGACACCACAATCTCTCCAACTGTCGGTCACACACAGACGGACCCGGGTATAGTTTGATGTATATTAGGGAATAGGCTGGAGGGCTTTCATAGTAACGTATGAATATTTATCTTGTTGGTAGTAGAAAGAAATACTGAGCTGTCCTTAAAAGTCTTAACGCTTGAGGCTACAGAAATCGCAACCAGAGAAATTGCCCTGGTCCGATACTTTGGATGATCTTGCCAACAAAGTTTTGTAGGTTGTTCTTTTTGACTATCAATATCAATATTAACTTACTTTTATCGTTGGATATGGGTTGGTGAATTTTTTAAAATCTATTTTTAACTGTTTCTTTTTTTGTTATTAGCCAGCGCACATTATTTTTTCCTGCTGTATTAATCTTTTAGAATTATTCCAGTTAATTTAACTTTGGAGGGTGCAAACCCTAATTGGTGAATTGTCAAAATGAAACCCATT
The DNA here is from genome assembly GCA_916610215.1 of Omphaloscelis lunosa. Classification (NCBI taxonomy): domain Eukaryota; kingdom Metazoa; phylum Arthropoda; class Insecta; order Lepidoptera; family Noctuidae; genus Omphaloscelis; species Omphaloscelis lunosa. The sequence goes on from OU744253.1 coordinate 21,382,219, forward strand.
GTGATCAATTGTCATTTTATGTGTGTTACGCAATTACCCCGTTATACTTTTTGCATTATCACATCCAAGCTTTTAACTTGGATGTGTTAACTATGCGACATTTCCAAGTTGACTTCACAACTAACAAGCTCACTTTTTTTTCCCAAAAAAGAATTTTTTGTCTTTATTGACTCAGTGGAGACTATGCCATGTGCACATAAAGTTGCACCATTGAATGAAACCCGTTGGACATTGGACATTTCACGTAACTTTTAGTTTGTTCTACACTGGAAATTTTAAATGGACAAGCGTATATTATACTGTGTGATATTGTTATGTTTTGTGTATGAAATATGCGTAATTAGTCAACAGCAGAATGTATGTGATTTAATTTGCATTTATTGTTGGATACTAAGGTATCTCTCATTGGGTTGCCTATCTAATCAATAAATTTTCGTGAGTGTCGATAGGATTACAAAAACAGTACAACAACAGTTCAGCTCCTCTCAGTACCATGAAGTCTTAGGTACCTATAGTTTTGCATAGGTACCAATGTGGAGGATTATGCCATTTTTTATTGCTTGAAGCAATCATTTGGTATTAAGGTGAAGAATTAAAAAAAAACGAAAAGGAGGCCAAAACTTTCATGTTTTCAAGTACTAAGCAATCTTGCCATACAAAACCTTACAGTTCCCCCCCTCCCTTTCCAACACTGACTTAAACCTTTAACGCTTACAAACAGAGCCTGGTCCACCATTCAACTACCATAACACGTACTTGTCTTTGACGTTGTCATACATTGTCGGGCCTTTAACATACGCGTCATTATTTCTTTGTTTCCACTGCTGGCGGCTAGCAAGGGACGGTGTGGGGGTGATATAGATAGTGTGCAGCAGTGTACATCGCAAAATAACATGTGTACAATAATATCGAATAGACAAGGCATGACGTTTGCATCGCTGTGTGTCGCTGTGTTGGGCTGCTCGCCGTGGGCGGAATGTGGACAGAGGTGTGGAGACGGTGTTTTAGTGTTATCCTTTTTTAAGAAGAAATCTCTGAGAGGAATTTCATGGGTTTTATTTGGAAAATCAATAATTGCTGTTTTTTTTAATTTTCATGGGAAGTACTTTGAAATGGAAGATCACAATTTGTTTTTAATGGAACTTGCTCTTCTCTCTTTCTCTTCTTGTCCTTGATTTTTTGTTTTACAAGCTTAATAAAACATGATGGTATAATCAGATTTTTGTTTCATTAAGTTCATGTAAGTTTCATTTCGTAATGTACCTACTATTTTTTATTCGTTATCTAATTAATAGAGTTTACATTAATGATTTATTATATCACTCAGTTTTAGCAATGATCTTTTTACAATCCTATAAAATAACAAAGCCTACTCCATAGTTCCGGTCATCGGCTTAATTCGTGGTGACGTCATCGGTCGGTGGTCTCGACTCAGTTTTTGCATTTTATCATATCTGTGTGTCCGTTTGTTTTGCTCCTGTCTTGCGTTCGTTATAGTCAACTTTACTTATAATGCACCTTATTACCTGCATGTTTTATTAAATTTTATTTCGTTTTGTTTGACGATTTTGTATTAGTTGGCTTTTATTGGTTTTTGTCTAACTTATTGATTGCACATTGTTGATTGTGTTTTTTTTTTCGGAAAATCAATGGTCTTTTTTGAGGAAATGCCGTCTAATAACAATGAGTAGCTGATTTAGAAAATATTCTAATTTTTTGTATCCAGTCATTGACAGATAAGAGAATTAACAACTTAATATTTTAATATATTTCTTACACAGCTTGATTATTACGGGAAATGGTAGCCATTTTCGAACCAACCGTGTGACTGAACATGGAAAGCTGTTCCTACAAAAACTGGTCACACTTAGCAGTCATATCATGTCCTGTTAAGGTAATGATAAATTAAACCACTAACCATGAGAATCCAACCCATACATAGAAAAACGTCAACATGAATTAGAAAACACTCACAGAAGGAACAGCTACATCCCTATCAGCTACATCCCTAAATCAATCATAAATCTTGAACCATAAATCACAATCTAACCATCCTCTTCTCATCTAATCTCAACAGTGGGTCAGCACAACTTATGATACAAATGACGATCACGTCCAACGATAAGTACAGTCACGGAGAAAAGTTAAAGGTCGCCAAGGATCGATCGCCGCAGATGTCGGCATTAATCGGAGTGTTTAATCCGTCCGCCGGCGAATAAATCAACGCTAATTGTACCTATTTATATTTATCAAGGAACCACTTCGCCGGGAAGAGTTTGCATTGCGACTGTACATTTGCTATTTTGTTTTATGATGTTGTAGTCTGATCGATAAATTGTTACGGGTTTTTTTTTTATATTGTGAATGCTTTGCTTGTAGTTGATAAAAGTTATTTTATTGTTATGAAAGTTGCATCAAAACAGCTTCTGATGTAACGAGATTACGATCTGAAGCATACAAAGACAATAAAAAACAACTTAAAAATATCTAATTAACAAAGATCAAATTTAAAATTCTGTGGATTACCCAGCAAAAGGTTTTATCCGAAAATATTTTCACAAACACGTTACGCAAACCATTCTGCTTATTAATTTTGTATTAATTTAAAGTGCAAAACAAGCGTGTTTCTCATTATCTATAATCAAAATAAACGAAACGTTAATTTTAACGATAATTTAAAAAATAACGGTAAGAAATAACGACAAAAAATATAATTATTTTAACTTTAAAATTATCAATGAAGTTTTTGTGAAACAATGTTACTGTAAAAATCGTGTTTTTATGTTTTTTAAAGTGAGAATTTTGTCAAATTACACTATAAAATTACGTAAGTGAGTAGATATTTAAATTTGAAGTTTCGAAAAATTTGGTTGTATAAGTGAAGCGATATCGATTTAAATGACGCCTTTCAAAAGTAATTTGAAGCGTCATTGGCATTCCAAACAACTTCAGTGAAAGAAGTTGAAAGTACCTTTCTCAACTGAAATACGTGTTTACAAAACTCTTCTTACACATAAAAATAAATAGAACAAACTAAATCCCAACATCAAACCGTTTCAAAAATAATAAAGCTCATTTCCATCCATCACTTACATAACATAACACAACTATATAAAAACATAACACTGGCACATAACACTAAATCATAAACATAACATAAAAAGGAAAAAACGGGCGCCCACAAAAGAATGACCGCGGTACAGTCGGAAGAAATGACTCGAAATCTATAAATCTAGCGTGTGTAGCGGGCCGATCTCTGAAACCATCACAAATATGTCAAAAAAGGCTATAAACCGTCGGCGGCTATATAGCCTGGAGATGCTTTATAAGTTATTATAACAAACACAATGAGAAAACGGAGATATGTTATTATTAGCCGATTGATGAGACGATAGCTGAAGATACCATAAGTCGCCGTGACTGATGCTAGGAAACTTTTAATGTTCAGTAATTTATAGTTATTGTTGAAGCCAAATGTTATATTATTGTTAGTTTGTTAGTCGGGACTTTTTGTTTGGTATAAATATATTTTTTTGTGAGGCAATTCGTTTTGATGGGAATGGGAGAAAATATAAAATATGTCGTGCTTTCTAGGACAAGAATGCAGGAGTCAAAATAAAGTTTCTCTTGATTCTTCTTAGTAGGCGATGGCCGATGGGTCGTCTGTCATTTCTGTCCGTTATGTATATGATCTCTCTCTACTTCTGGCTCATACTTAAACAAATAAAATGGGCACTTGAAATAAACAGCATAATTCTTGTGAATACACAAAGATAAACTCATGATTGTTTTCTTGTCTCATACAAAACCAATCTCACCTCTTCAACCTTTTGCGAAACAAAGTCACAGAATGGTGGAATAAAATAATATTAGCTATAGATATCTACTGCCAGTTTCTGATATCATGACTATGTGAAAATGGGACAGGTGAGATACAAACGCAAACATTATACTAAGTGACACCTATATTTCTAGTTAAAGCTGTCTTATCAAATCTTAAAATTATCCTTATAATCGTTGGGTACAGTCGCAGAACAAAACAGGTAGGACCGAGGACATTTACATAAAAAATGTTGACTTGTGGCAAATTGTGGGCGTTCGCTTCGTTGGCTTTAATTCAGTCTGGGTCCCGTATTAATAATATTTATGTAATATACGTTACAGTAAAATATCTTGAGAGTTATGCCCCGTGGAATCTCATTTAAGAGGTAAAATTTAGTGACGGGCTCTCTCCTTACGAGTTGGGCTATATTTTGGTTAGATATTTTTGCAGTTGAGTGTACTTGATGATATATTTTTTAAACATTGTATTGTTTTTATGTAAATGCGAAGTGAAGTTATGGGATAGATCTTTCCCCAGCAATGAAAAACTATAGACGCAATAAAAAAGGCCGCGTCACACAGCAATAGCATAAGTCGACCGCACAGTCATAATTATGATAATCACCAAACTTCTCGGAACTTAATCACCGAGGCACGATGAATAAAGACACATACATAAAATTTTACGACACACGTCCATCCTATCAGATGTCACTGGAACACAATTAACACTAATAGAAATCGAATTTCCAAGTAAATTCTTGTAGTCTCAGGTATTTGACCGTGTTCGGTGCGGGTCACGATTGGCCCGCGTATCTGACTCATGTATGAGACAAATTATGCAGATGTCACAGTTATATTTGGAGGAAAAGCTTTTGTTGGTGATTGTACTTTTAAGGTTTTGTGATAAAAGGAACATTGTTTAGAAGTTGGCAAATGCTATTGTTTTGGATTTTCGAGAGTTCAGTTTGGCCTCAGTTAGCATTGAAAGACTGCGTATGATCAAAATCTTATGAAACCATCATTGTACCTTATCCGAAAAATAAACTATCATGGATATATATATATATATCTTTCACTTTAATTTCTGGGTTAAAATCTAGCCAAGTGAAATATTTGTCTCTCTCTATAGAATTGAACCTTCTTAAGGGGCAGCTACTCCGGTTTTCAGAAGCCATTAATGTACTAGAAAAGTTTTCATCACAGTCATCACATGAAGAGAAATTTATAGCCGTATAAATCCTGACAATATTTTAAAGAAAATTATCGTCACTCGAGACATGTATATCACTGAAATATATCAGGATTATGAATCTTCACGGTACGTGTCATTTCATCAAAATCCGATATTTATCGCTAGAGAGCGGTGCCAACTAGACGCTTTAGTTACAAAGCTATAATGTGCTGATTTAATAGGTTTTATTATATGATGTTGAAGACCTAATAGGACCCATTGGTTCTCCTGTTTTCCGCCACGAAACCATTCTAAAAGTTATTAAGAATTTTCCTAGATGTTGATGTCTATGCGCCCTATTGATATTCGTCCCTATGGTCTATTTTGGTCCTTAGATTAGTTAGCATAGGACACGATAAAAACGCAGTTTAATCCGTACATTACTTCTTTTAGATATTAAGTCATCGCTATGTTTGTTAACATTGAAATGTTATTAGATTTTGTTCGTTCAAACCGAATTTCGAGTAGTATGTAATAATTACAGATTAGATCCGCCAGAAATCCCTTTAAAACAGTGATTAATCACGAGATATAGAATCAGTTAAGTAGTCAATTAATTATCTTGTCTATCTTCATGATTCTAAATTGAAAAACTATCAAAAATGGGGTAACAAACTCTGTCTTAATCAGCGAACTGTGCGTAAACAAATGAGTAAGATTAATACAAGCATCACTTTGATATCAATACTTGTCTATCAACAAAAGGTTAGTTCAGACGGCGAGCGACGCGTCTTGATACCTCGCGACGCGGCGCGACAGCTGCGCGACTAAAAATACCCGCCGGACGCACGATTCCGCGTTTTTCACTGTCAGTGCGCGCATCAATTTCTGTCAGCATTTGTTAGCCAATGACAGATGTTTTACGCCTCCAACAATCGCACAATTTTTGATGTGCATTCACATTAACCCTTCAGTTATCTATTATATGGATTATTTTGGTCTGGCGTGCGTTTTGTCGTAAAGTTGTAGTCGGATAGAACAGGACGCCTTGTAGTTGTCAGTCGGGTAATGACAAGTGTGTAAGGACGTATTTATGTAAACCCTTTGAGAGACTGTTTTAGAATTTAGAAGTGGTTGGTATGCATGCCTAGCTTATTAGTGGGAGTTGTTTAAATATCGTCGTAATGAGTTAGATAAATGAGTGACAGCTCTTGGGCAATGATTGGGTGGTATTAGCCTGAGATTCCACGAAGTGCGAGTCTAGTCACGCTTTAATTAAATAATTGAGGAACGGTTTTAGAATCAGCTGCACGTCCACACAATCGATTTGACGATAAACTTAAATAAGTAGGTGAGTAAATACTGAAATAAATGCTGTGCCAAAGTGACGTGTTATCAATAGACTAGATGACAGCACATTTAGAACATCTGTAGTTCTAAATGATTCACACATAGACATCAACACTTGTACTGCACCACGATGAAAAATAAATAATTGAGCAATATCTGCTTCGATTGATGCTTTGAACTTCTCTCATTCATCGCCAGCACATCCTTTCTCCAAAATTTCATAGAATGCTATCGCTATGACTGAAATCGGCTAGATGACATCATCATCTTCATTCATTTCTAAGTTAAGCTCTGCTTTCAAGTAGCCCTCTATAACCGTATGGATTACTAATCTGCAAGCCGATCTATAACCTGAGACATCGAGCAGAACTAATTGTCTCACCCTGTTAATATCCTCTTACTCCAGCACATCAACCATATAATAATACTAATTCACACAAATAATAATAATAATAAATCAGTTGTTTCATAGCTCACATAGTTCGGAGCACTGGATCACTCACAGAGTGCCAGTGTCGCGGCACCGACAACTGATATATCACGCGATTAGAGACGTTGTCATGCGTACGCGCACCGAGCAAGATGGCGGAAGAGGGATAAAGGGAGATGATAAGTTATCTATTTTTTTAATGCTAAGCTTTTTGCAATGAATCCAAAAAAAACAATTAATTAAAATTAATTTTAGGGCAGAATTGGTTTCAATCAGAAAACTTACTAAAGTATTTACTCACTTGCATCTAGAACGGGGTACGACCCACCAAGCTACCAGGTTAGGGGTTAAGAGAGAAGAAATTTTCCGCAATCTGTATGAATTCAGCTGTTAAAGAGAACCAAATTAGTATGTCCATTTGTCAATCGGTGTGTCGTTATGTCACCTAAGGTAAAGTAGGAAGTTAGAAACACTTTTATGTTGCGCCTATTAGAAGCACGCTTCTTCATACTTATGTGGACTTAAAGACAAATTCTCTATCAACTAGATAACAATGTAACCCTGCAATTATGACGAGAGGTATCAGCGTAGAGCTATTTCGGTTGCTGCTTATTTCGAGACGCGGTTTGCGTTGATAACTCAATCACGTACAAAATTTGTTTATGATAGCGTGAATTTAAAGAGGTGACGAACTAAATAAGTTGCAGTTATTACTGAAAGAGATTGGGGTGTAGCGCAGTTTCTCTTGGTAGTAGTTTACTTTCATTTGAGCTAGGTTTTTGGACATAGGAAAAGCGCAAGTCAAACGAACACCTGCCGTAACAATCCAGCTTTAATTATTTAACACTAATTACGACCTAACCATGATTAATAATAATGTGACATGCATCCAGTCATCAGATAATGACAAAAACACAATCTACACAGTCTTGGCACAAAGACTGGAAAGTGACAAGTGAGCTATTGAGCGAGATATGACAACTGCGACACTGAATAGATAAGTACAGAAGGCCGGCTCCATACAACGAGCACAAATGGGTGCACGCACACAGAGATGTTAAGTAGTGCGATCTCAGTCGAATGCCAGTCACGAATAGACGCGAATGCGCTTGCTCTCACTGCACGTGTAGCGTGTCTGTGTGTGTGCGTGTTCGCTCGTTGTAAGGAGCCAACCTTCTGTACTTACTTATTTTGTGACTTACATATAAATAGACATGTAGATGTCACAGATTCTTTTTTGATTTAGTCTGTGAATAATGGTGCTACACGGTTTGTGAAGAAAGTGCGTTTGTCTACTTTAATTTAAATTACTTAATGTCACCTATTTTGACACTCAAATAGCTGATTATTTTCTAAGGTAAATAAAAGCTTAAAGACATCCTAAAGTTTTCATTGATGACACGTAGTCTGTTTTATTGTATAGTCGACATTAATAATGGTTTATCTTAATGTAAAGGTTACGACTGAAAACTTGCCTACATGTTGTTGTTTTTATGCGCAACATCGTTTTTTGTAAATTATATAAAATGTATTTTCGGATAGGTACATATTTTTTTATATTGCTATGTTGACTCAAATTTTAATCCTGAATTCAGCAGGAAGGGTATGTTTTGTTTTTGATAAATGTCGGTTGATTTGCCGGCTTTGATACATGGGGATTAGTCGCATTAATTTCGTTTGGGTTGATTCTCTGGGTCTTAGAAATAATGACCCATCAAATAAAACTAAAAAGGAGGGACCAGAATCGATTGATTTATAAACATCATTTATTTCAAATCGATTTAAAGGAGGTTCTTATCGGACTCATTCATTTTGTTTTTTATCGATTTTAAAAGGGGTGTTTCTCAACCGTCCCTGAGAATATATTATCATTTTTTACCCTTTATAAACGGAGGAAGTCGCCGATTCGACTTTTAAACTTTATTAGTAGAAAACAATCAGATAAACAACTGTTTATGTAGCAGCAGAAGGACCAACTGTGAGAACCGGGTTGTACATTTTGGTCCTTCCGATTTCTTTAGCACAGCGAGGTTACGCGTCCCTAAGATAAACTTTAAAAAAAAACACAGCATGATAAACATGTGACAAGACAAGTGTCCTGGTTGTCTCAATTTACCCCAATATTTTTAAGAGACAATAACAAAAGACATGAAAGTAAGTTCAAACTCAAGCACAACATATGTGTAAGTCGTTAAACGCTAACAGCCCAAAAGGCAATAAGTCACACAAGACTATAAAAAATCTCGGGAGACCAAAGTCCACCTGTCGAAATGATTAACATGACTGACAATCCTAAAATGACTTATTATTCTAATGTTTCCCGCGACCTTCATACAAATAAGGTGTCTGGTAATCCTATATTATAAAAAACGTAATGAATCAAATCAAAGTCCAATCACGCAGAGCTATTTATCATGAGGATCGAAAATGAATAAGTAATAGTTTTTTTTTGTTTGTTTGTAAGACACTGGCATTTCCTTTGCCGTGAGAAACGTTTAACAGACAAAATAATACCTTAAAGAAATATCAATGAGCACCGGAAAACGAAATTAAAGTGTAAAGTATGAAGTGGAAACACTTAATCCAAAGAATACACTATCAACCATTATCAACTCAAAATTATCCAGTAGTAAAGAACTTAAGTAATGAAAAAACTTAAGTAGGTACGTAAACACCACGCTAATACAAGCTGAAAAGTCTTTACTAAACCGTGATCGCCTGCCTGCGTTACATGAGCATGATACAGCCTCTTTTCTGAAATTTTTGTAAAAATTTACGTCACTTATTAAAATAGTAACAGCGTATTTTAGCCAGGGACCTGTCGATAAAAATCGGTATTCCTATAAAAAAATCCATAGCCTAGCGATCAATCTTATAAATCAACGTTTCGCTACAGACCATGGCTAATCCACTTTGTATAAAAAATCTTCAAAAGTAACAATAAATTCGACTTAGGCTCACGGGCACATAATTTCATAAATCGTTATGAATCTAAAATCAAGAGGAAATAAATTAAAACCATCAGCTCCTTAGTTGACAGATGTTCACGTTTTAGTTATGGTCGGGATGATCAAGATCAATTTAAGTTTCTGAATTCCTTTTAGAAACACCTTAACACTAAGTATTCACTAATTACTAGTCTTTCAACACAGACCGGAACCTAGGCAAAGTATATATTCGGTATTAGACGGAAAGGAATTGCACTTATTTAGTATTGCATCGATATCTATTAAAACAACAACGTTTTGCCGATTTTCAGCAAGGTGTTTGAAAAAGTAATGTTAAATCAAATGCTCAATCATTTTAATCTTAATAATTTCCTACACGATCAACAGTATGGTTTCACCAAAGGACGTTGCACAACCGACGACGCCGGTGTCACTTTATTAAAACACATCTTTAATGCTCCCATGCATTGCAAGAGGCACGAGATGCAATAGGCATCTTTTGCGACCTATCCAAGGAATTTGATTGCGTAGATCATGAAACACTGCTCTTGAAACTTGAGCATTACGGACTGGATAAACTTGCGCTGAGCTTAGTAAAATCATATTTGAATGATAGACTGCAGCAAGTTCAAATAAACGGTGTAAATTAATTGGGTTTAAAAGTCAAAATGGGCTTTCCACAGGGCTCGATATTGGGTCCATTGCTCTTTTTAGTATATATAAATGATTTACCTAATTTACTGAAAAACCGACCGAGTTAACAGACATGACCAGGAGCTTGACGACGTAAAAACGCTATGCTTAAGTTCCATAATTGGTATACTGTAAATAATTTTATTGTAAATAATTTGGCATTAAATGAGTAGAAAACTAAATGCATAAAATTCGCGTTACCGAATGTTAGAAGTAGTGAATATCCCGTTGTATTAAATAAGGAGACACTAGAATTCGTCGAAAAAACGGTTTTCCTGGGGATAACGTTGGACTCTAAACTACAGTGGGGTCCTCACTTAACATCACATACAGGGCGGCTAAGTTCAGCCGCTTACGCTGTTTGAAAAATCCGCCAGCTAACAGACGTGGATACCGCGAGACTGGTCTATTTTAGTTAATTTCATAGCATCATGTCTTACGGTATTTTCCTGTAGGGACGGGCTGCAGATATTGATTCTATCTTTATTCTGCAAAAGAGGGCCGTCAGAGCCATCTACAACCTCCGCAGACGCGAGTCTCTAAATGAACTGTTTAAAAAAATTAACATCATGACGGTACCTTGTCAGTATACATATGAAAAAATTATGTATGTTCGAAAAAATCGACATCTTTTTAGTAAGATAATTGAAAGGCATAATTTTAACATTACAAATAGGAACAAACTAAAACAACCACGTTTTAGATTGTCTAAAGTACACACTTCTTTTATGGGGTACTGTGTAAAATGATAATAAAATACCACTCGATATTGTTCAACTAAATGAGAAGAAATTTAAAACATGCATTAAACGCACACTATGTAGACAAGCATATTATAAGTTGGATGATTAAATAGTAGATAAAAATGCTTGGCTTAATGCTGGTCCTGCTCCACAGCCACTTGGGCTCACTAGTTAAAATTTTATTATTGGAAAGAGTTCCTTCCCCTTTTGTAAATTTTGTTTTTGACATTACGAACTTAATGTTTATTTTTGTTTTACCAAGTGAATTACTGAATGCTCCAATTAATAATGATTTTCTTTCTTTTTGGTGGTAAAATTCTATTAATTTCTTAAATACATAGCAAACTATAGTTTTGTATAATTTAGAAGCATTTTATTTTTGTAAATGACATTTATTAAGATGTATGTTGACTTGAAAGAGCATGGAGTTGAGAGTATGTCATGCTCACTTAAATGTCGCACTGATGGTGGCGAGTGTGTTGGATCATTCGGTTCCCTACAAAATGGTTGAGCTGGATGATGCTAAAAATGAATAGAACTAACCCCGTGATCCCGTACCTACCTATATAATTGCCCGAACTGATGATGGTGGAATATAAGGTCTCATAATTATGCAAGCTTTTTGTCAAATCGATCACGATTCTAAAACCGTTAATTTGTTAGTACCGTTAAAAATAGTAATTCGGTACCTCAAAATGTTCTCAACAGCACCAAAAACAATGTGGCGTTAGTAATTAAAGCAATTACAATTCCCTACGCAATAATATCAATCAAAATCATTAGGAAAATTACAATTTTCAAAGCAATTTAAAATGCCATGGTTCTCAACGAATCGGTATATAAATTAATAGGCGGCGATCATTCAATCGATTAGTTCTACTAAATGAAATAGGTACGGAGTTTAAACAATGCCTACAATAATAATTATTATAACTGTAATTATTACGAAAGCATCTGTTACTTCACGCTGGTAATCCTTTATGGGATGAGCAGACTTCTAAAGAAGCGTTGGTGTTTTGAAATACAGTGTGAGAGCTTTTAGACCTCCAATGTTGTAAGAGGAAGAAAGTCAGAAAACAGTTGTATTTTTTCCATTCGAATATGTTCAGGCCTACAGTAAAAAAAGTAAAAACAATATATACCTATAAAAAGGACATTTCTTATCACACAAACTATAAATAAAACGTGTAATCACATATTACAGATTTAAAATAAGCTCAAAATATTAAATTATTTTATAATAATTGTAAGGTGGTGCACACACTGTGCGAGTTACTTGGTGTAGCGACACGCATCTAGAAAATATTACTTTGGTAAGTTTTTAACAAACAGATAAAATTCGGATTTATGGTTTGGATTCTACTTATTTCCTTTTCGGAAAAGAAAAATAGGATTCAATTGAAATCAAATGATTAGCACGGTTCTTCAGCACGAAGTCGTTCCGCAGGGCAAAGCAGTATTAGCTGCATTCCGGATCTTTACAGTATTGTCTACTTACTTATCAAGAGAAATATGGACTTCTAAAGCATAAGTACCTAATTTCCAAATACGAGCTATGTTATCTCACGTGTAATTAAACACAAGCCGAACATAAACCGCGTCACAACGCGCGTCCACAGTGCGGCGACGGCCTTACGCGCTCCAGTCCGCATTTAGACGGCGGTTATAAATTTTAAATATTACGATAGGGCATTAAGATTTGAATAAACATGTCGCGTTGTCGCCGCTCGTGACGTCGCGCGGCACACATTATTGTCGCTTCACGCGTCGTGTGAAGTTGTCACAACTTACGCGATAGATGAAAACCGCGTCATATTTTGTTACTCTCTTTGGCTGAAAACTGTGAGGTATGAATGAATATAATTGCTGGCTAAATGTAGAGTGTTACGTGCTGGTGGTGACGAAAAAGTGACTGTTAAGGAAATGCTCGTAAACTCGCATCTTAGGGACTCTTGTTCATGCCTCGTCATCTTTCAGCTTTAATTACTGGAAATAGCATCTAAGTGTAGCCCTATATGAGACTAGCGTCATATGAGGCATTCACTAACTATTTTTGAAGTGAAAACTTCTTTAGGCGCGTTGGGCATTTTTGAGATAGGACTAAACAATTGATTTTGTGACATTGTGATGACACCAGCTTTTGACCATTAAAAAGACATCAACGCTTCAATTACTGCGATGCGTGGAGTAAAAGACATCAACGCGTTGACTCTGCGGTGCCGATTTGTTTTCAAGCTTTCAGTTCTGTAGGCACTCCCGGAGTGCCACTGTTTTTTTTTTGCCGATTCGACACTATTAAATAAGTACCCCACCGGTCATCGAATCTATGGCTAATATGGCTGCTGATTCAATGCTACTTCATCTTCCTTATGAGGTACTGTTGCATGAAAAGGCTTTTAACACTTCAACCAGACCATTGAAGGCAACTAAGAACAATACCGACGACGCAATCACACTGCAATCACCACTCACCAGTCCACTAACAACTGACCAAAAGTACCGCCGCCCATCGCTGGACATCTAAGCCCATTGTCTGCCTAAAAATAAAGGCATATACATACAAAAAAAATTGGCTCGTAGGTGCATCACGAAATATTTTAATACAGTGGACGGAGACGCGTATATCTTAGTATCGCGGGAAGACAAAAGCGGGGATCTCGTGCTATACCACGTCGGAGATTTATTCCGACGATATCATTGAATGTGGACGCGCGTGTGTGCGAATGCGCCCGTGTGAACTGCGCTCGTGGTACGCCGGGCAGGGCTAGCAAAAGTGGGTTTGGGGAATTAATTAGAGGCAAAAACTACAGAGAGATTAGAAATGGTTGATGTTGTTCTATGCATTTGAGTAATACCTTGATTACCTACATATATCGAGTACAGTGGCGAGACATCGCCAAGAGAGAAGTCAGCCGAGTGCCGACTACTCGACATGTGTAATCAAAACATAGAAGATTCGCGTCCGTCTGACTATGCAGTTGAGTCATAGAGAAGTAAATCAAATCACAGTCTGGTGATTCAATAGTTTGCTGACTTGACAAAGGTTTTGAAAGGCTTCTTAACCAAATAATAAGAATAGGCGTGATGAATGTCAATTAAAGTGAGATTAGTTACAAAATAGGTCCATGTTTGTACCATATTTGATACAGCTACGTTGCTTTAACCTTCATATTCAGCACTACATGCCTAGTAAACACGCACATAAACGCAAGTAACGCACGTAACGTTAATATCAAGGACTCAAGGCCACAATCCTAATGTCCCTTACGACCAACAAAGTAACTCATAATCATAACCCTCAATTGAGTCCCTGAAAATTGCTCGAGATTACAAGCGTTTGATAAGAGACTTGAAGTAGGTACTTTGAGTTTTTATTGACTATACCTAATAATCACTTGTGTTATCGTAACACAGAAATGTCACATAAAACAGACAAGTTAAATACGAAAAAAAAGACAGATTTTCATTATCTGTCCAGTCCGCAAAAAGCTCAGCGAGAAGATACAACAGTTCACTAAATGTAGGCCTTTAAAGAAATAAACCGCACGAACTTAATTCATGGCATCAGAAGCGCGCCCGCCAACCCTATAATCATGACGAAAGTAAACGATAGTGCACACAAGCGAGACTCGCGACCGCGACCACAAATCGCGAGCGACAGCCAACAGGTAGCAGGTCGCACGCATTGTTTCCTGGAACCAAAACTACGAGACGCTATCGAAACGATTGATATACGATCAGACTCGGAATGTTTTAGTAAAATGCACCAGCTTTGCGTTTTAACCTCTGAATATCTAATAGGGACCGATTTAGAATAATTTATGGACAACGAATGAGACAAAAACAGAACACTATGGGGCCGGCACGGGTCAGATTGGCCGTCCGAGTGTCTGCCGATTTCGTAAGAATCCTTTGCGAGACCATTTATCTGTCAGCCGCGGCTGCGCAACTATGACGTATCTGCGTTTTGTAAGTGAACGCAAGTTTATCGGCAACCTGTCCAGAGAATCGACGAGAAATGGGCTCAGTTGAGCGCATTAACAACGGCTTACCCATACAAAATCATAATAGCCGGTAAGGAAACTACGATTGAGAGCGATCATTAATTACGGGTGCCTAACAAGCGGCGAACGGGGAAAGGCGACGTCGACAATTTATCCGCGAGATCGACTCGTTACTTAGATCGGTTGGGGCGCGCGACGATAGATGGCGTGCTGCGGCGCGAGCGCATATCAGATGCACGACCGGCGCGAGCGACGCGGTATCGACCGATTTACGGACAGTGTGATCATATTAGAGACTCTCGGGCTATCTAACGAGCGTTTAGAATATGAGTGTGCGTGATAAACACCCACAGTCTTGCAGATAGTCTTCTGCGGTAATGGGAAGACGATTTATGATTTTGTTCGATTAAATTCGATTTGCGATTCTGCTCCCTAAATTGGCAGTTAAGTTTGATGTATAACCTATATCTTTATTGTCAATCAGTTCCTAACGGTGCAATCGATAGACGCTATAAATAACAAAGGTACGTCAAGGTATTTTATTGATCAGAAAGCGGCTTGAATAGCTCGAGCAAATTCCTGTAGCTGCAAAGATAACTAGTCCTAGCTTATAAAAAGTCGCACACCATAAACTACCCTAACACTAGAAAACAAAATAAAAGCCGTCTCACACGCACCACGTCGCGACTCGACGCGACACGCGCGATCGCGTTGTCGCGCGTTGTCCCCTTAATTAGCCGGCTACCCGAGATGGAATTCATTAGACTCTCTAATTAAATAAAAGGACATGATTTTCCGGTTAAGGTACGAAAGTGAACGTAGGTGCACTCCAAACATGATTAATTAAGAAAAACGAATATGCTTAAATAGTAAGTAATGTCTGTTCTAATTAAACGTAAATCGCGTGCGGTTCCTTGTCGATGCTGGATCTGGGCTGGTATCGTAACTGATACCCTTTTTTTGTTGTTGGTTACCTATTGTTCGGTATCACTTCGTTTTATAAAACAAAGTGCTAAACTTTTTTATGTGTTGGCTATGCGTGTAATGAGTCTGAGGAATTTTGAACGAAACTGAAAGTTGCGTGAATCTCTCCGGCCACAAAAAAATTAAACGTTATTTTTAAGTTTAGTCATTATTGTCTGCTAATTTTGTACGTGTACCTAATCACGATTAGGCATTTATACCAACAAAGCAACGAAATCCATTACGATAATAAGCGATTTATACATATTATACTCCTTTAGTTTATCTGGTACCCACAAATAAACTGAGGTCATTAATCCACCTGGTGTGCATGATTATTTTAATTCAATTATTTTATAGCCAATCCTAAACCAGATACCTGAAATAAATCCAGCATTACAATACAAAAACCTACTTATTAAAATTTGATGATCTATAAAACGATACAAATGATCAATTCCACTATTAACTATACCAGTAGTAAATGTTTACTATGATATTATTTCTATCAAATCGTATTTAAATTCACAAGTCAGCTATAAATTGTATGATAAGTGTAGTTTCCTCAGAATGACTACCGAGCGTACCTGTCGCCTTGTTATGCACTAATGCTGCAGTGAAACATCGAGTGCCAAATGTTTATCGGAATATCTACAATAATAAGTATTTGAAAGTTGTTAAATGTTGTGTAAAATCTTAGATTTAAATATAGGTTAGATAAGAGTTACATTCTTATCTTTTATGGACATAAATTCTGAATACTGTAGCTCACATATGAATATATATCCCGGTTACTGATAGGAACAAAAATGAGGAAATTAAATAGAATTAATAACATACATACATACCTATAGTTGATGTGACGGTAAGTCTATATTATCCGACTGTACACTATTGAAATGAGGTCTCGCTTATTATATAATTACACCTTTACGTTAGTCCCATCCCATTACAAATATATACTCAAAATATTTACAAAGAAATCAAACACGTAGTATTTACTTTCCCAAGCCACTACGGTATTTATAGAATTTCCTTTTCTAGGACTCCAGAGAAAAGTACATACCATTTTTCTTTTAATTCATATCAGAAGATATCGCTGGTGCATCTATCACCGACAAAGACGTCCACTCGGGTTCGTTCTCGAGCGATGATTGATGGCAGACCTGATAGATAGCTTGCATGATGTACAGCGTCTCGAGAAAATTGCATCCATTCGACACTTACCTGCAAAGGATACACAATATTTATTGCGATATTCCATACAAGACTATATATAATGGGGTACGGAAATTATAATGCGGAAAAATGGGTTATGTAATTTCGTTTTGCAACGAGCCTTTAGTTGGTATATTAGAAGAATTATTAAAAGTTTACTACCTAATTGCATTTCGATTGTAATGCCGTACGTAGGTATGTACTTAAAACATTTATCCATAAATATATATTTACTTATCAGTGGTATTTCCAAAGGGTAGACTTATCATTTTCCATTATTGCCTCTGCCTTAAGAATCACGTGCAATCAATCACTCATAAAAAATAAATCAAAACCGACACACGAACCTTACCAAACCACATTCAAAAACCCGCACGAATAACGCATAAATCCGTATAATAAATTTCAAAATGCTATGATAATTACATGCCTGTTCGCTTTCCCTTATGAATAAGTAAGCCATGTCACGGCGTGTGACACGTGTCGCGCGTCACGCGTCACGATCGACGCGTCACGCGGTGTGACGTCGCGTCGTGTCGCGCGGCTGACGTGACGCGCGATCGTGTGTGACGGGGTTTAGAAAATATCGCGTATTAACATAATTCTATTGATATTTACGCTGGATTATGTTTTTAGGATAACAAGTGTGATTTTTTGCGATTTTCGTTAACTGTAAGTATATGCTGTCAATGAGTTTAATCCCAACCCCTTTGACTATTTAACTCATTTTAACCTTTTGGAGATCCATGTTAAGCAGTTTAAGACTGTATCTAACACAAGTTTTCCTCAGATTTTAAAATCATTATACGCAGAACTATAGGAAACTAGCTACTGCTACTATTTGGCTAAATGCTTATTTGCCTTGTTTCCGACACAATCATTTGCAAAAGACACAGAAATAAAGACGGCATGGTGTTGAATCGTGATGTTGTATGCTGCGCTGGTCGACGTCAATACGTCAACGCCGGTTTTCGCTGAAAACCAGCGCTGGGGCTCTGTCTCGCATAGGGACGCAGCATTATGCTGAGCGAGCGATCTTTTTTGTTTGTGTTCTTTATTTGCGTCATGTTTACCGCGAATAAATGTTTTTTAATTCGTTTTTTTTATTTGTCCTTAGTCTCATTCTCAACATTGGTGCAGTTCTCTTCCTCTACTGCGTACAATCTAGATTGATGATTGTTGTCAAGATTCTGACATAGACATTAGAGAAATATTCTACATGTCGGCTACTAATCACGCCGTTATTTTCTAAGAGGCCACTGGGGTAAATAGGATACTTCAGAAAAAGAGAATATCATTCATTTCTTAGTAAAAATACTATTATAATTATTTACTCAAAATGCTAATGTTTATGAGAAACAAAGAAATATTGTACATAATTATTGAGAAGCTTCTGTAATGCCGACTTGCTTATTTAATTAATATTGATATGGTAATTAACTTTACTGAAATGTAGATAGATCCATATTGCCTAATCCTCAATCACCATTAGATCCCCATCAATATCTCATACAAGTTGGCAGACGAGAAAGTTCCTTAAACATTTTTCAAAACAGAACAATAACCGTATCTCAGATCGGTAAAAAGCGACAATATTATATTTTCAATTAATGCAAACTGCATTTGAGGAACTCCCCCCCACCTCAACCGTGGAAGCCTCCCTAACTCGCGCCAACTCTCATAAAGACGAAGCTTAAAATTTTATTCTGCGTAGGGTTACCTCACTTGTCACATCAGCGATTGCGGAAGATATACCACATTTCAAGGGGGTATATCTGCCGGACATAAGGTAATTGTTTTGTTCATTTAAAACAAAAAGGCTCGCCCCCTGTTACATGGAACTGAAACATAATACCTGGCGAAATGTGGGTGTACTATAGATGCACCTCTGCCTAACCGTTCGGGGTATACTGGCGTGATTTTATGAGTTTGCTTGTTCAACATTCATTTATGTTTTCATATATTTACCTGTCGAATGCGCGTCCTTATGTAGTAATAATTACACGCGCTTTATTGTATAATATTGCTTCATGAATTATGTGTAACTTCCCATTGTTTTTATCATAATAATATATCACAAAAAGCAATCACCCAAAAAGAAATACCGTTACAGTTTGACACTGTTTTTTTTTGTAGTACAAAAGATATTTGAAAAGTAGCAGCCCTAGCTTTTTGCCCTATGTGGGAGCAGAGTTTATGCTCTTGTGCAAGTCTGTATGTTTGTAGTTTCATTTGGTTATCGTATTTATGTTATCTGATTAATTCAGTAGTTTTGTAAACTTTTTTCTACATTGTGTTTTTATGTAAATAAGTGCAACTTTGTAATGAGATTGGGATGGATGAAAGGAGATGAATAAACATTTTCTGAGATTTCTTTTGTATAAAACAGTTCGAGATATAGTGATCCTACTCAAAAACCTTCATCAAATAAAAATATGAAATGATAAATTGATGCCAACTAATAGGTAACAAAATAGTTAATACCAAATTGGCTCAATATTTTGTATTTCATTTATGTTATCGACCTAATGACAGAAATGGCAGACTCGAACACTGTACCATTTGGAACAAAAGGGGTAGGTTACAGGCACTTAAAAATATGTTTACGGATAGGGGTTAGTTGACAATGAATTTTGCGATACCCTAACAGGGTTCATACCGCAGTTTCAGCAACCGACAGTTATCTTTTATAAAATAATGTTGTGTACATGAGAGCAATAAATAAAGAAATGAAACACTTAAAAATAAATATAAATGAGTATTTATTCATATTTTTGTAATTGTCACTCACTCTAACTAAATCCAGAATGACAAATCAAGACCATAAAATGTGCCGCTACACCAATAAGGTCTTCAAAGGGTCGACGGTAAATACACCAATAGGAACGTACTTCAATTATTATCGAAGGTGCTAAAAGAAAAAAAAGCTTGGTGCTTATTGTTCGAGGAAAGTTAATGAATATTTAACGATTCTCGAAAGACCTGTCATTAACTAGTCCACTAGCAGTTTTTAGCAGAAAAACGATATTTCATACGTTTTAGTATTTCTTTTTATGTTACATACTAGCTTTTGCCTGCGGCTTCGCAAGCGTAAATGTCGGAAAATATCCCACAGGAAACGTGATTTAAAGTATTTATCATATGTCCTAACCCAGGTCATGGCCTATCCGTATGCCATTCATCTAAATCTGTTCAACCGTTATGGCATGAAAAGGTAACAGGCAGATAATAAATCTGTTTTAGGATTCCATATCTCAAAATTAAAAATGGAAACCCTTAAAGGATGACTTCGCTGTCTGTCAAGACCCGTTTTCCCAGGAACGCGTGGAGGCATCAAGTTGAAATAGATTTCAAAAACTTAGGCTAAGCGCGCACTGCAAATTTCGATCGTTGGGATTATTAAAATGCGAAATAAAATCGCAAGCGATAATAATTCCTACGCGCACTCACACACGATTTCTTTTAGCAGTGTGCGGACTCTAGTTAATGGTATTGTTCACAGATTGGCAAATATTATCCGCAACGATTAAAACAAGTAGTACGAGCTTAGCCTTAGATCTAATATATTTGAAAATTGACTTAATACCCGTTTTTATATATTTCATGAATTCATGATTGACTTCTTAGCTCGATAAAAGTATGGCGGGGTGATAATCTATCTGCAACATTCGTTCCCTATTCAGCCCAGTGAAGTATTGGAATAATTCAACTGTTGTATAGTGGTATATTGTGTTCATTTAAATAATAGTAAGTACCTCACTGACTTTTCTCGTACTTAAACCTCAGTTGGCCCGATATAGTTTTTCGAC
Source organism: Omphaloscelis lunosa (assembly GCA_916610215.1). Taxonomy (NCBI): domain Eukaryota; kingdom Metazoa; phylum Arthropoda; class Insecta; order Lepidoptera; family Noctuidae; genus Omphaloscelis; species Omphaloscelis lunosa. The sequence goes on from OU744253.1 coordinate 21,403,373, forward strand.
CGAAGTAATATGAAATAAGAACGACTGGCATCAAAAAAGTGCTGACTGCACATTTTTTTCAAAATCTGTGAACGCAGATCAAAATGTTTCAGAACGTTAAGGCCAGTCTTCTAAGACCGTTTTCTTGTAGCGACAACGATTAAGGTACCTGCCGTTATTGCTCCATCTCAAAATCCATCCTATATATGTTATGATTGACTGCTTATCTCCATAAAAGTATAGCGTTATGATAATCTTTTAAAAGCTTAAATCCGTAATTATCTACAATATTCTAAACTTTTGGATGGTTTTTTACAATTTGCGGCAAACTATAGAAGAATACGAACAGAATGCAATATTGCTCATCCCCCATAGCAAATAGCGTGATAATATTTTTTTTTTGAAGTCTATTGTGACGTTTTCATTATTAGACTTTTAGATTATTCAAACCAATTTTCAAGTTAATCAGACCACACAGTAAAATCCTCCTATGTAAAAATGAATACCCCTGTTCACCCCGTTAGGGGTAGATTTTCAAAAAACCTTGATATAAGTTTTTATTATTATATATATTTTGAGGCTTAAGTATAATTACTGATTTTCGAGTTAATCAGATCTCGCGTTAAAATTCTTCCATACAAACTTTGACACCCCCCAATGCTCCCTTAGGGGGTAGTTTAGAAAAACTAAAAATAGCAAACTTTATAATTTACATAGATAATTATTCGTGCCAAGTTTCAAGTTTATTGACTCAAGAAATAAGATTTTTCATACAAACAAAATTCCCTTTTTTGACCCCCTTAAAGGCCGAATTTCCAAAAACCCTTTCTTAGTGGATACCTACGTCATAATAACTACCTGTGCGCCAAATTTCAGCCCAATCCGTTCAGTGGTTTGAGCTGTGCGTTGATAGATCAGTCAGCCAGTTATTCAATCAGTCACCCTTTCCTATTATAGATATAGATTTGATTGTGTGTGATGCAATATAGGTCAACTGTAATCATGCAATTAAGTGACACAGGCCGTTTGAAAGCAGTTCCCATAATGTCGGTGACGATGAACAATAATAGCACTCGGTAGCTACTCTTAATGTCCCTTGATTCAAAGCCCTAAGATTTAAAACAACACCCAGAGCAAAAGAGGGGTTAGCCAGGGTAGACCCTAACGCTCAAACCACACGTCAGATCAATTAGTTCACTGAAGCGTCAGTAGCAAAGCTAACCAAGTACACTTAACATCCCTAATTCAAGCAACTAGATAACAAAGTCACCAACCCTTTAACTGAGCCACAAAAGAAAACAAACTTATACACAAAACGTACCCGGTCCAAGTTGCCCGCACACACCCCTGGTTTATCTTTATTATTAGTCTGCCGAGCGAAATTATGACGACTGCAAAACGTCGTTGTTCTCTCTCTTTCTGTCTTCCTCTATATCGCTATCTTGCGTCTCGTTCTGGCACGAGCATGCAAGTCTTGCAGTGATTCCTTGTGACGACCGCCCAGGGACGGACGGACTGATGTTTATAAGACCTCAGAGAAGCGAGTTTGGTATTTAGTTTAGTCTTATCTCTGGTTTTATATGTCCTGAAGGGGTTGCCGGAATTCAGATTAAAAAAGAATCGGGTTTTCGTTTGACTTTTAAGTTTTTTCGTGTTTTAGTGACGGGTGTTTGAGGTGAGGCTTTATTGATAAACGTTTCTAATTATCTACCGACGTGGAATGCGGACGGAAGTTGGTAATATTTTCGTGGGCGATATGACTCTCATTTGATATTATTCCATTTTTAATAACAGCCAAAAATGCTAATAAGTTAATAACAAGCTTGATTTATAGAGCGAATCTGTGCAGTCACATTTTGCAACTCATAAGTAGGTATGTATGAGTCAATGCAGCACTAGGAGGTAAAACTGAATCACTCGATATTTCTTTTTGCTTTCAGCGTTTAAACAATCTTACAATCAACATTAACAAGAAAATTAGCATCGTTTAGTAAGAAACCGAATTTTGTTTTTATTTATTAACAAAATTAACAAACAAACACGTTCTAGTCAGTTCTTATCTAAATGCAACCTTTTTGAATGAACACTAAAATGAATACCAATCATAGCGTTATTAATCTTAATAGAAATCACAATATCAAACGTACAATAACACCAATTATACAAAAGACACATATTTATAATATCAATTATTACAAACAAACTAACAATCTAAGGCCCTCGCCACACTTGACAAATCGCAGGCAGTTTGCCCACACACTCGCGATTATTCGCAGCGATCGCCCGCTTTATCAGACGCAGATTAAAATCCGTCCAACTGTCGTACGTGAGTAATAAGCCAATTTGCCATAGATATGAGTAATTGACATGTCGACCTCATATAAAATGCATTCGAGATTTCTTTAATAAAGTTCTGACGATTGTTAATTTTCTTTTGATCATAGTTTTTATGGTGTGATTTGTCATTGCAAATTGAGTGTCTGTATGGAAATATTACTTCTTCTTCTTCACTTGCATTGGCATCTACAGATAGCATAAAACAAGGTCGCTTTTCACGTCTGTCTGTGTGACAGATCTTCTAAACTACACAATGAATTTTGATGCGGTTTGCACCATCATATAGAGCATTATGTATTAAAAAAGTTTATGGGTATTTTTTTTTTTAACTTATGCAGTGTGAGTCTTTATAATGTGCACATATCAAAATGAGGGAATCTATGCTTAATTTTATCGACGGAAAAAAAAAGATTATTAAAAAAAAAAAGAATTAATTAATTTGTTGATAGTATACCTAATTATATCTATGGCTAAGATTAATTCCTGTCTCATTGTGACATTGACGTGACCAGTTAACCGTGCAATTGGTATGAGACCCACAGGGGTGGAATGGTGTAAATTGTTCAGCTCGTCAATATGTTCAAGATTTTCTAAGAAATTTGAAGAGGCATTGGATAATTAAACTAAATAATTTTGCAGAATCCGAATGAAAGACATGGAAAGATCAGGAGCGCAAAAAAATACCTATAATATAATTAGTTAAAAGTTCAACTTCATGCCAGGTGACAATGTCTAATCATCGAGACATGTCATCAAAATGTACTTAATTGACAGATGTCACTCGTATGACGTTTCTAAAATGTCACTCTCTAACATTTCACTGACATTTCTTTTTGACGACCGGAAACTATCACCTTTTTAAAAGGCCAATCACATTGAAGATAGAATCATTCAGCCAACACCTTACTTATTACCCAAATAATATCAGTTATTAAGTTAACATTACACTGTGTATAATGGCGCGTACACACAGCGCGTTTGACCGGCGACCGGCGCGGACACCAGTGATTTGTGGTTACTTGCAAAAGCGGCGACCTCTGGCGGTGACGTGCCAATTGTCTCCGTCTTGGAAAGCGGTGTAAGGTGGGAGTGATTGGCGCGGACGACAGAGGTCAATTAAAACAGTATAGAGCTAACACTAAAATATATTAAAAGGGGTTTACGTTGTAGGTTGCCGAAATCTGTCATTTAGGATTTTATGGAAGCGTTTCTGTTGTGATTGTAATAGGTATGATAATAGATATGAAGAATCACGTTCGTGGAAATAGGGAAATAAGAAAGGAAAAGAAAGACTCAGAAAACATTGTACGATGGTTGCTTTTCAAACGTCAAGTTACAAGCATATTAAATTTCGAATATCTTTTTATCGACATTATTAATGACATAAAACCTAACAAAAAGTATCTTCCAAATAGATTTTACAACATCCGCCCTTAATGGAAATAAAAAGATAAAGTAGTAATGCTAAACACAATTGAAAATAATAAAACATTACTACCAGACTAAACACAAATACAAAATATAAACCGACGAAAAATAAATAAATAGAAGATTATTCTACTTGTTTATCACTAAACCCATATTAACAACGCACCTAAGATGAGCTATGCGCCTTAAGGGCTTGGTTAAAAGATCGGCTGTCATTTTATCCGTAGGTATAAACTTTATATTTATAACACCCTCAGTAACCTTTTCACGAATAAAATGATATCTCGTATCAATGTGTTTGGTTCTATTGTGGTGGATTGGATTTAGCACAAGTTTCTGTGCACTTTGACTGTCGTTGTATAGCAACACCCTATCAGAAAAACCAGTAATGTCACACACTAACCGTCTGAGAAAAATAGCCTCCTTTGCAGAACTGGTTAAGGACATATACTCAGCTTCTGTAGACGATAAGGCTACCGTCGGCTGCTTCTTACACTCCCAGCTAATAGGTCCGCCCGCTAGCGTGAAGTAGAAACCAGTGTACGACCGACGGTCATGTACACAGTTCGCCCAGTCAGCATCCGTGAATCCACACAAACGTCTACCGACTTTCCTGTAAGTAATACAGTAATCCATAGTACCCTTCAAATACTGTAACACTCTTTTAGCGGCCAACCAATGCCTCTTATCGTAACAGTTATTAAACTGACTTAAATAGCTTGTGGCATAAGCTATATCGGGTCTCGTATTCACAGCTAGGTACATTAAACATCCTATCAAGTTTTGGTAAGGATATTCACCAAGAGATGATGGATTACCTTTCTCCAACTTGTTATTCTCCAAAGGTGTAGACATCTCCTTACAATCTCTCATATTAAACCGCTCCAACACTGCCTGAATAAAGGTCTTCTGACTGACCATGATTTTATCGTCAACACGGTTAATATTTATGCCTAAACAATATGATAATGCACCTAAATCTTTTAGCGAGAAAAATTTTTCTAAGTCATTTTTGACAGCGTCAAACAAACATTTTTCTTTGTAAAAGACAATTAGATCGTCAACATAGACTGCAAGTATTATGATTTCATTACCAAACTTTTTCAAGTAAACACATGATTCCGCAGATGTTCGTGCAAAGCCAATTTTCGATAGAACTTGATGCAATTTGATATTCCAGGCTCGAGATGCCCGCTTCAAACCATAAATTGATTTTCTGAGCAAACAGACTTTACCTTCTGCCCCGCGCTCAGCAAATCCCTCAGGCTGTTGCATGTACACCTCCTCCTCTAAGTCCCCATTGAGGAATGCGGTATCAACATCCATGTGTTGGATCTTTAAATCCATTTCTGCCGCCAACGCTATAAGCGTACGTAGAGATGAATTTCGAACTACAGGGGCAAAAGTCTCGTTATAGTCAGTCCCCCAAACTTGACTAAAACCTTTCGCAACTAGTCGCGCCTTATGCTTAACTATTGCACCGTTCGCGTCCCTCTTTACCTTGAATACCCATTTACACGGTATAACCTTTTTATTTGGTTTATCCACTAATGTCCAAGTCTGCTTTTTCAATAAGGCATTGTACTCATCCTTCATTGCGGAAATCCAGTTATCTTTATCATCGCTATTAATAGCTTCACGATAACTTTTCGGATCATCACACAACAAATCAACACCGTGAGTGCCATATGAATAATAATCTGGAGGTTTACGTACTCTATTAGGATATCTTCTCTCAGGACATACATCGTTGGGTTCATCTGAAGGAACCAAGGACAGATCACGTTGTTCACCTGAATGTAGAGACTCTGTGTCGCCAACCCCACCAGCTTCATCAGTCGCGTCCACAAAATCGTCAATTTGCTCTACCTCCATGTCCACACTTTCTGAAGTAGGTGAAGAAATAGAAGCAGATGAGATAGAAATCTCCTGTGGCGATGTGGTATCTGAAGAAGTTTGTGAAAAAAGATTAATGACATTAGGGCTCACAACAACTTCAGGCTGAACAGATTTATCCTTCAATCCTGAAAAATTATTTTCAAAGAACGTAATATCCCGTGACTTAATCAACCTCCGAGGGTTTTCCGCGCTACGGAAATAATAACTCCTTGGATCGTCTGAATATCCAACAAAGATATGTTCAGAAGTTTTCATGTCAAGCTTAGTTCTCTGACATGAAGGCACGTGAACTAAAGCTCGGCAACCAAACACCTTTAAATGAGACAGGTCGGGTTTACTACCACACCACATTTCATATGGCGTCTTACCATCAAGTGCACGATGAGGTGACCTATTCTTTAAATAAACACTAGTCTCAACAGCATCCTGCCAAAAAGCTTTCGACAGAGAGCTATGTGCTAGCAAGGAACGGGCCTTCTCCACAATACTACGATTGCAACGTTCACTTACCCCATTTTGTTGAGGGCTGTATGGTACAGAGGTTTCATGTCGAATCCCTTGAGCCTGCAAATAATCTGTCAGCTCCTTGTTGACATACTCAGTACCATTGTCTGACCGAAGGGTTTGAATCTTACTGCCAGTCTGTCTCTCAACAAGTGCTTGGAAAGCACAAAAATACTTCTGAACTTCTGTCTTAGATGACATACAATAAAGGGATATAAAACGTGTATAATCATCTACAAAAATAATAAAGTATTTATTACCTTTAAAAGATTCAGTGGTCAGGGGACCACAAACGTCCGTATGGACCAATTCTAATGGTGACGAAGCCTTCTTATACTTTATCCCTTTGAAAGGCTTCCGGGCCTGCTTACCTTCTACACAAGGTACGCATGGTTCTTTGTCAACCTCAGTATACTCAACACCAACAGCTAGACCTTTTTTGAGTAGATCCATACCAATACGGCAGAGATGTCCTAGACGCTTATGCCAAAGCTGAAACTGGGACAAATTAGTGTGAACATTATAAGCTGAAACACCTTGCGGTTTTACTGTACAATCTAAAGTGTACAATCCACCACAAATAGAACCATGTAAAACAGGATCATTTATAAAAGAAACATCATTAGAATAATAAAAATTACAGCCATTCGTATCAAAAACAATCGAGAAACCTTTCTCTACTGCCTTTTTGACTGAGAGTAAATTACAATCTAGGCCAGGAACATGTACAACATTTTTAATCTTCTTGAAATCGGTTTTTGTGTCAATAGCAACATCTCCTAAACCCACAGCCGGCAAACTTTTACCATTTGCTACAGTTATCTTCCCATCACAGGGTCGGTAACTATTAAACCATTCAGCATGTGGAGTCATGTGAGTAGACGCACCAGAGTCGATAATCCACTTCTCAGACATCTGAATACTTGGTGCAGACAAAGCCAATTCCTTGACACCATCCAAAGCCAATTCCGTGACACATGCATCCATATTCCCTGAACTAGAAACATTCATTCCCTTATCTTTAGAACAATTTTCTATAGAGCAACTCGCCTTTGCCTTTTTCTCCTTCTTTTTGAGAGGACAATTAGGACTCTTGTGCCCTGGCTTCTTACAACGATAGCAAATAACCTGCCTGTTAGCATTCAACGCAGCCACATCATCTTTAGTCTCCTTCGTCATTTCACTCAACAACTTAGTCCTCACCAAATCTGTTGTGACTTCAACGCTCCCATTCTCAAGCGCCATTATCATAGGCTCGTAGCGAGACGTTAGACCTCCCAATATAATAGCTGCTAAAGAACTATCTTCTATAGTTTTGCCAATATCGGCCAGGTCTAGTGCTGTTGTAGTTATTGCATTTATGTAAGCTTCTAAATTAGAAAAGTCAGATAAGGTGTACCTGTACAACTTACGTTCCAACGACAGTTTACGACCCAAACTTCGATCCTCGTAGGATTTCATAAGAGCATCCCACGCTTGCTTTGCGGTCTTAGCTGGTCGAACAACCGAAATAGCAGCGCCATCCACAGTAAGGCATATTTTAGAAAGAGCCTTTTCATCCTTCCGTACATCGTCGGCCGTCTTATTGCCTTCGACAACTACTCCGCTTATGGTTTCCCACAATCCTTCATGGATTAATAGCATTCTCATTTTAAATTTCCACACAGTGTATCCTTCTCTATTACAAAGTATCGGAATACCATTTAGTGACATACCAGAAACTGCAGACGACATATTTTCACCACCAATCTCCTTTTAAATTCGATCGTAGATAAAATATACAAAGCTTCGTGCTGATAACGTGTTGTGATTGTAATAGGTATGATAATAGATATGAAGAATCACGTTCGTGGAAATAGGGAAATAAGAAAGGAAAAGAAAGACTCAGAAAACATTGTACGATGGTTGCTTTTCAAACGTCAAGTTACAAGCATATTAAATTTCGAATATCTTTTTATCGACATTATTAATGACATAAAACCTAACAAAAAGTATCTTCCAAATAGATTTTACAACAGTTTCAATGAAAGCTTTACTAAAACTTTTGAGCTTTGATCGATGTTAGGTTATGCAAATATGACACAGGTATGTGGAATTTGTTTTTGTTAAGCTACTGCAGAATCCATATTGATAATAAATGCGAAAGCTACTCTCTCTGTCTGTCTGTCTGTTACATTTTCACGTCTAAACCACTGAATCGATCGTTATGAAATTTGGCAGATAGATAGCCGGGGACCTGGAGGAGAAGATAAACTACTTTTTATTCTGGATATTTGTATTAAAATATGACAAAATACATGCAAACGAAATCACGAGCAACATGTAGTATCTCATCAGATACGACTGGTCCTTAGTCTATGACAGTAAAAATGACTTCGTTAAGAAATCGTTAACAAGAATTTTCTTTTTAATTAATCACAAGGTAGAAGAACCAGACAGCTAAGCAGGTTCGTGATGTCGCTAATCTTTTATAACTTGCACCACACCCTTTTCTGTCAGGCACAGCGGCTTGTGTAAACGCTCCTTGATACCATGAGGCCTTACTGCTCCGTGAACCAACAGACGTATAAATCAATTTATATAATCATTTATTACATACCTATATTATTATATTACAGTAAAAATGTGACTATTAGACTGCAGATCGTTAGAAATATTTTCTAACGACTTCGGACTGAAGGACCAAAGTTTCTTAAAAAAAGATGGAAAGACTATCGTAAAGAATGTATTGAAAGGATCAGAAATATTATGGAAAAATGACAGCTTTTAATTATTTGGCATACTATAAATACCAACAGGAATAATCATAAATGGAGGCTAGGTAATGATTATTAAACACTTTAATTCGGGTTTGGTGTGGAGGACCAAAAAGAAAAGTAGGAAAGTTGTAGGAACCAACTACCTACATGTAATGTGTTTCAATGTTTCTCAATAGCCTGACTAGTTCAGTTCAGATTTATTGAAGAAGTAAAATATTTCACCACCATGATTAAAATTCTCAAACACGAACACTTGGCTTCACGGTAAGGTTCAACAAACTCACCGAAAGTGAGAATGTTTGATCCTGAAACTAAACTTTAGTTCGGACCTGAAACAATGAGCTCGTAAAACAAGTGAAAGCTTACTGCGTTGCTTGTAGTAGATTTAAACCTTTGTTAGTCACACGACTATCTATCCACTGATCGGAATAAATAAGAAGATTTTAAAGTTGTTGAAGTCTAGATTTTGGTCGCCAATTACCCTACTATGAATAAAAAATTCTACATACTTTCAAATCCTACAATAATATTCAATAGATTATAGGATCTGAGGTAGCTACATCAGAGTATGTGTTTTTTTTTTTTTTAATATTTGGTACTGTTTTGTGGGAAATCAATCTTATAATGTCTCACTTTATTACTTGATAAACTTTCTTTAAATACTTATGCAAACGTTTCGGAATTTGCAGCTACATATCTGCAACAGCAGAATCTTCAGAATTGAAGTCTATTATATCAATCAATTATATTGTCATACTGGCTGAATCGCCGCAGGACTTGTTACAGATGCTGAACGGCCTTGTTGATTCTTCTATACGCATTGGTCTCCGGATCAAATTGGACAAAACCCAGGTTACCTTCAACGAACACGTCACTCCGGGATCGATTGCTGCCCATGGCGGTGCTCTCGAGGCTGTTCGAGAATACGTTTACCTCAGCCCAAACTCTGCAGTTTGATAAGAAAAACTTTGAGAGCATTCAGTAAGGCACGCATTCGCAGTAGCTAGGATAGGTAGTGTTTGAGAACTTTTGCAGAGTTCTTCTGGGAACTTTTTCTCGTCGCGTATTCCGCAAAGTCTAAAGAGTCGTCAATCAGTGCGTTCTACCCATTATGACTTACGGAGCCGAAACGTGGACACTAGCTGTACGGATGGTCTATAAATTCAAGATCACTCAGAGAGCTATGGAACGAGCTATGCTTGGAGTTTCTCTGAGGGTTCGAATCCGGAACGAAGTGATCCAGCACAGATCCATAGTTGTCGACATAGCTCACAGAATAAGCAAGCTGAAGTGGCAATGGGCTGTATAGGCCATATTAGCCATAGAACCGATGACCGTTAGGGTAGTCGTGTTCTTGAGTGGAGACCGTGAATCGGCAAACGTAAGGTAGTTCGACCTCAGGCTAGGTGGAGCGACGATCTTCGCAGGATGGCGGATAGCAGCTGGATGAGAGCTGCCGAGAATCGAGCTGAATGGCGTGCAATTGGAGAGGCCTATGTCCAGCAATGGACTGCTGCAGACTCATGATGATATCAATAAACCCAATACCACGATCCGAAATAGATTTTCCTATCCCCCTTTTTACTGAATGAACACACATATATTCATATCTACTCCAAAAAGTTAAAATAAATTAAAACTGAAACTCTCACAAATAAATCGCATCACAGTCGTCATATTTTCCGATACATCCACTTAATACGGTCTAGATTGCTCGTCGACAAGTTAATGCGCCTGTCAAAGGCCTCTGCGGGACGGCAATGTATATTGTCTAATTAGGGCATGATAATTCTCATTAGGACTCACGGTTAGTAGGATTATTTATTACAGAGATGTCTTGTCCTTTGGAGTGTGACGTCAGGTATTGGCGTTTCGTGATGTGAATGTCAATTCGTTAAGAAATCACAATGTATTGTCATTGTGGTCCAAAGCCATTAAGTCTTAAGAATCCTGTAGGATGACACCTACCAGGGGTAAGAATATCATTGAAGGATTCCCAGTTGAGTTTGCACTTGATATTGGATGGAAAATAAAATTAAGAAGTTGCAGGTAATAGAAAGAATCACTGGAAAATTATTGGCTTATTAGTTTGTATATTCTTTCTATCTTTATTTTATGAAAACGACGGCCAAGTACGACCCACCATTCCACACTATGCGACTTTATTATCATAGTGATAATATCAAGAAATGCAGTTCGTTGTCACCAAGATAAAAGCCAGTTTGAAATACAATCTTCATAATTATAAGCCTTAATCATAAAATCAAATTACCAAGAGCCTTGCGCAACATCAATTTGAACCTACGACCTTATTCGACAGCCAGCTATCAACTAAATGATAATTTATAATTTTCACAATAAATACGGGTAGTTACATCAAACAATGTCGTCACACAATTTATCATTATTCGTGGCACAACTAAATGTTATTGAAGTTATGCCAAATGACGGGCGATGCATGCCGGTAGATAGGCGATAGTGACGCAATCGAGGGGACACAGAAGGTCGAAGGAACCGTACTACAGGACAAATTAATGAAACTAAAGGTAGTTTAACAGTAACAAAAGATTTTTAAATATTTTTAAAATAATGAATGTTCTTATCGATTTCTTTTTTACGGCGAAGTCAAAGAATATTTACTAGCACTATAATTATGCTACTGCATGAGGTTTTGATTGTGAACATAGCCTTGTTTCCTACAAATCCAACTACCTTAGGCAATCGGGTTGATTTCCGCATCGGCAACTGAAAGATCAGTCAATACTAGGGTGACAAATTTAAAATCCCCGTCAATCACAGTCACATAAACTCACATTTCGACTGTTTATTAGCATTGGTCCTTCGGTCCGCGCCTCATAACGTACGCGTTATGACGTAATTCAGCTTGTCGCGCTTATCGGTGACGGGCAGTGTCGGTGACGATGTCGCATGCAATGCGTAGTGATATGATACGATATGTATGTACGATTGGCTATTATAAGTTACAGGGGAAGCAATTAAGAATGGACGTAGGTTAACGTAAAGTAGAGATTTTTTGTTTGTTTGTCGCCATAGATATGGGCGTGTTTGTTATGCAGATTGATATATCTGTAAGATCTTTGAGCAATGAGATGTGCGGCAGTAGTTAATACTAATGACTTATAGTTGACTTATAGAAGTCGCTCTTTATCAAATGATTAGATGGGAAGTCGAACCCATCGTAGGCAGAGAAACGCTAACCCTCAGCTGACCCTTCAACTTTTTAATACATATTAGAAGTAATTTTTGTGAGTAATATTATATAAAATCTAGGGTAATAGAGCTACTAACGGTATTTAAGCAAATCATAATCCTCTAAATAACCAAATTTATTTCTGCCATATTAATATTACTGGCGCCTTCGAAACACCCACTAACACTCTAAACACACAACATTTCAACCGTTTACAAACCAATGAATTATGTGTCCATCTACACACCTCTGACCTCAATCATGAAAATAAATATTCCTATTTTTATTAAGCAATTCTGATTTCCCTGTCACCTCTGACTCGATTTAACAAAACTATTATTAAACGCAATAACACTCATTATTACACAAAATATTGATTCAAGCACCGAACCTTAATATAAACAGAAATATAAAACGTCATATATAGAACATAATTTGCCATAAAACCCATATTTCCACCGTATAAATATATTACATGCGGTATTCTGTCAACAGTCACAAAAAAATAACTGATCATTAAAACATAAAGTTTACGATAATGTCGGTATAACTCATAATACTTTCATTACTGACTTGTCATAATAGGCGATGAATTCTCGAGTATATTACATTATAAAATTTGAATCAAAACTTGTTTGGTCAAGAAAGAATCATAACGACAATCGGTGTAATGGACTCCCTATAAATATGTATATGGTTGGATGGGTGGGGCCTTGGAATCAGCGGTTAAGCCGTACTAAATAAATACATTATAATAATGTCTGGTAGTTTATTATCGTATTAATGTTGATTTTGCTTGCAGGCCTGCTAATGACGCTAGAAAAGCATCTTCATCGTAACGAAGACTATTTACCATAATTTAAACTTCTAATGCTAAATGCTAAGCGTTTAAAATATTCTACGTTTGAATAAGCTTTCGATTTTATCGTAAAAGCTACTAAAAGAAATCAACCGTATTTTGAATCAATCAATGCACGCTTTAAATCGTTGTGAAACCGCTCCTCTCATAATCCCGCTAATACTGTACCCCAACACAAAAGTGAAGAGGCGTTATACATTATAGAGTGACTATAAAGATCTTGTAAAATAGCTTCCGAGGTGCGTAGGCGCAGGTCGCGTCACGAAATTAAGAAATACCAATACACACACGTTTTGTGATGTCGTTCACAACAAAGAAATGTACCGAAGGACCACTACACAGAATCTTTAATAAGATTAGTAAGTCTCAGGTACAAACTTGTAAAATATAAAAGTAGGACCCGGGACTGACCCAGGACTGAACAGTACATTCACTTGACTTCATACCGTATTCGATTTGTAGTTCCGCGAAAGCAATGACGCGCTACGAAATTCGTAGCAATAACTTTTGTATGCTACGATTTCTGTAGCTCAATTACTTTTGTTGGCTACGATTTTTGTAGCACAATTACTTTTATGGGCTACAATTTTTTCTAGCGCAAGCTCAATACATGCGGAGCCAATACATCTTCTACGAAACTAGACAGTTGCAATTTTTTGTAACCCCTTTGAAGGGGTTTGAACAGCAGTGATAGCCTAGTAGTGTGACCGTCGGACTGCCAAGTCAAAGGTCTCGAGTTCGAACTTAAGACCTCTGATTTTTCGGATTCATATGCGTATAACATAATTATCACCATCAGCTTCAAAAACGGTGAAGAAAAACATTGTGAGGTACCTGAGAGATATTTCTCGACAGTATGTGAAGCAAAGTCAGAGGCCCGTGGGTACCAGGTTAGTCACTAACCACACGAAAAAGGAAAAAGTAGTTTGATAGTGTTTTGTTTTATATTTAGGTTACCCTAACAAAGGTTACCGTGCAAGTTAATCGTGCGTTGCTATGAGTGGTCTTACGGCAATTTCTTATCACATGTAACACGTCTTTTTAACTTTATCTAAATAATGGCACTTCTATTATAATTTAGACATAAAATTCAAAACAATAAAAGTTGGATTTCACTAAAACAGTCATGAATTCTAACAATGTGTATAGAATCGTAAAAGCGATGGTTTTATATGAACAACTTCGTGTAGATGTCGATTTTATATTTATTTTATAGCGTATATCTGTTTGTTTAATTTTATGGGTTTTTCGTCATTATTAATGAGAATATTGGGGCAAACTACGTCATTTTCTAAAAACAAACAAATAACAAGTAGTATAGCGTGCGGCAGTATGTGAATGCTACGATGGCAGCCCAGTGCTGTTACCCGGCCGCCCGTCTGAGAGCACCCGCGCAAGCTCCAGTAAGTTCGAATGGTAATCGTGAGTTAGTCAAGTAAGCTACCCATCAGCGAGCGAATTTGCGCGCGCTTTAACACCAAAGTTCTGTAAGTTTTAAACTTATGTGAATCGTGACAATTAGTGTCATTCTTAAGCACCTGCGTTTCTCTTACACCCATTCCCCGGCTATAGTAGTTATATGTAAGCCAATACCAAGGTACTTAAAAAAATTGAGAATCAAGTTTCGATTTAAACTCGACCGAAACAAGATTTTAAACCTTTATTTAATTACAAGTATGAGGCGGTCTGTTTTTGATATTAAAAAAAAAACACTGCATTAAGTCCTTACAAGACATCATTATTCATAGGATTTAGGTACCCGATCTACTTACCACCTGCAAAAAGACAAACACCAACACTGCACACACCTACACTGCGCGTTCAAACTTACCTGTAAACAAAAGAAAATTAAAACATAAGCAACATTCAACAGACTCAGCTAAAAACTCACCCACTTACTACCTTACCAAGCATCACAGGCAGACAGAACCCTTCACCCTTTGTACATACACCCTTAATCTTCTCCCTAATGCGAGCAAAAAAATCTCGATTCAATCGCAGTCGCCTTCAAAGGTAGAGACGTGTTAAAACCTTACCGGCCTTTAATTAAAGCCCGCTGGGGGGGCGGGGGCCGGAAACGACGGAGCGGCCATTTCACTCCGGCTGTCCACTTCCGGAGTAACGTATGGACGAAGGTACTTCATTTCGGACTGACGGTGGGGAAAAAGAAAATCGAAGGCGTCTCGGGACAGAGGAGCGGAGACGGTGTTAGGTTTAAATATTTTTTTGTTTTATTTTGTAAAGGTATACGTCCTTTAGGGGTAGTGTCGTAGCTTTAGATAACTTCACTATTACAATTAGCAAAGTAGTTTTGATGAAGATTCTGCTAAAGAGCATTACATAATAAGTTCTGTAGCTTCTGAAGGTAATCGAGAGTAATCTTCGTGGATATTTCAGTATTCCAGACTTACGCTCAAATTATGTAGGAACTGCAACTGGATTACATTTTATAAAATTTCTTAAAACAACTCCAACTATTTTCGACTCCGTTCCTTCTCCGATCATGGTAATCCGATCTCACAATCGCGGACGTTTAATTGACTAGCATAACTTACTAGTGAATTTGAAATACGCGAACAAAAATTTCGCATGTCTGATTTATAATCGGGCGAGACTCTTTCCCTTTTAATTGTATTAATCTACTTCTCTAAAAGTTGTGTCTGGATAAGGCTAGGTATGGATAGGGCGACTGATCTTCTAGGAATGATTAAATTTTTCTTGGTATTTGGTTATATATTTACAAGTGTATAGTTGTGTTGTTTCAATCTATATGTATTTAATTAAATTTTCAAATTGTGTAATTGTCTGCGTCGTTAGTCTAGTGGTCATAAGCGCTACTGCTGAGCATGAGGTCCTGGGATCGATTCCCGGGTTGGGCAGTGTTACTTTTTTCACCAGAAACTTCTCAGTAGCAGCCCGAAGTATGAATTTAACAATGGTCCGGTTGATGGCAATAGGCTCACACCCTATTACATGGGACTTAAACATTACTAGCGGATTGTAGGTGTACTATAAATAGAGTACAACTCTGCTTAACGTTTTGGGGATTACAAGTGTGATGTTATGTAAATTGTTTAAATGTCGCTCCTGTGATTCTCAAAAGGGAAAGTAGGGTGATAATTATGTCCAGTTTGTCGAATACGATGTTAGATTTGTTTGGGGTATGGTCTTTTCGAGCCATCGGACTATGCGTTCCATAGTTATGTTTTCGAACTTGGAAAAATTATGAAAATATGCTATCCTATACTATTAAACAACCAATATTTGTATATGTATTTGTTTGTATAGATATATACTCACGTTCTCGAAATGGTTCTAACGATTTCGATGAAAGTTGCAATATAGGGGTTTACGGGGGCGAAAAATCGATCTAGCTAGGTCGCATATCTGGGAAAATTAGTTTTCTGCGTATTTTCACCCGAGCAGAGCTCGGTCGCCCGAAGTTTAAAACAAGATAATGAATAATGACAGGACAATAATGATATTAGAATAATGATCATGGCAACATGGAATTATTAATTAAGTACCTAATATCATGGCAGTATGGAATTAGTAGGTACTATCCTATACTATTAAATGAGCATTCTCTATTTTCACCTGAGCAGAGCTCGGTCGCCCAGGTACCTACTATATATACTTCGCAACATAAACTGTACGAAAAGAGCTATTCTAGGTATGTTTAACCATTAATTAAATACAAGTTACATTCCTAGTAACCGACACAGAGGTAAGTACTACCAAGCTCAGTTAGAGTTTTAGCACTCAAATCACTTCACCATCAGACTAATCGCAAAAACGTACGACAAATCGCTCCCTCTGCCGCAGTCCGGCAAGACGTGTAGGTGGTCTTCGCCATTTTTATTTTCTTTTTATCTCTTGAATTGTTAATGTGCTGCAGAGAAGGACACTCGCTTTTTATTGGTGTCTCTTAATGAATTGATTTTAGCTCGGAATCAAGAATGACTAAGTATAAGGGGAGATTTAATTTATATCCGCTCGACTCAGTGTAAAGTTACGGATGAAAATCGATTTATATTATATGTCTGTAGTTGTAGTTTTAAATGTTGTTTTTTTTTATCCCTACCTTAGCTATCCTTAACTTTAGCAGTAATAGGCTACTGGTATGACCGTCGGACTGCCAAATCATTGATCTCGAATTCGAACCACATGCGAATCATATGCGTTTGAAAGAAAAAAATACTCTCACTCAAAGCATTATGTATGTAATTCCATTAAAAGTTACTACATAATAAGTTAACGACATAAACCTTATACGCCCTCAGATCAAACAAAAACCAAGACATGGCGCTGTCAACAGTGACGTCAATCCGGGTTCGTAAACATGTGTGCACTTAGTGAGGTGTAGTTTGATTGTAGTACCCTTGTAAATGTGTGCGTGTGAGCGTATATGCACGAAGCGGAGGTGTACTTTGGACATGCTTCACTGTATTATTCGCAGCGCTATGTCTTGGTTTTTTATTTGGTTTGAGTATACGCCATGAGTGACCGGCGTCATTACCCCAGCATTCAAGCACGCTCAATAAAACTAAGTTCCAGCCAAGTGCGTAAGTTAGTTAGCACTTCCTCTAAGAACAATAGACATTAAACATTACAGGCTGTATGCACACTATACACAGCCTTGAATGAGACGTTGCAGAGCGGTGACCTGTGTGACCTGTGGTTTGTGTTGTATTTAATGTAGCGTGAAATAATAATAACTGATTGCGTTTTCAGGTAATTAAACTTTGTAAATCCATCATTATATTTGTATCGGTATTTTTTAGTCCTTGTATTCACCAAATTCCCACATCGAAGTGTTGTCAAATTAATTATTAAGGATCCACCATTTTTTTTAAGGGTTTAAGAAAGAAAATGCGTTTATGGCATAAATATCAATTGTAAAAAAGAAATACATATGCCAATAGGAAAAAAAAACAGTGGCACTCCGGGAATGCCAACAGAAGTGAAATTTGAAAAAAGCTGTAATCAACGCGTTGATGTCTTTTTAATGGTCGAAAGTTGGTGTCGTCACAGTGTCGCGAAATATAGGGTTTAGTCCCATCTCAAAAATACCCAACGCGCCTAAAGAAGTTTTCACTTTAAAAAAAAATATAGTGTCTGTATAGTCTTAGCATCTGATCCTTGATATTTTGGCTTTGGGCTTGGGGAATAACACGCATCTCGACTGTTAGGTTTTTCAATAGGTTAGTATGTACGTCTATATGGAGTTATGCTCGATCTCCTAATGTACAGGTGCATCCCTAATACCCCAGAAAGACGACGACTTCTAAAAGACTAAATTCCAAAAATGTTATTCCATTCTCAAGGTATTTCAGACTTTGCTAAAATCTTAACTACAGGTAACAAAATCTAACAATAAGTTCTAGTTAGCACTAACACTAACCGGTTCAACGACCTCTGAGCTAAACACCGGCGCGACGGCGTTGCTCCAAATGTTATCGTAAGCGCCCATTGTGTTCTGATAAGAACTGTTAACTTATTCATAACTGGCACTAACTCAGTTTACAACCTGCGATATTTGACGGATTTGTAGTACCTAAAGATTTGTGCACTTGCATTTGGAGTTAAAACTGTTTTTAAGGTTTTACTTAGCGTAGCGCGTTAGCGTGGTACAAGCACAATTCTGTTTACACTTATTTATGTCTATGATTTTAGTGAGCGACAAAAGAATTATTCATTCGATCGGAGTTCTATTATAATTCATAAATCTTACTGTCGTTTTTGTGCCAGTTGTAAACTTGCGATGTCTTAAACTTATGCATCAGGTATTTAGAATGCGCTGAATTTCCACATCAGACATTAAATGATCAGGAAATGTCATAAATTCATAATAATCAACTCAGCCCGTTATCACTAACTGCTGGATTATATCAGCCTCCTGTTTCTTAAGCTTATAAAACTTAATATCTATAGGGTTATTTTCTTGAACGTCGATGGCAAGCACCATTTATGCAGGTGTAAGGTTAGCTTATCCAGAAAATACACGAATAATCCCTTCAACAAAATTTCAAAGAATTAGCTCACTTTAGCACAGAAAATATGATAAAAAATCCATCTTAATAAACTTCATTTCTGCATCGAGCATCTCTCGTATAATTTCTTAACGTCGGCACTGTGTCGAGGTAATTGGATTCGATACACCCACTCTACACTTTGTAACAGATACATCTATAAAAGGGGGGCGTTTTCCAACTGTATTAAGCAGACACCGTGTCAATTTAGATCTAGCAAGACTAAGTAAATTGTTGGGATTCTCTCTTTTTGGTTTTGATTAGTGCTTTTATTGGTGATGTCGTTATCAGTAAAGGAACGAAGTTTTGATATCTCGAAGTTGAGAACAGTAGCAATGAAGAATGCTCAATTCCTTTTATCACGATTATACTAGAAGTGGAGTTTAGAAAGTGTTTTATAGAAACACATGTGACAAATTGAATCATTTACTAAGTTTATTTTAAATTATTTTAGACTATTATGTATTTGACCATCAAAGCTGTACTGCTAGAATAATTAGTTCCTTAGTGACCATAAAAAAAAAACAAATTTAATTAAATATATACATCGTTAAGTTTAGACTAATGTCTCTTATAAATTCTCCGACTCGTTTGAACCAGTGAGTGAGAAAAATAAAACACATCAAAATCATGGTAATACGAAAATGGATGTTGACTACGAAGCTTTATCTGGTACTTTGTACCCAGTAGCATCATGATTGTTATCAATATGATGACCATTGACCACCCAGCCACGAAACTACCACTACTAACACATGCACCCACGCAACTGGTGGGTAGGAGACTGCGTTAACAGAGCTTAATTACTGGTCATCAGTCTCTCGTCGTGTGCATAAAACTTCGTTGTTTACGGGCGATAGAAATTATTATAGATGTAGGTTTATTTTAATAGCGTTCCGATGATGTTCCACGGTGGTTTCGTAATGTTAAATAGTTGGAAAGGTTTTTGAATTAGTTTAATTGAATTTTGAAATAAATACCGAAGTATGAACTAACGATTATATAGTTTTCATTACGGACATTCAAGAAAAAATGATTGAAAAATATTTTTCATCTCTGCATTATTGTTTTAAGCTTTCAGTAATTCAGGAGTTGTTTTATGGGGGCTATAAGGCTCTAGTAGCCTAATAGTAATTTTGTTTTAAGAAAATGAATATTTTATATTATAACGTAACATAGATTAAGATTTATCTACACTGAGATATCGATCAAAACCATCACGCAACACCACAAAACAAGAACTTACTAACTCTATTCAAAATGATAAATTACAGAGCTTACACACCTATTGTAGTTTTAATAAAGCAACACCACAGAGATGGCGATACGCGCCACCTAGCACCTGTTGGACACAACCAGCGTGCGCACACGCATAAGTGTCAGTTACCATGATAAGTGACAGTACACTAAACATGTCTATTTGTGTCGTAAAGAATACAATCGTGAAATTATGATATATCATTAAAGTTATTGTGTTAATTTAAAATACTTCATACGCTGTATAAGTTGGTAATAAAGATAATACGACAAATAGGAACAAAAAAAAACAGTGGCACTCCGGGAGTGCAGACAGAAGTGAAAACTTGAACAATTTTACTATGCAGGAAATAATGTACAGATATTCTATTTCACGAAGTCCGTTCGGCTTTGATTGTAGTAGTGACGTATCCCGACAAGCGCGCTTGTGTGTGTAAAAGTAGGTAACGTTAGCAAAAAAATCTGATATATATTCAAGTCGAGATTTAATAATCTAAATAAAATTTTGGTTTTAAAAGTATATACATTTTGTAAATAAATTAGATTAGGTTGCAATAAATACAATAATATTAAGAATATGTAGGCATTTAATTAAGCATTGGTGTTACAGAATGGAAACGAAACAAGTAGGACTATTCAGTATTTTCAATCACTATCAGATAAATTTTCGATTTCCGATTCCGTTTTGCTGTCGTCAGAATCATCTTGTACATTGATTATAAATTCAAAATCGAGATCAAAATATTTCAAGTAGTCTTTTTCAATATTTTCAACATGAGCACAAGTTTTTTGCCACGTTTCACTGATAACTTGGCCCAAACTTTCATTGATCAGTCTTTCCGTATTCGTCATGTTTTGCTCGATATTTTTAGATGCGACATAATTTTTAACGATCCCCCAAATATTTTCAATTGCATTTAATTCTGGGTGATAAGGGGGAAGGCCTAAGAAATCAAAACCCCTGCTTTTTATAAAATCGTCAATCTTGTAGATTACGTGTTGGGCTTTGTACTTCTTTATTGTATCGTACAATTCCAATTTAAGAAGAGATTCATCAAATGCTATACCCTTATCCCTGAGCCATTGCTGCATATCGGCTTTCTTTGTAGATTGCGTCAGTAGTCGTTCAACCTATGTGTTGTGATAAGATGCATTGTCTAAGACAATGACAGAGCGCGGAAGTAAATTGGGTAGCAACTTTTCATTTAGCCATTTTACATAGTTATCATAGCTCATATTTGAATGATAATCACCAGCTGTTGAGTTGGCCTTATAAACCAAGGAAGCATTTTTCAATAAAACCATCCTTGGTTCCCGCGTGCACTAAAATAAAGCGAGTGCCTGTGCTAATTTTTTTTTTAAAACGGAGTTCTTTCCTTTTTTTTTGCCCAGGTGTTGTTTCGCTAGTGTGTCGAAAGGACGTAGTTCTCATCGGTGTAGACAATGGGCCGACTTTGAGAGCGGTACTCTGTTATTTTTTTTTAATATTTTAAACGCCACATTTGTATATCATGACGCTCCGTCAAGACTTTACGGTTGTTCTCTGTTTTGCGCCACTTGTAACCTAATTTCAACAGTAACTTGCGAACAGTTCCTAAACAACCTTCGAATCCGATTTTTTCATTCAATGCTGTTCTTAACTTAGCTAATGTTGGAATTTCTTTATGGAAAATATGGAAATCTTGTACAGTACTGCGAACCACATCGGCTGTAAAATTATCTATATCCACTTTATTATCTCGCTTTCTCCTTTTCTTTATAGGTGAAGTGAATTTTGATGAAGTGGATGGCAATTCCTTCTCTTCTTTTAATATTCTTTGAACTGTTTTTTGGCTCACACCCGTAGCTTCAGTTGTACGGCGTGTAATGTCTCGTAAATGAGACAAATCACAGTTGAGTTCCATTAATGATTTTGTAAATTCATATTCTTCTCGCAGAAAATGATAAACACTAGCTATCATGTTTCGACCCTAAAACAAAATGTAATCAAAATAATGAAGTAATATTAAATCTATACCTACACCGAATACAAAAAGACATGATTACTTTGTAAAGTATTATATTATTTAATTGTTGTGAATGTGAGGACTATGTGGATATTATTATTATTATTATTTCTCAGCTGGTTTTAATGATGGTCTGGCAGTTTGAGTAGTTTATGCGGCCTAAACAAATGTCCTTTTTTTGGTATTGTTCGTCGAGTTGAGCTCCTTAAGTTATGAGTTGAGCTCCACGGTTACTGATAAATGCTTGCACTGACTGGACAGCAGGTCCACTCAAATCTATGTGGTTCTTTCCTCAAAAGACGATTTCAGACACTAATCTACATGGCCCTCATATGGCCTGACCAAGATTATGTCTGCTATTAAAAGAGACTGCGACCTCTGAGTTAGTTTCGGCCTTTCTTCTCAGAGTAGTCAGATAGGAAACGCCGAACTTATCTAGCTTATTTTTTTATATGACGTTTAAAAGTGATTCCGATATCCTATTTACAGAATAAATAATTTCATTTCATTACAGTATTGATATAGGTTACGGTTTTGCAGTAAAAGAGCCAGCCTCAATCCTGGGCAGTCAGCTTCACTTCCAACCTTATTGATTGGCTGAAATAATTTCTCCATGTCAGTAGCTGTTCTTGTATACCTCCTACCGACACGCGACGACTAAACAGGTAGATCATTCTTGTCTTTTAACTATTACAAATTGCTACAGCAACACGAGTACATATCGCAAGGTGTTCTTCGTATATGGGCTTGTGCAGGATGACAGCATCAGTCTTGCCGTCTTGCGCCACAAAATGCCCAGTTTATCTTTCTCGGTAGAGTGGTAGGGACCTTTTTTTTTTTTTGAGAGTGGGAAATCATCAAATAACTTCTCCCGCTCTGGGCGGAGCGGGAGGGCGTGTCAGACTCTTACTGACTTAAAACCCACCCGTATCCCTTCGGTTGCCCTGTCGCCGGGGGCAGCGATCTCCCTTTCGGTTTTCTTCGCAACCCCGGCAGGCATCGGCCCTAGTGGACCCCTTCAATTCTGCTCACATCTCTTTGAGGCGTGCGTGGAACACAACGCGCCGTCGACCCGGGCCTGGTCCTTATCGGACGGTGAGCCACCCATTGCTCACCGCCCGCAAGCCCGCGCCTACGGTGGCCGGAAATCGCCTCGCGATTCCCGACGCCCTGGGCGTCTCCTCCTGCGGCGGTTAGGGGCGTGAGGGCGCGAAATTTGCCTCTCCCTCACGCGTTCCACCTCCTCCTTCGTGAGCATTACCGCTTCGCAGAAGGAGGTGACGGCCTCCCATTTCCTCTCGCTCCGTACCATTGCCTGAACCAGGGCCGGACGCGAGAGATCACCGCCGCCGATCGCCTCCACGAGGACACGGCGATGCTCCGCCCAAGCTGGGCAGACCTCCACCGTATGCTCCACCGTGTCCTCCGGGCGATCCACACAATGGTGACAACCGGGCGTTTCTTCCCGCCTTATCCTGTGCAGGAACCTCCCGAAACAGCCGTGTCCGGTGAGGACCTGCGTCAGGCGGAAGGTGAGGACGACGTGGCGCCTCTCTAGCCACTCCTCAAAGAGGGGTCTTATCGCCGCAATTGTGGCGTGCCCAGCGCTGGGTTGCGACAATCGCACTCTCCATGACGCCATGAGATCCCGCCGGAGCTCTGTCCGCTGTGCCGCGATTTCTCGCGGCAGCGGAGCTAAGCCCCGGCGCCTCACCTCCTCGCGCCACTCCCAAATGTGCGCGAGGACCTTTGCCTCCAGAGTGGTAGGGACCTGCTTTTATATTTACTGAATTTACATACATCTGTCTTTGTAGCATGAAATGAACTGCCAAATATACTTGACATCTTGTAGCGTCAAACCCGCGGTTCAACTTGCACGATGGCGAGGTATGAATCCTCGATGATTTATTTGAATCAAGACAATTGAATTCGCTTTCAAGTTGTATGTGATCAGTTCAATGAAGTATGACGTTAAAATTCACAAAATAGATCTAAGTACCGTACTTTGTGCATAATTTCCGATTGTCACTAGTAGTCTTAGGATCTATATATCAAATTAAAAACAACCGTCATCTGAAAATGTAGCAACCGTTTCTATCCAACCTTCCAACTCCATGCCCACATAAATATCAAGTCTATTTTCTCCCCCAGAGTCAGTGCACAGTGCGATGGTCCTAGACACTATGACATCGACACATGACGCGCATAGTAGGAGGCTGGTCCTTTGTCACAGCCTCACATTTTATTAACGCCATCAAGTCGCTTGTGCGACGCCTGAGTTATCTGACATGAGAGCTGTAGGGCGAGGCGCCACTTCACGCGAGACGTATGATGGAACTATAGTAGTGTTAAGTTAGTTTATTGCAGCAGTATGATGTAAACACATGACGTTAAGAAGCTGTTCCTTTGTAACAACCTCTCATTTTATTAACATCATCAAGTTGGTTGTGCAGCACTGGCTTATCTGACGTGACACTGCAATGGGTGTGGTGCCAGTGTAAGTTATATTACTAGCATTATAGAGCGTTATCAAATGAAAGAAAAATGCTTTACATCAGTACGGAAGGAATTTTTCTATCAGCTTTTTTTTTCTGCTATGAACATTAGTTACTTCATTTATAGAAGAGGATAATTTCTACAATGCTGGGTAGTTTTTCCCTACTCCTTTCTCGCCTGCAATAGATGTAGCTTTATGCTACAACAACTAGCTACTGACCTGATTTATGTTTCACTAGCTACTACATATGTTTCACTTAGTAACATAAACAGGAACTGATTTAAACTGACACATTCAGCATGATATTTGTATTGCTATGTCTATTTCTCCGGAACACTAGGTTCGTTTCGCTAAAGCTTTGGTTTCCTAAGGAAGCCGTGAATGGTCACACAATAACGACTGTCCAATTATAGATATTTTTTTGATATCCTGGTGAAAATTACCGATACCAATTTTCATGACGGCCGCTATAATATGATGGCCACCGCTCTTCTAGGAAACCGTAGCTTAACTCGCTTTTCAGTTCCCGCTTTCCGCTCTCAAACACACCAGACCTATGACATCTTGTACCTAACCGTGGGTGTAACGCATTCGTTTTCTTTACACGCTTTCAAAGGGTTTTGATTTTATAATACTGGAAGGGCCTAATATTGTAGTTAGGCCCATTCTGAGACTTGACGTGGTTTATTGCTGAAAATACAAACGGATTGATATGGGAGGCTTCAATAGGTACAATGAACATTGATTTTTGTTTTTAATATTATTCGAGCGAGCAGCCTGCGTGGTATTTCCTTAAACGATAGTTTGATGGTATTTATTACTGTTATTGGTCCATGAATAAAGGCTCTTATTAGAATTTACTTAGCTTCCGATCTATGGCGGAGCGTTCTCAGTTGAGAATATATCACTCTATTGCTTTCTATGGGCGATGTTACATAAATTGGTATTTTGTCTACTTCAGTGCCTTTCAGCAGGAGGAGGAGCTCGTGGCTAAGTAATAACAGCCACATGGGTCGATCCATCTGGTTCAGCTATGCTTGCCGGGGTTGGTCCGTGGATGGGTGACCATCTTTACATACTGAGACTACTCCTTACCTCGGAAAGCACGTTAAGCCGTTGGTCCCAGCTGTCATTTGTGGATCTTTGACAGTTGTTACGGGTCATCAGAAGCCCGAAAGTCTGACAACCAGTCTTCCCAAGGGGTATCGTATTACCCAGTTACTGGGTTGTGGAGGTCAGATAGGCAGTCGCTCTATGTAAAATACTGGTATTCAGCTGCATCCGGTTGGACTGGAAGCCGACCCCAGAAAAGTTAGGAAAAGGCCCTAGCCTTTTATAAAGATTTGCTGAAAGAAGTCTCCCTGCCTACAGGGAGACTTCTTTCAGCAAATCTTTATTATATCATCCACTTACATGATTTATGATAACTATGTGTTGTGGAAGTACTCTAGTCTTATTGGTAAAAATAAAGATGGATAAGCACGATTTACAACAAACATTCCGCTCAAAGCTACTGCTGCTCTCCGCTAGATGTAACCTTCAGATCAACGCACTGTAAACTAAGTTAATAATTTAATCATATAACAACAAAACAGCAATTAACCAGCCGTTAGGCACAACACTAACAAATTGAAATACATCACGTCTCCTTAACTTGAAGTTATTGCAGAAAAACTGGCGCGAAAGCTGCGCGGGCGCGTGGGCGGGGCGACGCATAAACATGTCGTTGTCCCGCTCTAACGCACAATGTGGACGATCAACGAGAATTTATTATCTCTCGTCGCATTATGCTTTAGCGCAGGTTGCGAGGACTGCTAGTGTTCGCAAGTTCTGCGGTATTTGATGTGTTAACTGGGGATGGCTGATGCTTTTTCGTATCGGTAGTTATGGATGGTTTTATTGAGAAGGCGCTGTATGCTTTCTTATTGGAAATGGGCAGTGATTCAATAGAATATTGGAATCCTATACTCCATTTGAACATTAAACATTTAAAAAAACCTTTATAGCCGACTTCAAAAAAAGGAGGGGATTCTCAGTTCGTCGGAATATTTTTTACAGTCCGTTCAACCAATTTTAACTTCTATACCGTAGGCATAAGGATGGCATTAAAAGCAAAAAAGTGGGTAAAATACCAACTGTTTACTGCAGCTGCCATTTGTCATGCCACCAACGCAATAGAAGTCAAAATCGGTTTAACAGACTGTAAAAAGGTTTGTTAAAATGTCTAATCTTATTTCAAATGGAGTATAACTTTCTGTAATTTAATTAGTTTGATGTATGAACAGTGCCTACTTGGTTTATTTCAAAAAAACCCTTAAAAGCCTCAATCCTTCACTCGTACAAAAAATCCCCAATTGCATCCTAGCAAAGCGAGCCAAACCCTGGACAAAACCCACCTCAAACAAAAAATCAGCACGCACAAAATCACACCTTGTTAGAAAACATTCCCTTACCCCGGAAGTCAGTAACACAATGAGCACAGAGTACGCATTATTGCGTAGAAACGAACACAACTCACTAACTCACTCATACATCTCGGCCTGAATGGGAGTATTAATGCACCTTATTTGTGGAGGCAGCCGCACTTAACTAGGGGTTATCAAGATCTAGAAATTGTTGGGGAAACTACACTACCTGTTATTTAGTAGAAGGTAAAATACCGATGACATGTGCTGCCTGTGAGTCAGTGCGGCGATTGAAAGGCCGTTGACAGTGATGCGGAAGAGTACAGTGACTGGTACTGTAATGTGGGTGCAGATTTACGGAGAATTAAAAAGAGAGACGAGGATGGAAAGGAGGAAGGAAGCCACTGCAGTTGTTCATTATAGGTAGACTTGCTGAGACTAGGTAATGATTTCACTATGTTCTATGCAGAGACATCGATGCAAAAACTGTTACCGTGGATTCAGCAAATGATTCTGAACCTCTACAGTTATAAAAAAAATCTTGTGTTTCATAGAAAAGTGCGATACCTACGCGGTCAAAATGTATGGAACAGCAGATTTAAATAACCGACTTAAAATTTTAACGCAGGAAATTTTAGAATCATGTACTGAATCCTTGGTAACAGGTTTCGCGTCGATGTCCGTGTCACCCTGTATCATATTTTTACTTGTAACAGCGCGAAAACCCGAAGCTCCAAAGCTCTACCGTATTGAGTTAAGGTTCTACGAGCTTGCCCATCACTTTTTGTCGAGCGAATCACCAAATGGTGCACAAATTAAATGCTTTTTTTGGACGATATATTTAAAAAAATATTCTGATTCTCGACCATTATGTTGAACTTTTTCTGTACCAAAATACAAAACTAAATTTTTGTTTTATATTCTAGATTCTAGAATGTCACACGCACGCTTAACGCCTATTTTTAACATAAATCTGTCTCCATAATCATGAAGACATTTAACATAATCTGATGGAGATACAATATTATAGTGCTAATGGTATTAATTGCATTAAATTAAGATAAAATAGCAACTTATAGGTGTATTAATTGTTTAAGTATTCTAATTAGTGGAATTTGACCTTTAATTAATTTGTTAACTTGTTATTTCACCTTGTGGATCAATCATTAGATACATTCGCATAAATATTATTTTAATGATCGAAATAATCTTAATTTTTGTGTCGTCACGTGTTATTACACTTCTTTGATAATTATGGTGTCATACTAATGTGTCTCGATAAGATTAAAATCTAGTAAATATTTATGCTGTGAAAAACTATTCTATAAGATTAATATTAAAAACTTATTATTTGCAAAATATCATCAAAAAGCCACCACCACTACTTTACAAAACTTTTTCAAAAATTCTGCAGGTAAACCACTTTCTAAGTTAACGAAAAGATATGCAAGATATGGTCTGGATGAAACAAATGATAAATGAATTTATTTCTGTAAGGAGGTTGGTACAAACACTTACACGTCAATCATATTTTAAAAACTCGATGAGGTCGGCGTTTTCTATCGGACTACTGTGAGAAAAAAGGCCGACACAAACTCAGAGGTCTCAGCATAAGTTGAATAAATGACGTTTAATCTTGCTTTTGTATAACGAGGGGACTCGTTGGTTAACGGATGGCCGAGCTATAAACAATCTTATTTACTTACTCCATTTTATTCTATTACAATTCCGTTTATTAATATTAAATGGAAGTTAGTTTGACGTCGGTTGGGAAACGGAAGTACTTAGCATTATTTTGCTACGATTAAAATATCAGAATTATAAGATTGAATTAAGATCAAGAATTCAAGAAGATTGTCGTACAGACGTTAATAATATTAAGTGCTGGTGTCTTGGAGAGAGATTTCGTCTTCTGTTTCGTCTTCTGTGTCGTCGTCTTGGCTCCTGGAGTTCCTTGCCCATTCTTCTCCATACGAAGACTACCTTTTGGAAGGGGCGACTAGAATCAATTCTATTATTTTGTAAATTTTGATGTTCAAAAGTGCCATACAAGGGCCTTTTTTAAATAAATGATTTGACTTTCACTTTGACTTTAAAGTCCAGACATAATCTTGCTCAGATCATGTGATGACCATTTAGTTTGGTGTCTGAAATGACCTTTTGAGGAAGAACCACACAGATTAAGTGGACTTGTCCAGTCAGTGCACGTATTTGTCAGTAATACTGTTAATATTAGGTACGATTATCAACACTGGATTAAATACAGCTAATATTATCTAAGCAAGAATTCCATCTTCTTCAGAGTAAAAAATCTATATTTCTACAAACATATACCTACATACAGAATTTCAAATAAAAACCAATCAGTGAACCATCTCGTTGTAACGAAGCGTCGATCGAAGACAATGGCGTCCTTTATGCTAAGATTCGGCTCTGAATGGACCAGCGGACGAACGGACGGACGATCGGCTTTAGATTACTTTGTAACCGCTGATTAAACTGGAATCAAGCGTTTTGATGGAGTCGGACCTTTTTTGAATTAAATTCAGCGAAAAGTGTGAGAGTATCGTAAGAATAATATGAGTGCTTTATTTAGGAATTTACTAGGAAGATTTTGACATCACATAAAATTAGGCCCCGAAGAATTAGAACAGGTGCATAGCTATAGTACCTACACCCACGTAAAATTATCTAAATACAATAATTAAACTACAGAACGCCACCTGCTACGATCTTTACATTCTTGTAAAAATAATAAAAATCTCCTAATAGAAAATATGGACCCAGTCTCATATGTCATATCCTATAAGTAATCACATCTCAAATTAGAAACTACCTAGGAAGACCAAACAAAAAAACCCAAACGCACTGCGTCGGTAATTGAAATCGGTAAAGTATAGTGGTGTGCGCTGGTAAATCACACGGGTAATCGGTAAACCGGTAAGTCGGGCGGTAATTAACGATAAGACGCACCTCTCCGTGTCCGAGTAATGGACAGCGTTGGCTTGTACCGGTAATAAGGGAGGCACAGGGTGCTTCGCGGTAAGGCTGTGTTCATACCGGAGTAATGGGAGACACAAAATTGTGTGCGGCTGTTTATATCAAACTGAACCAGGTTAGATTATAATGGTGAAGTATGGTTTCGGGATCAAAAGTTAATATATGATGATCAACGACATCAATATCGTGATGTCGTTGATCATCATGAATATGTGTGTTGTTGCCTAATTTACAAAACTCATAGCCTAGATATGTCATGTCATAGTTAATTACAAAAAAGTGAGAAAAGCGTAGGGTTTCAGATTCGCTCGTTAAGTATTTAGTAACATCCTGTTGTGGTTGTTGCTTAGTTCAGAAAATATGACATTCGGTGTTGTAGTTATTGAAACAAAGGGTTGTGGAATAAAAAAAAATACTAGTATAACAGTCAGTAGTATACTAGGGTAACCTCCTACTTAAATTAATATTATTATTTATGTAATTTATAGCTGAATTTGGGAGCTACCACTTTCCAAATTTGGCTATATTTCAAATAAATTTGATGGTAATTAAATGGCAATTAAATATCGTATTTGGTCATTAAAGTTGTGTAGGTGTTATTTGACACGACATTTCTTAAAACTAAAGTATTTAAAAGCTCGTAATTAATTATTTATGATCAAAATTAAAAAAATATAAGGATATTTTATTCTTTGATTTAGTCGTTAATAAAAAAAAGAGTATGTAGATTCAACAAACAAAAAATATTTTGTTGCGGTCCCCAATAAATAAATAAAACAGATAAAAATTGCTAAATGAAAAAAGTTAAACGACTCAAAGTCCCCAGTGTACACGCCGCACAATAATATATTATCAACTTTTATCGAAGCGCGTACGCACCGAGCTCCTAAGATCGTTTACCCGCTATAAATTATATCGCGAAATTGTCGATAATCATCTACCAGCGTCGACCGATTTCATTATTCTGTCCTGTACTTATTAGCGATATCGTTTCTTGCCGTGTGTTCAGGGCTTTATGTTTTAGATCGAGGAGTATTGCTATTTAATATGTGGAAAGTGGATATTATTTATTGGTCATGTGGATTAAGAAAAGGGCCACCCTGTATGAATAACGTTTGGTGTTAGACGATGATTAAAAGCGTCGTCACGCGACTTCATGGCACCAGTCAAATGTCATAAAGAAGCTTTAGAGGTATGAGGAACATTGTGTAAAGCTCACTCATACTCCGTAGAAAAGGGAGGATCCTCCGACCAGACGGATGTCGTGTCTGGCGGGCAACTGTCAAAGTCAAAGTCAAATCATTTATTTCAAATAGGCCCATGGTATGGCACTTTTGAACGTCAAAATTTACAGAATAATATAATTGATTCTAGTCGCCCCTTCCAAAAAGTAGTTTTCGTATGGAGAAGAATGGGCAAGAAACTCCACCGTTACTCTTTTAAAATGTTTTACAATAGTTTGTATAAGTACCTACGTACATTAGTTAAATAATTATATGTGAAGACGATGCACCTAGAATAAAATTACTATACCACAATAGGTAAAAAGAATTAAAAATGAAGCAACGACAGATAATTTAATTATGTGATAGATACATGGTGCTCACATATTTACAAACATTGTGAAAGTAGATTTTCCTAATGTTTTTAAAATTAATAAGTCAGTGTATGAGGCCCAATGATTAATGTCGCCCAATGATTGCCCAATGATGTGCCCAATGATTGATGTCACGGATGTTAAAATTATATGGTGTTTACGCGGTAAACTTTAATTGCGCGATGCAGGATTTGTGTGACGTCAGGTCTTTGATGCGTTCACGCGCGCCTCAAAGAGATGTCAGCAGAACTGACGGGGTCCAATAGGGCCGATGCCTGCCGGGGTTGCGGTTATTGTTCGAAAGGGTTGCCGTGGCCCTTGGCAATATAGGCAACTGAAGGCACACGGGTGGGTTTTAGTCAGTAAGAGTCTGACACGCCCTCCCGCTTCGCCCAGAGCGGGAGAAGTTATTTGATAATTTTCCACCCAAAAAAAGGTCTTTGATGAGAAGTTCGCATGTGGCGAAGTGTCGCCACAAAGCTTTTACTGCAGACTATACAGAGTTTGGAACGTTACTTGGTAAATTTTTGAATGTAAACTGGTTTCTTTTAACCGTGGCGATAACATCCTTCTTTCTCCTAATTAAAACATACTACTATCACTCAACTGATCAACCATCTACCAAACTTTTGAAGGCCTATGTTTTAACAGTTGAAATGAACAGGCGGTGCAACAATGATAATGATTTTACAACTAGGTGAAGCAACAATGTAGGATCAAATAAATCTCAATCGTACCTAATCATTCATAAATGACATTTACTCTGGCGGACCTCATCATACCTCACACTGAGTTTTAAACGATTCGTGAAATGCCAAACTCTACGACTGTAGCACTGTGTATTTCTCATGATTTAAGAAGTCAATTTTAATTCTCATACACTGTATGGCATGAGACAGAATCTTTTGGGTAGGTACTCATTTGTCTTGAAAACTAGAAAGTACAAAGTACATATTTTTCAGAAACTAACTTCATATTTTTAAACAATTTCCTGTAGAGCCAATTGCTTGTGTGGCCTGTGCTTCTGCAATCGTTTTGAGATATTTGTAAGGTTGAAAAATACGCTACTTACGTCCTTTTCATTTTGATTTTTAAATCTCGTCACAAGAACGTCCTAGAATATAATTAGTTTTACATTCCATGACACTACAAATTAATTATCTGTCTTTACAGCAATTAACCAAGCATCGCCCACATGGACCAACAAAAACTGTCAACCCTCAAACGTCGGCGGCGCAACAAGTCGCTCCACAGGTGCCTAAGACACCCCGCGCCCCTGTCTTATTAACCCGCAGTAATCACACGAGACAAGGCTGCCGAGATAGATTGATTGGCCCGTTTTAGCTGGAACACTTTGATGCTTTTAAACTGGCGGAAGAAGGGTTGAGTTCTGACGTGTGTTTGTATAAGATGTTTGATAACTAGGTTACGATATTTTTAAATAAATGCACTCTTCTTCTTCAGGTTTTAAAATGTAGTCCAACCTGTTTGTAGCGACCTGGACAGTTTTATCAATGGCATCATTTAAATCCTTACAGGTGCAGGTGATTGTTTAAGAATGCATGTATGTTTTTGTGATTCTCTCATAGAACTGCGAAAAAATATGTCCGATTGTGTCGATTATTACGACTTTTTGGCGCAGCTTTACAGAAGCTTATGTTCAGCTGTGGATCTTGCGGCGAACTAGGGTCGATATATAGTTATCACTCATCGAATAGCGTGAGTACAACTTAATTTAGTAGTTATTATATTTTATAAAATAACGACTTTCATTTAATTTGATTAATGACACTTAATCAACCATATAAAGTTTCGTAGATACGCACTTTTTATTAAATGAAAAGGCAAAAGGGCTACCACTCAGTAGAAAAAGCTAACTTATAATTTACCACGACACTACCTCAGAAGTAAGTAAATAGACCGACTCAAGTTGATGAAAGTCTTGCTTACTGAGCTGAATTTATTACGGACACCTACAGACCCTAATTACAGCACATCTTTATAATGAACCAATCAGCGCACACCTGTCAATAATAACACAAGGATATTTCAATATAAGCTAATTCGGTCCGGCATTGCAATCATGCGCAGTTCGGCCGATTTACGGCGCCTAATGGGGAGCGGCGCGGGCGCAGGCCAAACCGCGGCTGTCATTACAGATCATTACGCGAAATCGAGAATTTCACTCAACCAAATTGGTAGTATGATGTTAAATTGACACTTGGTTATCAATTAATTTATTTTTTCATGATAATGATGAAGAAGAAATAACGTTTATTTTGAGCGTATTCGAAGTTTATACGACAGCTAATTTAACATAAGTAGGTACGGTTACATATTTAGTATTATGCTTTTCACGTCACCAATCCACATCGGAATAGTGATAATAATGATGTTTTTGGGACGTTAATTATATTTTTCTTTGAAGTTTGAGCCGACGACACGAAATAACTATTTTGTGCCTATACTAATCGAATTATTAATATCAAAATGACTAACGACGTTTAAAACACCTTAAAAATACGAGCTTTAACTCACTCAATTAACAAAACATATCTTCAACAACAACAACAGCCGAAAGGCATAACAAACGTAATATCAAACTGTCAGCACTGTCAACGAATTAAAGTGTCAATTTATCACAGTAACAGGTGAAGTCAGGGCGTGTCGTGTTATAGATCAAAATGGCGAATATCGAAATGTCGTTGCGCGTACGCAGTCGTAGTGAGTTATTCGTTCGTGATAGTTCACGAGGCGATGCCGATACGATATTTATCTAGTATCAGGATGAAGGCGATTTATCTGTCTTCCTATTGTTTATTGGAGATTAGTTTGGTTTAAATAGGTAGATATTGGAACGCATTTTGTGAATCGGACAAATAAACCGCTATCTTTGGTTTGCTGGTTGCAATGTTTAAGTTTAAATGTCATGGTAAGAGGAAATCTTCATCATAGGTACTATCGAAGAAACGCATATCTATATACCGTAAAGCCGCGGACTCGAACTCAACGGGCAACGGAGCGGTGGCAGCGGCGGCCGGCGCGGCAACGCATAGTTTTATATGGAACCGCTCGCTCCCCGCGCCGCTGCTTTCGAGGCCAGTTACATATAAATCTATGCATTTGAACGCGCCGTTGCCGCCACCGCCTCGCTGCCCGCAAGATTCGAGGCAGAAGCCTTAGGACTATTTCTGCTTGCAGCGCTCGGCCACTATAGAAAGCGGCCGTTAAACAGAAATACTGATGTGGGCATCGTGTTCACGGGATTTTGTTTGCAAACTGCTTAGATATGTATTTCTTGGATAGTATGTAAAGCAACCAAGGTGGATGAGACACGTACTGAACAAAATCGAATGATAATAGCCTTTTCCCATATCAAATAAGTACCCATATTACTTCTTAACCAGCCTGGTACAAAAATGACTGTAAATTATCTCATTTGAAAACATACTTGTAATTTAAAAAACACAAACATAGATCGACGCCCAATATTTTCAAAGCAAGTGCGTATTCACCTCAAAAGCCCTAACAAACCTGTCTGACTGTTGCCAACTGAGGTAATAATACTACAATAGTAATACATTCTCAAGTATAGTGACACTGTCGAAGACACCTGTACAGGGTCGGCAGAACTGGTCACGAGTTACCTGTACCTACCTAATGTACGGCAAAGTTAAGGGACTTAGTATTATGAAAATGACGGTGGCTGATGTAAACTATAGAAAATGGCCTTGTGGTAATCATGAACTCAACTTTAGATATTGCAGTCGATGGGAAGGCAATAGTTTCGGAAGTAGCAAATTTAAATTAATAAAGACATGCGAATGGATTTGGCGAGACGACCTGGACGCGTACCGCAAGGACTGGTTCGAAGTAGCGCGGGAAAGAGAGTTCTTGGAAGTAAAACAAGAGACACGTAAGATATATGTTTGTGGTGTAGAAAATACTTAACAGTTATTATGTCAGAATTAGATTATACCTTGTAAATATTTGTTACAAGAAGGATGATAAGGGCAACAATATTGAGGAAATGAAAATAACAAATTCACAATGCAACCGCGCAACAACTCCAAACCCTCCAAATCAAGAGTACCTCACCAAGAGTTACTCTACCAAGAGTACCTCACGACAGACTACCTACCTTTTTTAAAACAAATAACCCTTTTAGACATTCTTTAATACTAAACCACGTAATACATTATGAGAGACACAGTGACATTAAGTATCGTTAGTTGTCGAGGTCGTGGCGCCAGTCACGAGTACCTTGTACGGTTGTACTCGTTGTACCTGATGTACTGACAACGACGTGTCGACAAGATGGATGCTGACAGGAGATAGGTGCCTGTAATTGAGATATTTTGACGTTATTGTAGGTACAAGGTGTTTAAATCTAAGAGGTGTTTACGTCACACAGTGAAATGTAGTTATGTAGTAGCTGGGCAAACGCAAAGACCGTAAGTGATAATATATCTGGTAAGACTAAAACGTTGACTAATTATTTATTTTCGATCTTATAAATATTGTTCTTGTAATAAGAAGAATAAAATTTAAAGTCGAATGAATTGATGCTCCTACTGCGATTACGTCCTAATAAGAAACTTCAAAAAGAAGATGTAGTGTAGCTGATAAAAAGCGGTGCTGATTCAGTTAATATCAATAAAAATGACTCAGGGCTTATTATATTTTCTATAAGGTATAATAGCAATTAAAGTAATAATATTAGCAATATTATGGAAGTCAAAGGGGAC
Source organism: Omphaloscelis lunosa (assembly GCA_916610215.1). Taxonomy (NCBI): domain Eukaryota; kingdom Metazoa; phylum Arthropoda; class Insecta; order Lepidoptera; family Noctuidae; genus Omphaloscelis; species Omphaloscelis lunosa. Next base: position 21,439,891 of record OU744253.1, read on the forward strand.
CGCCATAACATCGTAAATCTTTTAACAAATAACGTGAAAAGAAAGTAATAAAACTAAAACAGTAAATCACTTGCGAATTTATTAAAACGATGACTTCTTTATTATCAATTTTAAAATGTCACTCCTAGGTGTGTAGCAGTTTTAAAAACCTAAATACCGATGCAATGCGTCACTACTTGTAAAAAGGAAATGTCGTTGAAAAACCCACACTGCTATAAAGTGTGTAAGGTTCCAAGTAGGCAGCCCTAACTGTCACACTGGACTGAGACAAATAAGGTAATGCATAAACGAGGTACTGAAACTTCGACTAATAACAGTAACTTGATATCTTTGAAAAATCTGTAGTGAATTCAATGAGGAAACAAAGGTGAAGAAAGAATCAAAACAGAAGAAGCAGACAATTTCAGTTGATTGATTGACGTCACGATTGACGTAGTAGCTTCAAAGAGTTCTGATCAAAATAGTTTAAAATATGTGGAACCATCGATACGACCAAGAAGTACCATGGAGCGAAATTAAAGACTACTTATCAAGGTTAACACAAAATAACAATTGATTGAAGAATAGCCGTTAATGCATCAAACGACAATTGGATAGCTTACGTCAATCCGATAATTAACTTTTCTCGAAACACTACAATTCTGTCCACAATAGAGTTTCATTCCATTAATACACAAAAGCATCCGCTCGATCAATTTAACCTAAAATGTCCAACTATCGTTTATCTTTAAATGTCACTAAATATTTAGGTCACTTTATTGGTACCTTTAACGTAGCTTCTCCACCAATTGATGGTTTATGAGCCGTCAAAGCCCATGACATGGAAGACCATGACAAAACCATAAGAGCCGCGTTAGACTACACGGTTCTAGCGGTAAACACTATTGAAGGGCCCCGACGTCTTGGCAAGATGTTATTGATAGAATTTATCAGCGATCGAGTTCGGTGGAAGGCGCGAGTTATGAGCGACAGCGGGTGAGAATGAAGGGGACGTAGAAGAGTAACATTCTAAGATGGGGATGTTAAACGTAACCAACAGAAGCAGTGTCGTTGATTCTACGATTATGAAAATACTAATCAGTAAAAGCCAGTGCTTATTAGAAGAAAAATAAAATACATTTTTAAAGTGAAAAGTTCTTCAGACGCGTTGGGCATTTTGAGATGGGAATAAACCATTGATTTCGCAACACCGTGATGACACCACCCTTTGACTATTAAAAAGACATCAACGCGTTGATTACTGAGGTGCGTGGAGTAAAAGACATCAATGCGTTGATTACCGTGGTGCGTGGAGGAAAAGACATCAACGCGTTGATTACCGCGGTGCCGTTTTCAATTCTGTCGGCACTCCCAGAGTGCCACTGTTTTTTTTTTTGGAACGTTGCACCGCACTAGGAATTTCTCTTATATTATGGGTGCGTTTATAAACATTTAAACTCACAAACACAAACAGCCAGACCTGGAACAACTACTTGTAGGTCATACAAACATTTGTTCTGTGCGGGAATCGAACCCGCGACACGCAGCGCAGCAGTCAATCGCTTAACCACTGCACCAACCGTTCCGTCAAACAATATTTTTAAACTCATTACAAAATCTCCATAATAATTATAGTCCTTTTTTTTGACCATTTGGATTTTGAGTAAAGATAAGCTTTAGATATCTTTAAGTAGGTGTATATAATAGTTTGAATTATTTATAACGTAATTATTGCAATGCTAGGAGAATAAGGTTACAGTTGTACTAAATGAATACAGTTCTGTAACTATTAAAATACCCTCGGGAATACCACAAGGATCCGTTTTGGGTCCTTTATACTTTTATTATTTTTATAAATTACTTTCGTTCGTGCTTTACCCATTCCAAAATAATTCTTTACGCTGACGATATGAAAATTGTATGCCCTTTATCAGAACTTATCGACTGTTTTCTTTACAGCGGGATTTAGATGAACGTCAAAATTATTGTCTCCTTAATAAACTTGAAATGAATGTTTCTAAATGTTTTGTTAGTACCTACACATGCAAACCACATGCAATCAAGTTTCATTATAAGTTACATAATACAGGATAAGCGTTACCAACGACCTGGGTGTAACGTTTGACTCTAAGTTGCTTTTTGATGCACACATCAAAACGATGTTAATAAAGTGCCTGCCTACACGGCTGCCAACGGCATCCCTATCAGAGGTGACCTTGGTTGGCTACAGGCAGAGCTGTTTGAAATTTGGTCGTAAACCACCATCTACACGGTTGTAAACCACCTAGGTCACCTCTTGTCGGGACGCGACTGGCGACCATGTAGCAGGCATTTAAAGCTTCCAAACCACTTAGATTTATACTTACGACTATCAGCTGATTTAAATCGTTTATAATTCTTTATTGGGCTTTTGCTGCAGCCATTTCGAGTACGCCTCACAAGTGTGGAACCCTAATTATAATAGGGAAATAATAAAGCTTCCGAAAAACAAATAAACTTCCGAAAATCTGTAGTTGACTGTTATACTAAATTTCCAAAAACATACGAAGTTTCCGAAAAGTCAATATGTTGTGCTGCAAAAGTTATTGACAGAAACAAATGCTGCAAAACCGACTCCACGTAGTCTTGTCTGCTCTACCCCTAGAGTGTAATTTAAGCCCGAGGAGGCGTGGAGAGGCGAAGCAGCCCGCGAGCTGAGGAGCAGGTGGTTTTATAACGCTCGCGGCTGTGGCTGACCGGCGAAGCCGGCCAGCAAGCCGAAGCTGCGGTGGTGAGCGTTAAAACTATCTGCGACGATAAGCTCGCGTGGGACCGCCGGAGCCTCGCAGCGCCGGAGCCGTGACAGAAACCATACCTGCTGCATATTGCATGCTCGCTTACATGCTGCATGCATGGTATATACTTGTTTGCATGTTTGAAAAATATTACGTCAGTAAAATGCTGTATCGAGTTTTCGGAATTTTCAATATTTTATTCGGTCGTTTCTTTATTGTGTTCGTATATAAGTTGTCGGAAAATTTGTATTTATAACAGTTAATATTTTGAGTATGCTCATATAAAAAAAAAAAATCGGAGCTTTTGTTACTACCCATTATAATATTTATATAGACAGAATTGAGGGAATTCAATAGCGGTTCCTACTATTCTTGCAGTACAAAACTAAAGTAACCGTCATGAGAAGCTATAAATTTTGTAAACAAGTGTTCAGGAGTTCACAACATTTGGACCAACAAAAAAAAATGAATTTGTTTAAGATTTAATAAATTATTAAGTAACAAATATTAATTAACATAATATATATTATTTAAGAATAATTATTCGTCAGATTCAGATGTTTCCATTTCTGTGTCAGAATCAGTGACATGTATCACGAAGCTGTCTACAGTTTTATCAATCATCTCATCGATTTTGGAATAAAAATTATCGTCTTCCTTGATAACATGCTCCACACAACGCTTCCAATTTTCCGAAGTAATCTGCTGCAGTCCCTCTTGTAATCATTGTTTTACCTCGTCAAATTTAAAATTTGTATTTTGTTTACAATCCCTGCGACGGACGCGTTCCGGTACCAAGAAACACAAACGATAGCGCTTTGCGTCGTTAAAATATGATCCGACTAAATTAAATAGGTTGTTACTTTCATATAACCCGTCTATATTTCATGTCGATTGAATATGGTAAATTTATTATTATCTCGCAGTATAAAATGTTTACTTAGTAAAAGATGTTTGTTTACATAATTTATAGCTTCTCGTGACGGGTACTTTAGGAAATATAAGTACCTACTCCCTTTTATATAGCGCGATGTAAAAAGGTTTCACACCTTAACACCGCATGAGCGCAGACGCATTGCAGATATGACGTACTTATTTAAAATCACAAATGGTATAGATTGCCCTGAGCTGTGATGCAAATTAGGATTAGTTACAGACTGCAAAATATTTGGCAAACCTTGCTCTTTACATGTCCCTCATTCCAAGTCCGCGTACAGGGAGAATTCGTTTCTAATCTGTGCGAGCACAAGTTGTCTAGAAACTGTCTAGTGAATATGATTTGGATATATTCAATACCGAAAAGCTTCTTTACGGAAAAGTAATTGTTTCCAAATAAATGATTTTTAGTTTGTAATAATCGATCGTGTCCTCACTATTTATTTCCTATATATTTTGTATCGACCTTTTTTTATAGTGTTTATCAGTGGAAACTTGTAAATGGCCTTCAATTTCATATTATTTAAGAACACTGTATAAGTGAGCTGTAAGTATTCCGAATAGAATAAAATAAACATAGTTATTAATAAATAATTAATATGAAACATTTAATATCTTTCATATTAACTATTTATTAATAACTACTAAATTAAACACAAATAAATAAATAAAGAGATCATTAAACAACAAGCATTTAAAAACTCCGTGACAACATTGAGAGTAATAGTGAAAACCGCCAGCGATCTAAGCCCGCTATCAGCTTCTCCCCCACGCTATGGACACAAAGTTGAGCTGAACATCGGGCGTCAGGGCGCGTTACAGTCACGCTGTAAGCGAGTATACCTGGGACTTCAAGCGCCTTGTGGTCGAAGCCCCGAAGTATGTTGCTGCTCATTTGCTATAGTCGCGTCCAAAGTGTTAATCCTTGAGGTTTCTTTGGCTTTGGATTAAGTCTCGAAGGTGTTGCAAGGATCGATGTGGCATTGAGGTGGAAAGGTTTCTGCCTTTTTTATTGTATATTTCAGTGGTGGGACTATTTATATGGCACATGGTGAACTTTTTGCGTTTTATATAATTAGTTTAATTATTTTGCATGGAAGCTTGCATTATGAATGGCAAAATTATTTTCAAAAAATAAAAAATTAAGGACGGGATCACATTATATTCTGTTACTAAAATGTTTATTTTTTTTATTTTTTATCCGCTTTTATTTTTGTATTATTACCGAAAATTGGTGACACGCAGTATGTATTCAATCAAGATTGGCCATTTTAATGACATGTTACACCACATTAATTAATAACCTTGTTTTTCATATCAAATTAAACAAGCTTATACGTGAAATATTATCAAAATTATGTATCAACGCGATAGGAAATAATAATTCACTAATAAATCGTGTGTATGTATGACGCCATGAGAACGGGACAGCTAGCGCCACCTGTCGGCCGCCGCGTGAGTTACGACGCGACAGTCACCGACTGTTAGGACACCTAGATTAAGTAAGTACTTTATCTACATGCGAGTACCTTCCTATGTGGAACTGTGTATTATAAACCTTATGAGCATAATTTAGAACTTTTAACTACTACTGAAGCTTTTACAAAAAGTTTTAAGAACGGTTTTCTGGAATTTGAAATACTGTTTTTCGACAGCACCGAGAGCGTAAAAGGCTTGCTACACGGCAGTCAACCGCGTCCCAACAGAGCTGCCGTGTAGCAAGCCCTTAAATCCACCGCATTCAAAAGCATACATTTCAAACAAAAGGTTTTTTGACGAACTGAAGGTCGCGCCAATCAGAAGTCATAAAAAAATTACCATGCTCTATGGGAAAGTTTGTCAATATTCAATTTACCTTTGGATTAATTACTTAGACAAACCACTTTTCATGAAATAAGGGAAACAGATACTTTGGTATACCTTGCGAGGGTCATACGTCTTTTCATTCCAGAAAATTACAAACTTTAAACGCAAGCAAAGCCATGGGCTCTACTAGAGTATTTAATATAATCAATCCCTCTCACTAACCCAAGTAAAGTTATAACCTAACCCACTCTTATCGACTCGCACGATATAAATAGTGACGTATGTAAACACTAAAAATAAAACGGTCAATAATTTAGTTCCACATCAGCGGCCGCCGATCAATCTAGCAGGAATGGCAGGGCACTGGCATCAATCCGGCAGAAATGGCAGGGGAATGGCAGGGGATTGGCATCCATCTCTTTGGTAACTAATCTACGAGTGTGATGACTGGACCGGGCATTGAATGACTGTTATGTGAGGGGTTCAAATAAGGGGATTTAGCAGTCTTATTCTGAAATCCACTCGGAATGGATTTCAATAAGCATTAGAACAATTTTCTCAGTACTGAATGCCAAACCATTGAAAGTTAGCTATGGATAGTTAAGCTATAGATAGTTGTATAACAATACATTATAGCGTAGTAGAGCTAAAGAGGAGCTCGTGGCTAAGTAATAACAGCCGCACAGGTCGATCCATTAGGTTAAGCTACGCTTGCTAGGGTTGGTCCGTGGATGGGTTAACATCTTCACAGACCGCAACTCCTCCATGCCTCGAAAATCATGCTGTCATTCGTGGATCTTTGACAGTAGTTACAGGTCGTCAGAAACCCGAAAGTCTGACCACCAGTCTTACTAAGGGGTATCGTATTACGCAGTTACTGAGTTGTGGAGATCAGGGGCAGTCGCTTCATGTAAAATACTGGTACTCAGCTGTATCCGATTAGACTGGGAGCTGACCCCAACAAAAGGCTAGGCAGATTGATAGCGTAGTAGGTCTAAAAGAATAAGCGGAGGTAAGCGTTAATTCTATAGAAACCAGAGCTGATCACTCTATGGGATACCAGCAAATGGCATTGTGATGCATATCGAGTTATTTTTACACTACTAGAAAAGACACTAAGCTTCGCTTAACAAATGAATGATGAGTTAAAAAGGTATTCAGCTGGATGAGAGACAGAAAAGTTTAAACAGTTGCCTATCTAGTAAGTCTGTCTATAAACAGTAGGTGTATCTAGATGACTTTGTTATTCTCGTCTGTGTCTCACCCCCATTTCCGTACAGTACCTATGCCTACATTGAGTAATATTATTTTAGCACCAATTGTAGCACCTAATCGAAATAACATTCGATCACTGCGACATCTAGTACAAATAAAGGAGCATCACCCACTCAAGCTATCAACATCTCTCCATCACCGATAACGTATAGAGATAAGCCTCTGTCTATATTTATTCCACTGTCCGTCTGTACATCGCCATCTCCGAAACAGTAACTCACGTCGCCAATAACAATTTATATCGATACCGAACGGTTAGTGAATAGACCATCGATAAAGATTCTTGAGAATCGAGTTAAGTGAATATGCCTGCTACGATCTATTTTCGTTTTACATAATCGTTTTTGCACCTTATTATTAGTGGTGCAAATTCGAATTTTATTTGGCAGTTTTGCTGGTGATGGCAAGAGCAAATTGGTGATTCTCTATTAATAGGTGTTTCTAGGTATAATTTAAATAATTTATTGGAATATTTGCGTCGTGCTAATAAACATGTCGAATCACCGAGTGTCACAGTCTTTTAAACATGTATCTGTATATCGGATGATAATCGCCTTGTTGAAGAATTAATCAGACTTATTCAGGTTGGCGCTTTCGTCGGCCGATTTTTACATAATATTACAAACGAGTTTGCACGGTTTTTAATCGATTATGATGAAGTTCAACGGTTGCGGAGTTATTTGATTTATTTCTTTGTTATCAACGAAACTGTTGGCATTTGCAAAAATCTTCTTGACGACGAAGCAGACCTTGAATGGAACTTGGTATACTTAGTAGAAAGTCAGTAAGTTTGTCATAATTAATGTGCATTACAAAAGTAAAACATAAATTGGTGTTATCTGAAAAGGTGCTAGTCTATGCAACTGTTATTATACCCCTTACTAACTAATGCTTTTCACATAAAAGAAAAGAGAAAACGAATAACGTTATAAGCCCTTAGTTGACATTGGTAAGTAATTTCAGCCTTTTATGTTTTTTATATACAAAGGCTCAACTTAAACACATCATATTTCGTAGTAATCAGCATGGAAATGGACGCTAAATAGATACGAAATGGTTTCTAAGAAAGTCTACCAAAGATCCCATTTCATCTTAATCAAAACACTTTATTTACAGTAACATTATACCACAATTATTGAATATTCATTAAACAAGTCCTTATTCAATTAAAGCTCGTGCAGACCAGAGTGATATCGCGGGCGCTACAAGGGTCGCGCTGCCTGTAGCGCCCGCGATATCGCGCTGGTCTGCACGAGCCTTTAGCGACGAGGAGCTCGTGGCTAAATAATAACAGCCGCACGGGTCGATTCATCAGGTTAAGCTACGTTTGTCGGTGTTGGTCCTTGGATGGGTGACTATCTTTACATACCGAGACTCCTCCGTGCCTCGGCAAGCACGTTCAGCCGTTGGTCACGGCTGTCATTTATGGATCCTCGAAAGTCGTTACGGGTCGTCAGAAGCCCGAAAGTTTTACAAACAGTCTTACCAAAGCGTATCGTATTACCCAGGTACTGGGTTGTGGAGGTCAGATAGGCAGTTGCTCCATGTAAAATACTGGTATTCAGTTGCATCCGGTTAGCCTGGAAACCGACCCCAACAAAGTAGGTGGGAATAGGCTACACAGATTGATTGATTTAATTAGCGAGGAATCAGAAGCATTTCTTCATCTCCTAAACGCACAGCGTTTAGAAATATAGATATCTTAATCTACTTTAAATATCGATAAATCAATCGATTTCGAAATCGATTAGCATTTTAAAACACACAAAATCGAATGATCGCCCTATGGTTATAACGTTCGAATTCTCGTAGATGGCCTATTCGAATCACAGTTTTAAAATTCGAATCGAATTAATCGGCAATATCGATCCCGTTATATATTAAATAATCGGCTATTTGCATTCGTTTTTTTTTTTTTCTATAATAGTATATTTTGTTGGCGATTAGCACGATATTAATATTATTTTATATGTTGTTACTGTTACGATTATTTCGCTTCTAAATGTTAGAGATCGTGTTAAAGCGCCGTTGGTGCTGTAATAGGCCGTTCGAAGCCGATTATCGCCATATTTGAGTTTGAATATAGGTCGTAAATTAATAACACAATGTAATTATGTCATCCGCGTGATTTTAGTAATTACTGTTTACTACTATTTTATGTAAAGCTGTTTCGTATATCAGTCAAACTATATTATGAATAAAGTCCTAATTATCAATTTTAAAGACTTCGTTTTGAAACCATTTCACAATTTTTATGTTTAGGTAGCAATCCCCACTCTTCTATTGAAATCTAAATTAAGATAGACAGGACACATCTCTTAAAGACGAATTAATTTATCAGAATTTAAATAACTTTAAATTATACATATAATCTAGATACTTAGCTCGAAACAGATAGACTTTAACATAACCTGTAAATCAATAAAACTCTCGTAAAATCTAAAAATTGGTGAATCCACTAAATTACCTACTGACTTATATGATCTCGACGGCTATATCTTATCCCGTAGACAGGCATGACGTGCGGCGCGGCGCGACTCTGTTGGAACAATATCAATCAATCGGCCTAGCCTTTTTCCAGCAATGAAGCGACTGACCCCCGTAACCCAGTAACTGGGTAATACGATACCCTTTGGTAAGACTGGTTGTCAGACTTTCGGGCTTCTGGTGAACCGTAACGACTGTCAAAGACCCAAGAATGACACCCGGGACCACCGGCATGCTTTCCGGGGCACGGAGGAGTCTCGGTATGTAAAGATGGACGACAAGCGGAGCTTAACCTGCTAACGTTAACCTTAGTGTGTTGGAACAATTTCTTTGAAAACTGCATGGAAAAGTCGCGTCGCGCCTGTCTGCAGAAGTCTTTACGGTTCGTTATACCCACTTACGTCCGTTTCTCTCGAGCTGTGCTCCCATCAAAGGCTTCTTCTTTTTGGTGAAAAATAATTATGTGTCGCGAACTTAACCGTTAACACTTAGTTATAAGAATAAAGCAAAATTAAAGTGACGAATTGCAAGCATAACATAATACATCGGGAACGATACCACGCGACCGGATTCCGACTATGCAAATAATATGTGAATTAAACAAGCATCAACCATCACGCTACCGCTAGGCGGACTCGGCTGTCGCTGCTAATAAATTTATGATATACAAGAATTATATCTTCAGTAACTAATTAAGTTGCGTTTAGAATAGTTATTCATTTACTTAAAATATTGCTGGTTTTAAATACTGAGGAATGCTAAAAAGAGCGATGCAATAAGCGTTGCCTAGTTTGCTGTGAGCATTGCAGCTTTGCAACCCAAAGGGCCTTCTGCGCTGATTACATTCATCAGTTAACAGCGAACTCTATTTCTTATCAAGCACATTTGTCTGCTCTACACTTTCTATCACAATCCAAAGGATTATGGAGAAATACCTAATCCATTGCTTACTATGTTTGAAAAATTCGTTGCTCAAGACCGTAAATAACGCAATGAATGTTGTTGAATTGTCAAAATGACTGAATAAACAGGAAGGTACTGAAAAAATAAATGTTCAAAATGAAAGGCGTTGCCAGTGTAAGTTTGTTGCGCAATTACCCCGCTTGTCGGAGATTTCCAACAGTTCGCTGTTAGGAACTCAAAACAACGCACACAATTGACTCAACAAGACACTAAAGGTTAACTAAATTCAACCTTTGGAGAACCACGTTGATTTATAATTCTACCTTTGAAAATAAAAGATCTAACGGATTACCCAAAATTAGAACCGAAGCACTACTAAACTTGCATAAACATTCAAAACTTCCAAATTCTAAGTTAGGGTCGGATGTCATTAGATCCAAAATGGCCGTCTTATAGATACCGAATTTCCGATGCGAACATATCAATACATACAATTTCCATAGATTAAAGACTAGAACTGTCACAAAATCATTAGAAGAACATATCTGACATGGTCTGACGACACGTCTAGTTGACATTAATTAGTTGAAACATGTTTTTTTTACGACGGATATTAATCTCGCATTTAATGTATCCTAAATTAATTTTACACAACAAACATTAATATTTCTACGATACATATTTATCTTGATTCAAGTTGATATTAGCGTGAAGCTTTTAACTCTATTTTATTTTGATTAGATTTATTGACATAATGTTATAAAGCCGTTATTGGTTATCTCCATTTTCTAGTAGCTTTTTAATGTTTGTGACTCACAGGTACGTCCTATGAGTCATTAAAACGAAAAAAATTAAATAAAATGTTACAATGTTTAGTAGTGGCTTAAGAAGTGACTTAGACCTGTCCTTATCAAAGAACTTTATATTCCGTTTTTATGACTTATCAACTGTTATAAGTTTAAGATGCAGCTGTCAATCTCATTTCTACATTAATTTAATATGAAAGCACCATACTCATCCTTTTAAAGCGTATACAATTAAATGTTTTTCCAATAGACTAATAAGTCTTGGCCATAATCTACCGATTGATTCTAACCGATTTTAAGATTTCGATTGAAAAGGACCCCTTGTTAGGAATAATGAACCGAACAGATAGTCTTTCTCAGATACAACTATATCTTCGACATTATCTAGACCACAAACAATATAACTGACAACTTAGCTATTCTACTCGTTGTCGTCTGTCACCACATACATAGCTAGATACATAACACGAGCTCAATGTGTCACTGCGTCACTTTGACCTCTGAGGTCGCGCATCTTTGACCCAGTGCCTAAATCTACTAGATACACGCATTATCGTCACATGAAATCATATTAACTATTCTAATTTGGAACAAACATGGTTTCTAAACTACATTTCAGTTGGTTGTAGGTACTTTCAAAAGGTCGCTACAATAATGCTACATCCAGCGAATACTATGTGGTATTCCAGGTATTTTTTCCTGCTGGACATAGGCCTCCCCCAAGCATTGCCACTTAGACCTGTTCTGTCCTTTCGCATTCAACGGATTCCTGCGGCCTTCACTAAGTCATCGGTCTACCTTGTCGGGGGCCTTCCAACGCTACGTTTTCCGGTACGCGGTCTCTACACCAGAACTTTTCAGCCCCATCGGTCATCACTGTTCTGTTTTTTTTTTTTTCTAATCAACCATAATTTTGAATTATGCTTTGCAAAGTGTGTTAACTTTAAAAAACTTGAAATGCTGAAAGAGAAACACTACCTTCATTTGTTTACGTTGGTGTAGCAACACAACTAATACTGACTCAACTGAGGAAATCAACTGCTAAAACAATGCTCTTGCGCACACACAAGATAAAATTCACTTCCACACAAGATATCCCCGTTCACATAAGCTTGCAGAAACTCCATCCGCTATAGACTAACATTTCAAAATACCTCTTCCCATAGCTATCTAATTTCTAGAGAAGATTAGCTATTTATTTGACAGCTACCTGTAATATACTTAGGCGCCGCCCAAAGATATCTGGCGACACTTAAATATAGACAAGGATGCTGTATTTACGTGTTGACGATAATTCTGTAAACAAGCTTTAATAAATTTTGTTGATGCTGAAAATTACAATGTATTTGGAATTAATTTTGAAAACATCTGTCTTCAGTTTTATGTGTCCTGTCCCGGCAAGGTGAGGAGAGTAATTTAGCTTGAGTTTATTTGGCTCATAACTATGAAATTCGAATGAAATCATTAATTTCCAGTACAGTATGAGCGCCCAAACACAACAGGGCACAAGTTATTTACCACAAATGTAATATACAATGATTTAAAAAGCTTAATTACCCAAATCACAGCAGTGTCCACGTTTTAGGACCAACTAGATATGTTTTCACTTATGACCTAAATACTTGTGGAAACTTCACCATATGTAAGCATTCTTGAGACCCAATCTCAGACATAATTACCGTGTCACCCAATTTTCCAATTCGGGAAGAGCTTCTGCTTAGTCCCGTATGACTAAAGAGCATGGTAATACAGTATTAAAGTGTAAAAAACTGATGAGCTGACGTCGGTCACCGTCGGGCTGCGCGTAATCAGCCGTGAGCGTAATCCACTACTCGTGTTACAGCCGAGGGGTCTGTTCACACCGGGAGTCAAGAAGGCAATGTATTTTGAATTTTATTTAATTTTTTATTTTGTGGGAAGAAAGGATCAAAAATCTAGCTGGTTGGTTTCTGGAAATCAATCATTTCCAGAATCCAACCAGCTAGATTTTTGCCGTATTCAGTAAGATTGCTTTGATAGACTAGCTAAAATACCATAACTTAGGCCTTAGATTATACAGGCATTTAAAAAAAGATTAACTTTCGTGTTAATTTTTTTACGTTTACACTGAAATATTAGTGTTTACTACTGTTTACCTATAAAGTCTGAAAGTAGTGGTCAAGGGCTTTAGCAACGAAAACTTTTTTGGACCCTGAAAAGAAAACTCTCTGAAGCAAAATGTTACAACATCCCATCATATGTACACACTACGCATCAAGCTATACATTTCCAGTATGAGCCGACTTCGCATTGTACGAAAACTTCACATTGTATACAATGCGAGATAAACTTATGGAAATGTATAGCTTGATATGTAGCCGTGTGTACATAATAATATAAGCTGAACAATATCAGCTGTAAGGTACACACTACTGTTACTAAAACATTATTTTAAGTTTTTTACTTTTACATATTTTGTGTTTCACGATCAGTGTCCAAATAAACGTTATTCTTTCTTTCTTTCCATTTATTTACGAGCACAGGCACTTGTTTTAGCTTTTCTCCATTGAACGTTTGATCTCAAAGAACTTTGAATTTAAAAGCTGTCGTATTTAATCACCAGTACAACCGCGTCCTAACCTCTTGCGCTCGCGCATTCTCCAGTTTCATTCATAAAGTGGCGTACAGCAGGATGTCGGAGATGGCGGCTCGCGTTACGAGGTCGCCGCCGCTACTTACGATATGCTTATACTGTGTTACAACCTCAAATTATTGACTAAATTCAACTGGTACTTATAATTGCGTGAGAGTAGGTATGTGTTATGCTAGGTGCGCACTTACGCAGTGACTTTACTCGTCGGCGACTCTACGGTGGACGTGAAATTTTGAAATCGCCAGCGAGTCGCTGCGTCTGTACTCTAGCATTAGACTAATGGGATGCAAAGACGCAGCTTCGAAATCCAAAAGAATTACCGAGTTTTAAATAAGTGTTAGGTAACTTAACTGGTAAATTCAAGGTACCTAAGTATTTTCCCTGATTCCACTCAACATTCAAAAGGGAAACGTCCTCGAGTTGAGGAGAAAAGACTTAGATAGGCACGATTTACGAGGAAACCATATTAACAGTGTTTTTTTTTTTTTTAATGAAGCCTCTCGCAGCATCTAATAGAATAACAATTTGTGCAATACGGGGCTCCAATAATGCTGTTCTCGACCACCAGAGATCGTAAACATGTTGCTGTAAGCACATAATAGCTACAAATATACACATATAGGCTAGGTAAACAGCAACATTAGTAACATCAACCACTACTAAAATCCCTAATTACCAAAATATTTAACAATGTGCAACAAATTGCAGCACAATTCATAACCCCGTGTAGCATCGTGTGGGGCCACGCAGCCGGCGATTACCCAGTTAACGATCTAACGCCAACCCGACAACTGTTTACGCGCGTTTATTGACAACTAAACTCACTTTACGGCCTCAGGGCAGGCCCTAAATCTATTCACTTAATGATTTATACGTAATCGTCACTTTTTATGGCCCTATCCAATAATTGGACGAAGTTTACTGAAACCTGTTCAAACAACGGATGTGTTTTGACACGATTATATTTTTATTACGAGTTTTAGTATTTTACGGAAATCGTTCATCAGAAGTTTATTGCGAATGCTATAGGTTTTTTAACATTCATAAATATTTGACTGTGAAAAGAAGTTATTAAGACAGTAAAAAAACTATGATTTGGTTAACAGAAATGTCATAATCTTAGCGTCAATCGATATTTTCGTGGGCTTTAGTAGCTAATCTAGCTATAAGATGACTCATATAATATAGTCTATTGGGTCCCACGCGATCGCTACTCCGTTCTCGAGACTATAATCCAGAAAGCGTCTGCACATCAGCGCCCTTAATGAATAGCGACCAAATCGCCTTGTAAAAGTTTACGACTGATAAAATCAGTTATAAAACTCTATGAAGCCGTAAATTCAGCGGGCATCGGGCCGATCGTTTAAAAGACGGGAGCTATTCCGAAGTCTATAAATCAGGCGATCGGGTGTATTCGGGCCTATTCGGGGCCGATCGTAAAGATTAACCGCGCTCACTGTTTGTAAACACTACTTTTATGCGGATTCGACAGTTTTTTTTTTCGATTTTTATGATGGCGGTTTATGAATGTATATGCTTGTGGCGTGATTGATTCCGCTTTATATTGTTCATATTTATTTGCGTAAATCAATGTTGCTTTTCGGGATATAGTTTTAATGGGGAGCAGTCAACTCTGTGTTGGGTGATGATACGAAAATCGATTGCTTTTAATTTATCATCCAACACAGAATTGACTACCAAAACAGAGAACCCACATAGAGAACAAGTCGTAGAAGTCCAAAGGGATCTCTTACTTCACTAACAACAATGAAAAATACTTCTCTAATAAGCATAACAAAAACCAACCAGTACTTTAACAATTCCAACCGCAAATCTTTACACAATTCATCAATAGTCTCACGAACAAAGACGAGCCCATCATCCAACTCTTCCGTCAAAACCAATAAAGGGTTCCCAATAAAAACTTAAAGACTGGAAGTCAAACTTAAAGTCGTAAAAACAAGGAAAGTGCTGTGCCAAGGTTTATTGTGCCTCGACATTTTGTGGCCTAACAATTGTTTTCTCACATACATAAAAAGGGGTAATAAAACTTCTGTCGGTCAAATGATTACGGAAAGCGTAAAAAATGCGTAAAGGTCCGAAGTACCGAACAACTGTTGGAATTGTTCGAGGGTATAAGTTATTCATTAGCTTTACGGTTAATCAATAAATTGGTTCCCTACCTGAAGTTTTGTGTACCTGGGAATGTTTTTTCTTTTTTACAAAGAGGTCGATGAAAAAGTATATAGTTTTGACAATAAAGAGACAGTGTTTACAAGGACCTGTTTATGTGTAAAATATAGATCGTATCTTTAATTATTATTTTTCTTACTTCAAAGAGTATAACCAGTACCCTAATTGCGTAATACACGATCAATCACAATCTGTTTTGATTTGAAATAGATTGCTAATCCATTGCTTCATAAGTTGGAAAAAAATCTGCTCAACAACGTAAATAATGCAATGAATGTTATTGAACTGTCAAAATTAAACAAATTGGTCATAATTTTTTACGAAAATAAGTTACGTAATTAGGGTACAGGTAGACGTTTTCGGAGTCACATGATATCATAATTTATACCCTAAATGCCCATTTGGCATTCATGCGAATGCCTGAAACTACAGGCTAATCAAAATTTCTTCTTTTCCTTCGCTAAATCGAATCAATAGTGTTTAAATACAGCTTTGTCTTCCTAATTCCTATTATTTTATGCAGTGACCTCCTTATATAACTCTATCCCCACCTACACCAATACCATTTTTACCAAACATAGCGAGCAAGATTCTCCACACATTTTTCAGCACCAACATTATATTTATGCTAACTGATGCACAAATTGCCAACAATAGGCCAAGAGAAAGCCTGTAAATCAAGCCAGGAACGAGCCATAAATTGTACTAAACTATGGACAGTTTTTTTTATTATTTCATTGTGTAGTTGTGTGTGATTGCGTCACGGTAGTTTTGAGCAGCTGTTGTAGTTGTGTGGTCACTTGTTAATTGTTGGCTTCAATGAGGAGCTAAGAACAGGTAGGTTGGCAGGTAAGGTATGGTAATTAGATGTAGTACAATTTGTTTCTAATTATGAAGGTTTAATTCTAGTTTTAGCCCGTGCATTTGAGAGGGTCAATCTGAATGTATTCTGAACTCAACCGATGCGTGCCGAACTTGAGACTTCTTTTCGAAACTATTTTTAATGCTGTTGGGCTTTTTTAAATACAGAAATTTCACCTCATACAAGGGTTTCAGCACTGGCATGATAAATGATATAATAATTATCCCGAATTCTGTCAGATCCAAAAAGAAAACCTTTGTCAAGTTACTTCAACATTATTATATCTATTCAGAATAATTCCCGTCCAATAAACAACGATTTAATTTAAATATCAGTGCTTAACTATTGTATCTATCTAAGTGCTAGATGAAACTTGGTAACTATAATAATTGATCAATCAGACCAATCCTGATAAGTTTATCTGCTAACTCTAACTATTAATCTTTTAGTCAACGTGATCTGACATTGTTATCCAGCGCACCTGTATTCTCATTACTACCATTATTAGTTACTAGTAATGTCAATTAATGCGATTTCGCATAAATTTCATTAGCATGTGAATTCTTCATTCCTAGCATGCTAATTGCTATTCCTATGCTTTTTGCTAATATGACGATAATTCATAATAATGAAGTATGTGAAGTTTGTTAATATGCGAATTAAAACATATTAACAAACTCAAACATATTAACAAGCTCTGACGTATGATAGTATAAAAGAGTATGAAGCGATAAATTCACTTCGCACTTCACAGAATTTCGCAACTACATTTCATTTGCCAAATGCTAAATGAGCATTCGCATGCTAACAATGTATGCGAATGCTAATTAATCCATCACTATTAGTTACTATTGTATCAAATGTTTTGATTAGTCATAATCAGCCTATAATGGTCCCACTGCTGGGACACAGGCCTCCAGTATTCGAGAAGGGCTGTAATCTAGCACGCGGGCCCAGTGCGTGTTGGTAGATGTCACATGTCTTCGAATTTTTGGTTTTAGGTCATACCGATTTCCTCACGATGTTTTCCTTCACCATTTTGAGAGCAGTGGTGGTGAAATTATTTACACAAAGTAAAGCGCCTGGCTGGATTCGAACCCACGACCTACAACTCGTAAGTCAGGGCCGTTGTTACCACTGAGCCACCACGGCTCATGTTTTAATTATTAGCTATTTTTATTTTATTTAAAAAAGTTTTACTAAAGCATGGTGATTTAAAGAGTCGTTTTATATTTCAAACTTATTGTTTTTAGGAGTAGTTAGTAGGCCGCACTTCAATGGTAACATAACCATCATAAGAAGGCCTCGCATTTTATTGGAACTTTATACTATGCTAGATCAGCTCATGGTCACGGTGTTGGCACTGACGTCCGGTGCACTGTACGTGCAAATGCTACAAAGTTTCTTCAGTGAATTGCAGTTACTGAAATGTCATAAAACAAAATACTTTTATGAAGTTTTCCAGCCATACAACCTCATAATAGATCAGTCTAATTACTTAAAAAAAACCTAGCAACACTTTTGGAACATTGTTCATACAGTGTGAAAACCTTGTCAACTTCAAAATTCTCTTCAGGAAATACGTTTCCGATCCTTTGAAGTTCCGTCAGCTGACAGATTTTTTTCAATATCAATTAGGATGCAAAAAACGTAAGTAGAACCACATAGTGTGTATAAAAATATTAATATCGATTAATATACATGATTGAGGCGCCGGCGCATATGGAGCTTTAGTGCAAGGACGAATGCATTGCATGCTGGGCCAGAGAAACAGCGGGGCGGAATAAGGTGAGAGTTTGAGAACCGTTTTAAAATGAAATTAGAGTTTTCTATTGAAATCAATTTTAAGGATGGAATTTGTTTCAGAATAGTTTTTCAATTCTATTATTTTTGTCTGTCAGAATTTCAACCAAAAATATTTTCTACGCTACTGATAGGTTTTCAGAAGGACTTAAGGTTGAAAAACAACCAGTATTTTCGGAACTAAAACTTTCATCACTTAGCTTCAAGCTTAACAAGTCTTGTTAAAGAAATATTGTGATGTAAGTGAAAGTTCAACATCTTTGTGTAAAAACGTTGACGTCATCTTAATCTCGTCTTCACTAATCACAATGACGTCACTATGGTGGAGTAGTGACGTATTCGCGGATGTCGCGGCTCCGCACCACCCAACCCGCTCAGCGCTTTACACCCATTACAACTGACAAAAACCCGTATAATAGCGAAAATAAATATTATTTATCGCTTCACGGTGGCTTAGTTTCATACAAAAAGACCTATGAATTATTACTTAGTACATTTGCGTTTTGTATGCCACTTTTTTTTCTATGGTCATAACTTAATATTTATTGCGAGTTTTAGTTGGATATTCAGAATCGTCACGTCACGGTCCCGGTTACAATTGTTCGTTGCGACAAATTATTCTGGTACAAAATGCATGGCAAACGAATTTCGACTTTAAAACAATGGGATAGAGTCATTCAGTACAGAATCGAAGCATGTATAAATTTGTGACATAGTGTAAAAAAGTTCTGTTGAGAACAGTAAGTCAACGTATCTCTCTGCAGTTGAATATGATTAAATAGGCGTGGATTAACTGATTACGTAATACCCTGTGGCGTGCACAGTGTGAGAAACGGTGAGGTCTTAAGGCATAATTGAGACCTCAAAACGATTGGATGACGTGTCCTTGATTTGCATGAAATTTATCGAGGTAATTGATATGCAATTTTAATATGTAAATCCCAACAATGAGTAACCGAGCTATTTAAGCTTGTATCTCACCTATTATAATTTAAATTTATTGCATTAGTGTGTTATCTTAGGCAATACGGTGTATTATTTGATATAAATATTGAATTTTATGTGAGTAGCAAACATTCATCGGGTGCTGTGCCAACCTTAGGAACAAAGTTGAAATGTCTCAAGTGCTCCTCATTTCCCCTTATAAGAATAACTGAGAAACTGCTTGTACTAAATAGGTACTAGGTGTTGCCACAAAGTTGTGTTGCTACAAAGTTATGGCGTGCGGACACTTTTTCATCGCCAATTCAAAGACAGTTGTCAAGGCGTAGGTACTTTCTTGATGCAGCAAGACTGGGTACGGTACTACGGTAGCACTTTTGCCGTCGAACCCTTCTACAAAGAGCTTTAATACTTTATACCATAGTTCTATACACTAATCTTGCTACAAAAGCTAGTATGTGATAGATAAATGTTAAACACTCACCGTTTTCGTTCGTGTTGAGCCAACGGTAGGACGGGCGCGGCTGCTGCTTGGAGCGCATCTCTACTGGTCGCTCCACTTTCCCTCCTGGTCACTCTCTGTCATCTGGAAGCGGAGAAACAGGATATTTAATCATTTCTTTTTAACCTGGAAATCGCATAAGAGTTCATAGGGCCTCTGACAACTTTTAAAATAAAATAAAAAAACACTTGGGGATATGCACATTGCACAGTGTAAAATATACAGAATAAAGTTGAAAGAAAACATCGTAATAAAATTAAATAAGCTCGCTTTTTAATTTTATCAAATTACTCAGGCTAAGTGATGTGAACTAACCCAGTGGTTTCGCTTCAGAGATTTTTGGTCAAAAATGTTTAGTATCGTATTTAATTGACTTTTAAAAGATTATCTCGATCGCCGCCGATCACTTCTTAAAACCGATGAGTAACATCAAAAAATCCAATGGCTCAAGTCACTAAACACATTCGAAAATATTCACGATAAATTAAAAAAAGAACCGTCATTAATATGAGGCAAGACACGACAAGATATCGAGAGCAAAATTGTGTTTGCTGCTGTCAAAATTTAAATTAAACCTTAATCCTTCATTATTAGGGTTGTATTTTGGCTTATCGGAACGCATAACTTCGTCGACAGTTTTATACAGAAAAATCTCGGAACTCGAACGATATGTCACACAATTTATGAGAGCCGAGCGATGCCGGCTGACGTGTTCCGAGTGATTCGAATAAGCCCCTCGTAATAAATTCGATATCAAACAGACAATGTCGTAATGCGATACAGTGATGTGCGATGCAGTGATAGGGACCCTGGATTTATGACGGACACTGTCTCTCGATTACCATTGTTGGGCGTTTTTGATTAATTTTGTTTTGTTTAACAAGATACGTACACGGGCACGATATAATAAGTTGTGATATGTCCCAAATATCGTGTAGGTGTGAGCACTGTGGGCCCACTCGGTGATTTGTGATGGCCACTTTCAAAAATGTTTTTTTTTTGTGTACTCAAACTTTCATGTCCAAAAATGTTAAAAATATGCATTCGTGTTCTGTGAAATAACATAAAACGGTTCGTCTTAATGTGATTCAAGAGGCCGGAAATGTGAATGCATACTAATAAAATTCTTCCCTCTAATGTGTATGAGTTTATTTATGTTTATACCGAGACATTCAATAAATTGCACACATACCTACACAAGTACTCGCCAGGTCTTGTCGACTGTATTTATGGTAATCATACCAATATTATAAAGAGGGAAGTTTTGTTTGTTTGTCAGGGATGTGTAGATACGAATTATCTTATTGATATGATATGACACACTGGTATAACTCCAATTTGTTTTCATTTATATCACTATGAGTAAAATCTACTAGTTCCCGTTTACAAACTCTGCAATGCAGTCTGCATTCAGCGCTCGGTGTGGCAACACGCCGTGTTCGAGTTCGCGACAAGTCAATCATCATCCTAAGGATGCCTCGTTGAGAGGTGAAACACATGTCGATTTCTTTCAGGGTTTTTTAGGGCTCTTTTGAAATAGCTAAGTGGAACAGGTTACTAAATATATCCACGTCTATTGTATTTTTTAAACTCAGAACTGTTAGGATATAATGTCAGAGTATTTTGGTGTTTTACCATTCCTTGAACAAAGTTAAAAAAATTGACACTTCACTGGACCAATGAACCGAAAGTGACTTTGAAAATTGACAGAATAATAAAACTATTTAAACACTACGTAAATTATACACTTTCCATCTAAGTAGCTTAATTACTCCAACTTCCTTCAAGACACAAATCCTACTTAATTCTATCATAACAAACATCAAACTACCCGCCATGTGACATTACCATCGACCATATCATAAACCAATTGTAGACCCATCAATATGTGGAATATATTTTTTTATCTTCCAAGGTATTAACGCGCCTTGTCTTAACGATTATTGGGCCGGTGGCTGTGAGGCGGCGGTGGACAGCCAACGGACATATTCCGCTAAAGCCCTGTAAATCAGTCAGGGTAATGACAGAAATATACGGGGCTTGATAAGGAACGGTTGCTACAGGCGATTGGTTGAAGTTTTGAGTACCGAAAGTAATAAAAAGTGTATCATGATGATATTTTTGGGGGTTATGACTTTTTGTTGATTAGAATGCTTATCACTTGCAATAAGCAGACAAAAAAATAAGTTTCTCTGTTAACTTGATAGACACGCATTCCACAAATCATAATGAAAACTTTTTTTTTTTTCGCTACCATATTTTTGCAAGTAATGGCGACCAAAAAAAGTTTTACTGACTATCGACTTGCCAACAACTCCAACTAAAAAACATTCGTCCTCACACTTCACTGTCATTCTGCATACATTGTACCCTGCAACACGTACCGCGCTCGGCCGTAAAACCTCCCCGTATGTTTCCCACATTTATAGTGTCAATAAAGAATCGTCGCCCGATAACACACTTCAAGGGCAGTGCCATAAACTCCATACTATAGTGTTATTGGTGACTCGATTTATACACTTTTTTTTTCCATACAAGTCCCAGACAATTTATTAAGTGGTTCCACTGTGATCGCATTTTTCTGCTTCTTTGATTAAACTTATTTGATTTGAGTAGGTATTAATTGGTCGTAAACACTTATGTGTATATTTAAAGCCTAGTTCATAAAAATAGCGTCACATACTTTTAAATTTTCCTTTGCTTTGAAAATTAATTTATCTTGTTTAATGTGTCTTTTGTCCTTGCAAAGTCGAATACCAAGTTATTTGTTAAAAACAGATAAATTCGCGCATCAAGCTCTAGGCTATATTTTATTACTCTAATAAAACTGTTGGAGCCATTACTTGGCGTTTATTTTGCTAGCAACCTAGCGCCATCTAGTTTACAAGGCGAAACTATATGAAGGACGTTGAACAAAACTTTGAAGATTTAATGAACATTAATTGTGATTTACGTGAAGACATGCTGAGAAACTATCTTCTAAGAATTAGATAAATAATAAAACAGCATTAATATAAAATTAATTATGCGTCAACACAACTTTTTATGTGATATGAAAGAGCGCCATATCACATGCTCACCTATTACTTTTTTATGGGTATTTTAATGTACAAATGACATTTCTGAAGGAAACACATTGATAAAAATTATAGCTAAAAATATAAATTCTACTATTTATTTTTATTTATAAAAAAGCACACGTTTAATTAATACTAATTTTAGATAACGTACAAGGTCCGAATTAAAAACAACATTTCTTCAAATGTTGCTAGTTAATTAACCAAAAAGCAAACAATTTTTGGACCAAAAGCATTGGCGATCGGCCATCAGCACACAGTGGGCAGGTGCCGTTTAGGAAAGCCATATCGGCTGTCAAAAACTTGTAAAATATCGTCGTTCCTCGTCGGAGAGCCGCGGGCGTCGCGCGTCCCTCACAAAGATATCTGTAAGATTTATTCAGCCGTCTACAATAGGGAACGTTTTAATTCTTTTCATATGCGACAGATTTATGTAGGGACAGATGCGGTGGGACCACTGCGCCGACTCGAGATAACGTGTTGCCACCCTTTACGTTAAAGTGAACGAATGTTTGTGCGATAGTTCCGTTGGGTTGGCTACGGTGGGATCGCACTTTATTGGTGCTCTACTTACGTTTTGTGAGGTGTTTTCGTGTAAATTTGAGGCGATATTTGATATAATTGTTGAAAAGGTGTATGCGCTGGAAAATGATTAGTAGGCTTTAGTTCAATAACCAAGTTTTACGCGCGACATCTGTCTACAGACGACAATTATCCAAGTTTGTTTATATTTCTTGAACGCTTTAAAAATTTTGCCAAAATTATATCTAATTCTACAAAACGTATGAAATTTCTATCGTATGACGCAAAACAAAAATGAAGAATCGGAAAGCTTCTCGACGTACTATCTCAAACACTTTGTAATGTCAACATTTTAATACAAAAATACAGCATTCTTGCTCAAGACAATGAAAGTTTTGAGTAAAAGTGCTCCGCATATTAATTTTTTCGTTCTATTATTCTCTTCTACGTAGTTCAAAATTATTGTTACACATTGTCCGAAGTGACAATAGCATAATTTATGGCTGTCTTTGTCTAAAATTGTGCAAATTGTACAAATTGCATAAACAAAAACTATTCCATTTTTTGTCCGGATTTCGCAAATTTTTGCACCACAGTGTTTCATCATCTTATGAATGGATAGAATAGAGATGTAACTTCCTTATTTTTTCTTAATTTTAATTTGTTGTTTTAAATTAATTTGTATTAATTTATTTCTAATAATAAAACTAAATCACGTTAATGTTCGTTTGATAAACGATCAAAAATTTAAATGTCAAGCGACCGATCAATTTCAAAATGGCGCTTGAGTGAAATTCTAATACTGATGCTAATAAGTGATCATTGGTATTTTATCGCAGGCTCTATCAGGCTGTCATTAAATATATGGGTAATAAAACTAGAACCGTGGGCGACGTCGGCGGTCAAAACATATCTCACGTTGTTAAAAATACATAAATACCGAGTGTACCCAGGAGCGGGGCTTAGTCGTAAATGTGTTGTTTTAGTTCTTTAGAAATACATGTGATTGGATGGGAACACTTGCTCTAGCGCCGATCAATGGTAATTAAATAATTGTGAACAGCGTTTACGCTGTTGAAGTCATTTATCAACTGTTTCAATATGTAAAACCACGTGTTTGATATATGGCCGCAAAGAGATATTTTTTTAGATAAATAACACATTTGTTCAAGAATGAGAGACAAGAAAAATTATTTAAATATTATTGACTATATGATGTAACCAAAATATTGCCGTCTACACAATCAGTGATATAAGATGAAATCTATAGATACCAAAGTTCTACCAAAAAAATACCTTCATCTAAACACATGACCGAAATACAGAACCAAAAAGTATTTCCGAATCGGTCTACATGAGCTCAAGACTTACGGCCAGTATCTAAGACTTGCGTGACTGACATATTTATAAGGTCATAAATCTGCTGTAGGAGCCGACTAAAGTCTTAGACTAACCTATCACGATCAAATAACATGCAGCTAGAATGTGATGTGTGCTGTTCGTTTATAACGATGTTCTAGTTGATAGGGATCAGGCCGTTGGTGTACAAGTAAACAAGGCTGTTTACACCTTACAATAACGTCTATAGCTTATAAAACACATAATTATGTGAAACGTAAAATGAAATGTAACATACGTTGAACCAATAACGCTATCCAAGTATATGCAATGCCACATCAAAATGGCAGTTTCAAAGAAAATGAGAAAATCTTAGTTGTTACCACCTAGCAAATACCTGCAAGACCATGAAAGCTCATCTCTTTTCAAATGAGACTCATTAGTAATTTTTGAGTAAATTGTTGAAATACAACTGTCTTACCTTATACTTTTGGTTATCAACAACATGCCAATAAAAGAACCGATTAGATTGAAAATCAAACACATTTTCCGAGGATGTATGCAATAGTAAGAGGCTTGAGTGTTCCCATAATCAAAATATTACAAGAATAACAAGGCAAACAAAGTGAACAGACAGTGTAGGTATGAATATCTCTGTAACAAGCGACTAATATAAGAACAAACACGGTCCATCATACGTTTAATTATTGTATACTATTTTGACTTGATTTACGAGTCTCGGGACCGACCCCCCGAGTCTCAAGTCTGACGTTTTTGTTAATTAAACGTTTACTACGTTCGGCCATTTTATGGAGTCAAGAAAAATACATAAATTCGTTACTCGGGATTACTTAGAACGTTACGTTAACATTTTTCTTCTTTTTTTTGTGTAAATTTTTGTAAAGAGGAAAGTTTTTAGTGAAACACTTTTTGTTTCGGAAGGGTTACCTAAGTGAAAAATGTATTTGTTTTTATTGTTGTATTTTGTCTGAGAAATTTTTCGTTTGAACCACTGGGCATCTCACGAAAATCACTTAGCGTCAAATCATTTCCTAACTCTGCACATCACATTGTTACATCACTTTTCTCTACCACATCCAAGGACAAAATTGACATTACATCGACCCCAAACAATTTCTAAAATTATGTTTACTCTAAATCCAGCCCATGCCACACAGCTACAAGCCATGTAGCCATCAACGTATTCCAGTTATTTCAGTGGCATTATTTTTTACCAAGCTCTGGCAACAAATCACTCAAGATCACATTCATAATTTAAGTCGCTGCGTCACGCCTGATGGATTTATGACGTTTCTTTCATAATGTCTAGAGCGTCCGTGGCCGTAACACGACACTTGCTGGAGCCGTCTTTTGACGGGACGTGAGTTTTGCCGTTGTGCGTTATGGGTAATGCTTGCATTTTAGAAATGATCCTGTCATGAATAGAGGTCCTACCAAGAACGCGCGACGTAAATGTAATGAAAAATTCGGACAATTTTTAATCGAAAATACAACTAACTATCTTATATGTATGTTATAGCATTTTGGTTTAAATTTTTGCGACAAGCAAAATTATATAATACGTTACATTTCGTTTGTGCTAGGCCCACTGCATACCTAGACATACAGCTGCATTTTAATTTGTAAAAGCTTTCATTGGATTTTAGAAATGTAGGACCTTACTTCTACACAGCCTACGCCTCCTGCTGCGTTTCTTTAATTTTATTACACCTACTAGAAAATACTATTTTCAGTGCCACCTCTGCCTTCTCCTTTAGTCTATACAAGCGTGATAATATTTCATAAATAATCACCTACACAAACTCCATAAAAAGAATAAATTAATTTAAAATCATTTAATTTTAAAGTTCGAAAGTCAACATCGACCGTACGTCAACTATTCGCCAGATAAAAGTAAATCCTTCATATTTAACGGGCGACTGACGTCACGGCCGCCATTTTGATTATACATAATTTGACGTGGCGACGGGTTTGACAGAGGACATTTAATTACCGACCCCTCATTACCTTGATATCGGATATTGATATGGTGACGTTTAGTGCTCACGGTACGGGTGCGATACGTGATTGTGTATTGTAGTTGATTTGTATGCCTTTTATAAGTTTGACCGCTATGTGTGTCTGTCTGTGTATCTGTCTGTGGCACCGTAGCTCTTAAACGGGTGAACCGATTTATGAATGCGTTTTTTTCAAGTGATAACTTCTTAAGGCGCGTTGGGCATTTTTGAGATGGGAAAAAACAACGCTATTGTGCTCTTTATTTATATTACGTTACGGATCAATATTGTATTTTCTTGTTTAAGTTTTCACTTCTGTCAGCACTCCCGGAGAGCCACTGTTGTTTTTTAATTTTATATTTGAAAGCAGGTGTTCTAGCGATGGTTCTTAGACATGTTTTTATCAAAATCGGTTTAGCCGCTTTATGATTACCAGCTCTTTTCTAGTTGATGAATGGATGTGAGTTTTTCCACAGGTCTGATCGATTTTAAATTTGGTATTCTCTTACTTCAAAGATATTAGAAGAACATAGTAACCTTGAACTTATGCTGCAGCATCACCTGAAATTTACAGGATACCCAACTCCCTTACCAACTTACAGCACAGGTATCGTGGGCTCATTGGAATGGTCTCAATGAATAGGTTATACTCGTAGATAGATGGTGAACAGGGTCTGGTGATGGAGTAGGAAAGAGAAATGCGGTAATGTTTGTGTCGGGGGTTTTTAAAATTTTAACTGTTAAAAACAATTTTAACAGTTAAAATTTTAAAAACCCCCGACAATTGTGTATAGAGTTGTTCTAGTAGATTTAACATGAGATGATATTTCAAGAATATAAGATACTATTCCTACTAATAAAGAGCATAATACAGCTTGCACGAAGACATATGTACATAAAGTCACGCCTTCTTATCGTGGGGCTAAGCAGACACTACAGAACGAAGACATAAATATTTCTAAACCTGAAACTGGTAAAAAAATACCTAGAAAGTTCTGTTCAGTTCTGACTTTAAAATAGAGAAGCTTTCAGAAGAAAGCAAAAACTTAATACAAAAAATCAACGAATTTACTTTTGAGGGTAGGTCAAATATACTACATAGACACAATGGACAATGATCTTGTCGCTCTCGTATCGCCACCGTCCTCGCTAAAACCCACACGTACGAATTTTCGTTAAAAACGTAGTTTATTTGGTCCAATGGAGTTTATTAATAAAGTTTTAATTAAGATATCGGCGTGACGTCACTGATTAATCTGAATGATCAGCAGATAAACAGGTGATTAAAATTATGTCAAACGTGTAATGGAATGATGTTGATTGTATATTGGATGGCGATTTTCACTGTTTTCGTTATTATTTGGGGACGAAACAAACGTATAAACGTTAGGTTCCGTTGTAAGCGTGGTTGGTCCTGAATTTCCTTCCCGACTGGAATTCGTTGGATAATAAAAATGCAGTGTTGCATGCAATCAATGCATCTTTTTAAAGAGTAAGACTGATAGCCAAATTATTGTGTTGATTTAAGTTTTTTGCTGTTTTGTTCAAAGAAGTTTCCAGAATTAATGATTTCACAGCTAATTATATTTTCATTTAAGATATAACATGCCAATCTCATACGTAAAATGCTTCAAGGAACTATTGGCGCATGACAGACATCGAGAGGGGTCACTGTTGGTAAACATTTGTGACAATGAGTTGTGAAATTGTATTGAGAAAACAAGATGGCGGCGTTAGTTCCGATTTCGGCCACGCGCCAAAGAATCCTTATATTTTGCACAACTATTATAATATAGACCGACGTTTGTAAAAAAATATCCTTCAATGTCTCTTCTTCAATGAATCTTCAACGAGTTCCGCGAAATTTGGCGTTGTTGCATAACTTGTTAATGAGTCGAGATTTTTAATTCATATTCTTTATGCCATAAAGAATATGAATTCTCTTTAGGTCACTCATGAGCTATCCGAATATTTGTCCTAGATCTTAAGGGGGAGGCGTGAAAATTGATTCGTTGTCACAATGTATATGTATATGTTAAATAATATAGACATTGAGAAGTTCCTATTTGAATTATAAGATAAATAGAGTCCCGGTACCTTATTGATAATAATTGTCTGAACAACACCTTGTTAGTTTCTTGGATAACAATACTTACTTAAATAGTTTCTCTTTTTGGAATGGAGCGATGTACGTTGAAGAGTATCGACCATCGTTTACTAATCATAAGAGGCAATCAAGACAAGTGCATTGAACATAACATAACATCTCGCCTGTATTTTACGAAACTGTCACTTTTGTAAACTGTCACAAAAGTATGAGAGACAGAGGACGCTTTAAGATTCGCGCAGACAGGCGCGACGCCACGATGCGACGCAATTCTGGTAGAATATTTATTCGCATCGCGCTATCTGTCTGCGGGAGCTTTTATAAAGCCAAACTTTATTTTAACTGTACAAAATGTTAAATTAAAATTGAATTCTGTAAAAAAAATAAGTTAGATTCAATTCTTATATCCTACGAAATGTATGGAAAAAGTTTTTTGTGATATCTGACTTTTCTAGTAGTCAAACCTCAGTTGGTCCCATAGACTTTTTTGATCCTTATAAGAAACAAATGAATATAATCACCAAACTTCATGAAAGTATCCTACGGTACTTATTGTTCAGCCCGTTACTTATGCAATTGGATACATGATCCCTTTTCCTTGACACATAACAATGTCGACTTTTACACAACTCCATCAATACATACATCTTCTTTGTAGGTATTTTTCTGTTCTTTTCTTCTTGTCTGTTTACATAGGTAAGTGTTTGGGTACATAAATGGTTAAAACTTTATTTTAATTTAAAAAATACCACTCAATGACACCCATAACACATTAAAATTAGTCGAAAATAAAATGACAATGGTGACCACTAATGAGTAAGTACTCAACGCACTAGGTGTCAATGACAGGCCGTCAGCACGCAGGTACAATCGCTAGCTGTCATCAAGCATTGACACTTGAATAGCTGCCGCAAATGATGAAACTATTTATAAATAGGTATGGGTTAGGTAAAACAATTGGTGTTTGTTTTATGTTGAACTGGATTTGGATATAAACATTGGATTTATGAATCGGTTATTCATGAACGCTTAAATGTGAATATTAATGCACCGAAATTCACTGATGTCATTGATAAGAAACAAAACAATATCAGCATTTAATTGTTCAATTGCGTTAAAAGACAGGCTTGCACACTGCATGTTGGTTGTTTTAGATCAAATTAAGGGTTCTCATGTTCTTTCAACGTGGCAGTAGCAAGTATTTTTTCATGGAAGGTACACTAATGATACAAACAAATCATAGGTCGTGGTAAAAAAAAAGCTAGACAGCCAACATTCCAAGTGATTTCCTTGTGGAGCCTCTTTTAATCCTCTCTCCTCTCTATTAGCAGCCTAGAAAGTAAATAATATGAAAATCACACAAGGAAGGTTTTAAACTGAATCAGATCCATAAACTACAGACCAATACAACTATTTAGTCCAACATAAATCTCAAATTAATTCACTCAGACAATAAAATCAGCGTCATTTTAACAAGCTGTGACAGTTCGCCATAGAAGGCGAACGTATCAGATATGAAGACAGAATGGTGGAGAAATCAACGGATTAGCGAGACGAAATCCTTAGTGCGTCTAACATCAGCTACTTTCACATCAACAGCCTGCGGAACTGGTAGCGTCGGGGACAGAAGTGGATACACTAGGGTTTATAGTTTTTGGAAGCTTCGAGAAAAAAGAAATTCTATGTTCAGTCTTATACAGCTGACCCGTATCGAAGGGACACAAATATAGTGTAAGGTTTTGCAATGGATCTTTAAAAGGCAATTGTAATTAGCTTTGTATCGATGATATTCAATAACCCCTTTCGTAGTACCCCTTACTTTTCATCCAAAAATAGTTGTTCTGATTTTAGTAATAATTTTCCATATTTCATTAACTTAGAATTAGATTTCACAACAAGGATCACAGGCATTAGCAATCAGTGACATTCATATTGCATCTCAAATCTATTCATACCGAAAAGGGCAAACTGTCAGAACAAATCGTCCAGATCACCTCATCTCAAACAAACAAGGAAATCAGTGCCAAAACCACAAATCAGGCACCATAAATGACAAGTGTTTCCTAATCGATAGTTAGTTATATTTGTTCGTTCGTTTTATACGATTCACACTAAAATTTGCATCAGCAGGTTATATTCCCACTTCTCCATCTAACTGTACAACCTACGCACTTAAAAAACAAATTTAACACACCGTAAATCAAACAGCAAATTGTATCTTAAGTCTAAAGTAATAAAAGTGATGTTGCTTGCACACATAAAGTTGCTTTGAATATGAAAATATCGCATCGCGCGGCTGCATTACAAAATGAGGCGAAATTATGATGGATACTGATGCCTCGTTGCTCGGTTAATAAGACCTGATTCTATTCGCGTAACATTCGATTGTAAACTATAGTGTTGTTGGAATAAAGATAAGAATGGATTGTGTATCAATCAGGAATCAATCGCGGCGAGTGACGCGATGCAAGTGCACAACGTGACAAGTCTAAGGCTATTTGCATACAAAGCTACCTAGAACAAACTCATAACTGCTGATCTATAGGCTGTTAAATATTATTCCAGTTTAGAATTGCACAAGTTCCACGCCTGATTGACAAGTCTGCAACATGTCAATAATAATTAGCCGGGCTCAACGAAGCATATTATGCTGTTTTGACTTAGAAATTGTGAATAAATTTACATGCCGACCTCGTAAGACTTATTTTATTAACATATCAAGTTGTGTGCGATGTTTACGCGAAGCATAGCAAAACGCAAATTTTATCAACAGGCTATTTATGCTCATGTTACAACTTTCACGATATTTATACCATATTGTATCGTGCGCCAATACCATTTAATGCCACAGCCAGGTAAATATCCGTGTATATTTATGTGTATAATATCCACATAACAGAATGCATCAACAGAAAACCCAATCAAGCACTGTCGATAAATTTTAACGATGCCAAAACACACATTCGAAACTTAATTGTTAGTGGGTGTATACCTAAACACTAATCAGTATCTCTTGGTGGCGTCGTGTGCAAACGGCCTTAGTCTCAAGTTGCAATTTTAATTCCATAGGTAGATGTCAGTCGTTGGGTTCACCGCAGGACACCTAATAACAGTGGAATTCATTAACAAGCGAGCAAATTGAAGGGGTTTGATCTCCATAAGATGAGCGTACTCAGCCATGATGCGGCGATCAAACAGAGGGGCATAAATATCACAAGTAATGAGCGGTCAGAAAACTATGTGGAATTGTGTGAAGTTAGAGTGAAGTTGGGTTTATTTGATGGCAGAGATGCGTGTAGGTATGAAGTTATATACGAGTCGTAACTTTAAATGGAAAGTACTCTCTGATTTAATTAACGAGGTTAATGGAACTACAAAATATGGAACTATTGAATAGTATCGAGAAAATTATTAGTAAATAGATACTTGAGTTTGTGAATCTCAGCTCGACTGAAGCTTTGAAATGGGAAAACATAGTACAGTACCGCTATCAACAAGAATCTCACCAAAACTTATGTCAAATAAGACTATATTGAAAGACAACTCAATATTCTAATAATTACATATCACAATAACAACAACAGTACATTCGCAAACAAATGCCCCAGTCACGATCACCTTTGTACAATTCAGGGCCCTAATCGACACTTAGTGCGTTCAACATGAAATATTAACGCAGTGAAAGGCTTCAAATATATAGCAAGCCATATTTTATCTATCGCTTGAACCCTCTGCTCTCAATACCATAACTTTCTCGATAAGATACATATCTGACATTATAGTTTCCTTGCCTTCTTAGATAGGATGGAAAGTAGGTAAGTTCGTGTTTAATTTAATATATTACAAGTTGACCAACGCCTCTGCTTAGGCTAGCTAATCGAGAAAGCCACTGTACTATCTATGTTCTGAACTGATTGTTTGTTTGGGCTACATTTTGATTGGAATTGAACGACGGTGACAATGGAATTTCTTCATTATTCATATTTTCTATAAAGCTTGGCGACCTTATTATCTAGTGGCATTTTCTACCAGTCACTAAATACAAATCGTCATAGGCGAGGTCTATTTACAGAATCTAATCTCACATCAAACAGTTTTGTTTCCGAAACTGCATCTATCACAGTTGGCAGTTTCAAGCGGTCCTAATTCAGGAGGCGTGGATACCATTTCAAATCTAGTTCAGTTATATGAACATTAATATACATTAACCCTAGAAATACCTTCCCATATTCATACTTCAACTATCCTATTCACCCATCTCATGCAGACTCCTGCGCATCGCGACATCGATCGTCCCCAATTATATACCTACGCAGTTACGACACAAATCACACAGACAGACAGACAAATTGGCCAGCCGTTGGCATTTGGCAACGCCGAGATCCGTCCGTCTAGAATTATGAGATGTTTATGATATACTGATTTATTTCAGCGTCGATTAGCTTATTATAATGTATTATGGATGGGCCTCTTAATGGCTGGATTAAGATTTGATTGGTTTTTTTGGATGCATTAGTCATAGTTTTGGATTGTCCACTCTATCATTGACTGTGGGTGTCGTGAAAGGTGATGTCAGGATTAAGCAAGAGTAATTAATATAAGTACCTGGTCAACAGAACTCTGCTCTAGTGAAAATAGAGATAGTATAGGATCGTTCATACTAATTCCATGTATAGTACATATAAAATCAATGCTGCCATGATAGTAGATACTTACTAATTCCATACTATGTCATTATTATTCTAAGGTAGCCATCTTGTTCTAAACTTTGGGCGATCGAGCTCTGCTCGGGTGAAAATACGGAGAAAACGAATTTTCTCAGTTATGAGACCTAGCTAGATCGATTTTTCGGCCCCGTAAACCCCTATATTGCAAATTTCATCGAAATCGTTAGAGCCATTTTCGAGAACGTGAGTACAAATCTATATATATATATATATATATACAAATATTGCTCGTTTAATAGTATAGGATAAAAAAGCACATCATGTTCCTACATCATTGAATCTTCTGAAACTATATTAAGGTAGTTTTTGTCGAGGGCACTAAACTGTAGACAATGAAACTCAAACGCCAGGGTTCATCCGTGATCAGAATTTCATGAATTTGCTAAAAAACTGTTCGGAACTGAAGTTGATGACAAAACCGTTGGTAAAGAATGCTGAGGGGCTAGACAAGTGGTAATCGCTTCCAACCCGTTTCGTATTTCTACAACGACGTTCACAAGGTTTTCTGTACCTTATGTCAATCTATTAATAATACAATACATTTTTGACTTTTCCATCATTGTAATCACTAATAGAATGTCAATTTGTCTTGGCCCTCTGATATCAAACATTTTAGAAACTGCATAAAAATCTATCTAGTTGAGAAAATCGCTACACTCTCACCATTCACACCTTTTTACTAAGAGATACAAAGAGGCAAAGGGTTCTCAAAACCATCGATGATGACATTGACAACTTGAACACCATCACCAATTCAGTCCATGACACAGTCATAAACCGCGACCAATCTAGCTTGACAGGCACGCTGTCAATAGCAACTATGACAAACAGACGGACTGCTCGGCGTTTATTAGCGACCTCATGAATCACAGGCCCTTGGCTGAACATGAATCTCAATTGTCCACAACTGATCGTGACGGCAGGACACTCAACTTGGTAGTTTTTTGCCTTGTTGTAACTGTGGTGTTTGTTTATCTGTTTATGGTTGTGATGTATTGATTGAGGATGGGGTAGGTCATGTTTATTTAGGGTACTGAAAAAAAGCTTACCCAAGCTACTTTTCAGTACCTTACACAGATATTTAAGCTTGAATTGTTATTTCTTAAGACTCGCTTTACCTTAAAGCTCAGCCTTTGATTTTTACCATTTAGGCATCAGCCTGGATGGTAAAAATCAGATTACCTAAAAATCAATCATGATTGGTAGGTAATCTTTTAAGGGTTAAAAGTATTCAAGGGTATGACTAACTTTACCTATGGGACCAACTCTGAACGGCTATTTTCATATAGGGATCTAGTTTCTACCGATACCAGAGAAGATGAATCAGCAATAGTATCCTGACTGTTGTTTAGTCTGATTAAGTTGCTCATGATAAGGATAGAAGCAAAAGCTATGTAAAAAGAGTAATTTAATCTGTAAGAAATCTTAGTGATGCTTATACTGAAGTGAGTGATTTGTGCTGGTGCATACATAAAAGTTTAAAAACTTTCGTCCCGATAATTTAATAACTCGAAACCGAATCTCCAATAAGTTCAATACCCACCCGTCAACCAACCGTCATTAAAACGCAATACATAACATAACTTATATACTTATCTCCGATACATACCTAACAAATCAGTAATAAAAGAAACGAATCTCCCCGCAATAAACACCAAACGATTTTATCTCACATTAAAATATCGGCGAATGCGAAAAATGTCCAGCCTCAATCATATATTACCCGGCTAATGTCAACCGGTGACGGACGAACGTGATTGGCTGGGCAGTACGCACACACGCGCGTATGGGCAAGCTTACACACACATATGCAAGTTATGGGATTGTAAAAGTTTTATAGTTATCGTATGATGGTTGTACACTTAATGCAAATGCGCTTTATTCCGATGGTTACAAAAATGTGATCAGGATCGATGTAAGGGTTTTATGGCCCACCAGTGGCTTTTTGGGTCAATGTCCCGAGAATTGCTTACCCTCTCTTCCTAGAAATTTTATGTGGTTATGACACGTACCGCAAATAGCCTGTCTTCGGCGCAAATCAAAGACCAGAAGAACGTTTAATTACGTTATAATAATAAAGTTGTAAATGAAGATCAAGCAGCTGATTAAAGCTAACATGTTTAATTAAATATGAAATCACCGGCTAAGTAGAGGGTAAATATGTAATTTATTTTCTATATGTACTAAAACAAGCAAACTAAAAATATATTTAACTCCAGCATTTTAAAATTAAGAACTAAGCAATTGCATAAAGGCCCCACAAAATGTTTTCAAGCATTACAGCAATCTGAAATAATGCCTCAGCTCTTTCTTCTAGAATCTATGTGATTTTCAAGGAAATAGCTATGCTTTTAGATGCTTCTAAAATAATTCCCATCAACCCCTCACCTGCCTACGAAGGTCACATTACCCCGTATATATAAAAATTCTCACACTTACATCCCATGCGTTCTTGTTTCTCTATAAAACGCCTTGGGTAATATCGCCCAGGGTAATATTGCCCAGGCGCCTGATACAAACAGTAATCGACTGGACATGTCCACATCTGTCCATCGATTTTATTGTACGTCATTACTTGTAAATGACATTTAATATTTAATATTATTAAACTTGTTTATAGGAATAAATGGGTTGTGTTGCTTTTTGCAAGGGAAGTGCTTGTATGAAGCCTGAAGAAATTCATGTTTGTTGATTTGAGAGCAAATACTTAATAACCTGTAATGTGACTGGTTGGATAAGTAGTGTTCCACATAATTCGTAACTTATTCTGGTAACATTATCCTTAAGCGGTCTTAGAAGGCTAATACATAAAACTATTGAACAGAATGCATATTTACTCAGTAAAATCTTTGACAATTTGCCTACGTCATTAACATTAATGGAGTTTCTTGCCCGTTTTTCTCCATAGGCAGCTTCTGTGCTTTGGAAAGGGCAACTTACTTCATCTTTCTGACTGACCGACTCTTTGACAGTTCAAAAGTCACAAGTGACAAGTAAACGGTTTAATTCAAACAGCAAATAATTCGTGTTTGAGTCTTAATACAATCAACGCTGACACCTTTTTAAGGCCATTAGTAAACTTAATAAGCCTATTTTAACTAGAGTTTAACCAAAATGAATGCACAAACTATAAATAATTTGACACTAGATAAAACGCACTTTATCTCTGAAACTATGTAGATAAATCAGTAGAATTTAAATTTAAATTGATTTAGTTGCAGCCCAACAATGAATTCTAGTCCATAATCCAGGCAGAAAATGACAAAAGTGTCGCGAAATCAGACGAAAAGTTGATAAAATATGTTCAACTAATAATTCAAGTTGCAAACCTGCTGTAATCTGAATAATATCATGTTGTGATTATGGTCCATTATTTGGTTAATGATGGCTACCTTATATAGATAGTACTGCCGAGATTTGAGCATTCTTTGAAATTCCGCGAGATCGGTTTGGATATTTTCAAAATGGAAGTGCTTGATCTACAATCTACATAAATTCAGCCAAATGTTTTCCACCGCCGTAACTAGCTTGTTTGTGCGATCCGAAAGTACCTTTTTTACCTTAATCTATCTTAGTATTTCGTTGAATACCTTATTAATTTACTCACACATACCTTTACATTTCCACTCAAAAACAGACTCAACACATTTCTATTCATCATCTCACAAACAGTCTCAAGCACTACACCCTGCGAATCGATACAGCGCACAAAAGACGACAAAAAAATGCGGCTGCGACAAAATGTAGAAACAAAAAAAAGTCGCAAGAACAACGTACAACTGAGTGAGTGTACGCTTTCGTTTTTCCGAATGCTATCTTCATATCCGGACGTGTGCAACTCCTCGTCCGTAGTCGAGTAGTCGAGGAGCCAGGGAGGCAAAGTATGCGGTTAAATTGGAAAATTTTGATGTGATGTGAAAAGGTTCGGCTGGGACTGCATGCCGTGTTGTTTGAGAATGTTTTGTGTTGTAAGTGTATAAAAGATGCTTCATTTGGGTTGGTTTTCATTATGAATAGTAAAACATATACGACCATGTTTAAAATTGGGCCGAGAATGAAAAAGGAAATATTGCATTTTATACGATTCCTTTTCCAAACTTTTATTATTTGCAAGCCCAGCTCCAAGACTATTCTCAGACAATACACCCTGGTATTGTAGTTCTTATCCGATTCGTCTTGACAGTTGCGTCTACGCCTCACGAAAAACTCACGAAGCGCGACGGAAAAAAACGAAGGGCGCACCACTTGAGGTGTTTTGATTTTTAAGTGGTTGGGAAAGGTGAAGTAATGGCGAATGGTGCAAATCAATTACTATGTCATGGAAACATTACATGAGTATACAAAATACAAATGAAATACAGTGATATTGACAGCCACTTATCATCCCGCATGTAATAAAATAAACTAACGACAAAAATAATTATGCTTTTACTGTTTTAGACTGTTTTAAACATTACTTTGTCATTCCCGACAAAAACTCTCTAATATGATAATGATAAACATCGTCCTGTGCAAGTCCAACGTAATTGTAAGTCCGTAAGTGTAAGTCCAACGTAATTATAACGGACCAGCGTATTGTCGAAATATGATCCCATAAATATCGCTTCTTCACCCAAATATCACTGGCGACGTCGAACCAGTCTCAACCATCACAACAGACAGGTTTATCTTCAAAATTTGGAATTGCATTTGAAATCTGCGCAAGACGCGCTTATCTGATCCGCTGTGCACCTGCCGTATCGCTTTGAACGACAATCGATATTCGGACGTTACCAATTCGTTCCAAGTGATTCTAATCGATAGTCGACTTGATCTACCCCTTTTAGTGACGGGGACGTTGGATTAGGTATTGAGAGGCGAAGAGATAAGATGATGTCTTTGGCGAAAGCTATTTCGAAACGTGTAGTCTAAAGTGACAATGGGAAAAGCAAGATAGTTTACTAAAAAGTTCAGATCTGAAAATGATTACATAGATTTGAGAGAAGTCAGGTTTCGGCCATTGACCAATATAGTACGATAGATGGAATTGATGCCCATCCAGGAATTAATATTGTACTTCAGCTGCTTAAAACACTCCGGTAACAAAGAGCGTCGGCCGAAAAAATGGCGCCATACAAAGCAGGTTGACGACATGTGGCATTGGATGGGTCATACTCATGCACCTGGTGTTAAAACCGCTCGCGGTTTATATCAGTCGGAACAAAAATAAAGAAACACATCTTAGGCAAGTTTATATCTGATAACAGATATTTCAAACATCGAGCCTCCTGTCGGCCCAATTAAACTAAATCACATCAAAATCGATTACAATCGGGACAATACTGAAGCGAACCGGTTAAATTCGGTAGCGGCGGCCGTCAGCGGCGTTTCAAACGCGCGTCGCGTGGGCGCATACAATTTGCATAGCTTCATTAGGGCCCGACCTCACCGCGCGATAGTCGCGTTATCGACGCCGCCTCTGAATCGCGCCTTACCTCTTTTTTTTTATCGACGATCGTTAATTAAGCGTGTGTGAGGTCTTACGCCTTAATTATAATTGCGCACAGATACTGAATTAGCTCGGTTTTAACGAAGGGAGCTAAAATAAAACGGATAAGTAAAAACCTATTTATTTTTAGCCTTTTTAAAGATAAGCATTACTGTCATGACTAGTTTTAATTATAGATAGCATTATCTGTTGATTGCTTGAGGTGGTTACTGACCGATAGTTTTATTGTCAATAAAATTATGTCAATTCGCGCAGTTAATGTGAAACACTTGTAATATTACTGTTGAAATATTGCGACGTTCATTTCGAGTAGGTACTTAGTCATATTTGTAAGGATTAAGTCTACGATTATAGCTAAGATAACTATGTCTGCTTGTAAGCTTTAGTCTTTTACAACAATCAGCCAATCGAATCATTTATTTCAGAACATATCTTAGTCAATAAGGTCTTAAGTAAAGTTAATTTTATCGATAGTTGAGTGCCATCTTCGGAACATCACTAGTTCAAAACAATAAACAATTGCTATGTCAGTGTACAGCAGCACATTTGTGTGACGCCTTACAAGCTGAGATGAATTAATTTGAAATAATTGATTACATTATTTATTCATAAGTTGACTTCACCAGATACCGGTTAAAACAAACAAAAAGAAGTAAAACTAAGCTAATCAGTATAAGTTAATGAAGATAATTATTGTATTGTTGTTTCCGGTCTCTCGGACTACAATAGGCAATTTTCAAAAATGACAGACAAAATGAAAATTAATTCAGGATGAGGTTACACGATATCATCCTATCTTATATATAACAAAAAGTGCTTAATAAATTTTCCTTGACGCGTGAAAATCATGTACTAAATTACGTAATCGTGGCTACATGACATTCAGCACAAACCTACTAGGAGCAAAGTAGATAAACTTGCAACAATGACTCATCAACCCACCTCGCCGACTTTACGACTTTCCAGAAAAGATAACCACACATACATTCACGTTCTCCTTATCATCCACAAACATGGCATTTCCTTAATTTAAAACAAACTAAAAACTGTTTAAATAATCCTTTTGCAAAGCTAATTCTGTACTCGAAGACTCCTCCATATTAAAAAGCAAATAAATCGTAGCCACGGTTGACGAAGCATCGACATAAGGCCGAGTACACGAAAGCGCAACATTTCGCGACATCGCGCGTGTCGCGATGCAAATACGGCAGACCACCGGCGTTCAACCGACACTTTTATTTAGCAGTTGAAGGAACCTCTTTTATCGATAACTTATTTAATATTGCAATGAAAAAATATTCGCTCAATTATGTTAATATTTTATATCAAATGCAATTTTCGTGCAAACTTTCCTAAGTTATACGAGTTAACGTGTGCACAGTAAAGTAATTGGTCGCGAAAAAAAAATTAAATTAATTGCTGTAATTACTATCTACTGATCTAAATGGAGTAATTAAAAGACGAACATTAGTATTAAATTATTTTTATAGGGGACACATTGAATTTAATTTCGCACAGTAGCTAACAAATAAAGCTTTAGCACTAACTGCCCTTCGCAAAACAATCATAAATTGGCGTTCGCAAATTTCGTACGTATACCATCGAAACTACATCCTAAAACTGTATTGGCTCTGGTCTCAGGCGTTAGTGGCCTTACTGGCCGTAAACGCCTACGTTTTGGTAAGTTCGCCGCACTCGGATGAAGACATTTAAATACGTCGAATATGTTAATATTGCGATCGGATCGTGTACACTGCCCTTAACAACGGGTACTGTGCGTTGGCGGACAGCGGTCTATTAGTGAGGTAGCGCGAGTTATAGGAAGGAGCGGGAGCGATTGAGTTTAATGGTAGGATAGTCTGGCCGTAGTTATTTAGTTCGATACAATTTATAGATATGCTGGATAAAGCTTATAATCCAACCAGATGCCGCTGAATGTAATTTTGGATCAGCGACTGCCCTTTAGAACCCCAGAACTAAAGTAGACAATATGCGTAGATAAACAAAATTAAACCATTTCTTTGATGTGGTCAAGCTTAGCTGATTCCAAAGACTACCAAATTGTAATTCGCATACCAACCAACAGCTGAACATACTCTTTCACTCACGATATGAAAAAGTCACTCACACATTCACAATTTAGATAGATAGATAGAATATTCTTTATTATGTACACCATAAAAATGACAGGCAGGAATACACTCAGCAATTAAAAACAATACAACAACAACAAAAATGTAACAACAATAACTCAACAATTAAACATAGATTATAATTAAATCAAACTTCCTTATAATCATTCTATTATAAGGAAAAACCTGTTCTTTCACAGACACTTTTTATGTAAACTACTGAATTAACCGTCGCTCACCCGCCCCCGCTCATCCCTCGCAGCACAGCACCTAGCGAGCCACTCATAAGCATACACAAGCGTATATTACGCAGTTTATTCAACAGGCCACACTGACCCGCGCACCGTTCACGTCTCCTCTGTTAATCCTGGGTTATTTTAAATACTTAGCTAAGAATTATATGCGTGTAATGTAACGTTATATTGATTCTTTACTATGAAGTCCTGAGCTTATAATGCACCGATTCTTATTGTGCTTTAAAAGATCCTGTCAAATCCCAATTGCATCGATTTGACTAGTGTACAGTCAACCGCACTTCAGTGGTGATAAAGACGCTGTCGTTGTCAAATTTTAACAAATTACCAGTTGATGTGCTGTTAACTGTATTAACTTCCGAAGTTAACTGAAGACCACTGATTTGCCAATTGCTTTGTTAACAACAAGTTTAATCGAAGGATTTGAAGGGAAAAACTGCAAGCAACTGCAGGCTCTCAAAGGTTTGATAAATTCAGTCCGACTCTGTCAATGTTTGGTATGATATTATTATATTTGGTATGCTGGCGTTTGTTTTCCCCCGATTGGATCATGCTTTATCCTATTGCATTTTTTTAACATTGCGTATATTGTTATGTTAAGATCAGTACCTACCTAGGCAATATGAAACAATTAAGTACCTTCGATAAAGGGTTCCCCCATATCGAAGGTAATTGTTCCGATCGTAAAGTAATTAAATTACTTTGAAACACCCAATCTACATACTTTGAAGGCGATTAAAGACCGAGTATTATAATTGACAATTTACTGTTCAAAAAACTTCAACCGCATAACAATTGCTCGTTGTAAGTAAGCCCAACAGCCCAGACATAAGCACAAAAAGTAAAAAAACACATAATAGCTACTTTAAACCGATTACGAAGATCGATGACGCGTATTTTACGAGTATTAATTACAACTGAGTTGATTGAAATTGAGTGCTGTGTACAATCAAATGAACATCCATTGTAACAATTAGATGTTTAGAGCGCCTTTATGTCGCGGCAGGAAGGGAGGTATTCGTAGTTCACTCATGTGGAGTTGATTGTACCAGTACATGCATTGTGGTTGGGAGGAATAAGTGCAGGTATGTTATGTTACTGCTGACACGCCTTCTCAAGGTGTAGACTAGACAGAGTTTTATGGATGCCGTATTAAATCTAGAGTAAACCGTAATACTAGCAATTATGGATGAGAAATCTAAAGTTCATGCTGAAATTGAATATTTTCTAACTACTATTGGTAAAAAATATTACAAATCAAATCAAATCAAAAATGTTTATTTGCTAGAAACTACATACAAATTCAAGGAAAGATCTTATGTACTAAAAGTCTTTGTATTCTGCCTGCAAGCAAGCGTGGAAATTATTTACTTACGTCCATTTGTGTAATTATTGTCATGCAATTAATATTATTACAATTATTCTAAACTCAATTATTCATTTTCATTCAATAGTACATACCTAACATTAATTTTTAAATTCCATAAATTCCTTAATGCTATAGAAACAACGCGCATGAAACGGTTTACATTGGCCCCAAACTAGGCAAGCCTATATCTTGAGCACCAAATAGAAATGAAAGAAAGAACCTAATCAAAAAGAATCACGTTAATGAGATTAATCCTAGTGTATACACAAACTTACTCAAAAATGTATAACACTCCATTTATAAAACCAAAATGAAGAAAACGAGTCAGTTCTCAAGATCTTAAACTGCACACAGTACATTGTCACAATATCTCAAGTCAGTACGAGTGCATCCGCGTCCTTATTAGACGCGCGACGGACTGACGTTCGCGACACGACGTCGCACGATGTCGCCCGACGTCGCCGGGACGCGGGGCCGACGACGCGAACGTGACGCGACGTCGCCGTCACAGCGAGATATTAGATCTCGTTGTTTGTACGTTTTCAAATGAAAAATGTTTGCAGATTATTTTCAAGACGGTGTGTGTGGACTACCTATTGATATTATAATGTTGGATGTGTTATCTGAGGAACATTATGTATCTTCGCGTACATGTGTTAGTTAAAACATGATTCGTTGCTATCAAAGGATATCGTACAGATTGTTAATTGCACTAGACAGAATGATTGCTGCCGATTTGATTGGTCACCTATTTGATATCCTCAGATGGACGCAATGTAACGTAAAACTTTTTTGAGGATGATATTCTCGTAACTTAAAATAATGTATGTCTATTTCTTTTTGTTTTTTACATCTATTTAATATATTGAATCACAATTTAATTTTAATAAATTATTTTTCTTTAAGTACGCTGTACTGGTACACCGTCTAAATATTTGTTTGCTGCACCGGTCGACGTCATTACGTCGTCGGCGCCGGCTGTCGCTGAAAACCAGCGCTGGGGCTCTGTCTTGCATAGGGTCGTAGCATAATGCTGAGCGAAAGCCGATTTGCGTGGATGTGACGCATGCTTCCCCAACTTTTTTAACTTTTTTATGTATTTAAAACTTTTTTTTTTTGTGTCATGTTTACCGCAAATAAACGTTTTTCTTTCTTTCTTTCTTTCTTCTTTCTTTCAATGCCTCATAGGTGACAGATCACAGCTATCTTATGATCTTAGGTACTTCTCCGGGAATATTTTTGTAGACTATTTTACCTGCTAAACTGTCAACTGTTGTTATTCTAATCATTCTAAAGAATGACATACTGGCCCAATTTACAAAGGTTCCAGTTTCACAGTACAGGAATCAGGCATAACACACTCAAAACCGTCAAGTTCAGAAAAACCTCTACGTCCAAAATTCAACTGAATAACACTTCACCCAAACTGACAAATAACTGACAACAGCTGACATCCAAACCAAATCTCGAATCTCTAAAGTCCCGCTATCTCCAAAAATTACTAATGACGTCATCCCACGAAACGGAATAAAGAAAAAAGTCACGAAAAAACAACAAATCATTACTATCATCGGATCAGTGGGATTTCAATAGGTCCGTCAAATACACAGACAATGGCACAATGCTGATACCCAAGTCATTATCAGATCAAGTTAGGTAACACTTCAAGAGACAGACGGACGCACTGAGTGGGAACGATGGCGTTAAACGCTAGTTAGAGCGGTTGAAGCGTAAAAATGTAATCATATCTTTTGACTACAGTTAGCTGGTCAAATACCAAAAGTAAAACGTAAAAGGCTATCTAAATATCAAGTATCTGAAAACTGAATATAGATTTCTTAGTAAAGCTGTAAGTTTCTTTCTTTTTGCTGTAAACCACATAAATTTTTTTTAATGCCAAAAAACCGC
The DNA here is from genome assembly GCA_916610215.1 of Omphaloscelis lunosa. Classification (NCBI taxonomy): domain Eukaryota; kingdom Metazoa; phylum Arthropoda; class Insecta; order Lepidoptera; family Noctuidae; genus Omphaloscelis; species Omphaloscelis lunosa. The sequence goes on from OU744253.1 coordinate 21,484,731, forward strand.
AGCATTTCTTCTACTGAATGCGTAACACAATCAAAAATCCAGTGTAGATCTTCCAATAATGAGTTGGTTACGTTTCGCGGCCGACAATGGTCCGGGACAATGGCTGGATTCAAATCATCGTGTACCTATCCTTGGACGATTAACGCGCTCTTTGTCATCCCTACGGGTGGGAGGTCAACGGTTTTTCTACGTTTTACGTTTTTCCAATTACGTTTATTGAAATTTTGTTATGATACTCATTTTTGGTGTACCGTTGTTTGCGAATTTCTGTGATTGCTTTTTGAAAGATTGAATGGGAGATGGAACATTTTTGATCTATGAAAATCTTCACATAATGGTGGAACTTAATTCTAGCTTCAGTTCGGATTCCTAAGACTTCGAATTGATTATTTTCAGGCGTTAAGGAGGATGATGAAACTAAAATACGGAAGTGGTTTGACATTTTTTGGCTATTATGGTGTCGCTGACGTTTCGCAAATAGATCATTAATTACTGTTTACGGATGATGGATGCATTTCACATAGAATGAAGAGTTCAACCTTTTCATCCTATGTGTAACTTTTCAGTATTTTCTTTATTTTAAAAAATGATTGTCAGTAGGTAATTATCGCAATTAGCTACATTCAGAAAGAACTGTAACGCGGAGTCCACTTAACCCTTTAAAGATTCACCAGTCTCAAAGGTCCACTCAGATATTCTCGCCGCGTGATTATTATAGATTTGTCCCAAAAAGCTAAAATATCGAAATCGATTAACCTAGACATGGCTATATGGCTTCTAATTCGGTACAAAGTGGCGGTTGCAGACGACACAAAACTATATTGGACGTCATTCTCTATTATTTCGATACTAATTTTGAAGAGTACTATTTTGCAGTCCCCTTTGAGATGACCCAAATTACAAAGGGAAGGGTCAGATAAGAATGGATGAATTTTATGAACGTGGGGAATGGATCACAGGTTGGCAGTTCTTTTACCGTAGATTTTTCTTGAATCATTATAACACATTACATCACGCATATAATCCCCGAGGGGTTAGGCAGAGGTGTAAGTACTTATAGTCGTTTTCTAGAATTATCTTGCAATTAATGTGTCTTTGGCTAGACAGCAGTAGTTTTCATTTTGACCTTACCAATTTAACAGTGGACAGTTGATAGTATATTTAGTAATATACGATCAGTTCAGCCTGTAATGGGGATGATTTCTATTGAAGACCTAAAGAGACAAAAGAGAGAGCCTCACTATTGGAAGCACAAACATAAATCGAATTTGTAGACTGCTTAGAAATATGACAAGCTGGTCCTAATTTGTCCACCAGCACTTACAATATTTATGTCCCCAGATAAGCTATTCCATGTCCCTTCCCAAATAAGGTTCAGCATCAATACATACTCGCGCAAGACAACAAATAACCGTCTTAGCGACCTATTTGTACAATTATGTACCTTTTGATTTACCGCCGAGATATTAGCCATACAACTATAAAAGTCATACAACGATTACACGCCTTTGTACAGCATTAGGCATTAATTCAACTCTGGCGTTCGAAACGCGACGTCCGACTTGATTCATGCGCGGGCGACGATTGGAAAAGCGACGTAAGTGACGAAAAATTTGCAATGTAAAATAAACTTTACGAGTCACTTTTTTGGGTTGGAATTTGATCGGGAGGATGTTTATCATAATGAGTAGTGTACCAATTGTCTTTGCTGAGAAGATTAAATTGATTTATAAGACGCCGTTTCGTCCGTCATTCGTTCTCGGTATCTGCTCGTAAAGTTTGGTGCGGGTCGCGATCGTTTCGCGTGTTTTATGCCGCTACCCTTTTGATGTGATGCAATATTACTAATGATTTATTTGTTGTTAATCTAGAATTATTTCCTGGTTTTGGACGTATGTCTTATTCATCTTGAACCATAGAATTTCTCAGACTCTCAGTATATTTTTGTTCACTCAATTTTTTCGTAGTTTTTATTGAGTACTTTCTAAACGTTGTCTATTTTAAAACCAATAAACTGTACCAATTGCTTGGAATCCATTGAGATACGTTAGTCACTGACTGACATAGCATTTATAGTCAATGAGTTTGTTCTCATTATTACTACAGACGTTCTTAAGTAGTGCCAACACACAATACTTTACACTGGTCATACAGATTTTAAGGCTCAAAGGACCAATGTCGTACAGATTGGTCCATTTACCCTCACAAGCAATTCAACATCAACTGAAGACAGACATCGACACAATCGGATTCGTGAGCTAGAATTATCTCATTAAAGGGAAGAGACAAGACGTGTACCATGCATAGTTCAGTGCTTCTGTCCGTCTGTACGTAAGTGTCCGAGACATAATTGGTTCAATGACTGGACACACGTTACACCGTTCACTACTTGAAGCTTGTACAGTTGTGGGGTATGCAGACGTATGTTGTGTCTTGTTCAAAATAACTACAGACGCAATTTGCTTCAAAGTCATAACGATGAGTCAAAGTAATTTGTTCTTTTTGACTCAACGTCGCAAGTAATGATACTTTATTATTTAATACTGCAAAAATACTCCTACTCTTAGACATTCCTTACCTGCATGCGATATATTACAGGACAGCTATTGCTGTCAGCAATAATATACGCCATACCCATGAATAAGGTAGCAGTAATTAATGTTTGTCAACTTTAATGTCCTATTTCGAGAATTAATTTCTTTTAAAATATGTAAGTACATTATAAAAACATTCACATATCCTTATTCCTTATCTTACCCATGAAGAAAAACATTCTGAAATATCGGCGACATTCTCAGCCTTCACCCAACAACCCTCAAATGTGTAAGCCTGGACTGTCACAGCGCACACTTGACATTCGAACACGGGCCATCAGCGCATAAATCATAAGGTAACAACTGAGGGCTACAAGGACCGAAGGCGCGGCGCACACTGGAATAGGCCCGAACTTGCGTACTTGTTCGCTGAATAATTGAGCGGACTGCCTAATGTTGGCTGGTGACATTTTGTAGTTTGGTCTTAGTGGAAATAGATTGACGTGCTAGTGTGTTTAGGAGATTGATGTTTTTGGGCCTTTGATACGGCTTTGCAAGAACACATTAAAGTTAGAAGAACATTATGTTGAAAGAGCTGCATTAATAGTAAAATATCGCAGAAAAAACCGACCAAGAGCGTGTCGGGCCACGCACAATGAAGGCTTCCGCAGTTGAGATGAACTTATCCCAAGGACAAACATTTTTTCAACATTGTGGTTGAAAAAATGTTCTCCCATACGTTCCAACTGCAAATATAAGTTTGTACGCACAATATTGGGAGATTCACCATAGCCTTCTTATAGTTTCCTGTAAGCTATAAGTATAGAACTATTTTCTGTATTAAAAAAAAAATGTATCAGTAGTTTTTAAAGTGTATTTATTTTAAAATGATTTAATAAAAATCTGATCCTCACAACAAGCCCTTTCATTTGATACGTCACACGGTACAGTTTACAAAACCATTTGTTTTTTTTTTAATTTTCCAGTTTGCCCCCGAAAAGTGACCCCCATATTCAAACACATTTATTTTCGTTACACGTCCGCGTTTGGATCACAGAAATTCATATGTGTACCAAATTTCAACTAAATTGGTTTCGTAGATTCGGCGAAAATTGGCTATGACAGACGGACAGACAGACACGAGTGATCCTATAGGGGTTCGGTTTTTTTCTTTTGAGGTACGGAACCCTAAAAAAGCTTGAAATAGATCAGTCTAGAGCAGTCTTTCCCAAAGTGGACCATAAAGCCCCCTTGTAGACGCTAGAGGCCTAGAGGGGGGCGGTAAGGGGCCCAGAAAAACTTTGGGGGTGTTGATGTAGTTTAAGGGGGCGATAGCTGATTTGTAATTTCATCTACTTAATAGTTAAAAATTCACTGACATTAAAACCTACCTACTACACAACATCGATTATTTAGTTCATATTTTTGCCTTGTATGATTGTATAAAAAATAAAAATATTTAAATTTGAACCCGGACCCTAATTGCGTAACTTATTTTCGTAAACAATTTTGCCTAATTTGTCTCATTTTGACAGTTCAACAACATTCGTTTTACGTTTCATTTACGTTGTTGAGCAGATTTTTTTTTCGAACTTATGAGACTGATTGTGATTGTGTTGTATTACGCAATTAGGGTACTGATATCAACAAACTTGTTAAAAATCATCAGATTCATCCTTCACATTATTAGATTACTTTTAGAATTAAAATTGATTATGGTTGTTTTAATTTGATAAAAAATTACTCTTAAAATGATAAAATTGCGTTTTCATTGCTCTCACTGCTAAAAAAAGTCTCGTTGAGAATGTAAGTTTAAACTCCAGACCAGCTAATATAGCACTATAATTAAATTAATTAATGTCATTGTGGTTTTTTAAGATGTGGTAAAGTAAAAAAAAGAATTGGGGGCGCTGAAAATGATTAATTTTTAAAGTGGGCGGTAGATGAAATAAGTTTGAGAACCTCTGGTCTAGAGAATACAGTCAATGGAAAACGAACATAGCACATTTACGCATGATAGGACTGGAGAGAAGTTGTTATAGTTGTAAATGTATGTGTTGTAGGAAGTGCTATTACAATAACGCTCAATTCTATCACCCAAACGTAGACAGTCAAACAAAACTATGACTCAAAAATAACATCTAGGTTCCAAGGATGTATTAAATTATAATTTCTCCGAGCTGAAATGCCTCGCAGACCACCAGAGTCGCCAAGCTATGCCACAGCCAAAAGGTCAGACAGCGACTTGGACGCAACATTTAACGTTAATATGAAGCCATAGATCAGGCGCACATCTGTCGCCGCGCGCGCAGTGCTGTCGATCAACAGGACGCTAATAGATCATTAGTATTTACGCATGAAGGGTAGAGGTATTCAGGATTGTTACAGGTGTAGATGCGGAACAAGGAACGATTGACGTCATGATCAGAATATGTTCGTCACAATAAGGAACTCCTGGATGGTGGTACGAGCTGTACCTGTACACCTCACTGAAGGATTGGTTAATGATCGAAAATTTTCTCAAAGAGTGAAAGAAGGGAGCACCAGCACTTGTCTAACTATGGATCACAGAACAGCACTACAGCAACAGAACTAAGGATCAGTGCACTATGTCGTAAAGAAAGTTCGAACCCACTTAAAACTCATCACGGGCCGAATAGTACTTATAATAATAGTGCTAAAGATGTCTTGTCACTCGATAATCAAGCTAAACACTTGTAGAAGAATGCCAAAATCATGCTTATAATTCAGACTGATCCACATTAAGACATCATTAATACCAGTCCACAATGAATCAAATAATAATCCCCTTTCCTCATAAATTTCACAGAAAGATATGCAGTAGATCACGTGGACATGCAGTACTCTTTGCATGCGCAGCGCGTTGTCGATCAACGATCTACTTATAGATCTTTAACATACGCAGTTGTCACCGAGCTTCTTGAACTTTGAGAAATATGAATGGAGTATGTTTTTATCTAATTAAAGAACACATGGGCAAAAGGTGTTAGACAGGATTTTAAGTAAGTACAGGTCCTGAGGGTAAATGAGATAATGTGCAAGATCTTATCTAATGAACTTAGTTTTCCCACTGAGGATCATAAAATAGTAATATGCATTGTTTATTCCGTTCCTAGGGCTGCCATACGATTGACATTTTGCAATATTACATAAAATTGTAAGGCAAGGGTATGATGAAAAGTTTAACAGCAGATTTACGGATCTTAAAGTTATAAGGTTGGTAAAATCTTTAATCCTTAGGTAGTTTCAGTAACTTACGTTGTTCCACCTTTCTACGCCATAACTATCACAGCAAAAAATCTGAAACAATGAAAACAATATTAAATACACGCTTTTGATAAAAAAGATATTGGTGCACACAGAAGATGAACGCTTTAGCAGCGATGCGGACTAAAGGACCAATATTTCTAATGCTAGCAAAACCTACTAGCTGCGACGTAATATTAGAACATTACAACATCCCAACACGAATATCATAAACAAGACATCGAAACGTACGTTAGTTCGTCACTCATATTCAAATTAATACAGTAATCCTACTAAAGTTGTAAAGAAGCGTTTTATGAACCGCCATCACGCGAACGCTTTGTAAATCTCAGCACAGATCATAAACAGATCTAGATATTATAAACTACTATTATAAACATTGTTAGATTTCTCATATATTTGATGGCATATATTAATAATGAGTAATTTAAAGCCGCGATTTTAATTAAGTAATAGAATTTATGGAGTTATATTTCGTTTTATTGCTCAATTTACATTTTATATCTCTTTGTGATAAAATGGTATTGTATTGGGAATCGGTGCTTGATTATCGTTTATGGTTTCGTGGATCGTTATTTTATGTATAGTTTCAAGTTCATGTTTAAATTCTTTGCAAGCTATACTGCTTTTTGTTACGCCTCATTTACAAGTTTGGCGAGACAGAGTGTTATAATAAAAAAGACAAGCTCTTTTTATGTTTTCTTTCCTTTTGAGTCAAAACTACTGACTGATCTAAACACATTTTTAGGGTTAGAGGCAAATTATAGTTTGGTTACTAGTATTATTATCTGTGCTTTGGTTAAAAAATAACATCGACCAGTGAGTGGAGAATGATGTCAAATTGTATTATTTTCAAATATAATTTAGTTACCAAAATACAGTTAAAATAATTTCAAAACACATGCAATGTCCTATAAACAACACGAAAATGACATTAATGCATTAAAACCATTATAATTTGCAATAAAACCATGCAGAGAACCAACTGGCTTTCATTCCGTTTAGTTCCCGCTCTAAAAGTGAGATGAAGATGAGCATATAAACGTCAAATGTTTGAATATAACGTCTGTTAACGTCAGTGTAATTATAAATGTAATTGACAATAATTATCGTGACCTGGTTGAGAGAGTCACAGCGTCAGTTGTGACAATAGAGATCTTGAGATGTTGATGGTCTAAAGTTTTTGAGGAGGATATTAAAATTAATGATTCGGGTATACAATTCAAAATGAAAGGAATATTTTTTGCGCGCTAAAAGGGCTAAGCGTTTATTTGCAGCAGCAAAAAATATTTTTTTACTAGCGACGCGCCCGTGCTTCGCAAGGTTTTTACGACTTGACAAAACATCGAGATTTCTTAATTATCTGTAAGTTTAATATCAATGTATTATACACATAAACCTTCCGGAATATATTCTCTAAATTATATGGAAAACCTCATCAAAGTCCGATGCGTATTTTAGAAGAACAACGCGGACATACAGACAAACGCGAAAAGCGACTTTGATTTATAATATCTATAGATTTGTTACATCGAGTGTCTTTGAATAAGAAAAGGCCTTTATCCTACAGTGAAACATTAATAGACTGGTATTTTTTTTCATGCATTATTTCAAAGTTATTTCCAGCTATTGAGAATTGTATCGAGCAATTGATTCATCAAATTAGCCGTAAATATAAAACAGAAATGGGCACAACAAAACAATATAACCATAAGGCTGTAAATCCCTTAGCTGATTCCAAACCCAAGAACCACCAGCACTTAAGACTCTCCCAATCGGCACTGCCAAAGAAATTCCAATATTTACTCAAAGAATATTTACGAGCCCCGCTATCGGTACACATCCAATATGCCATAAGTCATCCCAGTGACGGGAACACATTACTAATTAAAGCCCAAAGTTGATTGCAAACGATACTGGCGATTTAATTAATATTTTGAAAGAAAGCCGCTCGTAAAACGCTTGTAAGTGTGATGGATTTACGATTGGCTAACCATGCATGTAACTTCTAATTTATTTTGTTGTCTATTGTTAATTAATAAAATATGTTTTTTCAATATTATAATTTTAGCATGCATGGTTCTTGTTAGACCTTTTAATGTGTTGTAATTATTACCACCCACGCTATGCTAAGTTGATTCGCTCGCTAGAGCCAATTTTGAGAAATTTCAAAAGTGTCAAACCTGAAAAATTACTATACAGAGAATGATTGTTTTGCAAAATTGAGAAAGAGACACTACTACAAAATACAGAATGTAATTCTAGTGAATGTTTAAATATGACCAAAAGGACCAACCATTAGATGTAATTCGGAATCAATCCTCGTTTATGTGTAAATAATGATGGAAGGAAGAAATACATAAATAAAATAAACTATTCGCATAACAGTAATTACGATTATCACAAAAAACATCGTTCATCTCAACGCATTCTCGATCTCTTCGCTTTTTGGCATCAAAACTCCGTTCCGCTTCGTTCTATTTAATTAGAGCCAATGAAAATCGTGAAGACGGCCACAAAAGATAAATTTGTTGTGTATAGATAAGGATAGAGATTTCCGTGAGGTTTAACAAAGCGTTTTGGTATCAAATCACACAATTAGACGATCGGCTGTATGGATCGGCGGCTGCTTTGTCGGTGTCTGTCATTGGTTGGTTGGCGCCACATAGGACCAGAGAATCGGTGCTGTGTTTAAATTAATTTTTGTTTAAACTATTAAAGTCACACTTTTTAAGAGTTTTTTGCATGAAATTACAATTCTATTTTAATTAATTAATTTTCTTTAACGTAAACTTAATATTTTATTTTCAAATGATTAGAACATAAAAATAAAACTCTTTTTCATTTTAAAAACATACCTAATCGGTTTACTTATTATTAAAACGTCGTAACCGTTGTTTTGATCAAGATTATCGTTGTTTTAGGTAAATTAAATTATTTTATAGGTTTATCAGAATTCCAAAGCAGAAAGAATTTGCTCTTTGAAAGAATTATTAAAAAATATGCACATATTTATATTTAATATATAATCATTATATTATCAATTTTAGTTGGAAAGAAAATACCACATCGATATGCTCTGTCACATACTACCCACACAAAACGCAACAACTAATAAATTAATATAACGTATTGTCATGTAGTACCTATATTTCAAAGCTTTTTTATTTTATTGTTACCAGTCCGCAAACGGTTCCTTCTAAAAACACCAATAACAATACCAGCGTATTATCGTTCTACTGCAGGGGTTCTTCTCATACAGAGAAGGCACGAGCATTGATCACCGCGCTTGCTCAAGAAAAATACTCAAATTTTATTACCCTAAACATTTTCTAATCATTTCCACAAAACCAACTTCGCTTTATTTGTCAATAAACAATTATTTTTTTATTTTCATTCAACTATTTTCCCAAATAAGTCGGGATATGGGCAAGAGATTGATGATGAAGACATATAACAAGGACCAAAGTAGAGTACACCAACGCTGTTTGCCGTCACCCGGCACGGACAACCGCTGTCGTCTCAAAGGAATCACATTGATCGACGTCATGACTTCGCAGTTTTGTCTGCCTGTCCTGCCGGCGGGGTAGCATGGTGAGACCTAGCTAATGAAGTGCTAAACGTAATTTACAGAACTGATTTGCTTGTGTACACCTATCAATGTAATACCACGAGTTATTAGGGGATAAAGAACCAAATTTTTAGATACAACTTGGCAAGCGGGTCTTAGGACTCCTATTCAAAGGGCTCTACGCGGGGTTCGCGCGGTCCATGCCCCTTTTCGGGGCACCGGTATGGGCGCGTTCCGTGAGGCGGCGGCCAGCCTGCCGCGCCGGTTGAACGCGTCCCAAAGGGCCATCCGGCTGGCCCCAAGATACCGCACGGTCTCTTGTTAGACGGCAAGCCACCATGCTAGATTACCGCCATGGAATCTGGAGGCAAAAGTCCTCGCGCACATTTGGGAGTGACGCGTGGAGGCAAAACGGCGTAACTCCGCTGCCGCGAGAAACCATGGCACAACGGATAGAGCTCCGGTGGGTTGTCATGGCGTCATGGAGAGTGCGATTGTCTCAACCCAGTGCTGGGTGGCGACGATAACTCCCCTCTTTGAGGAGTGGCTAGAGAAATGCCACGACATCCTCACCTTTCGCCTGACGCAGGTCTTCACCGGACGCGGTTGTTTCGGGAGATTCCTGTTCCAGATAAGGCGGAAGGAAACGCCCAGGTGTCACCATTGTGTGGATCGCCCGGTGGACACGGTGGAGGTTCTCGTGGAGGCAATCGGCAACGGTGATTTCTCGTGAACTGCCCCGGTCCAGGCCATGGTACGGTGCGAGAGGGCATGGCAGGCCGTCACCTCCTTCTGCGAAGCAGCAATGCTCGCGAAGAAAGAGGCGGAACGCGGGGAGAGGCACCAGGCCCGGGTTGACGGCACGTTGTGTTCTACGCGCGCTCAAAGAGATGTTAGCAAAACTGACGGGGTCCGCTAGGGCTGATGCCTGCCGGGGTCGCGGAAAAGTCCGAAAGGGATACCGTGGCCCCTGGCAACATACAGGCAACTGAACGAACACGGGTGGGTTTTAGTAAGTAGCAGCCTGACACGCCCTCCCGCTCCACTCAGAGCGAGAGAACTTATTTGATAATTTCCCACCCAAAAAAAAGGATAACTATTCAAAACAATTATTTTTTTCGCATAAAATGGGTTTTATTGACTTCCCTGACCGAAGCTAGGCTGAACCCTGCTTTATTCTGGTTGTCAAATACTAATAATACTTAGTTATAGCACAATTTTTCTATTAACATGTTGCAATGATGTCTAATTTTGTTACCTTTTATCTAATCGACAATATTTTTGCTTTAGATGATGCAATGTTAGCTAATACTATGTCAGTTATTTTACATAATTTTCTCTCTAGAAAATCCAAACAAATAAAATAATTAAGCTGGTACACAAAGATAAAATCACAAAAAAAGCTCTAAGCATCTCTTTTCTCTTAATCACCACACAGTCACAACTCACAATGATTCCGTCATTTTTTATGCGTCGTCAATCACCATTGGACACTCTTGATTCACCATTGATGATTTTTAATTGCTATTCATACAATTCTGTATTTTTTTCACAATTAAAACTTTTGTGTGGGCCCCTAGCATGAGTTGCAAAATTGTTGATCGATAATTTCTATCGACAAACATTCGATTCGATGGGTTTCGATGTTTTGCTCGAACGGTTTTCGATTTTGGAAATAGTGTAGGATTGTTTTTATTGTATTGTGTCATGGGAAAAATATGATTTGGAAGTTGCATTCTGAGTGAGTTAGGGAAAAAAGTGAGGTCTGATTGCCGTTGTTGAAGTAAATCTTATTGTTTTTATTTTGAAACCAAAGTCTTTAGTAGATGGCTAAAATAAAATAGTTTTACTGTCATAAATCCCCGAACTTTCAATCGAAGAGCTTAAAAGATACAATAAACATAAATTTACAAGAATTTACAATTTACACAATTGTAAATTCTTGTAAATTTATGTTTATTGTATCTTTTAATTCTTTTAACCGACTCCACTAAATAAGCTCTACCCGCTTGCAGGAATCGCACCACCTGCCGTACGAAGGGATGCATAGCATGCGCGTTGGTAAAAAAAGAGCCAAGAATCCGATTCCCGACATCCCCTCTACGATTACACAACGACCCCGGACAGGCTTAAAAGTCGTAAGAGCTTCTTATGCTCTACGCAGGCCATCCAGAAGAAACCACCTACTGAGAGAAGTAAATTGTGGGAAGAGCAGCACCCACCACCTCCGGGCTTCATTAAACCTCAAGAGCATTTGCCTCCCGGGCGTGATCTGCAGTGGCCTATATGGAAAGCCCACAATCGATTGCGTAACCAAGTAGGCCGCTGCAGACACAATTTGTCGAGGTGGGGGATCACTGACCCATCCAACACCCAGTGCGTGTGCGGTGCTTCTGATCAGACCATGCCCCACTTGCTGGAGTATCCTAGGTGCTCGTTCACCTGCAACTTGGATGAACCAAAGAATGCCACCGATACCGCATTCAACGTGGCCACCTACTGAGCTCATATAAAAAAAATATATATACATATATAAATGCGACGAAGAAGAGTACCATCGACACGAGAAGAAGCATCTTTTAATCGATATAGCAAGTAAGTACCTCTTTTGGAAACGCAAGATGTTTTTATTTAACACTAAGTACTAGGAAATATTGACAAAAACAATGCTATATTAATCTTACAAAAATAGGGAATCAATAGTCTCGAAAATAGTTTGCAGCATTATTTTTCTATTAGGTAGTCTATTCTTTTTGGTAACAGATGTTTACAACAATAACGCACTCCATTGCTGCCAATATTTGTAAAGTCATTGCGCTAATCGATTTCAAGACAGCCGATTCTGCCGAAAGGTTTGGCGGAATTAACAAATGATAGTTTTATAGAAAAAAAAAAATGGCATTGTATTGTGAAGTGTTTGCGATTGTGTTACTTGATACATGTTGACATTTGATCCTGATTAATTGTTGGAAGAAAAAATTCTCTTTGCAGTCCAGTGCCTCTTTAAAAGTAACTCTGTCTCATCGCCAAAAAGAAACATTATTTTTGAATCAACTGTTACAATTGAAGTATAACTTAATGGTGTTACACAGATCTAGTTCCATGATTAAATGAAAACTATTGATTGCCACATACGTATCACAGACTGCCTTATAACAGATAACATACAATTGCATACGATACAACAGAACTCTAAAGTACGGCACGGTTGGCGCAGTGGTTAAGCGATTGACTACTGTGCTGCGTGTCGCGGGTTCGATTCCCGCACGGAACAAATATTTGTATGACCTACAAGTGGTTGTTCCGGGTCTGGCTGTTTGTGTATGTGAGTTTAAATGTTTGTAAACGCACCCACAATACAGGAGAAATTCCTAGTGTGGGGCAACGTTTTTAAAAATAAAAAAAGTAAAAAAAATAAAGAAAAGAAAAGAAAGAATCATCAAACCCACTTAGCCAATTAAAGCTTTATGAAACAAATAACCAACCAATTTCCCTAACATTAGCCTGATAGTATCTAAACAAACTAATCTTGTAAGCAGCTGTGGGCTCAACTCTTAGCGTCAGGTGTGAGCTGTGCCGTCAACACGAACTCGGCACAAGTCGGCACTACCTCGGATCGTCGTGACTCGACGACTCAACCCTGTTGAGCGCTAGGGGGTGTCTGTGAGAGGTGACGGGTGGGATAGTCCTGAGATCGGTATTTTAAAGAGCAAGACAAAAGAATAAAGAACTGATTAATTAAGTATTTGGTTAAAGATAAAACATTTTAGTCACCTGTGTAAGCCTATATAATTTAAAGTGGTGCAGTTTTATCAGAATTTAAGATCATTCTATAGCAGACAGACAAAGAAAAAAGAAGAAGAAGCAGACAGACATGGTACAATAAACAGAAAGCCTGTGATGAAAATAATGTGGTCAATGAATTAATTAGTATCTCTAATTATCGCTATACTATACATTGGTGCTTCAGTGACCTACCTAGTGACCCTGTTATATATTTCTGTAAAACCGACATCAAGCCACTTCCATCAAAACCACACAAACATTTACAAAAATCTTTGATTAAAACACCTCACCTGGAAAATCCTCAATCCCTCAAATTCATACGCATCCTACCGTTAAGTGACGATGATCCACAAAAACGAATGAAGTGCGATTTTATTAACACTACGCTTCCAATTCGTATAGAAAAAATATAACACTGACTATAACAAATGATGTTGTTTGCCAGAAAAGAGCCTGAAGAAAGGCCTCAGAAAGGCCTGGAGTGATGTATTATGGCCTGGCCCATTGATGAGACGTGACGTCATCGGTTTTGGATCAGATGTTGAAAGATGGTCGCTGAGATTTGACTTGAGTGCTCCTTTTGAGTTGAACTAGTTGCTGCGACTTGAATGGTGGTGTCAGTATCGGATGTGATGTGTGGATGTAACTGGGATTTGACTTTATCTTTGGAAGCGTTTGAAAAAAAAAACGAGTTTTTTGCTAAGTTGAACTTGAAACATACAATTACAGAATCCAATTTCGATTGGCATTTAAAATATTAAACAAACATCGAAATATTTTTAAAAGGGAGTCTTTTAAAAATATTTCGATGTTTGATTTTTTGTGCAAATACACAAAAAATCAAACTCTAGAACTATAATTATTTCATTTTTAATTCACTTTCACCCAAAATGAAAACCGAATACTGTTGATCGTAATTCGTAAGTGAATTTGTCACAACACTAGACGCCATGTGATCGGGTACAGACGGCGGCGGAATGTGCTGAGTCACATCGCTTAGGGGAACACCCCTGTTCAAGTGGCGTTTAGGGGTCGGGGTGATTTCTATACTGTTGATCGAGCAACGGAATTGATTGTGAAGTTGATGAAATGTTCGTTTGACGTATATTTTAAGTTAGTTTATACTGGGGTAGAAATGAAGTAAAATAAAAAAATGCATGTATGTAATCGAACCTCAAATAATTCCCATTTTGTTTGACCTAACTGTCAGAAAAGGCCAGAAAGTTAGACAGGCTCATTTATTTTAAAAAAGTGTGCATCAATAGAACCTCGAAAAGTTTTGAGAGGTTCAGCTATACTTATAATATTATATAGAAGTAAAATTTATTTGTTTGTATGTTTGTTTGTACGTTTGTATGTAGGGGGTAATCTCTGGAATTACCAGTCGGATTAGAAAAAATATTTTTGCTTTGGATAGCCCAATTCTTGAGGAATCGGTTATAGGCTCGCGGACGAAGTCGCGAACAGAAGCTAGTTAATTTATAAAAGCGTACATCATTAGAAGGTCAATATGTTTTTAGAGGATCAGTTGTATTTCATAAAAAATATACTACTAAATATTTTTTTTTTAATTTCGTAATCGTTCTAAAAAGACGAGAAATTACATTATCGCTATATGAATAAATACTGATATGTATAAAAATAAATTGTTACAATAAATTCATCTTTAAGATGACATGTAACTTGATTCATCTTACACAATCTATATTTAATGACGTCAATATTTTTAAATACATTATTATTAAAATAAGTAACTATCGATTTTAGATATTCGGAAGCCATTGGAATGTCGATTTTATTATATAACCGGTAGGAACAGTAGTTATTTTATATAAATTGTTTTAATTCATTCATTACATAATGGCCCGCGGCAAACTTCAATACAAAGTAAATGTCAAAGGTAACTTATTTACAATGATTAAATTTCAAAATGACAATATTCAATAAATTCATATAGATAAAACAAATAGATTAAAAAAATTAAACCCCCTTGGAGTTAATGCCAGTATTGGTAATAAAATACAAATAATAATAACAAGAATTTAATTAACATTATTAATAAAACCACAATTTTCCTCTTTTATTGCCATAAATCAGCGATCGAGCAGCTATTTGTCAATTATTAATTATATAATTATCATAATTTCTTGTTAGTATGGAAGCCAGCCGCTAAATATTTTAGAACCAGTCGGGTTATTAATTTAACAAGAAAGTATTATGAATATTACAATTAATGTAAAAAAAATAATAGTGTTAAAATAAAAATAGTTTTATGACACTAATAAAATTCACAAAACTGTGAAAGATGATGTCGTTAAAGAAGGCTTACAGGTAGTACCAGTGGCACGAAATTAAATTCTAATTGTTTGTAATTTATAACAAAGTACGGTCTTAAACTAAAGGTATACAATAATTGGATTCTGCCTGAGCTAGAAACAAACCTGTACCTCAGGTATCTCCCTCAAGTGCTTACTTATACATACATAAATATTATCTAAGACTACTTAAACAAACACAAATACGAAGTAGCAATCAATCTGCCTAGCCTTTTCCCAACTATGTTGGGGTCGGTTTCCAGTCTAACCAGATGCAGCTGAATACCAGTATTTTACATCGAGCAACTAACTATCTGACCTCCAGAACCCAGTAACTGGGTAATACGATACTTATTGGTAAGACTGGTTGTCGGACTTTCAGGCTTCTGACGACACGTAACGACTGTCAAAGATCGACGTATGACAACCGGGAACAACGGCTTACGTGCTCTCCGAGGCGCGGAAGAGTCTCGGTAAGTAAAGATGGTCACCCATCCACGGACCAACCACGGCAAGCGTAGCTTAACCTGATGGATTGATCCGTGCGGCTGTTATTACTTAGTCAAAAGCTTCTCTCAAATATTAAATAGCATGTGGATAATATTGTTAATAATTATCCTCTTTTTCAACATAAACATCCGTAGGAATGCTTCAAAACCTACGTTTATTAAAATGTGAAGATGAAAAATCTAATGTAGGTACCTTATTACTTACCTATGTTACATTAGTTATGTAACTTACTTCATGAATTGATTAAAAGTGTCATGAGGCCGCCTATAGCGCATGTCACACACTAATTACTGTAATGACACTTAGCGGTGACCTTTAGTGCATAGCTACTGTAAGTGCACGCATGTCGGTAGCAACTAGCAGGCTCTGTGGTGACGTGGCTAGATATGGATGATTGTAAAATTATAACTATTTCTATATTACTAACAAAAATGCGTGTTTTTAAATTTTATGGGAATTTTTTTTCATCAATACATTATACAGTAGGTACGCATATAGAAATAGATATCATAAACACTATTCGTATCTTCCTACACCGAAAAAAAATATCACAGTCTGTGTCGAAGTCGGAAAAATAGTAGGTACCTGCTTACTTAATAACAAATTTTGATAAAACTTCAAGCAAATCAAATAGGTTAACACTGCTTGCATAGATAAATTACTTAACTATTACAAATTACAATACAGACTCAACAACTAAGTCTACGTTTAAGTCAAATATCTACAGAACCCAAAACTCATCTGACAATAGCGACCCACCCCTAGCCGCATAAGGGCTAGAGGTCACCGCGCCGCGGCGCTTCCGTCAACCTGTTGGACGTCCAGACACGGACGCGGCGATTAATGCGTCCCCACACTATGATGTATCGATAGCATTTTCGCGGCCACTTCACTATTACTTCGGTACCGGTTTTTTTTGCGATCTCAGATAGCGTGCTGTGATGCTGTCTCTATGTATGATTTAGGTAAGTACATGATGTACCTACTTACTGTACATATTTGTTATTGGTATATACCTACCTGAACTATTTCTAATCACATAGAAAATCGTTTTTAAACAATTAACCGGTGTTCATTACTACGTTCTTCACAAATGCTAGGTAGATTTACTCCCGAAATAGGAAACATAATTGAAGCGACCAATTGGAACCGTGCACCTAGCTTCTGACGTTTCATAAGTGCACTTGTAGGTTTAATTTTGAAAATTCTAAAAATTAAAACACTCTCAAAGAAGATGCTACCGGGTGTTGTCATGCAAATAAGTTGCTTGTTTGATTGATATGATTCAATTCTTACGCAATCACTTACCTACTAAAGAGAATCAGTAACACATTAATAAATACATTTAGAGGGTTTCAATTTTATATCTCACCAATTATATAAAACAATTATCCAATTGTAATTGAAAAATCAGCCACGTAAATTGACGTTATTCAATTAACCACAACTGTCAAATGAAAAACATCCTTAAGGTGATTTAAAATTAGAATTTCTGGTTTAAGTTAGCACCACAAATTGGCATCCGTAGGTGCGTTTTCATGTTGATCAATGGTGAATAATTTTGCTGTCTGTATCATCTTCTTGTAAGCTTGACTAAGTTGAAATTAAATTAGTAACGCTAATAAGGCTACCTGTCCACTGGAGCGGAGAAGAGAGGAGTCGAGAGGAGCTGAGCTTGTATGTATTAACCAATAAAATCTAAACTCCGCTCCATAGTATAGATTCTATTGGTTAATATTGGCACAGCTACGCTCCTCTTCTCACTTCTCCGCTCCGATGGACAGGCAGCCTTAAGGTATGCTTCCGATCCCCGCGGCTCGCGGCAGTGCTACAGCGGGGTTCGGAATCATACGTTTATTGCCGCGACATTGCTGCCGTGCTCGGAATGTAATCTCATTTATAAACCTATAGAAAATGTATGGGGACCAGTAGTGACGCGGCAGCACTGCCGTATGCAACGGAGATCATACCTACCTTAATTGGCGTTATTTAATCAACTTAGTCAAGCTTACAAGAAGATGATACAGGCAGCCAAATTGTCACCATTTTCGTAGTTATCATTATACTTATGGTTTGTTCCAAAAGAATCTGATAAACATGTACGACGACACGTGACGACACGTGACGACACATGACGTACCGTCAATTAATCTATGAAAATATTATGTATGTAACGAAAAATCCACATCTCTTAAATAAAATAAATGATAGATTATAGAATTTTAATACTAGAAATAAAGATCTAGTTTAGATCAACCATTTTTCAGATTATCTAAAGTACATACATCTTTTATCGGGTACTCTGTTAAATGTTACAACAAAATACCTTGTGACATATTGCAATTAAATGAAAGAAAATTTAAAACTCATATTAAAAGTACACTTTGTAAACAAGCATATTACAAATTAGAGTATTACCTATATCCAAGATAAGAGTGCTTGGAAACATGCTGGACCTGCTCCATAGGACCTGCTCCATAGGACAATTTAGAATCAAAACTGATTGCTAATTTAATTGTATAATTTTTTTTTTTTTGTTATATGACGTTGACTGACTTATTATTATGGGCCTTGATGCCTGAGAATATTTTATTTTTATTATTTATTACTTACGAAAATCGTATATTTTTACAATGTTTGTAAATATGTGAGCACCATGAATCTATAACATCGTTAAATTATCTGTCATTGTGGTATAGTATTTTATTCTAGATGCATCGTCTTCACATATAATTATTTAACTAATGTAGGTACCTATACAAAATATTGTAAAACATTTTAAAAGAGTAAAGGTTCGTGCAGACCAGCGCGACCCTTGTAGTGCCCGCGATATCGCGCTGGTCTGCACAAGTGTGGAGTTTCTTGCCCATTCTTCTCCATACGAAAACTACCTTTTGAAAGGGGCGACTAGAATAAATTCTATTATTTTGTAAATTTTGACGTTCAAAAGTGCAATACATGGGCCTATTTGAAATAAATGATTTGACTTTGACTTTGTTCCAAAAGAATCTGATGAAAATGTAAACAAATTGATCAGAAAACGTTAGTATGGATGCCAATTTATGGTGCGAACTTAAACCAGAAATATAAAAATATAAAGATTGAATCCTCTGTTGTGCATTTGTGTTGACACAAGGAACAAGACACTCGTCCGGTGTGTACAAGAAGATTTCTGCCTTGAACCCACTAACCAAGCCATATTTGCGCATAATTAACATTAATAATTATGTAGATACTATTGTAATCTAACACCGAATACTATGCTAAGCTAGTGGCCATCTCTGAGTTATGGATATCCTTGCATCGACTCCGGCCATATTCTATTCATTATGATAATTAATTAGTTACAATGACCATTATTATATAGCCTGTTTGTTAAAAAGGTCAAGTAGGTAGTATACCTACTTGAAATTGTGACACATTCCGTTGGTATGAAGCTGGAGAAAATGTTATTAAAAATCTGTTAGTTTATTCTGCATTACAATCACAATTACATTATGTTATTAATCTTTCATTTTGCCTGCTCTCCAATGTTCATTTTCGTTTTCAAAAGTTTTCTGCAACTGGATCAAACTAAGAACATCACCAACCCGCATTGGGTTCGCGTGGTGGCTTACGGCCCGCTCCATATCACAGAGAGGAGGCCTGTGTCCCAGCAGTGGGAACATTACAGGCTGATTATACTATGCTAAGAACATTATTCAACCGTCTAATGCTGTAAAATTCTGACCATTTCAATGAAGATGCGGATTTAAGTAACTTAAAAAATCTATTTGAGAAATTTTATTTAAAATACTTAGCTAAAATTATCAGATAATCCGACTGACGTTCACCAGTTCAAACTTTAAAATAGTATTGAAAATCAAAGCATACAAATGAAAACCAGCGCTATTGTATTAGCTGACCACCGTTGACGATCCGAATTGCGCTCAGTGATTGACGGCGTATTATTTGGCCAGACATGGCGGCAGCCGCGGCATACACAACTGACTATAAAACATACTGAATATAATACCTGAATGGTAAATCTACAGAAGGTTCACATAGAAATCAAAATGGTAACTAAGCTGCAAGTAACTTACACCCGCACACGATTCAGTCCCTAAACAAATCCTAGGTATTGTAGAACAGCCTCAGATTTTCTTTTAACTTTAAATTTTCCTGCATTTGGTGGTTTTACCAACAAGTTTCTGAGTCTAATTTCGACTCGGATGTCAAAGACAGCGAAATGGGAATGGCTTATTGGTGATGCGCACGAATTTACTTGCCCGGATCGGGCGTATCGACCGTCCACTTGCTAGTTTCGGGCGAGTAAATTTGTGCGAATCACCTTAGCCGTGGGAATGAAGGCAAAGAATTATTAAACCATCGCTTTGTCAGATGGAAAGAGAGAAAAGAGAAAATCGCTCAGCTAGTAGCTTGTGGTTTCGACAAAAATTTGAGACCGCTTCAAGCTGTTACCAAGCGTGTTGATTAGAGTTTGCCTTCTGTCTCCTCACTGTTACTTGACCACCAATATTGTCTAGCTAGCACATGTTGAAAATATTCAATTTGTATATGAATAGAAAACGTAATCGAAAGCATTGCATCGTTTATCTAACTGCATCGAAACTAAATATAAGAATAAAACAGATTTTTAGAATTGAACGCAAAGTGAACCCTTGGGCTGTTTGGGGTTCATTTCACTCCTGTTGACAGTCACCTCATTGACGTAGTACTACGTACCTACCAGATAACTTGCTCAGTCATAAAAAATGACTGAGCACGTTTGAAAGTCCACAAGAAAAAAGTTTTATACAAATAACTAAACAGTAGCTTCCTATTGACACTAGCCATGCTTAAAACACACCATAAAACCCAATCAACTGAACTAAAAAAGAATTTAACCAACTAAAAAGCCCAATAACAATAATTGTCATCATGCCATATTACAACGAAACTTTATGTTAGTGTTGTGATAGCAATTCATTCGATTTGAAACATAATAGTGACGCAGCGATCGGCAATTAACATAAAATATTATTTATTGGCGATATATCGACGCTTCAGAACTATTACCGATTATGATGCAAATTTTAATGATGTCTATTACAGTTTTGTTTAATTAATAAAAAACGTATCGAAACGAATTTTTAATCGAGGTGCGGGTCACGTGTGGCTTTTTTATACTAAGGAAAAAACAGTGCTGTAAAGCATTAAACTGGCCTTAATACAAAAAACATGTGAAAACTAACCCATTTCATACTTACCAAAAATAAGAAGAAATATTCAATGTAGAGAGGCTTACGTTCTATGAAGGACTGGTAGAAAAACAGTACCCTCCTTTTGGGGCAGTTAGGTAAAAAACAAAGGTAAGTATCAGAAAGCGAAGTATCAAAGGCTAAGGGATTGCAAGGTAGGACAGAACTTAAGTATCCACTCACGTCCCAACTGATTATTATTGTTTTTAAACAATACAACCTTATCACTTGGAGAGGTAGTCGAATCAAATCAAATAATTTATTTGCATAATACATGTTAAAAGGGTGTTACAGGTATAAAAGGTACACTGTATTATAACCTAATGAGGTGTGCAAAATTAATATATTAGGTACTTAGCAAGATTAAATATACAGAATAGATTATAAATTGAGTTACATTAAAAATAGAAATTTCAAAATAAAAAATACACAGGTCAAATCTAAATTTCAATAATCATTATATTTGTGATACGCCGTGATAGTTGAATTACCAAGTTCAGATGTCTTTCATGTAAGTAATGTTGCAAGGTGAAATTCTACGAAGGTATTATTAAGTATAACTACTATTCTACTATCAAATATTCCACATAATTATTAAATTCATTAGGTCACAGTGACCAAGGATTTCTAAAGGTCACTAATACTTTCTTCAACAAAAAAATATTAAAAACAAATTACACCCAATTAAAATATTTCATGAAATTATCAATAATTAGCTTAGCTAATTACTGTCCAGGTGTTAAAGTCAACACCTACCACTGTGCATATATTTTTTATGCAGCCCATGTCCTTACAGGTCCAAAGTTTCAAGCATTAGTATGCGATGTACGGCCGACATTATTTGCATATCGATAAAGGTTAACAATGCAATTACGCGTGTTGATAGTCGATAAACAATAAAACAAAATCGACAGCACTAAGTTTCAAAGGTTTTTGTGCGAACGATTTTTTTGGTTGGGTCGTACTCGTGTCGTTGGTCAAAAGAGTTTTTGCTATACGGGGTATAATGTCATAGTGTATTATTTAGTAAACTTAACAATTACTTTTATAATATTGATACGTTTTCTTCCAATGGATTAATCCACCGATTATTCGTAGTTCCACAGTTTGACGTCAGCTTCTTTTAATTTAAGCTGCTGTGTGAAACTTCCAGACATTTGAACAAATAATGGAACAAATCAAAATATGATTGGCATAGTGAAACGAAATTGACAAAAAGACAACAATGGAGAGAACTTTAGTTATAGTTTCGAGATCAATTACTGACGAATATTTTAGAGAATCCTAAGGAAACGAAATGATTCCATATTTAGTTGACCGGTTACTGCCAAAAGTATGAGTAGGTTATAGGTAGATCCTCATTCAAAAATGAAAATCATAACATCGAATTGTACTCGTCTCGTGAGCTTAAAAAGACCATAGTTATTCATGAGCTGTCCGCAGTAGACATGCAATAATTACAACTAAACACTCCACGGTAGGCAAATAATAATTCAGAAACCACAATTATTACAATAATGTTCCTATTAAATTATGTTAAAAACTTACACCTATACGGTATGCGGCTAACTACCTACTTATTTTTGTTTAACATTATGTAATTCAATTACATATAAAATGATGTTGGTAGCTTTATCTACGGTAAATTGTATTCGTGAGCTTAGTTTTAATTTTAAAAAAATATATAATTTACAAGTCAAAGGCGACGATGCATTGCTAAAAAATGTAAATTATTTTGAGAAATATTAAAAGAAGGAAAAGTCTATTTTGAAATATTAAACTAATGAACAGAGAGAGGTATACATCAAAGTAGTTGTAACGTTTTCAAGCTTTTTGCTCTGACTTTGGGATTGGATTAGAATCTATCTTCTAATATCTAATAATATGTAATCTAAATATATAAAAGCGAAAGCTCACTCACTCACTCACTCATCACGAAATATCGAAAACCGCTTGACGTATTAAGATGAAATTTAGCAGGGAGGTAGTTATTATGACGTAGGCATCCACTAACAAAGGGTTTTAACTTTTAACTTTTAAAAATTTTAACTTTTAGGGGGTGAAAAAGGGGGATTTTGTTTGTATGAAAATCTTTTTCCTTGAGTTAATAAACTTGAAACTGGGCACGAATACTTATCTATGTAAATTATAAAGTTTGTCATTTTTAGTTTTTCTAAACTACCCCCGAAAGGAGGGTTGGGAAGTGTCAAAGTTTATATGGAAGAATTTTAACGCGCGGTCTGATTAACTCGCAACTCAGTATTTATACTTATAACTGAAAATGGATAAAAACGTATATCAGGGCATTTTGAAAATCTGCCCCTAAATGGGTGACAAGGGGTATTCATTTCTACAGGGGAAATTTTTACTGTGTGGCTTGATTAACTTGAAAATTGTTATAAATAATCTAAAAGTCAAATGACGGAAACGTCACAATAGACTTTACAAAAATTATTATCACGCTATTTGCTATGGGGGATGAGCAATATTGCATTATATTCATATTCTTCTACACGTAGTTAACCGCAAATTGTAAAAAGACTATTAGCCAAAAGGTTAGAATATTGCAGATAGTTACGTATTTAAAAGATTATCATCACGCTGTACCTTTATGGAGCTAAGCAGTCAATCATAACATAAACAGAATGGATTTTGAGATGGGGCAATAAGGACAGGTACTACCCATTAGTTGCTATGAATCCCAGTAGTACGTTCCTGTGGGATAGTTTCCGACCTATACGCGGGTGAAGCCTCGGGCAAAAGATAGTATAATATAATTGAATATTGTCTATTGTTGCTGCAAATAAAGTTGGTCAAAAATATATCTCTACAACATTACTCTAGGGTGATGCATTTTTGTGAGATTCTGTATTGCAATACTGTGTACCTAACTACCTTATGATTTGAGTCCTTATCTATATATTATCTATATAATGATACGTGAAGCAAAAAACTTTGTACCCCGTTTTAAGAAAATTACGCTGACGCAGGAGTATGAAATTTGGCACAGTTCAAGTTTATATGGAGAAGGAGTGCAGAAAGCTAATATTTTTATAAAATATGCATTAGACATAAATTAAATTAATTTAAAAAATACACACTATCTTGCATTTTACACACACACACACTATAATATGTATAATGTATATACCTTAGAATAATGATATGACAGCATGGAATTAACTAGTATGTACATGGAATTTGTATGAACTATCCTATCTTGAATTATGGTCGAATTTCAACCACTGGGCGACCAGTAATATCTATAGGTATGCCTATTCGTTTCGTATTTGATAACTAGCTCTTGCCCGCGGCTTTGCCCGTGCGGATGTCGAAAAATATCTCACGGGAACGTACTAACGGGATCAAATGCCTAATATCCGAGAAAAGGTCATTGTCTAATACCGCGGCGCCCGCGTTGCCGTCAGAAACTATTACTTTAAATGATATGATGTCAGGCATATTTTAATCTTAAATTGGGCATTTACCCAATTTAAATAACATATTTTATTGGATAAGGATTAATATAATACCAGTCAAAATAGCTTCAGAAATAATAATGATATTTTATCAAACTCTGAAAAACAATAATGGTTACTGTGGGTCATCCTTAGAAGATAGACATAAATGTCATCGCAGACTTTTTGTTGAACTTTTTAAGATGAACAATACTGTAGAACGTAAATTTTATGTATCTTTTGCGGTTTACGCGACGCACGCCAGTAAAGCTCCCAGTCAGCGTGATTTTTTCCGACTTCTTCAACAATGATCTTCAAATTTAGCCAATTTACACAAAACCTAAATGAATTATACACCAATAGCTTCCTCATGAATCATTCCGTCTATGGGTGAAAACCGTTTGAAAATCCGTTTTTGAGTTTATCACGTTCAGACAGACAGACGCGGCAAGGCACTTTGTTTTATAAAATGTAAGGATACTTCATCCCCCATCAGCGAAAAATTGGCATACCCAACCTTTTACAACACTCCGTCTTTGCCCGCTCCTGTGCTACTAAGAACAAAGGTCCTTTTTCTCGTTCTGCGCCCAAGGTAATTAGAATATTTCTCGCAACTGCATCCACCTGTATAGCTACTGATAACCTCTGACTGCAATCACCAATCCCGTCTCTGACCTCGGCTCGCAGAGCTAGCCCGTATTCTCTCACAATCGGTTAACCCTTAAATGTCACTGGTGTCAATAACATCACATCGGCGTCAGACGAAACATTACTGACATTTATTATCAGATACTGCCTAGTGGTCTAATGGTACTGAACAAAGGGTCCTGGGTTCGAATCCTTGATCATGCAATATAGCGTTTTCCAACAGGATTTTTTATTATTACACTTTTTAACAGTTTATGTACACACATATAAACAGACAAGAAGAAAGCAACAGAAAAATACGTACAAAGGCGATGCTTATTTGGTTTTCTTTTTTATTTGCGACCGGATTCTGGCAATCATCTCGTCTATGACATGGGACTTAAACACAGCAAATTTCGGTACTAGCACTTCTGTCAATTCTTCAGGAATGCGTAATGATAAGTTATGTAATTAATTTAAAAACAACCGTCTGACCCATTTTTTGCTTCAATATCGATCTATTCGTATCTCCCGATCACTGATCCAGATCTCTTCAATGCCAGACATGACGTTTGATTGACGGATTGACGGACAAACACGCTGATTGGATATAATTACGATGCATATTTTGTTAATAAACAATTGTCTGAACATTTACTGTTTTAATATACCGTAATGGACACTGATAAGGTTGAATTTCGTATGGTTGGAGAGAAAGAGTAAGTTGGTGAAGTATCCTTAGAAATTATTAGTCGTGGCGGTAGGTTCGGTATTTGAAATCATTGTGTTGTGATGGGATCAAACAAGATCCTTATTGAAGGCAGTTTGCGGTTAATCATAGATGATATTAGATGAAAGGTTAGAGTTACACAGCAATGTTGATAGTCTAGTCAATTTAGTACTAAATTGACTGTTAAAAAGTGCTATTAGCAGGTTGACTTGCGTTTCGTTTTTATCGCCAAAGTTTTATTTTTTGAGGTTTTTCTTTCTCATAATATTCTATATTTAAATTTTAAAAGGAAAGCACCTGTTACGCATTTAGCATTACTTGATAGATTGATAGTTGTGTCATAGAAAAGCTAACACGATTACACATGTCAGCACGTTCATTTCTATTATTTTGACGAATGGTGTATATGTCACAGAAGGTTGGTAAAGGATTATGTTAGGATATTGGATAGCAGCACTTTATCTGCCAATAATAGCATCGCTTTGCAATAGTTCACTCGGCTTATTATTGTCTTCTTCTTCTTACTTCCCTGACCTCGTTATTTATTTAGGAGTATCCTCACTTTTCTGCGCCAAGTTGTTCAGTCTAAGGTTTTTGGTCCTTGTAATTGGGCTAGCTTAGAACTCTTTCTATATTGGACTACCAGGTCAATCTCTCTTTTGTTCCAGTATCTTCAGAGCAATTTAAAATTTTATCACATGGTCCTCACTGCGTCATTTGACAAGAAAAAGATAGAGGATTTTCTTGTAAAGCACAAGTAGAGAAAAATTATTTTCAAAGGCATGAAGTTCACCCCTAGATGGATCGACCATCTATCCAAATCCAATTCCGGAATTCTGGTAGTCTACTGAATACCAAAATTTATGGTCGTATATTTATCTGTAAGTGCGTAATCAACAGGTGTATTATCTTATCCAACTTTATGTAAAGCTTACAAAACTATTCATTAGATTGAAAACAAAACTCATTGGGTTTGCGTCGGCGTTGGACGGCCGTCCGTCTTGCGATGTACGATCGATGTTCAATCGTACTAATAAACAGAATAGTATAGTTAAACAGCATGCGTTTAATAAAAATAAAATTGGTGAGAATAAAATTGAAGTTGTTTGGTTAGGAGAGACTACGGCTCGTGTAAAGCTGGGAGCATACATTCATAGATTGAACTAGAGATGCCTATGGTTCATTTCGATAAAAGTAGGGGAAGACCAAAGAAACGATAGAAAGTGTATGAAAGATGAAATGACTCGAAAGGAATGACTACTGAGATGATGACTAATAGAAAAAGAAAAATAAAAAATGGAAAAAGATTTGCCTGTCTATTATCGATTTTGATTTTTGTAAAGGAACTAAGTTGAGTAAAGTAATCCCTAATGCGTACATACATATCAATAGACTGTCGAAAAGAAACGAAAGAAGATGCCCCATGGTTGAAAATGTTAGACCAGTCCCAAACAGTGGACTCTCCTTTTAAAGATGTTGCGACTCTTGCGACAGGTCTTAGGACTACTGTAGAATGACTCATAACAAAACTCATGACAGACAAGAACTGTCTTATAACAAAACAAGGTTTATCATCAAATATAGGTTTAAACTTGAGACCAATTTTTAAATTTCGAACTTTATTCCCATTACGGTTAAGTACAAAACAATAAAGAACTATATTTCAACCACAGTTAGGAATGTTCTTATTACAACAGTGGCTCTATTGTTTAAACCATGTTAAAATAAAAACCTTGATTTGTAAAATAAGAGCGAGAACGAATTACAACCACTAGGAAAGCACTAAGAATTACTGAAATAAATGAATAGTCATCAGTTTTTCTAAACATTTCAAAATCAATCCACACCAAATTCAAAATTCAAACACATTAAACGATCAGCTGGTACAGTGACCCCCAAAAATATCTGCAGCGCAATATTATTTGATATAGGTACATGGAGCTAACACTCCGCTGCATTCATTCCCGCCTGATTGATAGAGTGATTGATTGGCACATGACGCGAACACTCCCGATGTAATAGCCCAGTAAACAGGTTCGCGATTCGCAACCAAATACTCTACCTCTAAATTGAAATTAATATTTTTTGTACAATCTGTGTACATTTTTGTTTGTTTAGGTTTTTTTTGTATTGTGTTTGGCTGTTTCAGTTATTGTTTAAGAAAACCCAACATCTATAAATAGTATATTGTGTGATGTGTGTATCATTGTAGATATCTTCGATTAAGTTATATAAGGGACCGCTTTGTCAATCGCAATCATCTATTTAGGCGAGATGTCTGAGACAAAATGCTCCATATTATACTTCACCCCATTAGAAACTTTCCATTATGAAATAAGCAGAAGTTTGCGCCCCCAATGACACACACATAAAAACAATTGATCCTCGGGTACCAACTTCTGTGCACCCGAAACACACAAACAATCACACATCCATACTCAATAACGCTTCGCAACAGCATCTTTACAAGTCATTAGACGTGCCACCCCCCACACGCTTCCCCCTCACCCCGAGGGCCCCGCACCCGTTTGTAATTAACTGAGGGCCATAAATTGACCGTAACTGTCATATCATATTGATTTAGTCCCGTGAGCGTACCTACGCCTTGCTCGGAGTTTTCAGCCTCGCTGGGGTAGGGGAAAAATTAAAATTGTTTGGATTGACGCTATCGGGGTGCGGTGTATCGGGGTTGATGCTCATGTTCAATTCTATTCTCTGCAGATGAATTTGTGACTGGACAATTTTGAAGTAGAAGTAAGTAGAGGTCATTTTATTCTTTCTTGGTGCACGACATACTGTCTCGGAGAATGACAACGTTCACATCTCAACGTTTACTGAATCGTATCTTGTTTTCAAAGAAAAAAATTATAGAAAATTCTTTAATCCTTGACTCAGTTATTGATGGCCAGTAAAATTACGAAGTGTTGAACAAATTACAATCACCCAATTTTATTTTCGTTCATCTATTGAAACAGATTCATTCATTCTTTCATTCGCTTCCTTCATAATAACTAATTTATCACATTGAACGTTTCAATTGCATTTCAGAATTTCGTAATAAAACAAACATTGGGCGATTCGAAAATAGTCGGAAATCAAACATGATACCGATTCATTTAAATCATATTCACATACAAAAAAAAGTTCTGTATGCATATACATACGTTCATGCCCACACAGAGCCGTGAATGAAGTGAAGACAGCATTATTACCGCTTTGCAACGATTGAGACTGTCAAAACAACGCTAACTAGCGAAATCGAACAACATTTGGCCGGCGGATGATAGAAAACAAACATTTACTTGCCATTCTTAAACAGATGATCCGATTCAACAAACATTATTGAACGAATTTACGAGCAATCGAGATCAAAGTCGTAATACAAAAATATCTACAGCAATCAGAAGAGGGGCGTTAGTTTCTTAAGAGCTGTGCTTAAGGAGCAATTTTGTGCGTGAGATGACTTTGATGAGTGCGGATGCAAATATGAGCGCCATGTTTTTTTCCCGCGCCAACAATCGCGCGGTGCTGCCGCATCGAAGCTTCTTTTTTCTACGGTAAGTTCCTGATCGCGCTAATTCTGATTGAGAAACATTTTTTGTTTCGATTGTGTAACATTTTAGACACGTTCTCGATATTTCGATGATTGCTACGGCGATGGTTGATCAAAGACAGCCTGGATCTCATTCAGCCTTGATGTGTGAAAGATTAATACGTTTTTACAAATATTGGAGCAGTTGTTTGGACAATAATTTCATAGCTGATAGGAAACTTTGCAACTGGACCCATGACATGATTCAATCTTCATCGATGATTCTTAGATTTGATGTTATTTATATTATTTGAATACTCGTTATGCATGAGTTTCGTACATGCCTTCTTTATCCTGTCCGAAATACCAATAACAGTGTTACTAGATTATATCGAGGTATCGCCATTTTATATCGATTAAACTGTAATCGATATAAAATATCTTGTGTAAAATAATACTGTGCAGATTTTTCATGACATGATTATGTTTGACCCATCTCTATTTTTCAACAACTGTTTTTATCTCATTTCTATTTACAAGCTCTTTATTTTCAGTTCATCATTGTTGTTATCTCTATCGGTCACATTCTCACTTGTCAATTGTCTGTCAAGATCTTCAGTGATTTCAGATAATGTGATTTATAAGATATGCCAAAATATGAAGTTAACACAAATGTATATATCCTCCGTATCTCTCCGTGTTTCGTTTCTTTAACAGGAGTACTCATGTAAATTTTCGGCAATATTTCATCTAATCTTTGAATGAGTCCAAATCACAAAGTCAAACATGTTTATTACTTAAGAAAATATATACATTCATAGTAATGTTTCTTTTACATAAACGAACATGCATCTCTCCGGCGCTGATCTAGTCACGAAATCAATACATCAGTCTGTTGGAAAGCACACTACTACTGTAAGTCCTTGCCTACACCCGATTTGACAGCGGCTATTAGAAAAAAAACGGGTTTTATTTATCGTCCCACTAAAATTCCTAGTGATTTCACATCTAGGTAACTTATCTTATAAATCGTGAAATGTGTCAATTAACTCCAGTTTAATGTCGTATTTATGTTAATAGACGTCTGACGGACATTTTTGGGCATACACAAAAAGAGACTCGGCAGGATGCGACCGGCACCACGGCACCAGTACACTCGGGTATTTTTAAATGTCAAATGAGTTAAATAAGTGTTGCGGCTTGAGGCCGCGTGACGGCTGATTGATTGCTTGATTGACTTTTCGCATTCAAGGGTTAATGTTTTTGCTTTTTTGCTTCAGCGAAGCGAAAAATGTCATTGGTTTATTTAGAGCCAAATCAATCAGATGAATAAACATTTTTATTTTAGTACTCATAAAATTGATTGCCAAAAACGACTACCAAATTAATCGATATGTAAAGAAACGTAAATTAGTTAATGTGACATAAAATTCTTTTAATTTATCATTACCATAATAACCATCAAACGAATTTAGGAAACAACTAAAAAGCTGTCAGAATTTATGTTTATTGAGATCATTTTGGTAATAAGAAAGAGCTTAGCAACAAAACTGATTATTAATACAAATTCTAATTTCAATCACTACTTTAGTAGATGAATGTCATAAAAATAATATAAATAACGTAATATAAATTATTGGGGTATCGAGAAACCTCGTATGGATGTTAATAATCGTAGTGGGATACATAAACCGTATCTGTTAATATATTCTTGATTATCAAACCGTGGGACTGTTTGTATGTTATTTATGTATCGTGCTTCAGTTAACGCATTGATCGAAGCTACAGCCGACGTAAATTTTAATGACGGAATCCAAAAAAACTATTTTTATAAAAAATGGTACATCAATATATAAATAATGGGACCAGTCTGAGGAACTAGTACCAATAACGCGAATAAAAATAAATATTACTTAACCATTCGAAATAAATATGGCGGATGATTTATGGCGTTATTGACATTGGGTGCGCGGGCGCAGGCGGCCATCTTGGCAGCTAATTGCCAGTCTGTCATTAAATCAGTCACGCATCGACTATAGACGGATGTTCGAATATTTGTTTTGTGGCGACACCTTGGCAAATTTACATTTTTTATTATATTTGATCTTAAATGACTTTCAAGTCGTCAGGCCAATCGGTTCGATGTCACTCGGTGGTCTATGCAAATATCTGGAATAGAAGTAACGCCTCTTTTATTATCAATTTGTTTTAGTATCTGTTTTTCCAGAACGAGATTGTTTTAGGCAATTTATTAATTAACAAACATAATGGAGCGTGCTTAACTTTGGATCATGTTTTCGATTATTATCAAATGTCAATATTCAACCGTATACTTTACGTGAAAAAAGATCAAACTATGTAATCATTCTATTAAATTTCCTTTATTTATATTGGAAAAAGATTTTCATTTATATATGACAAAATTCAGGAATCGACCAGTTGTATGCATGCATATACTTTGATGACCTTTCGTCATTTTTCATTTTATTTCAACATAATATTTTTTTTTTTGTTTTATAATTTTAATTCTAGTCATTTTATTACTAATGCGCTCTAGGATTAGAGGCTACGGTTAAAAGTATCAAAGTGTACGTCGTAGGATTAACCGTTGCGGAACAGGGTACAAGGTACAATGTACTTGATACCGGTACCGCTTGAAGCTACAGTCTATGGTAACTTGTTGCACATAAAGTTACCCATAACTACACAATAATGTACCGTTTAGTAACACTTACGGGTCCAAAAGTTTACATGGGAACTAGTGGACTACTTAGGTAGGTACTTATAAGTTGCAGCTATGGTAGTAGTAGTAAGTGATCAAGGTTTGATTTTCATCAAATACAATAAACTTGTTATTTAAAACAAAACGACTGATTCTTGAAAAGCATGACTAGAAAAAACACAAGAAATGTGGCTTCTTAGGAAGTGGTAACAAAAGTAAAAACAAATATGATAGTAAATCAACGTTAAGCATTTAAATCTTTGGTCCTTGGGAAAGTATTAAAACTTAAGCAGGATTTTAAGCAGGTTATGGGAAAATAAACCTGGCTGAATGAGGCAGCTTAATTTTCCCATAACCTGCTTGCTTCCTTTATGTTATGTTTATTCAATTTATTTTACAATTTAATTTGTGCTTAACTATTTATTTATTTTGCAATTTATTTTACAATTTAATTTGTACCAACTTACACACAGAAAATATGAAAAAAGAAAAGATTGGAAATGTAAAGTACTGTACAAAGGTGCTGTTTATTTCTAAAGAAATCTTGTCCAGCAGAAAAAGTACAAAGGAACTAATTCATGGAGAAAATAATGTCATTAATCAACTTTGTCCATGAATTAAATTATTTATATATAGGATAAACAAGTTTCTATAACCTAATCTCAGCCTCAGCCAAGTCCATATACAGATTTGGATTTTATTGGTGCTAAGTTTTTTTTTTTTAATTCGGGTCTCGAGTAGGTAATTTCACTTTGCTCATTCATAGTTAGGTTATTAGGAAGGAAGTGCTCAGAAAAAATAAAATGGCAATGGGCAAGTGAACAAATGTTCTTCTTTACCCAATATGACTTTAAATTCAATAAAAGAAAAAACGAATAGTTAAGTTAGAAATAGAGTTAGGGTAAGAGTACAAAAACATATTGATAAAGATTATTTTCATTCATTACAATGCTGTAAATATTACCTAAGTAATCATAGCGTAACCGATTAGACTCATTTGTAAAAAAAACTAAAACAAAATAATTTCAATAATAAACAATAACAAAGAACATGATTTATGACAATATCATCTTCAAATCATGTCACTGGTATGTAAGGATATTAATTTGTCTATTGTGTTGTAGTCTATTGGCTCGTTGAGATCATCTGAGGTGTAGTGTAGGCGTAGGTAGGTGTAGAACACTTGGGACCAGTGTTGAACGTGACACCACAGATGAAATGAAATTGAAGTAATTGAGAATTGATACTCAGAGGTAAGATGGATCTGGTTATGATGGTAGCCGGCAAATACTGCACTAATATTAATTTTATTTTTAATACCTATTTAGGGGCATGAGAAACAGGGTATAAAGTTCACTCATCCTTTATAGAAAAGGGAGGATCCTCCGACCAGACGGGTGTTGTGTTTGGCGGGCAACCGCCCAACGATTGAAGTAGGAATCTTGTATATAATGTCGATCGCGCGGTAAACTCTAATTGCGCGATGTAGGATTTGTGTGACGTCTGGATTTTGTGTGACGTCAGATCTTTGATGTGTAGTTCGCATGTAGCAATGTAGATGCCGCCACACCTATATTTTTTTATTCAAATCTACAGAAAAGACCGTAAGGCAATGTTTAGTGACTTGGAACATTCTTTTATTGCAAAGTGTTGTATTATCTTGTATTATTTAAAAGCAGGAATCGGTCAAATGTCATTCCTACACAGCTCCCAAAGCAAAATTAACTGTTATCTCATCATCATCTGCCTTGCCTTTTCCCTACTACATACGTTGGGGTCGATTTCCAGTCTAACCGGATGCAGCTGAATACCAGTATTTTATATGGAGCAACTGTCTATCTGACCTCCACAACCCAGTGACTGGGTAACACGATACCGCTGGATAAGACTTGTTGTCAGACTTTCGGGCTTCTGACTACCCGTAACGACTGGCGAAGATTTGCATGACTGTCGGTACCAACGGCTTAACGTGCTTTTCGAAGCACGGAGTATATGTAAGTATGTGTAATAAATGGTCACCGATCCACGGATCGACCTCGGCAAGCGTAGCATTATCTTCGATCAACCAGTGCGGTTGTTATTACCAAGCCAATAAAACTATTAAAATCTTGAAAAAAAATAGTTGTCTTTCCTAAAGAAGAGAAGAACTTAAGGCAATGTTTACACAGTATTTTTAGACACAGCACATTCTTTTTTTTTGTACAAAGTGTAAAAAAAGAAATCTTGGCTTATATTATTCAAAAGAAATCGGTCTCATATCATTCCTGCAGCTACGACGACACGATTACCTGTCATCTGCGATAATTCTTGTGCAATTTGAGATTTTTCTGTCTTAAGGTACGAACCTGAACTCTGGCCGGCTTTTCTCCTTAGGAAAATACCAATTAGAGCCGTGCATCTTTCATAAGTGAAGTGCCCACGTGAAATGAAATATTTTGTTTTTTTTTAATTAGGAAAAACAAGAAAAGACAATTGTGAACCTATGAAAGTAGCAACAACAAAGTGGGGGAAGTTACCTAATAGGCATATGATCTATTAAGCATACCTACTTAGTATAGTCTGTCTAAGAAGAATAGAAAAGTCTAAAGACAGAAATTTTAATAAACAGCTTTTGCGTGGGTTTCCTATTATCAATAAAAAGAATGAACACTACCTACTTAATATAAAATTACTTTTATTAAAATTTAGGTAAGTACCTACTTATTTACTTGGATGATGTTTTTAATATTCTGAATATAGAATAAGCGATGGACCCGGTAAATAAAATTGTGGTTAAAAATATGTTTGCGACAGATCACAGATGTCCTGCAAGTAATTGTAAGAAATTGGTTATATTTCTCAAGCCATGTGGGTTATAACCGATATATTTAGTAAATGGAGTAAAAAATGCGTTCAATTGCAAAAGTAACTTGTCTTATTAAATATTACATGAAGGTTGTTAATAATAAGTTAGCTGTCCCTGAAACAATTTTTCTAACAATATTTTCATGTAAAGAAGCCTCATTTTGTTCAGAACAAAATCAAGTCAAGGACCACAAATTGGTCATTTTTGCAAATCATTCAAAAGTAATTAAATTAATTTTCTTTCTTGAGGTACCTGATTCTCAAAACAAACTTTATACTTACCATAAATTAATAATACAAAAAATAGATTATTATTATAATTGAATCCCTAAAAGATGATCCATAAATATAATATATCCAGGACCATAAACAAGTCAAAGTTATGGAAGATCTTGCAGATGTCGCGTCACATGGCATCTATAAATTTTAACTTGTCATATTCAAAATGTCGGGTTCAAATTGTTTAATATTATATCCTTAACTGATAGGTTTCGTGGCAGGAATATTTAAGATAGGAATCAATAGTCATACAGTTTATGTTTGGAAATTAGTTGATGATATTTAAAAAAAATACAATCGGGCAAAGAAAACTTTAGCGCAAGCTTCTAAAACATACTTATTTATTAAATTTTTTGTAGGTATTGATAAAACATTCTTTTAACAAAACAACTCTAAAATATTCTTCGGTCACTAACAGTTTTTAAAATTCTCTAACAAATTGTTAGGAGAAGAAATTGTTTCAAAACTTTTTCTATGTTGGTATGTTATAATTATGTATTTTGTTCACCTGTCAAAAAAAAGACCAAAATAAATTATTCATTTAATTATATTCAAATACAAAACGCGCAGTAGAAAAAAACAATTTGTGAACAGATTAATATCGTTCCAAATACCTACTTATAAAATAATAATAAATAATGCAAACTGTTAACCAATGTTTTATAAAATGTTTGCTTAACAACTTATGAACCAGTATTAAAAGATTATTTACCAATAAAAATAATAAAGACAAACAATGCAAATGCAACTTGCCCATAAATTTTCCATCATGCATATCCTAATTAAAAATAGCTTCGTTTTCAATCAATTATTAATCAAAGTCGTTCGTGATTGCGACATTAGCAATAAAGCTTTATTATTTACTTCTTTTGTGTTATTATTTATGACGTTTGATTGTCAGGTAATATTGCATTTGTGTCAATCGTTACGTCTAATTGTTTTGTTATTTGAATATTGATTGCTTTTTTTTCTGAGTAAAATAGGTAAGTTTTTTTTTAAATAGTAATACATAACATAACATCACGCCTGTATTCCCCGAAGGGTTAGGCAGAGGTGTACCTAGTTACTGTACATCCAAGTCCCAGGTAATAGGGCAAGCATATTGCCATCAGACGGGCACAAATACAGACAAGATAGTTAGATTTTATAATACCAGCCTATTATTGTCCTATTGCAGGACAAAGGGCTCTTCTTGTACAGGTACGAGACGAACATCTTATAATTATTTTTAATTTATTAATTATGTCAGTTATATTTACCATAACGCAATGGAGAATGTTACCATGGAAAATAACAAATGCGACAGATTTTTTAGGAATGTGCATCGAAGGACCACTTTTTAACTTTTCTTAAGTTGTTGATCTGTTTGCCAAGGTCAGGGTAATAAGCAGTTATGCTAGTACGGGAATAGTGACCGGTAAAAGCAGTTTTATTTAAAGAAAATTACCTGCCTACGTATTTTTTTATTTTTATTTACCACCACACCACTCAGTACTAAATTGTATTACTTGGTGCCTTATAGAGTAAGTACATTTTAGGTTTTAAAAAGACATTTCATACTTACAGAACTGGGTAGGAACAAACGAATCATAAATTAATTGCCCTCGGTTTGTTTCTTTTAAAACAATAAAGTGTTAGTCGAACGTTTATCTATAATCATTTTTATTTAAATAATTGCTCAATAATAAACTTAATTACTTACTTATATTGCACTAAAATATAATTTCTTACTTAAGGGGTTACTTCAGTAGAATTGTATCGTCAATAGAATATTTAAATACCCGCATAACAGGCACTTAGTGGTTTTTGTAAGTTATTGAGTTACTTCTCTCATCGCATTCCTTCCAAACAAATTTTGCACTAGGCATATTGCGTTTTCCAAAATGTCTTTATGTACACAATGTTTATGATGCGGCGTCCCGCTCTAGCGCCCCGCCCCTGCCCCGCATGCTTGCCCCCCTCCCCCTTCGCTCCCAGCATAGACGCGTTGCAGACGCTTGGGGCGCGCGCCACTCGACTATTTAAAATGACGACTGTGTGCATTGCTTTACAAAAATAAAGATGGCGGACTGGGGAAAAGGACGCCAGTGGATGCAAAAATATTGGACGTTTCTTTTGTGGTTTGCTACTTTTTCTGTTCTTTTGAAGGCTTAATAGATGCAAAAGTAATGCAGAAGTTTTCTTCAAGTTATGTAACTTGTATGAAGGGTAAACTTGACTCGGGGAACATTTTTGATGCAGCATTCGGGGTTTAGAGCAGCTTTCCGACAATTATTTCAATTTCCTAAAATTATTTTAATATTAATTGTTTAATTAGTTAGATCTCGAGAGAAGTATCTAAGTAACATGTTTCTAATTGAATCTAAATTGAAATGAGTACAGAGATTCCTACTTCTTTTTCACAATATTTAATTTTAAGATCTCTACGGTATTGAAATCTTGTTGACCATTATTAAAACAATCGTTGTTTAAAGTTTTCTACCACTTTGGAACTATCATAATTCAATTTCCCCATTTTTTCTAAATTCTCTTACATAATTTTTTCTTGAAGTCAAGAATTACCACGGTTGATCATGTTTTTAAATTCCTAATATCTTCAATAACTTTTCGCAAACTTTATTCGACACATCCCAGTCACTTGAAACTCTTTCCATAGCTATTAAAGTATGCTCAAAGCTTGTCAGCATAATGAAAAACAAGGTTATTCACAGTGAAAAGTATTTATGTAACACTTTATAGAATTTTCATGTAGTTATTCCTTTGTTACAGTATATTTTATCAGCAAACGCCCGGCACAGTACCGTCGCGGGCCGTCGCCGCATCCTCACTGAATTCAGCAGCCGTCACAAAGTTTTCAGTGCTTACCACGCATTGTGAAACTTAACAGTACTATACTAAACTATCTACTTTATCTAAGTATACAAAATTCCATACATGTTTTTCAAAGAAGCAGTTTAAAATGCGTGAAATATTGTTAAAAAGCGATAAAAATTTAAATATAGAGTTAGCATTTGCTTGTCATTTATACTAAAAGTATGCTCACCTTCGTTTTCCAATGAATATTCTTATTTGACAGACAATAAGAACACCGCTTCACCTGTCACAACGAGCACCTAAGCAAGCAATGCCACTCGAGACCCTCTCATATAACCATTGTTTTTTAAACTTCTATTTGTTTTCGAAATACGTGAAACGAATTCCTCAGCACATCAAACACTAAGTACGATGTCGTTGAACCTCTTTCCAATCCATCAATAGTAAACTTAAACAAATCAGCCGTATTTGAACAGATGGGCTGCGACGGTGTCGATCGAGCAAATACGTTGAAAATGCTTACTGGAATCGCACAGCGTGGGTCACTTCACACAAATAACTGGCACTAAGTTAACTGGACACAATATTTGGCACAGCACGTGAACATGTCATTGGATCGTTTGCGCGTGTATCGTGGCGTGTTTACGCGGGCGAGAGCGAGCGCGGGTGGCGATGCGGTTGCGTCGCGCGCCGCGGCCGGAATGACGCGCGGAGCGGACGCCCGCCGACGACAGCGCCATGCGGCGCCGAACAGAACTAGCGCACTCAATCAAACGTCCAGCCGTGATAAGATGCAACTGCTTTTTTGCAACCTATTGCATTCTTATTGTGATTGATCTTGTAAATTAAAATGGTTGCTTATTGTAGATACTATGTCGGTATTGAATCAAGGTTTAACTTTGGTTTAAACAATTCTATTTTTATTATCTGAAATTAACTTCAAAAATATATTATTTTCGTTAAATATCACCTGCATCTTTACTAAACCTTTTTATAAAACAAAATTATCATTTAAAATACTATTTTAAACTTTAATTAATATAATTAATTAAGTTTCCGAAAAAAACTATTTGAGAAAACTAAATTTAAATGAGAAATAGGTACTTCAATTTCCCGGAAGAAAATAAAAATAAAATCGAAATTAACCTGAAAAAACATCCAACTTTTAAAATATGAACATGTCAAAACATTGCAAAAAGTCAGTGGGTCTGACGTGACCTTGCATCGTGCAGGCGGGCGCGCGTGCAGTGTCGCCGTCCCGCTCGCGGGGCGCGGCGACTAGGCCCCGCCCCCCGCCCCCCGCCCACCTCACCGCGCCGCCTTTTTACCTTTTTGCCCGCTGCTAACTCACTTTCGTTACGATTGTATACCTACGTTACTTAATATGCTACATTATATTAAAATAATTATTTTAATTATCATTCTTGATTAATTATTTTTTAAATAATGTTAAGTATTTTAATTTCGTTAGTTGATGTTTGACTGGTTATGGTCAATTGTTGAGCGGTAATTATTGATCCTTTTTGCTTAATACTTTATTCTGCCTGTAATTAAACTGGTAATGATTTGACGAGATTTAGTTTACAAAATAAATTATTATTTTCACTGCATACTTAATATTTTTTGCAGAACGTTGAAATTACTTAGTAATAAAAGTAGTTTTTTCCTGAATTTTACCTTCTTTAATTCAATATTTGGTAGGTAGCTATGTATTGTATTATATATACACCTACTGTTTTCAGCAGAAAATAAAGGTTTTTTTTTTTTTGAATGCCTATTTGTTTGTTTCCTTCTTTTTAAACATTTTATAAATAATAAAGCTGGTGTATTTCAATTTAGTTAATATAAAAATAAAATTAAACGAATATTAAATGTGCCTTCCAATTTTTTTTACTTTATTTTGATTAAGAAAATTATTTATATTTATTTATTACTTAATAATTTCCAAGATAAATTTGTTTAGGAAGGTGTTAAAGTTCATCAAACGGTCTTCAATACTATTCAGGTACTAAAAAGATTCATTAGATGCACGTAATAATAATAAAATAAGTTTGCACATTCAGTGTTCTTTCCTAAAACACGTTACGCCATAAAAATCTCATATTTCCATTATGTTCTCACATAACATTACCGGCTACTTTTACATAGCATCGTGTTCCTTCACATAGCACTTTACATTCATAGAAATAAGGCCGAAAATCGAATGAAACGTAACATTTCAATAATAATCCGAAACACACGTAATTTTACGATCAGAATCGTAAAAATCCGATTTTTTTTTCGTCAATATAATTTTATTCGCGTTTAAGTTCGCTTATTAAGCAGAGATGTGGCTATTTTTTGGTTTTTACGAACGATTTTGACGAAGTTCTGATAAAATTAAGGAGTCAAGTGTGAGGTTTTTATTGAGTTGCTTTTTACTTGATCTGATATTGGTCCTTCGGTCCGAGGACTCCAAGGAAACAGGTACTTACCTACCTGCTCTCTCCTGCTCCTCATAAACAAATCTTTAATGATACCTAAATAGGTACTATCTTTAAGGTATTAGGGATATTATCTTACTTAGCTCATTGCCGTAAAACAGAATGGAAATGAATGGATTTTCTTTAAAAAAAAGAATTTTTTCTTGGGTTTATTCATTACAAAAATGCAAGCCAGCATGTCAGTATGTAGGTAGGTACTTAGCTAATTGTCATATTGTATTTTGGTATAAAATGTAACTAGTGGTTTTATTCGATAATGCATTATGGCAAAAACGTGCAAAATTTTGAAACTATGTAGGTAAGTAAAGAACAAAGAAAATTACATAAGTATTTAAATGGTAATTTGCTACTCTGTATCTCCCTTCATACAAAGTAATATTCAAATACCTAAGTAAGTAGTAAACTTTTGGTAAACATGTAGGTATTCATAAAACCATACATTAAAATATCTCACCTAAGTAGGCTGCACGCATCCAACCATAATTTTAAAATATATCAACTCTTTATTTACTTATCAACTACTAAGTATTGCATTCCCAATAAACTGTAGATTACCTACACAACATGTAAAGTAGGTACCTACTTATATTTATGTAAATCGATAACATGCAACTAAATAGAAATGAATATAATTATTTATTGACATTTTTAAACAACTTTACAGCAACTGTCATAATTTCATAAAATACAAAAATTATGTCCTCGTCTGAATAGAAACATAAATATAAATATTATTATGAATCTTAAATCACTAAATTAGAAGTTCAACGAATCAACTAGGCAATGCATGACATTTTAATAAAATTATTAAGACACGATGAATTATTTTGGAGATTTAATACGAATTATTGTAGTACAAGGTAGTGTTGGTTCCTTAACCTGTCACCTGATGCAACATTCCATAAGCAATTGTTCTCTATCAGTTTTGAACGTTTGATTCATCAGACTTTCGCACAAGAAAAAATAAAATGCTTGTACCGATTCAATGTTATTTCTAACTTGCCTTTAGAAACAACATCAAAATAAAAATGTAAACTATTTTTTCTGTTTTTATTTCCATAGGTAATGCTATATAAATAAACACAGAAAATAATAGTTTTTAAAGCACAACCACATAGTGTTGCCATCATCATCATCACAAACGCGAACCCTAACGTTAAACCTTACAATAAACCGTCATCTTTATCCGTCTCCCGCTGAGTAGCTCTACAGCTAAATATACACACGATTATTATCATCATAAATTTTAATATGTATGATAACTTTAAAAAAATCGGATCTTACCATAACGAACACAGTTTATGTTGATTCTTGACGTGTTGGCAACATTTGATTGCGACTTAATCGCCCCGCGTTTGAGGGTTAGAGGTTAATGAACTCGCGTAAATCTTTTTTTTGTCGGTTGGTCCTTTTGTTCGTTGTGTGAGGGAATAGAATGTTTGGTTAAATAAATTCTGACAATTTCATTTGGATTATAATTATGTGATGTCAAAGTCAAATAATTTATTTCAATTAGGCACATAAAAAGCACTTTTGAGCGTCAAAATTTACAAAAAATAGAATTGATTCTAGTCGCTCTTCCAAAAGGTAGTCATCGTATGGAGAAGAATGGGTAAGAAAATCCAAAAGATGCATAATGTTTGCGAGCCCGCTACAAACAAATAGAAATAATTCAATGAGTTATAAAAATTACAACAAGCTTAACGTATGTTCCTCCTACTTAAGTAAGAAAGGACCACAACCATGGGCAAGTATCTGGCAAATAATACGCAAGCAGTAAGAGAAATATCGAGTAAAAGTGACCCTACGGAATCCCAATCGTCTACCTACATATTAACTTTCTTCACGAACTTGAAATTATCGGACCACCAACCAGATAAAGTACTAGGGTACCAGGTAACGTTCGAAAGTACCTAATTTGAATAAAAATTACAGGTTTATTACATAGCAATCTACGGGCCCTATATTATGTCAGCAATGAAATTAAATGAAATCGTTTATTCTGTAAATAGGATATCGAAATCACTTTT
Source organism: Omphaloscelis lunosa (assembly GCA_916610215.1). Taxonomy (NCBI): domain Eukaryota; kingdom Metazoa; phylum Arthropoda; class Insecta; order Lepidoptera; family Noctuidae; genus Omphaloscelis; species Omphaloscelis lunosa. Next base: position 21,527,494 of record OU744253.1, read on the forward strand.
ACAAGTCATATTCGGCGTTCCTATCTGACTAGGTACTCTAAGAAGAAAGGCCGAAACAAACTCAGAGGTCGCAGTTTATTTTAAAGTCCAGACATAATCTTGATCGGGCTATATGAGGACCAAGGTGTCTGAAATGGTCTTTTGAAGTGAATGGCCTAAATTTTGTCTTCATAAGTCTCTCAATATTTCTTAACAAGATTTTCAATTTTGAAAAGATTCATCTTTATAGAGTCTTCCCAAAAATGAGGTCAACACAAATAAAACGTACCCTTAGAATTTCAGACAGCATACTCAATTATACCATCAGCCAGCTACGCCTTGCAAATATACCTTAGTGTCGAAATACAGCCTTCGGGCAAAGTACTAGAGACATGCAGGAAATCGAAGTGATCAAACTCAACATTGATTACTGGACTAAAGTATAGCTAAAGCTAAAGTGAGCTATACTTTATTTATTATTGTTATACAGTAGCTATCTTAGTTCATTGCTCTTTGCAATCAAATTAAAAACAATGAAAATAGGCATCATATATTTTTAAGAGACATTAGCCGCCAAACGGTTTGGTTTTCTGAGTGGCAAGCAAGAGGTCACAAATTCAAGAAGGCATTCGCATCTATTTATCTAATCTAGATATTGTATATACGGGCTGTGTTTCAGATAAAGTGCACTATAAAGCGTATTTTATCTAGAAGCTAGTACTATAATCATTTAAAACAAATATGTTTCTACCACAGAACTATAAGGCCATATCTAAGTGACTGACACTGACACAAGAGAAGAGTCAAACTGTCAGGCATTCAAGCCGTAGAGCTTGATAGTTAGTCTTCTCCAAATACACCTCCTCTATTAATCCTACTTCCTATCCTATCCTACCCTACTAATATAATATAATATATATTATACTATAAAATATTATAATATTATAAACGCGAAAGTTTGTGAGGAAAGATGGATGTTTGTTACTCTTTCACGCAAAAACTACTGAACAGATTTGGATGAAATTTAGCAAACAGATAATTTATAACCTGAATTAACACTTCTAATACTTTTTATCTGATATTTTCACGGGATCGAGTCTTATGCGGGTGAAAACGCGGGGCACTGCTAGTCATACAATATATTATACATGTTCATTTGTATTTCAGTGTATGGCGCCAAGAATTTTGTATCACAAAACCTTTGTCCCTAAGTGCAAAATTTCACATCGATACAGACGCGATTCAATAACTATACAAAAAAACGTGATACGGTATCTCTGCAAAAGTCCTAAAAACCGAGGTTAGTATGGCTTTTTACTTAATCAGTTATTTTCACTCAAACTATTATTGTCTTATTTTCTGCCAATAAATAAACACAACACCCACAAAACCAATAAAATATAAATAAAACCACGTAGGTTGTGTTTTACAACCTCGTAAACTCACTTCCCTGGTTCAAATCTTAATGGTCACCCTAACACCTACACTTTCAACCAATTTAGTATGATCCAATAAAATATGTAAGAGTGCATAAAGCTTGGTGTAATCGATATAGTAATCTGACACCAGACGTACAAACAGACAAACAAGAGTGACCGTCAATCAAAAGCAATCAGTCAACGGTTTCATGACACGAACGCACTCCAGCAAGCCTCTTTACAATCACTATAGGATATTCTTACTCTTATTACCATCCTATAAGGACCAGATTCGGCCGGAAGAACCAATTTCTAGATGTACCACAATAAGGTCTATATGTAATTTCGGATCATAAAATTGGTAATTTTCGCAGTTCGCCATGTCTGCGCTGTCATCACGCGGGATCCTTTATGGCGCTAAATTATACACGCTGCGCAGACGCACCGTTTTTCTTGCATTGAACCAGTTGCACGCAAATTGGGTTAGGTTTCTGCGCGGTTGAAGACAATAATGAGTGTCAATCGGGTCGGGTTTCATTGGGATTTGTTCAGTTTTGCTCTGTTTTGTTTGAGTGCCTGTTTGTCGGCGAATTTACGTAGATTTTATATTGCGTTAAAAAAAGTCGGTACAAGAGAAAATTTATAAACCTGCCATCTTATGAGCAATGGTGCCGTCTGATGACGTTGTAATCTTCTGAATTTATTAGACCTAAGCCCCCTAAGTACTTACGAAATGCTGCAATATACTAAATTATACTAACTGAAATAGTTCATACGATAACGAGAACAACATGACAATTAGCTTTACAATACTTTAATTCTACTGGCTCAATTTTAATTTCCCACAGACCACCTACCACCATCACATAACTAAACGTAACTAAAAAAACCATTCCCTTGAACAAGAAAAATACCGTCAAGCTTCATTTGCAAACGCCAAGTCAAGCGCGTTTCCTCCATATGATAAATAGAAATAAAAGCATATTTCCAATGCAACAGTTACCTGCGGCTGTCCGGCTGAACACTGAACTTCTCGTAAAGGAAGCCATGTCGGAAGGGTGAGCCGAGCCGCATGCAACCCGGTTTTAATTACCCCTGCTTACCCCCCTGCCCCCTCGCCCAGGTAATAAATATGGTCTTCGCACGCACTCATAGGAGTACTGTAATTGATGAATGTGCTCCAAAGGTTATGCATATCTGCGGTCTTTGAAAAGTTGTTGACAATTTTGTATTAGGCCTGGCAGACTGCATAATGCAGAATTGTTTATGGCTGCATGTGCTTAAGTTAAGCCTATAATTAATTATGTGTTGCTGTCAATGATATTTCAAATCCAAAAGAGTTAAACGAAAACTGAGAATTAGGACTAAAGCTCATTGACAATGTGGCCTGGACCCTAGGACCAAAAAATCATGCGTGATCTCTCATTTTGTCTTATTGGTGCCATAAGGACCAAAAGAAAGTGTTTCAAGAGGAAGAGGCTCATCATCAATTTGCGAAATTTTCCAAATCTATTGTATTCATGGGATCCGATGAGTAAATAATTAGAAATACTTCAGCATCAAACAAAGCAGTATAATATGGACGGACGGTGATGGACGACGTAAGCGCGATGCGCATAACTAGTTAACGCTCCATGCGTCGCCCGCTGTAATGATTGCACGGAACTAGGAGGACCAACTATGTAGAGATGAATGGGGATATTACTTAAATTTGCTATTATAACAATAGGAGCTTGATAATAATCAAAACCCATAAGGTGAGAAAGATATATTCCAAGATATACCTTTCTCAGCTTCATCGCCGCCCAATCTGAGATAACCGATTTGGTGAGCCTATGCTCAGATTGAGAAGAAGCTTTTGCATCTCCTAACTTATTCAGCAATAGTCTACAAAAGACTAGGAAGTGATATTTGACTTGCATTGTCATAAACATCTAAAGGTACTTAAAGTCCAAGCTTTTCTTGACTTTCAAAGCTTTTCTACGTGCATTTAGTCCATCTAAATGTACGTAGAAAAGCTTTGAAAGTCAATGTTTCTCTATGCTATCTTATCATCTCACAATATCTCTCCAGAAATACAGAACATGATGTCCATCTTCAGGTTCAAAAAAAAACACTGATTCATAACATTAGGGTCCAGCACCCTTAGCATGAATGATCACAATAGAAACGGGGTGTTATCGACGGAAGAATAGACAAAATGACAGATAAACAATCACAATCTCATTTGTCTATTCTTCCGTCGAGAAAACCAGTTTCTATGACTGTCATGCTACGCGTGCTGATATCATGCTTTTAAACTTATCTCGGCCGAGACATTCCTACAACAACACACGAACATGGTCCCACTACTAATAACCCACAGTATAGTCTAATCAAGCTCGCATATTCATTAATGCCTGTCGAAAAACCACTAAGCTAGTAATAACGCGATCAGTTCGAACTGAAGATTTATATCAGTCGTAATTAAGAAATTATTTACATACTAACACAGCTACGAGTCACTTGTGTGAATGATGATGGGGGGGAATTGATGGGGTTTTTTAATTAGGGTTTATAAAGGATGAAAGGTCAAAGAGACTTAGGCGTATGTTTCTGGGTTCGTACTTTTGTCATAAGTAGGCTGGTTGTCAAAAGGTCGACTTTAAGTCAGCTTTGCAGATTCAGCATTTAATTGAAAATGTGTAATATGTAAGAACTGTTACTTAAATACTTGCGTACTTTTAAGATTTCTGTAGAAAACTGTTTTTTATCTTACAAAATCTGCGACACAAACATATCAACACCCAACATTGGCTCCAAGCTCCAACAAACGATAAACAAAAACATATTTGCAAAAATGTGACTCACGAATACATTCACTCCGCCATAACCCCACTAAATAAAGAAGTCAGTTTAACTCTAACTGCGTTGAATGTTAAAAAGACACTTTCACTAAGATGGGTTACATCTTTCATGCTAAGTATGTAATAGTAATGGAGAATTACGTCAGTGGATAATCGAGATGCAATTCATATTTTTATTGAATACTAGCCTCCGCCAGCGGCTTCGGCCGCGTGATATCTTTACAAATTATAGCCTATGTTACTCATTGAAATAATAGAGCATTCTACTGGTGAAATAATTGTTTTATTCGGTCCGGAAGTTTTTGATTGAGTTTATTCATTACAAACAAAAATACAAATATTTTCTCTTTATTAGTGTACCTAGATAAAAGAAAACCCCTAAAGATTCCCGATGCTACTTGAAAGTTTTCGAGAAACTAATCGGAGAAAAATTGGTCCTATTACCCAAAGTGTGATTCATCTCAAGTCCTCAACCAATAGATGATTCATATAAGTCAAGTTGACCGGAGTTTCCGACTGTTCTTAACCTTCCGCCGGTCAAGGTTAAGAGGTTCGAAAGAGGTTTCACTAACAAAGACTTGTTTAACCTTATTTGGTTCATAAATATTTACGCACTATGTGGTACAGTCACGCGGATAATGAGTATGAGTATTGGGTATACAGGTGAATGCAAAAGTGATATTTAATAGAAATCTATACTATTAAAGGAACATTTCTGTACATGCTATTTGCATACTGCGACGAGACATTAAACCTATTATAACCTTTTTTTGATTCCGTCGTCTGACTCTAACATACTTTTTTTTTGCCACAACGTGGCTGTTTCTTGGCCTGCATCTCACCAGATGGTAAGTGATGATCAGGCCGAAGGTGAAAGCAATCTTCACCCGGCATCCTCTACCACAGAGGAACCGTCATTTTTACAGTACACAAAAATAAACCTTTCAATAAAGGTACTACTAGGTATCTACTTGACAAATATAGCACCCACATTTTTTGGTCCTTCGGTCCGCAACCCGTGCGCTGCCGCGGCCGGGGCGCGTAGGTGCGTCCCATTCAGTTCATTTATGAATGAGTTCACTCCGTTCAGTCATTCTCTCGCTCGCTAATGTCAAGGCCGAGGCGACACCTACGTTACGAGTTACAATATGGACATTATGATTTTTATACAGTTAGTACGTTGCGACTAAGCTATGTTTAATGTGAATCCAGTAGTGTCATTGACTTGTTTGGATATTTTCTTGTTGTAGTGAAAATATTAGTCAGTCGTTAATTAAGTCGTCAGTTATTAAGGCTATTAATTTAATCTACCCTTGATTGAGTTGAATTAAAAGAGAATTAAAATAGTAACCGACTCAGGCTCACCAAACAAATATAAATGTACAGAAATGGGGAGTCGGGAAATATTTTAAATACACAACAGTTTACGGTAACTAGTCCATTATTTCAAATTTTAGGTATTTGAAGTAGTTATTCATTATTCTTCATACAAATAAAAGTTTAAATTCGTTTGCACGTTAATTAATGTCGAGTGTCAATGTCAACACTATAAATATTTATTGAATTTTTATATGGTCCCTACTCACAGAATAATTGAGAATGTCACCATATTAACTAAGACGATATTTTTTTTTATTTGCACGTAATTAGGCTCGCGGCACACCGCGTCCCACGCAGACCCTACAAAGTCTAAAAACTGTTCAACGTATGATAGTCGTACCTCGTAAGTTTGTACTTCTCCTTAAATCGCATTGTTTTGATAGTGAATGACACAACAAGAGTATTTTTTTAATATGGTGTAGATGCCATATTTTTTTTTTTTGGTCCTTTGTCAATTGTAAGGTCAACGCCACTCAAAGCTTTTTATGTGTGTTAAGATGACATAAATGCGGGCGTTTTCTGCCACTGGTTATCCGTAGTAAGTATCTAATTATAATTATCATAATACCTATAAATATTCTTTGAAGATCTTGCGATTGCTAGCATTTTCTATCAGATGCAACAAAACCTGGAATTTGGGGAGTTCTAGATTTTAGCGGAGTTATATTTTAGGTATATCTCAAAAAAAGATTTTAACGGTAACCGTCAAAGACGCACTACACACCAAACCGTGTTCTAATTAAGGAACAACTTACGACAAGACTTACTACTAATTCACACAAAAAGATTTAATACAAAAAAATACACATACAAAGGAAACAATTCAAATAAATAAAGAACGAATCGCACCCAATATGAACCCTTAAACGTGTTGTACGGTCTAATGGAGGGCCATAAGTTGGTGCAAGTTAGCACCTTACTCCGGCTTGGCTCTGCGCGCGCGCCGTAATGTAGATAAATTGATCGCTTCAATCCCTTATTGGATTAATATATGGTAATATGTTCAGATCGCGATAGCCAGTGCCGAGTTACGATTAAACAGTTTTTATGTAAGGCCGCCATCTTTGTTCGCAGCAGTCGGTATGTTGGAGGGGTGGTGCAAGGAGGAAAAAGAAGCGAGTTCAAAAATCTTATCTCATGATTCCTACAATCATTGCACTTTTTAATACTATCTAGCAAAGAGACACACATGTAAATTGTAATATAAATATAAAAACATGTATTGCACGCAATTAATCTTTAACCCAGTCTGGCTTGAAATCTATTATACTTTTTTTGCTCAATGCTTCTTCTGTATAAAGTATCTTAGTGCAACAATAGTTTGGGAATTTATTCAGTGCTATATTTCTGCACATACCAATATACGGCAGGGTGTCTCAACATATACCATAAATTAAATTGGTCGCAATAGAAATACCATTTGTTGTACTCTATTTTGAATTTAAAATTCGCTTCCACGCTTGCCTATTCCCAGATTTCCGCTTCTGCCTATAACGTGTCCCACTCCACACCTGTTAATCATACCACTATGGTATTCGTGATTTTATGACAGGCCGCGAGTCTGCATAATGTGATAGGTTTTGTTTCTGAACGTTCGTGTTGCGAAACTATTTGAACGTGATAGATGGATGCTTCAGTGAATGTCAGGATCTGACTTGAAGCCGGAATTCGGACGTCAAAGTAGCAAAAAAACTTATGTGTAACTTGATTCTGATAAATAATTTACTCGCAAAAAGTGTTACATTTGTGTACATATGGTAGCACTCATTTTAGTGGATCACACAATGCCCAAAAGAACCAAGAATTGATAAGTATTTCAAGTTGCTTTTAGTCAGTAAATTACTTCGTTACAGATATTTTTTCATAAAACATGCTAAGTGATGGAAAATTCACAATACCTGAGAAGGCACAAAACCAGTCAGATCAAAGGCCGAGATCAACGGCATTTAACACGTGCTTTGGCTTAGACGTGTTCCCGTCTCTGTCCTGCACTTGTAAGTTCGATAGTTGTGCGACAGTCAACGTTATAATTTTATGTTATAATCGTACGTTCCGTTGTATACCGTTTATAGATCTCGGCCTGAGAGCTTAGAACGCTGTAGGACCAAAAACAGAAGAGATTGATGCCGCTTTATTTAACGGAGATGGAAATAGAAAGTGGGCCCGATGTCAAAGGTGACTTTATTGTCACTTTATGAATACTTGAAACAATGCTGTTTGTCTGTCCAGGGGGCACACAAAACACATTGAGGCGATATAATATAAAACAATATTATCGTGTTCTTTTTAGTTTTAATGGTCGGAATTGAAAATTTATGTGTTAGTTTTAGACCCCCGGTAGTGCATATTATTGCTTATTTAATGTTTAAGTGTTGAAGAAAGTTGTTAAAAAAATAACTGAGCATTTAGGACAATGTAGATAATTTGTTGATTATATTTATTCATAAATATTTGTTTATGTCGAATAGCGTAATGGTGCCCACTCTCATTGTAAGTTCAATTTCTTAGATTGTGTCAGTAGGTATATTGTCGGCCATCTTGTAATTTGTTTTACCTATTGGTTTTTGTGTATAGTTAAAGTCATAAGAAAACCCAATGATAAAATTCTAGTATAGGTACGTAAGTTGGTACCCATTCGTAATATAAAGAAAATTCATACTAAGTAAGTGATGCGCCCCACAAACATTTCCACAAAAAAAACAGGTAACAAACTGATAAACGACTTGATACACTTTGTTCCGAATTCATGAATCCAATAAGAGAAGCCGAAATAACCTCAAGAAGAAAAGAGGAAAAACGAAGAAATATCCTTAAAGTTTGTTCAATAAACAAAGCGAGGCGAGATCGCAGGAAAAACGCTTTCGAGCCACATTGCAGTACATTTTATACAAACGATGACATAAATACTCATTTTCGGCAACAATATCCGATATTGAGTGAGGCCTGTCTTCCGAGGAATGAGCTGATACAATGTCGGCCAAAAATTGGGGTATAGCTTAATTTTTTTGTTCGGTGAACGTATCCGATATTTTCCTTTTCGATATCGTAAATTTTTTGGCGATTGCGCCATGAATATGTGATGGAGGCTTCTGTGTTCTATTTTGAATTTATTTACTCATGTGGTAAAAATATAATAAGGTGCACTTTTTCTAATATTATTAAAACATGCTAAAATTTCTCTACCGTCTTAAAATAAATAAAATTTTACATTCTAGATGCTGATAATTTTGTATCTTTTTTGTAGATTGTTGCTTTTTTTCGACGTAAATACATTATAAAAAAATATTTTACGTTTATTAAATTCTTTTCTTCTTTTTATATTTTATCAATACACTAAAACAACCAGCCGAGTAACTGAAAACACGAACAAAACTGTCAAATTTTCACCAAAAATATCCTTAACAATCGAGTTGCGGGAGTAAATTTTTGTTCCGCCAGTGTACTCATTCATGTTTATTCACTGCCTCACCCCATCCCATACATTTATCGGTTTGCATCCCAAACCTACGTGGAATATACTAGTCGACCAATGAGTCTTATTCGTCTTGCATTTAACTTCAGACTCTTGCCATAAGTTAGAAAACTTAGTGTTGGAAGTAAGAAATATGAGTGATGGAATGAATGGGAGTGCAGGGAATTATTTAGGGGTTCCTGAATTGCTGGGTGCAGGGGAAGAAATAAGTTAGTTGGCTCATGTTTGATGGTGCAAATAAGAAAGTAACACTAGGTTTACTCATTTTGACGTAATTTTAACGTCAGCTGCGGCCTCAACACATTAAGGGTACTTTCCAAAAAAAAATATTTCAAGAACCTTTGTGACTGCATGTACCACTTTAGGGTGCTATACCTACCTAGTGTTGTATATTTTGCAGTCCATTCTAAAGTCAGTGTGAATTGTAGTTTTTGTTCAGCAATTCGTCAAACAAAGAAATAAAACACTGCTTGCAATGTTGCCATAACATTCATGTAAACAGTATTCTCATAATTATGTCATAAATAAAGCCACAAAATGGAAGCACGTTACAGTGCCATCAAGACCTACATACTGTACAACGCGACCCGTCCAAAGTACCGCCATCGGGTTGGTATCGGAAAACAATAGCAGACGACCGGTATCTTTACTTATTGCTGGCTACGTTTCCACCGCACTTGCTGCAGTGACCGACTATTTATGTATTTAGGTGAGTATGAATATCTGTAACCGGTCCAGATAATGAATTAGCCAAATGCAAACGATCCAAAAGAAAATGGTCCTTCGAGTCGGATAGATATATTTTTTAGTTTGATTACTGCCATCTTTTTGTGATATTTACCTTATTTACTTGACTTTACGTAAGTAACCCAAAATAATACCTACAAGTACCTTCCTTCAAGGTCCACTAATAAGTTCAATCTCCTAATATTTTAAATACCAAAGAGTCTCCTAGTCTCTTTAGTAGTCAAAGTACCGATGTTTGTGCTAGAAAAAAAGATATCAAGCTAAGAGCAAATAAGGTAACATTAATCTCAGTCAATTAAACTGATATCACGTGGACAGTACCGTGGACTAAACTAGTAATTATTAATTAAATTACGCTGAACCAAGGCAGCGTACGAACGGGAAACGCATGACACATATGATTTACTTGCAGTTTTTACGTCAGTGAGAAGACTCAGGCATGCTATGATTGACAGCAAAATGATCGTACAGTCCCACAGTTGCGCATGAGTGGCGTTATACGTCAAAGTCAGGCGCATCCAGGCGGCGAGACTATCTCACGGTGTGCCGTTATTGCTGCAAATGATGGATTTGAGATATTTTTGTAATAAATGTTTGTTTGTTTAAGTTATGTTATCACGTTGTTGTTGAATGAGTTGGTCGAATAGCGTCGTACAGCTAAACTTCGACTGAATTGCGTCTCTACACCCAGAAGATAGGACGGGACCGGATATAGATTTCTTTCAACAAAAAAACTAATTTTTTTTTCGTAATTTTAAGGCTGAAAACATGACTTGCAGTATCCATTGTCACTATTATCTATTTAGGCTTTATTTATTTATTTAACCATTTATGCACGCACATATAAACAGACAAGAAGAAAGGAACAGAAAAATATGTACAAAGGCAAAGAACTACTAGGTACTGACTTTAAAACATTTGAAAGACAAAACCTAACTACATCAACTGTTTTATTATTCTGCCTTAGTATAAAAAGTGTATAATAAATAAATATCCCTAGAAATAAAATAAAAACACACTACTCAACATTTAAAAGGGCATTACGTAAATGTAAACTAAATTCTCTGAAGTCTTGTCACAGGAGTTAGGTCTTGTTTTCATAATTACCACCTGTTGTAACAGTGTCATGCATTTTGAGCACTACTACATAAATCTATAATAAAATACTGCAACACGTTCTATAAGAAATGCGCTTCAATTGTGAGCCATCGATCATGCGCCCGCGCATACAATCATTCGCTTTTTATTCGCGCTCCAGTCAATCATAAATCAAGCCGATGATTGACCCTTTTGTACGTGTATCTTCACGCTATATCCTTATCAGGGTAGGTAAGTAGTTGAGTGACAGTAATTGCGGTGGTTGGAAGACGGTAGAAATCCTTGCCGATGCTCTTAATGGGAACAAAAACTTTAATGAAATTATGTGTGTTAGTAATGATAAATTGGTGGTTCATCGCCAGGTATCGCGTATCAATTATTTTCTATATTTACTTCTTCAGCTCTCTGTTTTTGCCAGCTTACTGGGTCTAAATACTTCTTAGTGAAGTCAAGAATACATTTTGTGAGTTCATGGCGTCAAAGCCATACCTGCACCATCGTCGACCTTACATACTTACCTATAATGAATCTAAACATTGTGATATAGAACTATGTCAATTATGACAAACTACTTAGTGAAACCTGACTGTTAGATAGACTTGAATGAATTTACCAAATATCAAGAGATGCTTATACTTAATCACTAAAATAATGCAATACTTATTAATAATGCAACTGACGAATTACAAAGTCAGATATGAGAGAACCACGGCGTCCTCACCTTCCGCCTGACGCAGGTCCTCACCGGACACGGTTGTTTTTGGGCAGTTCCTGTTCAGGATAAGACTGAAGGAAACCATTGTGTGGATCGCCCGGAGGACACGGTAGAACATACGGTGAAGGTCTGCCCGGCTTGGGCGGAGCATCTCCGTGTACCCGTGGAGGCGATCGGCGGCGTTGATCTCTCGCGTCCAGCCCTGGTTCAGGCCATGGTATGGAGCGAGAGGGCATGGGAGGCCGCCACCTCCTTCTGCGAAGCAGTAATGCTCGCGAAGGAGGAGGCGGAACGTGTGATGGAGAGGCAAATTTCGCGCCCTCACGCCCCTAACCGCCGCAGGAGACGCCCTGGGCGTCGGGAATTGCAAGCCGATTTCCGACCACCGTAGGCGCGGGCTTGCTGACGGTGAGCAATGGGCAGCTCGCCGTCCGATAAGGACCAGGCCCGGGTCGACGGCGCGTTGTGTTCCACGCGCGCCGCAATGAGATGTCAACAGAACTGACGGGGTTCGCTAGAGCCGTTACCTGCCGAGGTTGCGAAGAAGTCCGTCCCCGGCAACATGGCAACTGAAGGAACACGGGTGGGTTTTACTCAGTAAGAGTCTGACACGCTCTCCCCCTCCGCCCAGAGCGGGAGAAGTTATTTGATAATAACCCAGCCAAAAAAAAAATTCGAGAGATACGTGATTCACTAGACTCTACAGACAAAAAGTTTTCGGTATTACAACCAATCCTGTTTTTCTGCTTTTCATAATTTTACGAGCTCATAAAAACACGAAACAGGAGTATATCAAAAAAAAATATGACAAGCAGCTGACCCTTGATAGATACTCCATGTTCCAGATATGTACACCATATCTTAATTAACCCAAACATTAACAAATATGTTTTTTTTTTTTATAAAACTACGTTTTATCTGCAATCGTTTGAAACTAATGTTGAGCGTGCGTCTGTGTGGTCGGACAGGTGTGGGTCCTAAAGGTCACAGATATTAGCGGTCCTTTGATCCGAGTTTATCGGGAATAATCCTGGATAGATGCAATTGAATGTGGAAGTTGATGGGGCTGGTATGACTAGGTTATTTAGCAGTCTCATGAATGGATATTTATGAAGCGGCTGAAGCTTTGGTGCAAGAGTGTGCAAAAGTCATGGGTTCGAACCCTCGTCGTTGAACTAAAGTTATTTTATAACAGGGTTTTGCATTTTAGAAGATCATTATAGAAAGGGAAGATGAAGGTATTTGAAATTTTATCGAACCTTCAGGTTTAATCAATACTTCAATTAAAAATAATTATATAAATAAGAAAATCAAGATGTTGGCTAAACAACACGAAATGCATAGGACCAAGTTTAGGTGTAAGATTTTTGGTCCTAAATGATGTTCAATCTGATCAGGACCTATTTATTACCTGACTACGGAAATATAAAAGAGATCTAAAAAGTACGAAACAAGAAAATATTTCAGAAATCAAGCCATAAGTACAAAAATGCTCAAGGTAAAAAAAGCCTTCGTCGCATGCCATTATAACTTTGTAGGTGTTCCTGGCACCCACATGGTGTACAGGCATGGGACCGCGGCTTTACCTTAACCATTTTTGTACCTATGTCTTGATTTCTGTCTGAAATATTTTCTTGTTTCGTACTTTTTAGATCAATTTTATTTTTCCGTATTTGGGTTACTTACAGTTTTTTAAACTTATTTTTTTATTTTATACTTTTCCGTTTTAACGCTTGATAAGATAAATAATAGTAATACAATAGGACAGAAATACATATTTTAATTATGCTTTTTATTATTTAGTAAGTATTAATTTTACAGTCGCGCCATACGTAATGCAGTCTCGCTTTTGTTCTCGTTTTAACCAAATTAAACATATTATCAAGACCTTTCTTTTGATGTCATGATTATCTCAAATTATTTTGTTAAGAGGTCAAAAATTTAAGTGTAAAGTCTACCATATTAAATTTAGAGAGAATTTATATAGCCTATGGCACCCGGACCATTATTACTAATCAATCAATACCCACAATACCGATTTTGATGAATGATACCTCATTCATTAAAATCGGTTCAGTAGTTTAGGCGCTACGGTGGAACACACGTAAAAGCAAACATACATACATACATACAAACATACATACATAGACTGCTAAAATCATATAACCCTTCCTTTTGGCTTTGCCGTAGTCGGGTAAAAACAACACCTGCCATGTAAATTGAATACACACCAGAATCAATCAAACAATTTGTTCAACGCACAAACCTGCGCACTAAATCGATCAGAGAGACACCATCTATTACTACGCGGCCTGCGCGCGCGCACAATTATAACGCGCGTAATTGGATCCCGCGGTAATACGAGACATTGTAATACAGTTCTGATTGCTTTTCAACTTGTTCCTGATGTAGATCTATGCTATGGTGAGAATAGCAAAGTAACATTACGCCTGGTTCTCCCGGAGGGGTAAGCAGAGGTTGAAGTACCCTCTTACGTTCCCAGTTGTAAGTCCCATGTGGTAGGGTGCGAGCCTATTGTCATCAAGCGTGCACATATCTTGACTTCGGGGTGCTACTGAGAAATTTTCAATGTAAAAATTAATAACACTTTGCCCCACCTCGGAATTGAACATCTGAAGCTCATGCTCGGATAGATCAGCCAATAAATAGCTCGCACTTTGCAGACAAATTTTTTTATTTATTTATTAAATGTCTACACTAATATTATAAAGAGAAAAGATTTGTATTTTTGTTTGTGAAGAATAAACTCAAAAACTACTGGACCGATTTTAGAAATTATTTTACCAGTAGAATGCTATATTATCACTGAGTAACACAGGCTATAATTTATAAAGATATCACGCGGGCGAAGCCACAGGCGGAAGCTAGTGTAACATAAAGGTACAAAGGCGGACTAATTATTTTAGATTTAATTATGAGCTGAATTTCAAAATGTCCTGTTTTAGTTTTAGGGCATTCCCTTAACTAACTTGCTTACTTGCTTGGAGGGTTTGCTTGCTTGCATGTGAAGTCAAGTCGGAGGCCCATGGGCGGCTTTAAAACTGTAACACCAGGTTAGTCACTAACCACACGAAGAGACAGGAAAGTAGAAATCGACTATTTGCTTTGCATAGTTTGCATGTTGTATTCCGTAATATAAAACTGAGATATTAAGAACAACTTCTAAGTTCCATCATTCTGGTCCTAATAAAGATGATAGTTGCTGTCACTTACATCAAACATAAAATAATTAATACGTTAATTAAAAACTGGTAGAACCTTATAAGGAAAGCAGGTCTTAAAAATTAAGTCATTACATTTTATGATACTCAAACAAGAAAGTATTACCATGTAAAAAAATTATAATCAATTATCAACGTGGTCAAAGCTCCAAGGAATAAGTGGTTGCCAGAACAAAACGGAAATACTAAATAAGTTTCCTATCTTAATTAATGGCGGTTCTATTCGTGCAGTTCTGTTCACATCATTCGTCGTATTTTATCATAATAATATCGTACATTTGATAGTTTTTAGATTATTTCGCATGTTAACTGTATTTCCGTGCATGAGGTCGTAAGTACCAAAAATACATAAATAAGCCTTATAAGGCGTCGCCATAAACTGAAAGATAATGATGCCTTAATTTAATTTGTAAATGTCTTAAGGCCTTTAGTAAAATAGTAGTTAAAGTGCATGTTTATAATTTAAACGATGATTAGATTACAATAGCGTAGTTAGTCCATCAAGTTGTAAAACAACGACTGCTTAATTTCAAGTTTTCTTTTTTTTTGTTTGAAATTTCTTAGAAAGAATGTTGTCTATAATTCTTAAACATGAAGTTATTTATTAACCGACTAGAGATCCGAGCTCTCACGAGTCGGATTATGAGTAACACACCTATCAGTCTTTGTAAGCACGCTATAACTTATCGCCTATCACCTTATTACGTCTATAAATTCAATCTGCTACCATCATGATTTTCATTCCCATAACTCGCGAATCATAATTATTAATTATGGCCTGTTCAGTGTACGGGAATCGAACCAGCTACCCGGTTCATCGACCGCCCCCGCCGCTGCTGATCCGCTATAGATCAACGTCGACAGTTTGGCATCTCATCGCTACACGAACAGAGGCCGCTACTAGCCGCCGACTGGCGCTGCCTCCGTTTGAGGCTCCATTATATCACGTCATGTTAGATTTGCCGTACATCACGATGCTTGAAATGCATACGTACTGGGAACTGATGCATACGTACGAATTAACCAACGCGGAATAAATCCTGGGGATTTCTTATGAAAAGGTACTAAAGATGAAGACGCAAGGAAGTCAATCAAGAAGACGTATATATTCTCTTATAACGACGAAACCAACAAACCTCCTTTTAAACTCTAGAGGATGTCGAGAGAAATACAGAAAACTAAAACTGAAAAGATGGCAGGTATATAAGGGCAATCTCCAATCACACGTCCCCAGAATCCTTCAACCAATATTTAATTCTGTCACACACTTAATTACACAAACTCCAACCTAATATGGCAGCCAAGCACCTAATACACCGCAGCACAGCGGCCTTTATCATGCTCTCTATAGATCAAAGTCGTTTAGCATCTCATCATGCCATAAACAGGGGTAGCCGCCGATCAGACGGCAGTCGGGACTAGCGTTAATATTGAGCACCTTAATATACCGCTATCGACTGAACACTATCAGCCGCCTATGGATACCTCCGAGGTGGGTGTCCATTGTTGTATGGCAAGGAAAGACGTGAGATCGGCTTTTGAGTAAAAAATCGATGAAACGCGTCTCGTTTTAGCAAACTGTCAGGTTTTTGGCAATGAATTGTGTTAAAGAGAAATAGAAAATTTTGAGCCAGTTTTTCTACGGCTTTCTTAGGCAGAGCAGAGGACAGAAGTGTGTGGAAAAAGGAGAGGGAAGCTTTTGCCGTGTGGGACAATATACGCCAGAAAAATAGATAAACAACCAATATATTTAGATATACCTATTGGTTGCACATACCAATAAAATGAAACAAACTATAAGAATACGAGTATATCCAGCAGCAAGCAGTAACCATGTGACCTACATTATCACTACCTACACTTTCCCTCTTACCTCGCGAATTTTTCTTCCAAAAATATAATTTTCCCGTTAATACGGCCACTGTTCACAGAAGCAGAGCAATCAGTATGAAGAGGGCTTCAGAGGCTGTTGGCTCCATGATCGCACTTCATTACAACAAGCTTCTTAAGATATCGGCACCTAAAGACGCGCAGTCGTTACTAGCAGCCGCCTGTCGAAGGAGCGGTGATTGTCCACTGTTGTACGGTATTGGGATGTTTACCGATTGTTCTCGTAAGAATGTTGGATAATGATTTTGGTTTGTATTGACATTGACTCAAGGTTCAAAAATTTGGTGTCTAACAATACTGTGTCACATTACAACATTAAAAAAAAAAAAAAAATATTTATTTCAAACATAATCTAGTCCATAGTTACATTTAAATTATAAAACTTACAGATAAAAATCCAAAATACAATAATTTTTAAAATATTCATTAAATAAAATTGTCAAAAAATTATAAAAATGTCAGAATGGAAAAATAAAATAAAGTGTCAAATATAAAATTGACAAGGAGTGAAATTTTATAAGAATGTCAAAATACTTAGAAATATAATAATAAACAAATTATAAGAAATCTGCCCCAAGCCCGATATACGGGTGCATGTAAGGCCTACCAGTGCTGCATGAAAGGCCCGTCCAACCTGTTGGCAACAACGGTAAGAAGACTGCTGCCACTGCCCCGCACTCTACTCGCCATCGAGGTCGCCCTCTTGCGCATGCTGGCATAAAAACAGTCAATGCGGACCCTCGCGAACATTCCCGATTATGATTTACCTTCAAGAATTTCTAATAACCAAAGAACCCATCGTAACTAACTAAAGACAGGGAAATTTATTATTTAGTAAATTGACTATGAACTTAAATTGCCCGTTTGTACAAATCACAACTGTCATTCTTTGACATTTGTATGAAATGACTGTAACACGGCAAATTGACCTAGAGTATTAATTTGATTAACAATTCATTTCCCAGACTGTACTTTCTTCTGCACAGCAAAATGTAATATCAGTTTAAACTTAGGCAAACAACTCGTCGCATTGTAATACTTACACCAAAAACCGTGGCCAACAACAATGGACACCCGCCAAACAATGTCCGCGGTATCAGATGACGAGGTTAGCCCGACGCCGCATGTTTATGGACACAATCTAATTTATTAGACGCCGTGCGCAGATTACGGCCTGCCTCCTTGCCTGCTTACCATCGTTTTGTTGTAGCGCTGTTTTATCTGCGATCGGATTCGCCGGTACACTGTTCTAGAACCTTTTTTTGCGAGAAAGTGATTTCAGTTGCACGCGAAAGGGAAAATTGTGTGTTTCTATTAGTTGTCGCCGAGTCGTTTACTTGGTTCACGTAGCATAGGACTGGTTACTTGTTTCATGGTTTCGGAGTTAACGCAGTAAGGAAACTTAAAGCGGGCTACAAGGGAAACGGTAAAAGTGTGATAGTTATAAGAAAGCATTATATGAGGGGAAATATGATATGCAGAAGGTTTCACGGTTGTTCAGTTCCAGTGAAACTAACTCTTTTTAAGGCCTACTGCCAAATATTTTATACCTTCAGCCTGTGGGATATCCATACCCTAAAAGCAGACAATGCCCTGCGTATTCAATACAACAATGCCTTCAGGGCGCTGTTGAGGCTTCCACCGTACGTAAGTAGTGCGTCAGGTATGTTCGCTGATGCGCACACTGACAACTACACACATCAAAAGTGTCTAGGGATCAAGCATTTTTATGCGGATTTCTTGAGATTGAGATGTGGCTTTGTAATAAATTTATGATTATATAAATTTATATGGATCCTTTTTGGTGCATTTCATAATTTGAAACAGGAACTGTTAATCAAATTCGAGTAAAAGATGAAAATCAGCTGTCAATATTTTCCCTATAAAAACATACAACGCATTGAAGACATTATTAGTGCTACTGTTTCCCTACTACTGATTAAAACCAACGTTATTATGGAGCGGCGACGTCATTTAAGCAGGGAAGAAATGCTCAGAGCCGTGGGAATGATAGAAGCTGGTTCCCGGCAACGTACTGTGGCTTTAGCTCTGAATACAAGTCAGAGTGTTATCAGTCGACTTTGGACACGTTACCGAAGCACTGGTACCGTGGCTGAGCGCCATGGAGGACGGTATCGCTGCACCACACGGAGACAAGACCGATACATTCAAATCTTAACTCGAAGAGCTCCAACAATAACCGCCATGATGTTAGCCGTGAGGCTTCATCACTCTTCAGGGAACTTAATTAGCGACCAAACAGTCAGAAACCGCTTGCATGAAGTGAACCTTCATTCCCGAAGACCGCTACGGGTACCACCTATAGCAATGCACAATCGTAGGATTCGATATCAATGGGCTCTTGAACACAGAAATTGGGCAGAAGAACAATGGCGTTTCGTGTGCTTTTCTGATGAGTCTCGTTTTGGTATGAGACCGGATACAAGACGTATACGACACTGGAGAACCCCTGGACGCCAACAGCGATTAAAATCCTGCCAGGAAGTCCATCCTTATAGTGGTGGAACCATCATGGTATGGGCGGGTATTTGGATCGGCGGAAGAACTGAGTTGATTTGGATCAGAGGCAACCTCAACGCTCAAATTTATGCTGAGACGATTGTATCTGACGTCATCGTTCCTCTACAAGTGCAAATCGGTCCCTTATTTCAGTTAATGCATGATAATGCACGACCGCACACCGCAAGAGTTGTAAGACAGACTCTCGCCGCAGCTAACATCAATGTCCTGCTCTGGCCTGCTCAGTCGCCAGACTTGAACCCGATTGAGCATGCATGGGATATGCTACAGAGAAGAGCTCTGCCGAATATGGAGGGTATCCAGTCGCAAGAAGACCTTTTTTTGTTGTTGCAACGAACATGGGCGGCCATTCCACAGCGTGATTTGGATGAACTCATTTTGAGTATGCCAAACCGATGTTCTTGTGTTGTTAGTGTTCGCGGTAGAAACACGGATTATTAATTGTTTAAGTTACCCAATAAAATTTTAAAGAAAACTGTTATTTCAGTCTTTTTTTCGAACTTTAATGTTAGTGGTTCAAATGTCAAAAATCCCTTTATTAGGAAAATGGCAAATTTCTTTATTAATGCAAAGGTGACTTGGTTTATCGTTACTGTGACAAACGAAAACACTTTATTTGATGAATCCTTAAAGAAAATTTTAATTAATATCAATCAGGAGAAAAGTTATTGCAAAAATATATGTTGATCCCTAGACACTTTTGATGTGTGTACTTTGCGATGATGCGGAAGAAAGTTGCCTCAGTAATATCCCGAGTGAGGGGGCCAACAGCTTTCTGAGGGTTTTTGCAGAGAGGCTGGATGGGCCTACAATGGGGAGGTTTACCAAGCTATATGTTGTCAACAAAGCTTGTTAAACCTTCCTGTGATTACGATTTTCTTTTTCTTTCTTTTTGTGTTCCTGCATGTTTCTTATATAGTTTTTAAGTAAGATGTGTGTGTGTGAAGTTTCTTTTCTTTCTTCTTTATGTAACACCAACACCCGATGGGCTTGATGCCTGAGAATAAATTATTTTATTATATTATGGGTTTGTCGGGTAAATGAATGCCACATATTTTCTGTAATCATAGTTTGATGTTATTAGTTCAACATGAACTCGTTCTGTGGTCTTTGAAATGCTTGTCTTAGTTGTTGGTAAGGTATACTTTCATCAGCCTATATCATAACTTGATTTGGGAGAAAGATTTAAGATATTTCTACCGTTATAAAAAAGTCAAGTTTTACTGCTTCACTGCAAGAAACCACAGCATAGAAGCAATATTGCATCATGCACTAAGCATCAACTCATAGCAAGTGGACGTTCTTGAAAAGATTCTAAAGAACAACCAGCAGGCAAATTGAATGCGAATTCCCAACTATTGATCAATCGTATCTACCTAACCAATAACTTGCTATTATAAATTCACACTAAAGCACAGCCAAATCGACATCCAATCAAAACACTGCAATAAATAACGACAACAGTACAGTCTCAATTCTAAACTTAATAGTCCAGACTTAATTCTAGCAAACAGTTAGAACACGAACCGGTACCAGGAGTCCATGACTATCGTAGGATTCGATAATTAATATGCTAATGGCACAGCTTTGCCCACCCTTGCGTACGTGAGAAGCATGATGGTATGCCAAAGAATATCTAAAGTTTTTGAGGAAGTTACAAAAATTGACTGGTGGCTAGGAAGCTGTCATTGGATAGAATAATGGTATTCTGTCAATATCTGTAAACTGGTATGATCTTTTCCTTAGCTACCTCCTAGGAGTGGCCACTTCAAAGCCACGTTTCTTAGTTCGCGTGTACAGGATTATTTGTCCCCAAGTAGGATTTTGGCTCACCGTTGGATTAACATCGAACTGTTCATCTGACTTCATTCAGTTACCACTTCTCAAATGCTCTACTTCAGAAATTATTGTCAATTAACTCCCAAGTAACAGTCACCATTTTGAGGAGTCGGCAAACCCAATTAACTATACGTAACTGATTGGAATGTCGCTGCATCTTGCATCTCTGCGACATCAACGAGTTAGGCACACAACTTTCTGACTGCATTACATCTATCATATTATTATAGGTCTATGCATGCTGATTTGCGTGCGCGCGCGCAGAAAAAAGTCATAATTTACGAGCTGCACGCTGACGTCTGACTGACAGACGATGTGTAGTGAGCCATGAAAAACGAACACACAGAAACACAAACAGCGAAGTTTTCTAAGCATGGTGCATAATTGAAATCTACTACCAAGTGTGGAAACACGGAAATTGATAATGATTGGTTTATGGTTGTGAGATTAAAATTTATAAATCTGTTTTCATCCGGAAATGAATTAAAATTATGTGGCGCGATTTGATTGCTTGGGTGCAGGTTGGACCAGTTACCAGTTGTTACAATTATAATTAGCGGCACTGGGGCTCTGTTATGACTGACAAAACATACACTAGCATCTTAGAAAGTTTTGTCGACAACCTTTAGCTAGCTACAGCGTTGAAACCGTGAAGTTTCTTGCCGTCTCTTTTTTCGTTTCTATTGTGGCCATGAATTGAATTGAAAACTAGGGCCTCTGATGCTAAAATTACTTAAGTGTTATATCAAAGGCATCCTAATCTACCTTTTGACTTCTTGAACCTAGGAATAGGAAAAGTTTTCAATCCAGAAGAAGTAACAGTAGGATAGTTATTAAGTATCTATGTCGATGTTCTAGATTTCATCTTTTGGCTACTCCTAAAGAACTAAGGACCACCACAGTCATTGCTCTGACATCGATAACTATGGGATTTACAAGCTAAAGCTTGCCACGTACGTCTAGAGGTTGTAAGCGCTACTGCTGAGCATGAGGTCCTGGGTTCGATTCCCAGGTCGAGCAAAGTGTTATTGGGTTTTATATTGGAAATTATTTTTCAGTAGCAGTCCGGAGTCTGGATTTGTGCCCGGTTGATGGCAATAGGCTCACCACTGTAACATACGACTTATATACATACATTCATGTCATACATACATAAACTCATGGCTTCTTCCATGGGGGTAGACAGAAAGTACAGAACGCCACCTGCAACTATCCTTACTCCTTATGCTACAAAGTTTTTTGTTATTTTTTTATATTATACATAATGTAAATAGCCCGGTTTCAGCTCACAATTCAATTCAACTGGTAACCTAATACAAATGTGTTACCTGACAATAATCAGTTATGTATCTTCAGTTACAAAATGGATTGTTGTCATGTTTCGTGCAATCATGACGCGAGTCTTATCTTGTATCGACAGCTGATCATCGACATGATACAAGTAATCCTATTTAATAAGTAGTATTTATAAATAGCTCGCTTATGTAGAGCTACGGGGCAAGGTACTTACGGTAATTTATTTGTGTGGGAACTGCCTTATCTGGTTTGTGAAGTTCTGGTAGAAAATTATGTAATAATCTACTGATAAATCTAAGTGATAGTACTGATCTGACATTATATAACATCCATCTTGAGTTCCTCCAAGGCGTAGATAGAGGCACCCACATTTCGCCAGTTAAGCTTTGAGTCTTCTGTAATAAGGACCAGTTTATTGCCAGTAACCGGGCACACGTCAGAGTTCAGGCTACTATTGATAATTGCCTAAAGAAATAACTCTGTCTGGCCTGAGGATGGAACTTCGAAGCCCAAGCTCGAACCAACGAGGCATGGACGAAAGGAAAAATACAGCAAACATTTTCATTTCTAAACCAGTTGACTAAGCTGCATACAAAAACTAGTCTTTAAAATTTTAATATGTATGATAATTTACTTCGTAAAATTATTATCAATACTTCAAAAATCACCAAAATAACCTAATCGATTTAACTGCGAACTAAACAGTTTATTCTAAATACATTAAAACACAAATAGTTTGTTCCAAAAGTATCGGACGAAAATGCAAACAAACCCTGTTGAATTTCTTACGCAATTACTCACTAAAAGGAATTACTAACACATTCATCTGACCACTTTTTCCTCCAATTATTGTTTGAATAAAATTATTAAATTGTAATTAAAAAATTATAAATGAAAATTTTGATTAGAAAATTAATCTCAATTATTATCAAATTAAAAACATCTTTAAGGTGATTTAAAATTAGAATTGACTGCCTCGTCGGTCTAAAGGTCGCAAGCGCTACTGCTGAGCATGAGGTCCTGGATTCGATTCCCAGGTCGGGCAAAGTGTTATTGGGTTTTTCTAATAGGAATTTCTCGGTAGCAGCCCGGAGTCTGGATTCGTGCCCGGTTGATGGCAATAGGCTCGCCCCCTATTACATGGGACTTAAACATAACTGGCGAAATGTGGGTGTAATATAGATAAGTACACCCCTGCGTAACCCTCCGGGGATTACATGCGTGATGTTACGTGTGTTTAAAATAGAATTTTGGATTTCAGTATTTAAATAATAAAATTAAAGCACTCAATTTATAAGGGACACTACAAATTGGCATCCAGAGTTCTGGTACGTTTTGTGAACCATTATTTACATTTTTATCAGATACTTTTTGAACAGACCATACATATAATATACTTTCTTTATATTTCCAATTGATGGATATAGATACCACACAACGATTAAATTCCGTTATTAGTTTTTAATTGCTGGGTATGTGATTAGTAGGTTAAGTCTACGATGGCGGTGATAAAGAGGATAAGTCGAATTGTAATTATATTCAAAGTTTCTACTAAACAGTGTTGCTCGCACCTGTCATCATTATCCTATTCAGTGTGTTGTTTTAGTATTCCTAGGCAAGTCTGTGGTAATTCTGAGCTTACACCTTTTGCCATTAAAATAAAATCTTTTAATGTCGGTGTGGAAGTAAAAAAGTTAAAGAATATGTTGGTTATTATGTACGAATCATTATAACCAACTAAAGGGTAGTACACACTTGTTTGAGCAGCATTAGCCGCATTAGCCGGGCGGCAAAATCCATGCAAAATCGAATAAGTATTTCCGAATCTTGCCGAATCACGCTGACCGAATCACGCTGAACAACAACTCTTATGGCATATTGCTGAACTTTTGACTTAATATACACAATATGATGATAATACAATGATGATAAAATTAGCTTATTTTTTTTTCAGGTATATATTATAATATTTATTACTAGCTTCTGCCTGCGACTTCATACGCGTGAAATTTCGGCCCCCGACCCATCGCGTCGCATCCCATCGCTCGCCCGCTATATTACTTCGTTTTCGCTTAGCATTCTTTCTGACATTTTTTCTTCTTGCTCGGCTCCTAAAGGTCGGAGCGTGATGTTACATAGCCTTCTTCAAGAATTGGGCTATCCAAAAATATTTTTTTCAAATCCGACTGGCAGTTCCGGAGATTACCCCTACATACAAACTTACAAACTAACTTTACCTCTTATAATATTATAATTAATAAGTATATATAAGTACACGTAAATAAGTATAGATATAAATATTTCTAGTAACAATTACGTATACCTATTTCCATTATAATGGAGTACCTACTTACACCCAGTAGAAGAGATCTACACAAAATAGTGTAAAGTCAAAATATGAGTTCATAAAATGCTCAAAAGTAAATCTGGACACTACTGGATTATGTTTATTGTTTAAAATTTTCATTTTTATTTTCACTTTTCTGTGTTTTGCACTTGCGATGGTGGTTATGGCGAACCATTCATTTTAATGGATAGCGCACGTAAAACCGTGTAAGTTGAATATTTTTATGAAGATTATGTACTGACAGAGGTTTTATGTCATGTAGAGCAACTATTTTATTGTTTTATATTCGTGGATAATGCAAAAAGTCAAAATGTAAGCTACTGCCTCCGCGACTATGCACCACAATTCAAGTGCAAGTTTCAGACGGTTTTACTACCTCAAAGATCACAATTTATATCATAATCTTGCATTTCAAAAAGAACATAATATTTAAAGTTCAAAGTATGAAAATGTTAAAAAAGCTCTTAACAAAGTAAACATTGCAATAAAATAATAAAACACACACTTGGTCGGTTTGTCCGCTATGTAAATTGCGGTAACTGACGATATGACCTTTTACACTTCCATAATTAGTAGCTGTTGTAAAATTAATGTCATTTCAGATGTCTTGATAGAACACATTCCTCAGTTTATTTAATTATCAAAAGATTATTAAGTCTAAGAACTAAGTTACCATACATAGCACAAAATTATGTTTAAATTAATTAAAATTAAAAATAATAATCTGAAACTATAAAGATGGAAGATAGTGGTTTTATGATGGGGTGTTTATTTTGATACATGCTTATAAAAAGTACTAATTGCTACCGTTAATGGTTACTGCACAGAAGTCGACATCTTGATCATAGTCAACAGCGAAAGCAAAGACTAATGAAAACAATTAGTATTTTGAAAGAGTTTTATGGTCTCTTAAAGCTTGTGACATTTTATATTTTACACTACAACGTTCAGCAAGGTGAATGGTAATTACCAATCATTGGCCGATCTTTTTAGTTTAGACAAGTGACAAGGTGGACCGATGACCTAGTGAAGGCTGCAGGAATCCGCTGGATGCGGGAAGCACAGAACCAGTTGAAGTCGCTGTGCATGGGGGAGGCCTATGTCCAGCGGTAGACGTGTTTCGGCTGAAATGATGAGATATTATAGTCCAGTGTGGTAGTAACCAAAGTCAAAAAAGTTGACTCCAAATCTCCTATCCTCGAATTAAATGATCACTGCAAAGCCTCTAAACGTCGTGTAAAGAATGAAAGTGCAATATAAATAGTCGAAAGCATTTAATTTTAATTATGTCGTAATTTTAATTATAATTAAATAAGATTAAATACTATATTTATCTACTTAATAGTTATTTAGCAGCTTCTAGTTAAACTGGAAGTCGACCCAAACTAAGTTGAAAATGCAACAAAGAAAGACAGGAACATTTAACGTCGAAACTAATTTCTTCATTACTGTAAAACAACGTTTAGCTACCTTACAAACAATTAACTTCTCAAAGTCAACATATACACCATACCTAGGACCTAGGTATTAATAGCTCTGTTTGCAACTAAGTGCGACATTCACTACAACACGAAACATTTTATTCTGCAAAATTAAACCAAACAAAATACTATCAGCATTTTAGAATTCCCCGATGGACGTTATCGGCAGGCGTCAATTCGGGGAGCCGTCATTTTGACAGTCCTACGTCAAAACATATCGCTGCAGAAGGGTCACTCCACAACACACCACACATATTGGAGGCGAGCAAAGCAAAAATATTGCAATAAATCTGGTGACAATCTGGTGAGAACAACCAACGATCTTCACTGCTGGCCAGAGGACAGTCCCATGAACGAATAATGAAGTCAATAATTTCGTAGTTGATGAAAAGCCAACTCACAAAGGCAGTGTCTGCGTAAAACGGGAGCGCCTGTAGTTACTGTTTTGTGTGTATTGCTTAGCTGTACATAATGTTTTGACATATTTGATGGCTTTCTTATTATTGGTTGTCACAGGGGCGTCTGCATTATGAACAAGACGTTGCAACTTGGTCAGTGAGATTGTGACTGTAGTAATTTGCGAGTATTTTAACTAGTTCACAATCCACTGAACCAGATGTGGTCTGTTCCATTGTTTTAACTGTGTCTGCAGGGTACTATTCTGTGATATAATGGAACAGTGAACCTGTTAATTTTAGGCTACCCATTATTATATTACATCGCCTAGCCATATTCCCAACTTGGCAACAACTTGGTCCATTTAGCTAGTCCAACGAAGGGGTCGTTGCAAGTATTGCAACATGGTATCCCAGCCCGTCCCATCCTTGATGCAATCCCTCCGGTTGACGCCCTAAGCCAAGGCTCGTACCCCACAGGGGGTGCCCTTAGCGAGCGTTCATCTAGTTTTAATTAGCACAGTTGAATAACCCCTGGCTGGAGGTTTTAAGTTTGGTAACTTAAGGCACCCACAGGAAAGCTCGGTTAAGAAGTCATGATCTCACAGGTTAACTACGAGATGCCCTACATAAAAAAAGCAAGTAGTGGTCCTTCTGTACGAGATTTAGTGGTACACCCGTCAAAATCGTCTGACGGGCGCCAGTCAAGCGGCGTTCGTTCTAAATTTATATAAAGCGATCGACAGTGACGCGATATGGCAACGTGACGACTGCGGGACGTGCCCGGTTATGACGCTGACGACTGTGTGACGTGCCCGGTTGTGACGCTGACGACTGCATGGAACGTCAATATAAGAGGATTTGTCTGCTGTTACGTGATGATTTGTTTGTAAATGTTCTGGGTAGTTGTTTTTACGACGAATATTGAAGTTGTATTAGAGTCCAACGATTGGAATGCATATCAACCTATTGGATTGTAATCGATTGCTGCCCAGAAACACATAATCATAGATTAAATCAGGATTTAAACTTTTAAGCGATGTATTCTGTTTGATGATTACCTGAAAGGTTTTCCACTCAGATTTGATTGATTGGCTACTTTCTTGAGATGCCAAAGCGACTTTCAATTTTATAATTGCTTACATAAGTACCTACTATCTACACGACACTATTATGCCGTTTACTTATGCATTAGAGCTTATATTCTGAATACAGTATTTAACTTGGGAGAGATCACGCTTTTTAAGTTTATAAAAGGACTTTGCTCTGAAGTGAAGTGGAACTTACAAGTTGCTTGTTAATAATATTATACGAGGATAAAAATAATCAAATTATTTCCACAATCGAGCCTTCAATAAGCCCTTAATCATTAATTACCATTAACATCTCAAATAGTAATTAATGTAACGGTTGGACTGTACAACAGGTTCGTATGTTATGCGAAGACGGAGCAACCTCTCAATGTGTGCACATTTGCACAATAGTAGTTATGCATGGCATTAACATACAACACTGTTAGCTACTGGTTGATTTGTAGGGGAATTCGATGCCATATGGGAAAAAATTGTACAGAATAGATGGTTGACTGCAACGTACAGACAAAGATTTTACATTATCTTCAACAATTTCATTACAACACAAGTTTTATTAGCCTATCTATTTAATTAAATCGGTTGTCAAATTAATGTTATGTGCAATACGATTGGTGGCTTTTGTTTTGATCAACCAATCACAATAGTTAACATTAGATTTGGTAGCAAATTTACTGATTAGTAGATTAGATTTGAAACTTGATCAGGCTTCCAGAAACCAAAGACTGTTAGATTAATTTGTCTGTTCAGAAGTACTTTACTTTATTTTCCTTAAACGGCCGGAGGAACTTTTGAGTTTCGTTAATTGTCAGCCACTGTCAGAACACCCATACATTTTTCAAGAGTCACCAGCTCATCACCTATGCATGTACTCCTCTATAAGTATAGAATACCCTACGCCACCTTACCATAAAGGCAGGTACTTACTAAACAATGTCATCAGAAACGCTATTGATACCGCATCATGGTGTTCGCAGGGAACCGCAGGGGGGGTGCAGAGGTAAGGGAGAGGAGGTTAGGCTGCGAGCCTTAAGTGAATGCGAGCAAAACGAGGGGGCGACACTGTGTTGATGCTGATTTACGCGCTGGCCCGCGTGCTCTACTGGCCCGACTGACCGCTCAACGATAGTGGAGTGGACTTGGCACTAGAAATATTTGGTTGGTGTATCCTTTTTGTTGGGTTTTTATCGGTTTATTGCTACCCTAAAGAGAGACTGAGTGTATGTTTTCGTTCAATCAAAATATTGATACAACTATAGTGTCATTAAATGATGATAATTTGCTACCAATAGGAAGGTAAGTAATAATCCTATGGATAAACAGTTTAATATTCAGGGGAGAATAAAACGGTAAAACATATTGCTCAAAACCCAAGTAAAATGAAACAAGGCCAGGCAAAACAATCAAAGATTTAACTTTCATCTTTAATCCCTGAATTAAAGAAGCAAAATAAAAAGCATCATTAATAGTACCTAACCTTAAAGGTAATGAGTTCTTTAAGTAGGTATGCCTAATCAGATTCACATAACTTGGTATAT
This sequence comes from Omphaloscelis lunosa, assembly GCA_916610215.1. Taxonomy (NCBI): domain Eukaryota; kingdom Metazoa; phylum Arthropoda; class Insecta; order Lepidoptera; family Noctuidae; genus Omphaloscelis; species Omphaloscelis lunosa. Next base: position 21,556,809 of record OU744253.1, read on the forward strand.
AAAATCAGACACATCACTGATGTGATATTGAGATGCGTGATAGAAATATTGTCAATTTGGAAAATCGCTATTTCTAAGCCGCCATACTGCAAATTACTAATTAAAACTAATTCTTTAATAAAGGGTTACTCAAATTCATAGCATTACATTTTTCTTAATTTTATAGAACTTATTACATGGGTACATTAATTATCTCATTAAATACGGGTTCATAACTTCACTGATGTTTAATGTCGACTAGTTTTGCTACTGCTGTAATTGGTTTAAACGATGCAAGTCATTTGTTGTTCCAATTGATTGTATGCCACAGCTAAGAAATTCGCATCATGAAAATAGGGCATTGCTTTTAAAACAAAGTGGGCCAATTTCTCTTCTAAAAATACCTTTTCCAGAAATTTCAACCCCAAGACCTTTACCAACCGGGTGTCATCATTGTGTGGATCGCCTGGAGGACACGGTGGAGCATACGGTGGAGGTCTGCCCAGCTTGGGCGGAGCATACGGTGGAGGTCTGCCCAGCTTGGGCGGAGCATCGCCGTGTCCTCGTGGAGGCGATCAGCGGCGGTGATCTCTCGCGTCCAGCCATGGTTCAGGCCATGGTACGGAGCGAGAGGAAATGGGAGGCCGTCACCTCCTGCGAAGCGGTAATGCTCGCGACGGAGGAGGCGGAACGCGTGAGGGAGAGGCAAATTTCGCGCCCTCACGCCCCTAACCGCCGCAGGAGGAGACGCCCAGGGCGTCGGGAATCGCGAGGCGATTTCCGGCCACCGTAGGCGCGGGCTTGCGGACGGTAAGCAATGGGTAGCTCACCGTCCGATAAGGACTTGGCCCAGGTCGACGGTGCGTTGTGTTCCACGCGCGCCTCAAAGAGATGTCAGCAGAATCGACGGGGTCTGCTAGGGCCGATGCCTGCCAGGGTTGCGAAGAAAACCGAAAGGGAGATCGTGGCCCCCAGGAACAGGGCAACCGAAGGAACACGGGTGTAAGAGTCAGTAAGAGTCTGACACGCCCTCCCGCTCCGCCCAGAGCGGGAGAAGTTATTTTATGATTACCCAACCAAAAAAAAAAAGATCTTTACCAAATAATCGTTGTAAAATTATTTAAGTATAAAAAATCTACAACTCATCGGCTCCTTAGTTTTCCCTGTGCCATTATTTGAGACAGGATCGCGAGCTGCAGATAGCGCGGCGGCAGACATTTTTTGCATCTTTTTTCGTCTGTCTGTTTTTGTTTTGTGTCCACATGCGCTAATACTGAGACGATCGGCTGACTCGCTCGAACTGCTATTTTTACGTTTTACCCTCTAATTAACAAGAAAATAGCACAAAAAGCTACTAGAATGTATGCTTTATTACTCTTCGTAGCGAAATCTGACACCGCTGATTATTTTTACCGGTAGCATCTGCTGTTAGCAGGTGCGTGTTCCGCCCATCTGTTTAGATTCCACTATATTTATATGTCAATGTGTCTTTGAACCTCACTGATAAAACTCTTTCACAAAACGAACAATAATTCAGTATACCAATACAATGATAATTACACTTGCATTATTAGAGAAAATACAATCGAATAAAGTCGTCGCACACAATCCAGCCTGACACACAAATAATTATTAAAGGATGTTAACTAAAGGAGCAACAAAATGACCGCGTCGAATAGCATCGACTTGTAATTTACATAAACAATTTTATACAAACGGCTCCCTGTTGTGTGAACTAACAAATATTACTCGCTAATTATTTTGCTCAACATTACCTCTCGACACTAAGTAGACACGCCGAGTCGCGATACGATGCTCACCTGCTCATTACGGAATTTCAGCAAGCGATGCGCGTGCGCACGCATGCCCACGTTCCAATTTTAAAATTTTAAACGCATTTCGTCGCTATCTGTCATCGGGAACGGACGCGGCGACTGTATTGGTCCGCGGAGGATCGATTAAATCTGCCACAGTGCGGTGGCCATTAAAATAAAGTGTCCCTTAATAGTCCCTGATAATGCTGAAATTGAAGAATTTTATTTTTATTTTCACTTACAGCTGTACTCGATAAGGAATGTGTTATCTTATAAAATATCATAATTTGCATACTTTGCTAATGTTGAAAGAAAATTAATCGTCTGCCTGCCTTATTGAGCATTAAGTATTCGGTTTCGGTTATAGAATATCGATAAATAACGTATGTAGTCTATACATAGTGAACACGCGATATTTCAACAAACATTGTAATAACGGGTAAGGGCTCAGCAGTATGCAATAATTGCAACAGATCTCGACGAAATTACTATTTACTTTATTCATATTATATTACCGATGATAACCCGATGGTTTAGGATATCTTGAGGGAAGTAATTACCGTAAGTTAAGTCGAAATCAAGTTTAATCATTTCTACGACCATGTAAGATGTGGAATTTATCATCTAGCGGGTCAAAGGTCATGTTCATTGGAACGTAAATACACGCTCGTACATTGAATACTTGGCATTCAACTTATTGACTGATATTACACGCTTAAAACATCGCTTTACATAGCATAGCTGCGGGTACACGGCAGGTTGCGTGACCATTCACGTGTTTTACATTTTTTGTTACTACAACTTCCAATGAAATAATTTCTTAAATCTGTCAGCAAGTTCAATGTTCCCGATAAATACCACATACATGGAGGTACGTAAAAGCAGCAGTGAGGCTCTCAAAGGGCGTATAATGGGCCGGTAATAGGCCAAAACGGGCACAACGCGTGTAAGGCCGGTTAAAGGCCACTTACTACAGCAGCTAATTAGAACTAACGCACACGTTTACTGCTAAGTTTTAGCTTAATGTGGTACTAGCGTTTGAGTGGATGTTAGAAATATATTTTTGGGTATTTGTTTCCAGGAATTGACGAGACGGTCATTAGGACAGAGAGCTGCTGACAGAATTGTTCGGACACAGCAGTGTGACATTCTGAACGTTGAAGATGCTGACGAAGTAGATGTAAAATGGCCATGATCTCACAAAGTGCACCACACCATGAAAATGTTACGATGGTTCTGTCTGAGCAAATGAAATAACGATAGCTGGCAGTTACCCACATTGACAATCACATCGTAAACAACAATTTCAAATGACGCTTAAGTACCTGTAGCACTACCATGTGTTACCAAAGGCTTGATATCTAATAAAAACTATACGAATTAAAGACCAGTTCTAGATATAACAACAGTTGGCACTAAATCCAAAGGTTCCTTGCTTATGAGCACCTACACTTGGCGCATAAGGGTGACATTGACCTTGATCATGGCTGTATAGGACGGGACCTTACACATATTTCATGGCGAAAGCATCATACCATAAAGTTATTACTGACTTTACATTACCCATAACTGAAGATTAGAAATATGGCATGCACTCACAATTGGTTTCAGGCATTTTGCAAGTAGAATGAAAAGGAAAAAATACTTCCTTAAACTCAAATATATGCTAGGTCACCCTTTGACACGCAGAGCCGAAGACGGACTAAAGAGCCCATACTCCCATAATAAGTATACACTTAAAATTATAAAAAATGTAACTCTGCGAGTGCACTTGAAGAACCTCCACGAGGAACGATATCTGAATAAGACAGGTAAGTACACCTTGATACTGAACAGTTAACTTCGATACCAACCTTGCTAACTAACTATTTTTTACGACTTAATTCTTGTAAGAAGAAAAAGAATGTCACCTGTAATTTTCCAACTAGAAATTACAGCTAAAAACACCATTATCACATGAACTCGACATCACGTGTGCTAGATTATTCTTTAATATCTAGACATCAGATTCTCACATTGATTGATTTGGTGATTGACAGTTGACAGTATCTGGTTGAGTGATGCGCATATTATGATGTGCAGAGATAAGTGGAAGGTCAAATGCTTTGGTACTGATAGTGTATGCACTGAAATATTATTTTGTTTTTTTTTTTTTTGGAGTTGTATTTTTCTTTGTTTCGAGACTTTTATGTGTTTTTGAAAAAAATGCTAACAATGTGTGACACTGGAGACTATCGTGTGTCCATTTTCTTTTTTTGTAATGGTATTTGGGAATGTTTCATAAGGAAAGTTTTAAATGTGAATGTGGCTGTAAGAGTAGGGAAAGGAGAAAGGTGATGTTATGGTAAATGTTTGTTACTGTACTGGTATTCGCGTTGTTCCCGCAATCTTTGCCAATGATGCTTTATTATATTAATTATTTAAAGGTTGGTTTGAACTCACGACCTCTAAACTAGTCAGTTATGACCCTTATGCTCCGCGGTGGACATTCAAATGCAAAGGTATGATGATATTCATTCCGCAGCAGCTTTGCAAAAAAAATTAAACTTAAAGGGAGAACGATCGTACCTATAAATAAGTACTGTATAATGTACTTGTGTAAGTTAGCACTTAAAACCAGCTAATGATTATTAATGACGTGATATACCTAGGCTTAATTTACTAAATACGCAATGTTTTAATTGCCATTTTTATAGTAATTACCTTTTTACTTGTAACCCACTAATGTGAGCGAGCTTAAGTGTACTGCATTAAATTATTTGTGTGTGTCGTTTATATAATCATGCACACTCTCGTAGTGGATATAATAATAGATTTACAGAAGTTGTTTTGAAGAAAATAATATTTTTAAGTGGTTTGTGATTTAATTTGCATTTGTGAATGTTGGGAGTCCCACATCGCCCTGCCAAGGAGGTTTTTTAATGCATCAAAAGGTCTTAAGTGAAAAGCATAGGTGACAACTACATAATATGAAGGTGATGATCTCAGTATTGTAAAGAGGTTCAAAGCATAGGTTGATAAGCAGTTCTGCTGGTGAATCGGAAGAGTGAAGTTCCCTACGTTGCTGTGTGAACTTGAATTTCTTAAATGATTTTAAACTTAAGCGACCTAACATGCAAAAGTCAGATTATTTTGAGAACACCTTTGTCGTAGCTGAAATTGGATAGTATCCATTAGTAACTAGAAGCCACACAATTATGGAATGGTTCTATTGGGCTATCTCAAAGCATTAAAAAAGTACAAATCATTATCTCCATTACCTACTTTAAAATATCCTATTAATAAATAAAACTTTAATATTTCTAATTTACAACTGGCCGGCAAGCAAGATAAAGCTACCAGCCACCTATTAAAATAAATATTGCCATGTGGAAAAAACTATCGTGCAAAATATGACAGACGGCTGTACTTTATGTGTTACACTTATAACTGTAAGTTCATTTGGTGGCGATAACATAGGCAATTTACGACTTCCCTTCAGTGGAGTATGGGGGTTGCCAGACGGAGTAGGCTTTTGGATAAATTATTGTAATATGACGCGACCTTGGTACGCTCAGGCTGGTACCAACTAGAATAGAGGGCCTTGAACCAGCCTCGTCTGATGCCCGTCAATTAGCAACTATTTGTTAAGTGAGTTACTGCTGGGGTTAATTTTAATAGATAGTTGCTTAGGTTAAAGTAAATTGCGTACTTCGTTGCTTTGGCATGAAATCGATACTTGGTTTAGGTTTGATTTCATTTTATTAATCTAGTTGTGAATTAATAAGTAGGTATCTACTGACTACCCAAGATAAATGCTTGTAACTTATTCACTCTCATCTAATTTATTCTTCAAATAAAAATTACTGAAATACAAATCTGAATATTAGATATTTACGACAAACTATTTTAATAAACACTGGTACTCTACGACTTTCTCAAATCTCACAAGTTTGGCTCGCTCATAAAAATTGCAACGAGCTCACAACTAACGTGCCGAAATGAACCAAACAAAAACACAGCTCATGCCAATTCATTAAAACTTTCCCGCTGATGACCTCCGTCGCAACACCTACTATTTATACCGGGATGGTAGAATTTTATCCCGACTGGCAACACTAACGGCGCGACAACGAGCCAAAGTTAGATTGCAAGAGGCCATAACCCCGCTTCTCCACTTCAATCTCCCCTATAAGATGAGAGGTGTTTGCGAGATGTCGGCTAGAATTTTTTTCTTGACGCGGATAATCTAATTTGGGTAGTAAATGTTTTTATTAATAAATAAGGCGGGGATGAAAGGCGACGTGGTGTCTTGAATGTGTAAGATAAAGGAGATGCTTCGTGAACTTTGATTTTAAGATACGAGTAAAGGGTCGGGAAGTTTGGAATGGACAAATTAATTCTTAAGTAATTTTGATACTGAGATCCCTTAAACTACTTTGCGTCATCGATAACTTTGGGACCTAAAGGGGCTACAGTAATGGTCCTTTGGCCCTTGTTATGACGTAGATAGCAATGACATCGTTCTGTAGCAACTGTACCACATCCGAATGAATTGGCATTTGCCAATCAATGGAGCTTAGTAGGTAATTTTATCACGTTCGCGTATTTTATTTTTATTTTTTTATTGTACAAGCTGTGTATTCATTTGAGCAGCCAGCCCTGCTTCCAGTAGCGTTGTTCCACATAGCTAAGTTGTATGTATAACTAAATATTTTCACTACGAGCTATTTTAGCTCTTATAGCACGCGATAATACAAAAGATGAAGCCAAGAATCGAATTATCAACAACTAAACTTCTCCATTAAGTACTAGATTAAAAATGTGGGACGATTAATCGCAAATTTCAATCATGCAGAAAGAGAATATGTTTATTTCACAGAACATGAATACCGCGGTCTTACCTTACCCTCAAGTTTATGTAGGACGAAGTACCTATAATCTAGTGATCTACGAAAGTTGTTCTCACGAGATCTTGATACTGATTTATTGATGGCAAGAATCAAAACTTGGTATCGCACTGGACACTTGTATCAAGACGTGTATCGCGTTGTGTACAGATCCCGACGTGTTCGCGATGCCATTCCACTAGACAAGTTTAAGGGCTAGCTCTTAGATAAGAATGAGCGTTAAATCTGCAGGTGTTTGGTATTCATGAACATTTTGTTTCATAGTTTGTTGTTGATTTGTGTGTTGGTTGAGTTTTTTTGGGATGTCTTTAATGCATTGCTAATGTATACGTTGCCCTAATAAAATTATCAGCACACAATCATTGTCTGTAAAGACACAAAGTAATAAGGGTACGTTTTCTGCTTACCTTCTAACATCGGTTTTCTTCTCAATTTTCACGACAACTTAACAAAAAAAAGTTGGTCATCAAAATGCCATGATGAATTCATTAGAGAGTGACTTTAAGTAATTATATTTTTTTGTTAATCCCATTAAAATATCTGCAAAGTGAGCGAATCGTTTCTTCTACAAAGTAACCAAGGCTACGTTTGATACTGGCAGCGCCATCTATTAGTACGGAAACAAATTAACAGTTCTGTTGATGTTGAAAACGTTAGATACCTACATAAATAATGTATCGTAGGCAGTTTGTTTTGGGACAAACTAATTATCGAATGAACGTAGAAATATTTGTAGAACTAAAAAAAATTGTACAGTTCTTGTCAATTATAGAAAATTCCTGGAGTAACCTTCAGAAAACTGAATACATTCAAACTTTTACGGATAAATACTTATTAAACTAAACTAATTAGATACTCTAAACTACAGCCAGACAACAAAAGCTATACAGTTACCTGTATAGCTTTTGTTGATTGACCCTGTGGACCCTGTGGGTGGAGCAAAAGAATAAAATCATGATCATTTTTGTAGGCAAAAATCTGCAAACATATTTTTATTTATTCATGTTTAATTAAGCGAATCGTGGCTGGATGGCCATTGTCCGACTTACCTGCTCGATTTAAATCGCCCGCAACCGGTTACCGGCCCGTCAACCGACTTTTATTTTCAACAAAATGTATTTAAGTACCAAAATATCACGACACGAATCATTCATCACTTATACAGAATATTCTCAAAATATCATCTTCTACAATATCCTTCACACTTTTCTACACTTTTACACAATGTTTTTGATAGTTTGCAGAAGTATTTTATTTTTTATTTTTGGCAAATAAAAACAACACCACTACCAACCATCTTGTTTTATCTAAAATTCTTAACTATAGTGATATATGGAAAAGGTATACCTACTACAGCCTAGTTCAAGTTTCGTTCATTCCGTTTCGATTACATTTTATCGCATCGGCGACGTTCGGAAATCGCGCCGGGCGTACTTATCATAGAGCGCGGGCCGCGCGTCTGCTGCCGAAGCTAACGTTAGCCGTCAAACACCGGGGGCGGGCCAAAGGGACGGGCCTCGGAATATATTCGGCTAACTTCGGAGCGCACCTCTCACTCTGTAGATCGCGAAGTGAGCTGAGTCACAAACCGACAATACGCTCACTTACTGTTGTTTTACTTCGTGTTTCTGCAAAAATAAGGACTGGTAAGTGGTTTTGTAATCATATTTTAGTGTTACAAATATTTGTGTTAAGTGTTGAGAACGATCATTGAGTAATAACAAGATGTGGCGACAAACAAGATTGTGTTATTGTTCATCTAGCGTCTGTACTTTTTAAGTGTTTTGACAAACTTCTTAACCGTGTTTTACAACACCAAAACTTGAATGATACTTATAAAATTACTCTGGGTCATGATCAGAACGTAAAACTGCTTTTAAAGGACATTTTAATAATTATTTATATAACCTCAAAAAAATATTTAACATAACCTCAAAGTGACATTTGCAATTGCTCTACTCCTCAATAGATGGCGTAGGGTGTGGGAGGCGGGGCTTACTAACTGCCACACTAGCTTGGACGTATGTCATTTGCGATAATTGAAGGTTAGTTCAGTATTGTCGAAAATTTTAGATAAGCGTTGTTTATTTTATGATCACCCCCGTTCACCCCCGTCAGGTTATAAATATGGGGTTCTGGATTGGCAGGAAAGTATTTCTAATCCCTCTATTTACTGGTTATAATATATTAGACACGTTTTTGTTTTAATGAAATACATTCGGCGCCATAACTTTTTTTTATTTTTTTTTATCATAATTTATATTTTTATCTAGTTAATAAGTACAATGTTGGTATTTATTGCTCTTATCATATTTTGCTTGAGATATAGTTATATTAAGGTTATAATAAGAAAATATTATAAATTACTAGAACAATATTGACTTGAATTTGTGTTTTGGTGCATTTTGCTGAAAAAAAAGAACTTCATGCTACATTCTGACTACATTTCACTTGTTCGTTGTCAGCTATGAGACGTCGAGAGTGCGTACAACGTTGATCCACTGCGCCTTTGTAGCGTCATCAGAGCAAAAATTAGTTATAAACATTTATGACTGTCCTTTTCTGTACATTAGTGTTATTATTTTCTTTGTAATAAACGACTGGGTCTATACTTATAACTTATTTTTATTCACAGCTTATACTTGTTGAACTTGATAATTATGTATTATTCAAATTATGCTGGTCTGTGTTGGTTGTCTTTCAGTTAGATCTCAAGACAGTTGATATTATTACGTGACATTTTGGAACACATTCACCTAGAGTAGGAATGTCTAATATAACATAACATAATCAGCCTATAGTGTTCCCACTGCTGGGACACAGAGGCCTTTTCTCCTCGAGAGGGAATGGAATCTGTAATCTACCACGCGGGCCGCGGATTGAGCTAGATCACATGTCTTCGAATTTCTGGTTCTAGTACTTAGATACCGGTTTCCTCACGATGTTTTCCTTCACCGTTTTAAGAGCAGATGATGATGGGATGTCTTAATTAACATCAAATTGGTACTAAAATTCAAAACAAACTGGAATCTCTTTATTAATCCTTTTTAGGCAAACGTTACATGTCAGCAGGCACACAGGTAGACCTGAACATCTTGATACAAAATATCCAAAAATAAAAATTATTATACTACTTTAAAAAAAACTGTCGGTGCCTTGCGGACCGTCCAAGGCGTTGTTGGGGGCCGTCTCTTGACAGATTTATAGCGTGCGTGGCTGTTACTCGTACGCACTCTGTCCCCGTCTCCCCCTCGCCTGCACCCCGCGCCCTTCGCGACCCGCACGCCATCCCCTTCTCACAAAAATTAAATCATTCCATATTTGAAATTCTTTTAAATCCCACACGCATTGAATTTTTGTTCTTTTTTTCCATTTTTGAAATATTTTTATTTATGGCACCTGAGTTTTGTTGGTGACTGTCCGCTGACGTTGAGACCTCTACCTACATATTTATTACTTAAAACATTTTTTTTTTACTTACAAAATATCTTAAACTACTCAAAGAGATATACGGCACTATGGTTTTGAGGATTTTTTTGTATTAAAAAAGTATTCATCCATTTAATTAGTTACGTACTTATTTCTCGAGTTTGTATGTTACAATGGGTATATTTGTTTACTTACCTAGTTGTTATTTAACATAATCCTGATACCTACCTCAAAACTATCGCTTCGAGTTCGCATCCTTTTAAAAGCAGAAATCCCAAACAAGATTTATGACTTACCGATCTGACTTTCTTACACAAAAAAAAGCCACCAGCTTTTTCTAATGAAAGCAAAAACTTAAAATTTACGATCTTCACAAACAATGATAGTAATGCATCACTCGTCATAATGGACAGATTACGTCTGTCTGTCTGTCTGTACTCGATAGATTTACGAGTTGTTGCATAATAGCTAACTGTTCATGGACAAAAAACGTTGCATTCATTCAAACATTCATAGAAACGGTTTTAGTAATTATAATTTGAAATTAGAATCAAACTAACGGTTTTGGATTTGAAATTAGAGTTTGATGAAGCGGCCATTTGTACGTTAATATAAATTAGAAAAGCGTTATTTCTTTTAAATTGAAAGTAACTGAAAACGTCTACATATTTGACCTTAGCACAAGCAATCAAAAATAAACTAAGTATAAAGTTACTGTACAAAAAAAGTCAAATTTTTGAAGTCAACTGTTTTCCCAATAGAGTAGCGCCTTTGAAAATGTTGACGAGTCTTTATTTAAATCTTCTTAATATTTAAATTCATAATTCAAATATAAGAAGACAAAGATTCGCCACAGGTCAAGTTCAATGATAAATCTTGTAGATTTATTGATTCGTTTCTTCGAATCTTAAAGTAATTTTATGTTTATTTTTTTTTGTTTCTTCTAATTCTATATTAGATGTTTAAATTGAAGACCTAGGCAAAGAACAATGCTCTAAACTTTTAAGAATTAAAAAACATTTTTTTTTATAACTTATCATGAGAAGTTTTATAACATTAGTAAAACAAAGATTAAATGAAAAACCCAGACTTCACTAGTTTTGATCTCAAAACTGGCTTAAAGCTTTGTCTGAAAAAGACAAGAAAAATCCATTATTTTGGGTTTATTTGAAGTTCTCTCATTTACTCGCATTCAAATCATAACCATACGTCTTGAACATTATGTGCACATTAAATACTTACTCCTAAATAAAAATAATAAAACATTTTATAAACATGTCAAAAATCTAATTAATCAAAATGGCCGTCACATACCCACCATATACAGGTTGTTCAAAAACAAACACTCATTTATTTAGATACATATTAAGCTAATTAATAATAAATCCAGTGTCCCGGATTACAGTGACGCGCCGGGACAAATGTTTCCGGTCGCACACGGAACGGCTTTTATTTATTTTTATTATTTTTATTTACGAAATAAAAATTTATGGTCGTCGAGACCGCCTTCCGTGAGATTTAGCGAGTGTGTCATAGACTCGGGGAGCTGAAAACTCGATCTGAATTGAATTATGTACGTTTTTAATGGTTTCGCGGTTCGTACGTCGAAAAAGGTTGTGGTAATGTATTGGCGGGATTGTGTTTGTGTGATTTAAATTCATATTATCGGCAGACAAGTGGATTTTAGGTTGAGTTTATATTTTTTGCAATGTTTTTGACATATTTTTGTTACTGTATTTAGGGTTTTTCTATGCAATCTTGTGAAATGGGAGATACTTAGTCAATTTGTACAAAAAAACTCAATATGTAAATGTAAAATGTGTCGAATTTAAAATAATAAAATGATAAAGTTTCATAATCAATTTGTCTCAAAATTTATTTAAATATCAACTCATCGAAATGGTAATATTATTTATTGATAATATTCAATAGATAGGTACCATATTTAGACTTCTATTTTTAGTTTTCTAATTTTATATTGGATAGGTAGTTTTACACTAATATTTGAGAAGGCCATGGACTAGCAACCAGCTTCCTGAAACAATTTTGACTATGCAGCTTCTTCATTCATTTTTTGAGAAGCCTGTTTGTACAAACCATGAATATCTGAAGTGGTTATTCAAACAGTTTTAAGGAACAAGGAAGCTTCACGAGTATGTTACTATAATGTCAGCTATAAAATACAGCTTTAAGTTCCGCTGACCTTAAAGAAAATAGACCCATAAAGCCGTAACTTACTTACAACACGTCTAATGATTTATTTCTGACAACACTTCACAAATGTACCTCCATTTACTTTCCTTACCTTCTTAATATAGTCAAACAGCTATTGTTAAATTACATGAAACAATCAGCTTGTTAAACAGAGAAAGAAACACTATCTACGTCAATTTATCTGCAGCCGTACGCTAGGCTGACATACACACATGCACGCAAACAATAACTTGTAATACAAGGTTGCGTACAAATTTAGTTATACACCCACTCGGGACCGACACGATTATTTATAATAAAACCCTTTTTTATACGATTTTGTTTCCGATTCAACATAAATAAGATATGTTATTTAAAGTCAATATATCACTTGACAGGTGGTAGGCAGCCATTTTTGTTGTTACACACTAATTAATACTCAACAACCTAAAGAATAAAGTTGTTATTCGCTTGACGCGAGCATGTACTCGGGACGGGCAGACGTTTCATAAGATTTATACATATATCAAAGTAAGGCTTTGTGTGAATGTAGTGAGAGATTTTAATCAACGTCCGAATGCAACGGCAATAAGGGGCCCGGTTCGATTCCCGGCTCGTACAAGACGGTTGATGAGATTAATTGAGTTTAAACGATTAATTAAAGATTTTTTCATACAGATATGTATCAGTTTCTTGAAGACGAGACGTATTTTTGAGTGAAAATTAAAATGTTCGAATGTATTTGTAAGTCGAAATGTATTTAATACTTTTACGAATTGCTTCCGACTTGTTAACTGTAATGAATAAATCTTTTCTTTAATTTATTTTATGTTTCGGCGGCCATTTTTATTCATTGGACAATCCATTGAACTAAGTGGGCAATACATCGATAAACAAAGTGCAAGTTCGTCCTTTAGCTCATGTAGATGACGTCACAGCGGCGGACATCTTGGATGAAAGCGAAATAACAATGCTTAATATTAATAATGAAATGAACCATCCTGTTTATAAAACACGGCCACTAATCACAGGATATCGTCCACATAATAGCTCCAGGAAGAACATTACCGCAGTAATGATGTTGTAATTCATTGTAATAATTGTAATATAGTGGCCGCCAACCATACCAACTTATTGAATACTTACAGAACGACTGCAATAAAACATCGAACCGCCGCGCGCCGCTAAAAGTACTTTATATATTTTCCAATAATATGTGCAGTAGGTACATTTATCATAAACAATGTTTTCAATAGTTAGAATACTAAACCAGCCTCAAGTCCTTATTAAAAGTATTTCACCCACTGCCAGATTACATAGAAGGTTATCGACTCCAAGCACAAGATCTTTCGTAATCCGTGTTATATTTATGCGGAAACTGTACCAACTATATTACACTTGTAATCATAAAATAACCGCCTTATTCGAAGCCAATGTGACCACTAACGCCATCTAGTATAGCGCAATAAAAAAACTAATGAGTCCTGACTCACTAGAGTTGAGCTATAAATATTAGTCTGTTAGTATACTGGGGTTAAATAGTCGAGTGTGGATTTTTGAGTAGTTTTTTATTTTTTCTAAATATTGTTGGCAGTAGTGATGGGGATTCGTTTGGGCAGCAGAGTGTTAGTGAGGCGCGTTGCGTCGGCGGCTGACGCGGCGGCGAGCGCTAATCGATGCGCGCCACTGCGCTGTCTTCCGACGGCGGCCATTACGCACCTTTATGGCCACCCAGCCCCCGTCCCCCGCGCCGCTCTAAGGCGGCACATGACGAATCAATATGCCGCCAACCGACTCAACACTTATTTATTTGACACGATTTATTAGCCGAATGCCTGTAAACTTTTATGCGCCCCTCTGTTCTCATCCCCCCACCCCGGCCCGCGAGGGATGCTTTATGATGGACACAGCAGTGATAAAATTCTATGTTTCGGCTGCCGTCTACTTTTATTGGGAATCGGAACAGATGTCTGGATGAGACTTGAGGGAGCGAAATTACTATTCGAACGCCGAATAGTAAACGTTCCTCCTGTGTTCATTTTAAAGAGGTTACCATCTAGGCAATAACAATTTCTTTTTACAATTCGCTTCATTAATAACCATTTTATTTTGCCGGGCGGTGCAATTAACATTAGTTACTTTTTTACCGTCGCAAGCGCTCAGAGACCGCGGTGTAGAGACAAAATGTCGGCAGGAAATGTGTAATTTTTTCACAAATATTGCGGAAGGAAGACGCTGGCTTCCTCTGGGCTGTTTAGATGGTTTTTATGCTAATCGTGGAGATTTGCTGGGTTTTCTTTTAGCACGACAATTATTCACGGTGTGCGGTCGCGGCTCGCCCTTTAAGAAATTAGCGGTAGGAGACCATGCTGCCACGGGAACTGACTCGCGTCCCTCCCACTTACTATTACGCTTAATCGTCAGCGTACTTATCCGGAACAAAATACAGGAATAAACTTTATCGGTATCTACAAAGCAGTCTTATTCCCGCAGCCATTTTAGGGAATCTTTATACAAAAATAAAGGCCACAAACAAATAATTATCAACTACTTAGGTAAATGAAATATGAATGATGATGCGGGAACGAATAAAAAATATTAGTTACAATTTTATTGAAATTAATTACTTAATTGTACGCGAATGTATTTGCATATTCAAACACCATCCCTATTGAAACGGAAATAAACCCTTTCATTGAACTTACAGTTATGGCATACAATAAAAAACCAAGAAACTGCAAGCCATAGAAGGACTTGTAAACTACATAATTAGTGACGGAGCCTCATAAATCATTCATAACGGGTAAACAGATAGAAAATTACACATACCGCGTTACCAACCTCTTCCAACCTTCCAAGCATACGTAAGAATAAGAACTTATTAAAACTATTTACAAACGCACAAACATTGCAACGCTGACATCATTAGCTAACGCCGCACTTATTTTTTATGTCCCCAACGAATACTAAGCATGGTCGCCGTAAGTTTTAATGGACGATATACATGCATAACAGTGCTTTTACGAGTAGATAAAGACAAAGCTAACTACTTAGCACCAATAAATTAATTTGCCGATTAACACGAGCCGACCGGTGCCTCCTCAAACGGAAACGTGTACTTTAATTAAAAATGACCATCCCCTAATGACCTTTGGGTATTAGATAAAAACTTATCCATGCAAATAATGCCGTAAATATTTTATGTTTGTGTGTCGCGTGACATTTAATCTAACACTCCTCATGTAAACGGATTTTTTCCCCTCGCAAATTAATGAAGATTCGTATAAAACACTGCTCGTTTGACACAGTCCGTCATATGGTAAGCATGTAATTATTTACACCGCACCAAGCTCGTATCGTGTCTAAACTCAATATTTCACTCAATGGAACTTATAAACGAGTCGATTACTATTGGGGAACTAAATTAATCGATGTATATCGATTAAAATTTAACAGCAATTAATACAATAGTCGATTATAAATATCGAGTGTAATTTCTTATTAGTTCCAAAAATCGAATTACGGGCAGTTGAATGAAATTCTTTTATTTTAAGTGGCAATGGGTAGAATTTTATAACTGCAAGGTGCTTTAAAATTCTTGTCGCCGTCGCGTCGTCCAGAACGCGCTGTCTCTTTGATATTGATAAAAATGTTTCCAGCAGAATCTGTTTACGTCAAATAAACCTCGAAAATATAAGAACAGGAAGTGTTTTATAGACCCATTGACCTACATTTTATTCTATTCTATCAATGACGTTACCAAATGTATTTGATGAAATGTTTGAAACGAATGAGCAAAGAAGCATTTGAGTGGAGTCGAGTCGAGACCTTTGTACAAGCTCGGTGTTATGAAGGCGCGTGTCGTGTGCATGTAAATGTAAAACAATTTCATCTACCCGCTTGTGAACGACGGACGGGAGAACCCGTGAGCCGTTCCGTTTCACACGTCGACATTGTAACTCCACCCGCTCCGTTCCATACTCGAATGCATAACAGACAAACAGGCTAATCCCGGCGTTATCGTAAATTGTCAGTTTATGACGTGCGGAACGGCCGCGGGGCCGGGGGGCGCGGGGCAAGGGGAAGAGTTTTCTAATTTCGCCCCCTGCGCCCGTTTTGATGCGCTAATTCGTGTAAGCAGTTTCTGAACGTGCTTGTTTCGAGTTCACTTCAATTTGCCAACGATGAGTTTGCTAGTCAGCCGCTCTTACTCGCCTACGCTTAAGGTCGGGATTGAGGGGACTACTCGCCTGCATTACTTTGCAAGGTTATCGTCGGCTTTTACATGAGTTGCGCAATTTACATACATTTGTTTGTTCGGTTTTTAAATTGGGGAATTAACTGTGTTAATCGCGATGTTGTTTTGCTGAAGGCCCCCCCTAGCAAGTTTCAAAGTTATGTTACCTATACGCATAATGTTATTTATTTATCGTATTCCATAAAAGACGGACGGACGGTCAGTTAATATTACATTACAACAGAACATATCAAAGCGCGGCGCGCGATGGGATCTCAGCCTGCGCGGGCGCATCAGCAATTAATACTCTTCATTTAATCGATTCCTTCAATTATTCCACCTTGATATATGTTAATCCTTTTCGGTCTCGGCCTCCCCGGGATATTGTTGGCTATAATTACGTGGGAGGCGACCTCTATTGACAAGTATTGATGTTTTTAATCTGATGTTAGGATAAGACGTTAGTATGCGTTCGTCCGTCCGTCCATCCGTTGATTTGTGGCCGGCCGGCTCATTGCCTCGTAATTATTGGATTTCGGCGCGATATTTATTGGCATTTCTTCTCACAGTCGCCTTGATTTATCATTGGGCTGTCATACGGGAGAGAATTATTGCGATGCGTGCCCGTCCGGGGAGAGCGTTCCATAATCGAAGTGGTTTTTTTTTTTCGTTTATTAACGCTGAATCCCCGAAGGTACATCCAATACGTCATATTTCAATACGTTACGCGTTAGGACACATGATCACCTCCATTAAGGCGCGTCTTCTCCCGACGGATTAGCGCCGTCACTGCGGCTCGAGTAATGAGATGGCGAAAAATATTGGAAATAACACGCGACAATAATAAACGTATAATAGGGGAACGTTCGGTACGCAGCTGCGGCCCGCCGACACTAGGGGCGCTACAGGCGCGTTATCGCTCATCGATGATTAAAACCGAGTTAAATCGATTAATTAATTTTAGTCGATTAATTTTATTCGAATATAATATTTTATGGCTGCTGAAAAATTAATAGTCGATATTTATAATGATGTTGGAAACTCTTTGGAAACAAGTTTGGTCATAGATTTATTAATAGTGAACATCATCAATATAACGCTTTATTTCACGGAGGTGATAAAACTAGGCTGTGATTAACGACTCAATCAAAATTATTTATAACTTATTAATTTGTAACATAAGCTTTTGCTAGCACCTCTAGCACTGCTAACACCTTTCTTTGATTAAGTGGAGGCAAAAGTTGTCTTTCAAAAAACCTATGTCTTGGAAAATATAATACTTACCTACGACAAAATATCTTTACAAATCTACCACGCAGTAGGTTAAATAAATACCCTGCGTGGTAGATTTGTAAAATTTTGTTTTTTTTTCTGCGTGGTTATACCTAATTCTTACATAGTTAATTCAAAGTATGTTTGTAATTGTTTAATACTTTCTCTGCAGTTTTACAAATAAACTTATTTTTCGTGTTACACTCAGTAGGTACTTAAAACAGTAAGATAAAAATCTCAACCGAAAAAATATTTACCTGCTTCTCCGTATCTCAGATGAGTCCTATTATTTCAAACTACCAACGCCATCTAGTTTCAATAATCTGAACTAGTTTATTACCAGTCGTAAAATGAGACATTTATTTTCACTGCCAAACAAAAGCACAAAAATAATCCTTATTAAAATGTATAAGAAATAATAGCACGTCTTTCACGCGACTTAATTGACTATAAAGTAGTCTGCATTTTCCCGCGCAAGCAATGGCGTTCGCGCCAAAATGATGGATTAACGTCACACGAGTATTTTCTTTTTAAAAACGCAAACAAGAGCTCGCCGGCAAAATTGCATCCAGCTAATATTCCCTTGCCAATCATGTTGTTCAGTCAATTTTCAATTTTCCCGTTAATAAGGACGTCAACTCCCGTCTCGAACAATATCAGCCGGTTTTATTGAGGCATAACAGTGTTAGGAATATGGAAGAATACAATTTTCATTTAGAAATGAATTTTGTTTTAGCTAATTAGTTTTAATTAGAAGTCTAGGTTTTCTTGGAGATAATTGGGGATCAGTTTGATTATCTTAGCGGTAAAGTCGGATCGTTGACGGAGTATGCAGAGAAATTTAATTAAGTAATTAGATAATAACGGATACCTAACTAATTTAAATATTACGTAAATAATACCGATTTTTTGCTTATAAAATTATTACTGTACCAAAAAGCTTGTGCCCGCGGCTTCGCACGCGTGGAACTCGGAAACCTAGCTCCAAAACTTCCTCATGAATCAGTCCATCCATTGGTGAAAACTAAATATATAGGTACATCCTTAGATTTTTACTAAGTTAAAAAAAAAAAAAACATAAAACCAAATAATAAAACCAAAAGCCATAAAAAAGCCCTGTAAGAAATACTGTAAGAATGTATTTGATTTCTTACAGGGTTTTTTATGGCTCTTTAGGAATAGTTAAGCGGAACAGGTTACTAAACATAACAACGTCTATTGTATTTTATAATGGATTTCCGCAAGGTCACGCCTGAATCAATTAATTAACTTATTTTACGTTCTTCTTCACCAGCACTACGACCACGAATGAATTCCATCGGTTATTTGTTGTTGTATTATTGTACGTTGACTATGCCAACAATGTGACTAGAAATAGCAGTATATGTATATTTTTTATCGTATCTTTGGTATGTACTACTAGGAATATAATTTTATTTTAATAGGACGGCCGGAACTGCCGTAAGGTTTATTATATGCTATTTCAAAATTATCCATTATTTACCGGACACCTGTATAAATATTATATATATATATTATATATTTATATATTATTATATATATTTACACATAATTATATTATGTTAGTCATATTTTATGTACCTACTTAGGTAAGCCTAAGTTACTAGGTAGTTATATTTTTTTTAAATACCTATATAATTATGTATCTCATATGTGTTAACCGTGTAAGTTCAGTTTGCTTACATGAGTAGTTATGAACATTTTCAAATAACTTCACCAAATAAACAACACTGAAAAAAACTATGACTCGATACTTAATACTCTATAAACTCAGCTCTATCAAATGAATACTTATTTCAACATGATAGTCATGAAGCAGAGTGGCGCAGTGGAAGCGTGCTGGGCCCATAACCCAGAGGTCCGTGGATCGAAACCACGCTCTGCTATAAAACTCTTTTTGTGTTTTAATTTTTGTCAATATTCATTTTCTTGGTTTCTCTTCGATTGTTTTTAATATTTTATAGGCTTTTAATGCACATACCATAGTTTTAATTTTTTTACGTGTTTTACTAGCGCCATCTACAACAATTTTACTTCCGTATTTAGTACTTGTTTTGAGATAAAAACTGTTTGATTTCTAACAACTTGTAGCAGGAAATATCGACATTGCTCTCCTTTCCTGACCCATCTAACTTCTTTAATATTTTTTTCATCTACAACTTCATGACTTCTCAACAGTAGGGTGACCAAAATTCCAAAAAAAAACAAAACAGTATATTTTTTCGAATAAAAATTAAAACATGGCGTAAGTTTATTATTTCGTAAAGGCTGTGTAGCCCAAACATAAGAAACTCATAGACGTATCAAGTCCATTAGCCGACCGTCACAGGAGATTTATGTTTAATTGAAATCGTCGAGTTTATTGTGGTGCCATGATTTATTCCATTTATTCGAAGCGGACGGCCGATAGCGGTGCACTTTCAATTGCCATCGCTCACGGCTATGGGACTCAATAACAATAGACATTGTTTGATTACGTGTTTAAAAGTTGGATGTTTGTTTTTGTTGATTTTAAACGGTGGGTGATCGTGTTGTGTCCGTGACTCGTGGTTACGTTGATGGCTCAATTATGGCGCTGTTGTTTTAGTGGCGTTTATAGAATTTTGATGAGATACGGGTAATCTATTACATACATCGTTGCTATTACAAAGTAGGTATACGATAAATTGATTAGAAATATTTACCTTACTAATTGAAAGGAATATATTGTACTTATACGTTTTGTGTACCTACGACTTTTTAAATCACTCACTAAGATATCATAGTCTAAGATAAATTAATAATCATAGATCATTTTACAAAATATACAAGTAGCTACAGGAGATAAGAGGCTTATAATTACTGCTTCGTCAATAGCACTGGCACTGGCGTATCGCGTGTCCACGGTATTGAGTATTAATTCCCTTCATAGTGAATAGGCAACATAATTCATTCGTTTATTTGGCATTTTAATTCATACATCTACGCAGATATTGATGTCGTGTACGACTGTAATTCAATCTTTGTGTTTCGCAACCAACAGTTCCTTGATAATCTCATGCTAAAAGCAATAATTTATACACACCGCGTACGTATCTATATATTGACATCTCTTTATTACTCCTACATGAATAATATTATTATGAATCCTTACACGCGCAAACAGAAAAACAAAACAGCTTCTGCCTCGCAAAATACACGCTTAATACAACACAATAACGTCTAAAATAAACAAAACCTAACTGTAGGTCAAGTCAAGAATAAATGGACGCATACATTTCCACAAATCCGTGTCAAGAATCGAAGTGGAGTTTAAAAAAGGAGCTATCCTACTGACACGAAGCTTTAATAAATAATTCCTTTTCACATGTTATTATTTATTGGACGCCACGCAAGCCAGCCTCCGACGGGACTATAACGATGACGAATACGAGATACGTTTGTAAAAAACCCTTTTGAGTCTTGACGCGTGATATATTCCTGCGCACGAGTGTTATAAAGAACGCGGCGGGGTGCGCTCGCGCCGAGCGCTGATTGGCCCGCGTAATGACTCCATGCGCGGACGTTCCGTTTTCGAAGTACGACTGTGAGGTAGACTAATGACTGCTGTATGTAAACCAATGACGGATAGGCACCTCTGAACCTATTGTGTATGTGGTATATAGGAGTTGCGCCGGCGTTGAAATATTACGTCGATTTGCCAGTTCTGCGCACAACGGCTAGCTCAAGACTAATTCTAGGTCATAATTTATAGCAAAAAGATTGCAACTCTGTTTGATGAATGCTATGTTGCAGAGCTATTGAGCTGCCGCACCATTATAATGGAAATTAAACCTGTTGATATGCGTCAGTGCTGCATAAGAACACAAAAATTTAATAAGTAGTTATATTAACAGCATTAATCAATTCGTCTGACAGGTAACATTTGACAAAAATCAATTTATCGGTCAATCCGCTCCGAATTTGCAAAAAAATTGCCGCCAACATACAAATAAAAGACGATTATCCACTTTATTTTATTTCGCATTATTGCAGTCTTGAAATCCGATAGCTTGTTTCTCTTAAATATTACCTTCAAACAATCATGCCTTATAAGGGCAAAAATGCAATGACCTGTACAGACAAATTCATTTTATAATAAAGCATGGTAAATTAATTAGACATCTCAGAATGTTGTAGAGCATAAGCTATTAAATACCTTCTTGCTCCAACGATATCAAAGTCAAATAGTCACTACTACTGTTCTGCATTCAATAATCTTCAGAAAAGTAAAACGCAGTTACTGCAGTTGTTGCAACTACTCACAAAACTGTCTTATGCCACCTACCTACTAAGGAGTACAGGACACAACGAGGCAGCTTAATAAGAGAATCTTCTGCTGTTACAAAAAGATAAACCATTCAAACTGTCTGTAGGTTTTTAAAAAACTGAACTGACCACCAAGGATCAAACTGTTAATGTCCTCGTAAATTAAGGCTCTTTCAATGCACTCCCAAAAGACTTTCCTTCAAGTTATTAACCCATTACCACCTACAAGACTCTCAAAACTCCTCGCACCCTAAATCCTAATCAATCTTCAGGAGCCTCACCTCAGTCCAGTTAAAAACATGTGTGTCATCGTTAGATTGGTACTAATGAATCTATCAATCCCCCGGGAGGCATACATTGTCCGGCCGGACGGCGACGTGTGGCCAACTTACCGGCAAGATTGATTAGTTCGGAAATTTGCTTGTATTTTAATTGATTAAGTACCTACACAACTTGGTCCCCGTGTGATTTTATATTTTCGTTGATAGGTACCGGTATGAATTTTGTTTTGAAATAGTTAATTAATTTGGACCACCCTGGTTAATGGTATGTAGGTAACTATGTATGATAAATTTCTTAAGACACTGAGTTATGTCATAGGCGAAGTTCAATGTAACTAACAGTCCAGACTTTTTGGGGTTTAGATTTAGTAACTGTAATGGCATCACCATCAATGGTTAATTTTGACCAAATCTGGTGGGTGTTTCCTCATTTAAAACTCTCAGCTAGACACAATCCGCCGGTACCAAGTTCCGCCACAGTCGTACACTTGATACAACAATCTTACGTACGTAAACGAAATCGTTGGTTTCTTCAAATCAAAAACCCAAGATTTTGAGGAGCATTTCTGTTTACTTAACATAGTGTTTGGTTATAACAACTATCGGCTATAACAACAGTAATCCGAGGGACCCTTCGAAGTCGTTATAAACGGTTTTCCCTGTATACAGGATGGAACGTAGCTTTGTCAACCAACCCATTTTGTAAACAAAAATCCTGCATAAAATAAAAATGCAGCAGAGAGCTCCCAAGTCCCACCACAAAGGCATGGCGCCATCCATCTACATATAGGAACATTAGTCAAGGAGTCCGCAACAAGTGCTTTGACCTAGTTGAAACCGTCTTAACGTAGGACACGGATTTAGTGTGCACACTATGAATTTAGTATTTTATTTTTGATAGAATAACTTGCAATTGATGGTAACGTTTTAAATTCTGCTTGATTTTGTTCGCGATTTACCTGAAGAAAATTAGGACACCTCTCTCTTTCGGTGATTGGATACAAATCATATGACAATGACGTAAAAAAATAAGCAGAAGCATTTCCCTTGAGTTCTAAAAACAAAATAGTACCTAACTACTGTTAATCCTTTTGGCAAGAATCGTAATCTATACTCGCATAATAACATAACATAACATCACGCCTGTGATACCTTATTGTTACTTTATAAACCTGGAATTTATACCGGGGCCCTTTTTCAACGCAAGTACATAACATCACGTATGTCTCCAATAAAGTATGTATATAGAATTATAGATATAAAAATAAAAGCTGGTAAAAACACTTTTCGCCCATTAATAGCTTACCTACCTATTACTTCTTTGTATTTAGCGATAATAAGGTAGGTACTTATTAACGACGTCCACATGACCTTTCTTTAAACTATCTATACATAGTAATCAATCTGCCTAGCCTTTTCCCAACTATATTGGGGTCGGCTTCCAGTCTAACCGGATGGAGCTGAATACCAGTATTTTACATGAAGCAACTGCCTATCTGACCTCCACAACCCAGTAACTAGATAATATGATACCCCTTGGTAAGATTGGTTGTCAGACTTTCAGGCTTCTGACGAGATCCACTAATGACGGCCGGGACCAACGGCTTTACGTGCTTTCGGAGGCACGGAGGAGTCTCGGTATGTAAAGATGGTCATCCATCCACGGATCAACCCCGGCAAGCGTAGCTTAACCTGATGGATCGACCCGTGCGGCTGTTATTACTTACCACGACTGCCAGGAGTTCCTCAATGGCATACCTAGTAACTACATATTAACAATCAAGAAGTCATAACAACTATGTACCAACCCACCTTGACCCAGTTACCGAGTCGACGTCGGACCGACTGCACTGGTGTCCCAAATCACTAGCGCAGTGTCCTAAAAGTCACATATTTCTTGGATATAAACACTATTTAGTATAAGAAAGACTCGCCTTGGAAAATGCTTACCTTCTTGAAAAGGAAAAAAAAGAGTGCTTAGAGACATCTTGCTTCACTTGTCCACTCTAACTTCTTGGTCATCCATCTACAATAGTAAAATATATTAAAAGTAAATACATCTACAATAAATAGAAATAAACTTACGTTTTCTGTACACTCTACAAAAAAGCTGTATCTCAGACATGTTAAAAGACAACAAGAATTGTGTATCGTTTTAGGTATCACGATGGTAGCAAAAAGAAAAATAATAATCTTGTACTTCGCCAATTTCTAACTCTTTCAACGCTATTATCTAGGCTAGGCACCTGTAATACTTTTAATAACCCTCACATTTCACTCTCATTCCTACAACAATCATGCTACAACCACATGCTTAGCCGCATTAATCTGCACTAACACGTCCTACCACCACGGAAACAGAAATTATAATAAGCAATTATCAGCGAGCCTTCAATACAAGGTGCACTTGCAGGCGAATGTAATTTTTTCCAACTACCCACATAAATCAAATGGCCCGCCCCCCTCTAATGGGAATTATAATTGATTCCCTCCCAAGCTAGGTAGTTTTTGTGATCGTAATGCAGGATTTAAATTTGTGGGTCGGTGTATCTCTGTACAAATATTGGAGTATAATCTATGCGAGCTAATTAAATCGCATTGTTGTTTGATTAATTGGATCATAATGTTAGTATATAAGTCTGTTCTGATAAGGTAATCCAAGGACAGGTTTCTAGACGAAATTATCAAATAAGAAAAAGAAAAGCCGTGCTCTGACCTTAAATAGACATTGGAAAATGTGCCATATCTGGCAAATTTGTTTATTACATGGGCCAAAAATTTAAATAAAAGTTAGACCGTCAAAGCTGTGAACTCGTCGAAAAAAATAGCGTCCAACTGTTGGCCGCTAAATGCACGCACACTAGAAAAGCACAATGACAACCCAATAACGTGGCGCGTGTGTAAGACGTAGCTGCCATGCACACCAGCATAAAAAAGTTGGCTTCTTTTGCAGCGCGAAACTATCTAGACATACAAAAAATAATCAAAGACAAGGGCATGAGCGTGGACATGTGTTACGAGTATGTCTGTAAGCATGACTTGTCCTTGAGTAACGCAGAATAAACGTGCTAAAAAGAATTCAATAACGAATCATCAATGATATTATAAACTTTTGGCTCATCCTATACATGTCGTACAGTGAAAGCCACAGAATATCACAGAAAATCATTTCACTTAATAGAACTAAAGCAAATTCAACTAGTCACGAGTAAACGATTAATAAACTCAATTGTGAGTGAGCTCAAAAGTAGATTGGATACAGCGTTGGTTTCAGTTGTCTGGGTAGCAAGTTCGATTCGTAGTTCATATTAAATGGACTTGTAAATACTAAAAGCTGAACAGTGATCGATCTTTTGTTTGAGAGAATTCTGAAATGCCGCAGTGTCACGTGGGGCTTTCGACACTGGACTATCCGATTATAGTGCACGTCAACCACCTTCAAAATTTTAATTTAGTTTGGAATCATAGGAATATAGAGTTGTAGAGCTCTGTCTACCCAGTCAGAATCGGGGATCAGATAATGCAGAACTGACCAATGATCATCCATTTACGGACTGAAAACTAATATGAATGAGAAACTAAACAATAAGGATGGATAATTTATATAATAATTATGTCGAGGTTTAGTAATAAGTCAAAAGATGTAGGTATATTGCAAATCAGGCTGTTGGGTTTATGTACCCGCTACCCAGTCCATGTTCCAGTTGTTTGTAATTAGCAAGCAACCATCTCAAAATTGACCACTTTATGTATAAAGACTATTTGGGTGTAATCAAAACTCAATGCAACTCTACTGTGCAACTGGAACGTCACAATAAGCTCCAAATTCAAATCAAATAGAAAACAATAAAAATTGCGTGCGTCTCCAAGCAGCGACATGACATCACAATTAGCTCGAAATTCAAACCAAATTCGAAATAATGAGACCACGTTCCATGCTAACCAGTGACATGACGTCACAATTAGTTAAAATTCAAAAGGTGTTGAAAAACCGTATCGTTTGTATTGCACGTGTAAGGTGGCTGCGGGGTGCAGCGGGCCCGGGGCGAGGGGGGGAGCGGGGCGCACCTCGATCGATGGCGACGTCGTTATTCGGGCGACAGCCTTTGACGACGTCGCGGATGCGTTCCGCTTGCGACCGCCTTTAATTTCTTCATTTGTATGCTGATTTGTGATTGAGGGAATTAGGTTGTTGGAGTATTTGTGGTGGAGAGCCCTGGCACAGATTATGCAAAAGTCCTCTTTCAGCGTGTCCTTATTACTTCCCTAAAAAACTGGGTACGTGTTCGATATAATATTGTTGTGTGTAACTTACTTTGGTGTAGAATAGTCAAAGTTCACCAACACCCACCCCCGTTGCCCCGTTGGCTAACTAGAGGCGAATGAAACAGTAACTCCACTGCTGTTGCTCTAGCTATGATATTTCGCGAATCCCGCGCATCCTGAAAAACTTGCGATTATTTCATATCTACTGCAGGGAGTTTCTGCGGCAAAGTGAACCAATTATCAACTTTGCTGAATGACTAAAGCTTTGAATTTTCGCCGGTGATATTACTCTTCAAAAAGTGAAATTCTGCCTTTTTGCTATGTAGGTATAGCCAGTCATTCCGTTGGTATCGTGGTCTCAAGCGTACCTGCTGAGCGTGGGGTTCTGGGTTCCGTTTCGAGGTCGGGAAAAGTTTTATTGGGTTTTTCCATTAGGAATTTCTTAATAACAGCCCGGAGTTTGGAAGTTGGCAGTGTGATACCCTCGTGCCTCGGAAAGCACGTTAAGCCATTGTCCCTGCGCCTGATCTCTCTTCGATCGTGTCGAATTGCCGTCCCATCGTCCCATGTGAGTGAGGAAAGAGAAAAAGTGCACCTGAGTCTGCACACACACTTGTGCACTATAATATCTCCTGCGCCGAAGGCTGGACTCCGCTGAGAATGGTCGTCATGACCGAAATTCGATATAAAAGAATATTATTTTAGTCATTTAACTAACAATCCTTATTGACTTTGCAATGAAAATAGCTTTCTGAACAGCCCCAAGTGGAGCACACCCGGGCTAGGTCCACGCCTCCGCGGACGCGTGACTGACGGACGTCCGCACACTAGCACACCTCACCCCCACACTAACACACTACCTTCTATACACACTACTCACTCACACAACCCGCTGTATACACAGGACGTTTTGACACTTGACAGATGTGTGCCCAGAGTGATGGGTGGCGCGCGCCGCGAAAAATACGAGGGAATGTTTGAGTAAGGAATACTAAGAGAGTTTTATTTATGCTCCTATTTGTGATTGGCAGTGCCAATTGATTTTTGGGTCTAGAAAGTTATTGAATTTCTTTTTGAGTGTTTTTTTAAGGGTTTTTTTTTATGACGGTAATGAATGTTGATTCTGCAGGGGCATTTCCCATTTGCATTGACAGACTACCTACTCACTTACTTCGTGCATTGAGAAATGTCAAGCGACAATGACCTTTGTACAGCGAGTGACATAGACAATTCATAAATAATAATGTAGCGACCGACAAGTGACATCTAGACTAGACAGTAACTACAATAGTCGATTGAATTAAAAATAATCTTTTATATCGAATAACAATTGAAGTTACCAGAATCTGCTGATTCTGATCTGATTCTGATGATTGTTATCAGATACCAAAACTGACACATAATTGACGAAAAACGAAAACGAAAAGTCCCTACTTGTTAGTCATAGCACCCAAATTGTCGTAGTCAACTGAAGGACCACTCCCACTCAGTGGCATCATTGTGTCGTCCGCACACGGCGAGCCAGTTATCTGTCACCAGTTACTAGCGCGCTGTCCTGTCGCAGTATAGTTATCTTTTGTAACTGACACGTCACTGCTACGTTTTGGTTTCGGCCAGTGTTAGTACTCGTATGTCAGTCGAGTTTATGGTTTCAGGGTGTTTCGTTTAAAATATCATAATTATTGTTCTACAAGTTATGGATAGTAAATCTTCCGTATATAATTTTAGTTAGGGTTTGGGAAATGCAAAGTTATGTATTCGATTTACTTTAAAAACTCAATGGTATCAGTTTTTGGAATATCTATAGACGTTGACACCAACGTAGAATGCTGCATCAAGGTTTTACCTACTGTCAGTTGAGTTTATGTCATGCTGATTGTAATTGCCACATAACATAACCTAACATTACATAACATCACGCCTGTGTTCCCGGAAGGGCTAGGCAGAGATGCACCACAGTGGTGGTGTAATCGTTTCTAGAAAATATTGCTGCTTCCAGAAAAGCCATATGTTTTCTTTTCGATCTTTCTTTAACATTCACATCAGGCACATTCCATGACAACACAGTTCGAGCAGCTGAATGAGCTTGATTCTTAAACTACTGCCATTTTCCACAACCCATCAAATCACACTCGAACCAGACTATTTTAAAACCCAACAAATCAATAAACAAATCCGTTCAGCAGCGACTCCAATAATTAAAAAGTTCCCCGAACAGCGGTGTAATGACTGCTGTGACGTTAACGACATGGCTGACAGCGAAGTCATTTGTCAGCCGTCACGTGTCAACTGTTTGTCAGCCACAATGGTGTCAGGCGGCGCGGGGCCGATTGACGCGTGTCACTCATGGTACGAACTACCAGTTGTCGAATGCAACTCGACTATATTCCTTTAAAAGAGGTGTGATTGGCTCTCGCAGTTTGTTCCACTTGTGTACGCCGTAAAAAGAAATTCTCGTTTTGACAGATAAATTAGCGAAATTGATTTTGACAGCAGATGAAAATGGTGGAATATTATTTAAATAAACCTTTAAAAGCATCTTGTGTTACCTACTTTATTTGGCATAAGACAACTTATTTCATACGAATGGAACTCATGTGGACTCAGCGATCATTATGCCGATAGTCATGACAGCCAATGGCTTAATCGCCAAGAGCCTTGACCAACACCTATGGAGGCTCTCGTTGGGCAGATGGATCAAGGGCTTGATTCAGAATGCGGTACTCCTGAACAGGGTTCGCATTGTCAGGAGGTTCCTTTCTCTGAAGCCCTGTCCGGCCCCTCGTACGCCTTCCAAAGGTCCGGGACCCTAGAAAGTCCTGAGAAATGTCAAAGACGTAAAAAAAAAAAAAAATCCTTTATTGTCAGGCAACTAAGGTCCATAGATAAAATACACAAAATATTTTTACAAAATAATAAACATAATTATGAAAAATATTATTCATAACTAAGTAGTAGGTACGTTGGGTCGGCGACGTATTGCGCTGAGTCTAGGTGTCATATAGCCTTCCGCGAAAACGCCGATACAACACACTCTGGCCAAAATTCTTCCTTCATGAAGGTCTCCAGGTGATGAGTCGGAACGCGCACCACAAAAGATTTAAAGTTCTCCACTCTTAAAGTAAAATAAGTCTTTATCTTTTTTATCGTTTATCTCCTCTGCCTTCGTGGAATGATGTAACCGGGACACGTACAGCTACTTTGATGGAATAGCGGGACGAAGCAATATGTTCGGACCAGTCAATGCGGTACTGCATTGATCGCGACAAGCTGGCTTCTCCTTCTTCTCCACACGTATGAAGCCTTCTTCATCCACCTGTCCTTGGCTTGTTACCTGTGGTAACGAGCTTCGAAAAAGTTTGGTGAGCCGCTGGGCACCCCTCGTAAGCTTAGGTTGCCGCTGATGTTTTGCTGGAGTTGCAATAACGGTAGCCGAGTAAGTTCGTCCTGGTGTGGACGTGCTAATATTCGTCGGCGTCGCAACGATGAGGGACGCGGGGAGGGCGGGGCGCGCTTGTGCATCGCTCCCTGTGAAGGTGGTGACGAGTCGAATTTTGCTTACTCAAAACTTAGCTGTGATGCATTGAGTATGCCGTGACGTGAATTGACACTGTTGATTGGCTCGTGTGACCTACATACCGCGTAGCGTAAATCTGCTATATCGGTACATAGATCACTGATGGTGGATTGCGATGCTTCCAACTTCAACTGCATCTCGGCCAGGCTTGATCTCAGGCTTGTGATATTCCGTAGCAGCCTGGAAACATCAACGTGGTCGAATGTGACGGCTGCACAAGTTCTTCGCCATGAAAGTCTGCACGTCGTCCGGGTCGGTCTCCTTCAACACTTTAATAATGTCTTGGAGACTCCTCTCTCCCTTTTCATCCCTCCTGCGGGCCCGGCATTCGGTCGGCCATTTCTAGCAACTCGTACAGCAGTGTTTTAGCTCTGCTTATCTCCTCTTTATTGAAGTTGGATTTGCAGATCTAGATCACACTAACCTCGTCCATGACATCCAGCTGGTACTGCAGGAATGCCAAGACATCATTCGCCACAAGTTCTTCCAAACGCATGGTGGCAACGGCATTTGCCGCGCTCAGCGCAAAATAATTTCCGCTTACAGTGTAAGCGCGACCGATTGCAACGGCGGATCGCAATGCTCTGAATAGCGTTGTGCTCACGGTGTAGTCTAAGGCATGAGACCTAAGAAGCTCTGACGACCAATCGAAAACGACAGCGCAGTGCAGCCAAACTATTGATCATTGGGATATCATCCTAAATAATGAAACGGGAAAAAATCGTCGAGGTGTAAATCTGAGAGAATATCTATCACAAGCATGGTATCTTAAAAAAATCTAATAATTTGAGTACCAGTGGTAAATCAACGTTGGATATGATAGGACAGGTGCGGCAGTATTATTAATGATAGCTTGATTCACACCTCGACTGTCCCTGACGCCCCGTCGTCGGCGGCACACTGAAAAATACTTTTTATTACTGTATGTATGTTCAAGCATGTTAGTCCTTATAAGGTTTACAGAGGCCTTTCAAAATGTTCTGATGTACTTATTAACTAAGTTCTTGATAGAGAATTATGGCTTATACTTCGGTAAATTGATGAGTGCGACATGCAATTCAGTTTTTTTTTTGCTTTGTAAGCATAGCTATATTTCGAGTTTTGGGGAAAAAGGTTGGGGGTTACCTAATATGTTTAATGGAGCACAAAGTTTTAATACCTCGGTACAATATGTGCGACGATTTCGTGGCTTTTGTGACAAACAGATAGAGACTCTAACCCCAAGTGCACCAAGTGTTTTTGCTTTGTGCACTTGGGGTTAGAGTCTCTATCTGTCTGACACACAATTTTTGCACCATTCCAATACCAACTTCGATCATGCACAATCATTTAATTTATGGGCTCAAGCAAAAACAATAGAAATACTTCCATAACTCAATCGACTGCAGGTATGCGGCGTAAACTTACCTACTTATTGCTGCCTTCGTTGCATACATTATAGATCTGAACAACTATTTACGGTTAATTCGCATCGGAGGTATATTTATTGGTCGGCGGTGACGGCTGACGTCACTGGTAATGTCTGTGCACCACGCGATTAGCCCCGACGTCGCCATAACACTTTAAACTAGGTTGCGAATCTTCCAATTATTAGTTTAGTAGTTTGAATACTCGTTTGTATTAAAGTTTTGTAATGAAGGTTTTTGATGGTATGGCGTTTGCTTTAAACTTTTATGAATGTACATTAATTTTCTACTATAGTACTTTTAACAGTTATATATGTCCCTAATTGGTTCGGATGTATTACAATAGGGTCCTACCCACGTTGATGGTTCTTCATCTTCTGAGCATCCCATGTCACTTGAGAAATAAAAATATTTATTATAGGTTCGTCTAATCTAATCTAGTTTACGTTGTTTTTCTAGATGTTGTCACCACGTGAAGATGATGACGACGACAGTCACCTCTGCATCAAATGCAACACCACCATCGCTGGCTTGGATAACTACGTGAAACACAGGAAGCAAAGATGTGGGAAACTAAAACCCGAAGACCCAAAACCAGAACTACCAGCTATAGATACTTTGGAACCGTCCTACAGCCTTGGAGCAGATGTGTTCTTCCAGTCTTTGGAGCTACAGAGCAGTGTCAAGAAAACTTCCTTGTCAAGACTGACACCACCCATTCCTACATCCAAACCCAATTTAGAACGAAAGAGCTCCATTGTTGTTCCATCTACTTCTAGAGATATCCCACGAATGAGTCCTTTAGAAAACAATCTTAGAGGAGAAGACTGGATTGGAGGACACAGTTTAAGAATCGGAAGTAATGAAGACAATCAAACAAAACTAATTAACGCTGTCGCAAGTATCAGCGGCGCAGTCAAGAAAGACATTCCAACACATTCATCGTACAGCATCAGTACATATGATTACAAAGGGGATGAAGAAAGTGACGAATCCGAGGAATCGGAAGATGATGATGAGGAAGAACATCCTAGTGGTGCTAAATGGAAGCCTCCTCCAAACTATACCGGAGGAAAATGGCGACCAGCTTCCCCTGAACACGAAGACTGGGATATGAGGGAAGAACAAGAACACACTGGTGGCAAGTGGAAACCTATCATGCCTGATAGTAACGAACGTGATGAAGATTATGATGCACCACCACCTGGACACACTAGAGGCAAATGGGTACCAGGTGCAAATGACAAGACCCAAATAATGCAAACAACAATACAGACAAAGGGATCAGTGCAGTATTGGTGTGGTCCCTGCAATAGAAGACTTAACTCCAGAGCGATTTATGACAAGCATCTTCGATCGAGTTTACATCTGAAGAAAGTTCTTCCAGAACATGAATTAGAGTTCTCTGGCCATTTAGAGCCGATGA
Source organism: Omphaloscelis lunosa (assembly GCA_916610215.1). Classification (NCBI taxonomy): domain Eukaryota; kingdom Metazoa; phylum Arthropoda; class Insecta; order Lepidoptera; family Noctuidae; genus Omphaloscelis; species Omphaloscelis lunosa. Next base: position 21,589,886 of record OU744253.1, read on the forward strand.
AGAGTGTACTAGACAAGCGAATGGCACGTCCATCTAGATATGTAAACGATGAAATTTACTCTCAAATCGAAAGAAAAAAGCAGGATAAGAACGAGGGAAAATTAAACGTCAAAATTGTAAAGAAAAAAAGGAAGAGGAAGCCTAATTTTGTACACTGCTCCGGCTGCAAGTCACGAGTAAGACAACATTTGATGGGGAAGCATTTAATTTCCCACTATCACTTCAGAAAGGCCACAGATACAAATACAACTCTATACCAGGAGCTTATTTTGGACAACATGGATGCGATAGTCCATCAATCCCCTTTCCAATGCAGTCCATGTAAGTTCTACACAAACTGGCTTTCTACTTTTATGCAGCACTGGTATTCTGAAGATCACGACTGTAAACTGGCTTCAATTGAAGGCAGACTATGGTGTTCTTTTTGCAAATTTGATTGCGAATCCTCGCAAGAAATGTTAGAACATTTATCCAGCTCTGACCATAGCGAAGTGGTCGCTGTTATAAACAGATCTATGCCGATCATAATAAGAAAGAAAACTGTTTTAAAATGTGATGCTTGTTGCAAAGAATTTCGATACAATATCGAGATGAAACGACACTGCCAGAAGACTGGGCATACTTTGGCGGTCACAGCCACTGACAATTATCAGGAGCTTCATAAATGCCAGCATTGTAAAGCTAAGTTTAAATCTTCTCTGACTCTTGCTGCTCATCTAAAATCTAAGCACAAACAGAAAGCTTACCTTTGCCTTGTTTGTGCAATGAACTTCAATACTTCTGACGAAGCTAAGCGTCACCGACAGACTTCGGAACACAGGATCAAGCGGAAGGAAAACTTGAGGGAACAAGGAGTACCGACAAAAGACATGAGCAAGAAGTGTCCATACTGCACTGATAATGTTATTCTGAGAAATGTATTGGTTTTGAAGGATCATATTCGGAGAATGCATCCTAATATACGAAAAAAGTAAGAAGATAGTAAAAAAATGAAAAAAAATCAGTTTGTAAATGACATACATACATAATTACTTTGTTTCTTTCTAGGTGCCCGAAATGTGGGATGTCATTCATCCTCTCCCAGGAAGTGACTCGTCACGTCAGAGACAATGCCTGCCAACTCTCACAAACCGCCGAGATCAGCTCCTCCATCTTCTGGAACTGCAGCCAATGCCTCTTCACCACCGATTCCCAAGCTGAGTGCTTCTTCCACGAGGTTTTGCACACGACACCTAAGAAAGTACTCCTCAAAATTGGGGATACAGAGAAAGTTTTCCAGAAGTATCCTTGTCCTCTTTGTCCCAAAAGTTTCAAAAAGGCGTCGTTACGCCAGCATTTAAGGCAGCATACTTTTGAAAGGCCGTTCATCTGTTCGACCTGTGGGGCTAACTTTACCAGACAGACCAGTCTGGCAAATCATTCTAGGAGTGAGCACAGCACTGAAGTGGCCAAGATGCCGAAGTTGCCCGCTATAGTGGAGAGGCTCGAAGACTGGGAGTGCGGGAAGTGCAAGAACAGGTTTTCTAGCAAGTAAGTATTGATATTTAGTCACATTACAATTTACTTGGCGTGTAGATTAGGAAAAACTTGCTTATTTCTTTTCTTTATCGAGCTATTGAATAATTTTTTCATATCCCAAAGTCGGACCTCAAGTCAATAAAAAATTTTAGTATCGACCAATACTTATGATAAATATTTGAATGGAGATAAATTCATGAATTCAAATTATTTCTATTACTTTTCTAACATCTTCATATCGGACATATGCTTCATATCCTACAGACTGCGATAATCGACGAATATTCGAAGAAAAGAGAGTCAATTTGAATCAATTAGTGATCAGAATTTATTAAGACGGAAGCGCAAACAAAACGCATACAACCGAAATAAACGGCGCATCAGCGCGGAGTCGCGCCGACATCAATTTGCGGTAATAACATGCGTGCGCGCAGCGGATGCGTTACATGTCACACGTCACACAACTCCTTCACAAATATCGGGATACATTCATAATTTGACAAGAGTGCTTTGATTATGCTCGCGCGCACCACATTCCCGCCCGCGGTGTTGCCAACGATGACATTTTTATACTCTGTGGTAATAAATTTGTGCCCGGATGCACGGTATTTTGAGAGAGTGCTGGATCAAAATATTAGTGTCGGAGAGAGATAGTGGACGTTTGAATTTTATTGTTAGCACGTGTCCCTGTAACGTATTGGGGATTTGCATTTTGATCTGTCGTTCAGTTTGATGGCGCTAAATCGTGTGTGGTTTATTTGCTTTGACACTTGCGCTGCAAGCGTTACAATTTATATGTCTAACGTCACTCTATAAATAGTTGGGATCAGTCACGAAGGATTGACGACGCCGATTTTAAACTAAATGTGGTTCGTTAAAATTAACGGCTATTTGTCCTCAGCGTTTAATGTTTTTGCGCAAATACTTTCATTATAGCTATTACAAAGATAAACCTTTGTGCTCGCCATATCTAAAACATGAACAACGGTGTCGTGTCTAGAACGACCAATTTTGTAAACTGGAGTTAGACTAACCAGACATCTGAATATCTAATCGCTCTGTATTTTATAACATAATTAAGTTCAAATATACTCGGTAGATTCAAACGCTAATATAAATTGAAATTTCCAATCCTCCTTCCTCCATTAATGCTAAAATCACAGGAGTAAGACGTTGGAACTTCACCGCAGACCGCATGAATCAAGTCGGCGCGTCATTAAGGGAACTTTCAACGGATCTAGACAATTGTAGGACATAGCAGAGCCATTGGGGGCGTCTAACAGCGCTGATGATCTAACTTGTGTAATATCTTACGCGTTATTGCGACGCCTTGCATTAATGCAGTGCAACTGTAATGCGACGGAGCGAGTTAACTGTCGCCGCGGTGGGCCAGTGTTGCCAGATTATGTGCGCGAAATTATTACTGTAATGCTTATTCGTTTTGAAAGAGTTTTTGTGGCGAATGGCTTTTCGAGGCTTAATTTTAAATAAAGTACCTTCTACTACTTAGTTACCGTTGCCAGAGTAGTGAGATAAGAAACTTCATAGTGTTTCCATGCCATCTGTCAATATGTTGAAGTTATGAAAATATACTTTATGTGAGGAAATGGAAGAACGTAATGAAAATGTTCTAGATACATAATACGGCACATTTCGCAATAGGAGATGTTACAAGAGAAGACACACTGTGTGGATTTTGGACTTAACGTATAAGACATAACAGCGTACCTACAGCATCCATTTAAGAAAGACATGTCACGTAACAAATTATTCAACTTTTCACTCAAATTTCCTCACAACATGATGTGCATAATTAAGGTCCCGTACCTTAAAAGGAAAAAACGGAACCCTTATAGGATCACTTGTGTGTCTGTCTGTCTGTCTGTCCGTCTGTCACAGCCAATTAGCTCCGAATCTAATGGACCGATTAAGTTAAAATTTGGTACACATATGTATTTCTATCACCCAAACATGAACATGTATCGTAAATAAATGAATTTTGAATATAGGGGTCACTTTTGGGGGCAAACAAGAAAATTAAAAAAATAAGTTTTGCTAACAGTACCGTGTGACATATCATATGAAATGAAAGGGCTCGTTACGAGGATCTTAAAAATATTTTTTATATAAATTTAAAATAAATACTTTTTAAGATATTTAAGAAATTCGATAAAAAATTACCATTCCCCCATTATCTCCGAAACTACTGGACCTAAAATTTTGAAAAAAAAATAATACATAATATGGCTCTTTACTCATAGATTACAGGAAAACCTATAAGAAGTCTATGGTCTTAAAATAACATGGTAAATCTCTCAATATTGTGCGTACAAACTAACATTTGCAGTTGGAATTTATGGGAGAACGTGTATTTCAACTACAATGTTAAGTTTGTATTTGGGATAAATTCATCCCAACTACGGAACCCTTCATTGTGCGTAGTCCGACACGCACTTGGCCGGTTTTTTTATTTATGTTCACTCCTACTGCTGCCGCCGTGCACTCACAATACACTGTAGGTATATTCAAAAACAATCATTTTTCATAAATCGTAATTTTCTGTTATATTGGGAAATAGGCCAGAAAATCTTTAATAGGTATGTGTCGGATTTTTTTGAATTTTGAATTGTCTAGAATTTAATTAGTATTATAAACAGCAGTAAAGAGAAAAAACCTATATTTGATCAAAAATGGACTTGACATGTCATGTGGACTGACTTTGTTAAATAAAATAGACAAAACACGATATTTATCATCTCTACTAGCGTTCTTTGAGGATTATTAAGACAAAACACTGTCAGTGCGACGCGCGACTAAAGCATGAGTGATGTCTTAACAAAACACGTAATAATTGATTATGATTTTGACAAGAAAAAACCTTACTTTTTTTGGAAATTCAGTGTATATTCCTATAATGTATCTATGACTTAATCAAAATGTTGATATGCCATCCTACCTATGTTATCATGCACAAGTAACAAATTTAAGTAATACGTGTTACCACAGAACACCGTATCTTAATACAGTGACTTTATACACTGTATTGTTGTTGCACGGCAGCACTGTGCTAAGTTCGATTAAGTACCTATCTATATGAAATGTTGAGAAGTTGTCAGTATTGCCAGTTTGTCAACGCGTGCGTCCTTAAACGCAATCCATTACTTCTTTACTTAGCAGCTTGCAAGTGATTCATTAACGAACGCAGTGAAATAGCACGCAACTGAAATGTGACCGAGACAAGATTTTACGGTTTAAGTTAAATAATTTATTTAAATCCTAGCCTGAAATATAGTGCAGTGACGGCAGAGGCCAGTCCGTCTTCAGGCGGTCAAAGTTGCGGGTTCGATTTTAGCATTTTGGAATTTGCTATTTGCATTACCTTTGGTAGCAGATCGCTTACAATACGCTCAGAAACTTTAGGATAAACATCGCATGACTAGCCTGTGATGTTCCTACTGCTGGAACACAGGCCTTCTCTTTGTAAGAGGGACTAGAGGGAGTGGGCCGAGTCTACAAACGTTCTAGGACTTGTGTAACGGTGAAGGAAAACTTCGAGAAGAAACTTCTAACGATGTAGGTACAGTGATCCCAACTAAAAGGGTTTGCACTTTGGCAATTAATACTAACTAGGTACTGTTGTATTGTGTACCTAATTTTTTGGGAGAAAAATAAACAAAAAAGCTAATATTTTCCTTCACCGGTCTTTTTTAGAGCGTGAGCGTGAGTAGTGATTAAAAGATGTATCTCGTATTTGAAGACAATACATTTTAGGTACCTACTCAAAATAAAATAAACATAAGATTGATAGGTAAAACCGCCAGGGTATCCCGCGACATTCAAATTTTCATAAGATTTTTTGCAATTTGCAGGTCAGTACCAGCTTTAAGCTCGCATAACCCTATTAAATGACTATTTCATGAAATCATGACAGTTGAGGCCAGGAGTAACTTAGAGTTGTATTGAATTTTAGGTAAATAATTCTGTAAATACATATTTTTTACAGTGATGAATCTTATTTTGATCAACGTAGGTACAACCTGACACTAACCTGCAAATAACACAAAACATAAGAAAAAATTTATTTCGCCCTTTTTCTCTTTAATAGAACTACTTCTAAGTCCAGCATAGCCTCCTTTTTCGACGACGTTCGTTTATAACCAGTAGTTCCTTTCCGCCACTTCCCAAGATATACCTACCCACATAATAATATGTTATTTCCCAGTGCACATTTATTAGCGTAGCAATAAATACCGCTAAATGCGTCCCATCACATTCTTGTCCTCGCTTACTGCTAACAGACAGCATTCTGAATGTCTGGAGACTGCAATAATTAGTACTGGACACTTCTGGAATGAAAAGATACTGGTTTATGGGTAGGTAAGTACTGGAAATCGGAGTTGAATTTTGATGACATAAATATGTTAATTAATTATTTAATTAGGAAAAACACATAAATTCTGAAAAAAAAGGCGAAATACGAAAAAAACCAGTTAAGTGTGAGCCGGACTTGCACACGAAGGATTCCGTACCACCGTACATTAATCAGCAAATAAATTAAAATAATAAACGAAGATTATTATTATTTTTATCTTATCACAAAGATAAATTTGTTCATAATGATACTATGAATTACAAAGTTATTTTTGCAGTTGTAGAAAATCACCCATATTTAAATAAAATACCTTATGAATCGGCGTTTTTAGTATTTGTTCATTATATACAGTATTTCCTAGTACATGATATACAGAAGTTTCAAATTCCTCACTTGTTTAGTTGTTGAGACAGAGCTCATATAAAAATGGTCTAAAACTGATAACTTTATGGGCCCCTATTTCATCATTTTAGAAAATTAAACTTGTTGAACTTATTTAAAAAAAAAATGTTCTCTAGTCGATGAACTCTAGACAATGACATCCCACATGCCATTTTTTTGTTTTCATTATCGAAAGTTTATTGTTTTCATTATCAAAAGTTTATTGTATGGAGACGTCCCCTTAAAACGAAGTACAGCTATGAGATCTCAATACCAGGATTTATTTTGCACGGACGTATTTAAAACTAGCTTATTAAAAAGAAATGTGATTTGTATGGCTCCTGAAATTACCTGACCGAATTAAAAACTTACCGTTGTAAAAATTTAAAAAACGTTTCACAGAATTACTTGTAGATAAATTTTATTATTCTGTGCAGGATTTCTTATAATTATGATGATGATTTTTGTAATATCTTTAATAACCTCTACTTTGTATTACAATTGCATGCTATATTAGGGCAGAATGTACCTACATGAATCCTATATTAAGTATATAATTGAACAACTTATTTTTATGTACCTACATTCTAAGCAAATAAAGACCTATTCTATTCTATTCTTTATTTCGTTTGTCAGGACTGCACTGTCGCGCCACGCCAGTAGCTGTCCTAATGCTACCACTGCGCGCCATTGTCCACATGAACAGTGCACATTCGTGGCCACTAATTCTAGTCAACTTGCTAGGTGAGTACGGATTATTGATTTAAACAACGATTAGTTGATAAATCAGATAATCCTAAAAAAACCTAACCTTTTTTTCAATTTTACTTCAATTGTGAACAATGCCATCTATGAATATTTTTCAATACCAACGAGTAATCTAGTGAATATAGGTTGGGTTAGTAAATTTTGAGAAGTGGTTTTCTTATTAGGAAGAAGCTCAAAAAAGATGGCACCTGTGTACATAATGGCAATTTGTTAAAAAGAATATCCAACTCTTTAACTTTAATAAGAATGAGCGCCACAAAACTAAATTAATTCTACCAGCACCTAGACTACAGATGTATAAAAATAACCCAAAATATCGAAACATCCAAATATGTAATAAGTTACCTGAACATATAAGATCATATAAGTTTATGGAAGATAATAAGCTAAAATAAAGCGCAAATGTTATATATCTATGTATAAAATGATTTTATTAATGTTACTATATATTTCAAATGACTTTAATTAATATAAATAAAATAAAACATGTTACAAATAGATTATAATAATAATGAATGTTGTGATATTGATATCTAGTAAGTATGCCATATAATGTTAACTTCCAAATATTTAACATAGATATAAGTTAAATGTAATAATACTTGCTGCGCCCTAACAGGGTCACGTAGGTACTTACAAGTTTTAGCCTAGCCTGTAACTGAGTGTACATTTATGCAAAAGAAATAAATAAAAACAAGACAGGATGGCACTAGTTTAAATAACAACTATTAATTGCTAACGGCTTTATACATTCATATATTTTATTACATATTTTTATAGACATACTTATTTTATCTTAACATAACTGGCGAAATGTGGGTGTACTATAAGTATCTCTGCCCAACCCTTCGGGAAAACAAGGCGTGATGCTATGTTATGTATTTTATTTTATGATAATAATCATGTTTACATTACCTGGGTACAGTTTCTTGAACGAAAATTAACGACGCGTCAAAAAAAACGCAAGTTGAGTGATGCGATTGGCTGTTGCTAAATTATTCAACCAATTACAGCAGTGTTTGAACGCTTGACAATTTGTTAGCGAATTTTTGAGTTGATTTTCGTTCCAAAAACTGGGCGTTAGTAATACTTAGTAATTTTGTACTGCATGATTAAATCTAATTAGTATTTAGTTCTGCTACTCGATAATAGATGGCGTTGTTGTATGATAAATATTTATTTCAGACATCGCAGAACCCACGGGGAACATGTAAAACATCACGAGTGCCATCTATGCACGTTCAAGAGCGACCAAGCCAGCCATATGAAGCGGCACATGCTGTGCCATCAAGGGATCAAACCTTATGCCTGTCCACATTGCTCGTTTACCTGTGGTAGCTTGGTAAGTATTTTATCAACGATAAACAACTTGGCCGTGTCAAATTGAGAATATCATAATGAAATATATAATGAATTAGATAGCTATTGTAAAATACATAATAGAATTTATACAAAACTTTTAATGTTGTTGTAATATTCATTAGCTTCAACAGATGGCGCTAATAACGGCAATTTGGTATTGCCATTTTCAATCAAGTTTATATAAGTCTCGCACTCACAAAAAAAAAATGTGAGTGCGAGACTGATTATTTTTGATTAAATCAAATATATCATGCGCACAGGTGCAAGTTATGGAACATTATGTATTAATTATCATTTCTTTTCTCATTTATTTTAGGAGAATCTTCGCAAGCATGTTCTTCGAAGTGGCCGCCATCCAGGTTTATTTCTCTACCACTGCCGATTGTGTCCATACAATACTAATACAGCAATGGAGCTCCGTGCTCATCTTACTGCGGCACATGCCCACAAATATGACACCAAGAGTGCTGTTGAGGCTGTAAAAATGCACTTAAAAATAGGCGATAAAAAATAATAACATTATACTTTCGTGATTTTTATACGTAGTAAAGTTTTTTTGTAATTTCAGAACTTATTAATATGTTTTGATTTGATCTTCCAATGAGGTTAAAAACTGAAAGCTCATAACTGGTGGCACCACAGTTGTACGTCTTTAAACCGCCATTGTTGTGTTCGTTTACTTTTGTGTCAATCACAAATTATACGAAAACTAGATAAATATGTATGAGATTTGGAGTGTAGCACTATTAAAAGACGAGCTAAGGATAGGGGAAGCCGCCGGAAGCGTCTACCACTGGTAAAAAAGCAGCTTTAGTAGAAAAGTCAATAAATCGGAATATTTTTTGTGTTTGTTGACTTTAAGTTCGTTTTTTTTTAAAGACTGGAGGCGTACGATAGAAATAACCTGATCAGAGTTGAAAACCAACTTGGGCATGATCTATCTGACTGAAAAATCTCAGAGATAGCACCTTTAGCATATTGATCTAATATGATAATATAAACACACACATACTTTACTATAGTTTACATAATATCACATCACAAGTGCCTTTATGTAATGAAAACAGACTTAGTTCTCTTGTGGGAGTATCACTTATAAACCACTTTCTCCCATAAAAGGCATAAAGGATAGCACATCGTTTCGACGAAATAACGGGTTCCAATTTTTTTCGAAGAGCTTTTTCCCACAGTTTTCTACTTTTAACATCTTTGACAATTACATAGGTACCCGTATTTTTGCAGTAAACAGCTACGTAACTGGGCTCAATAAATAATTAAGCGTAAAAGAAGTGTACCAAAAATGAATGGATAGCTGTCAAATTATGAGAGACTCTGGAAGTCAGCGCCATCTGAAGTGAAGTGGCTGTTTTTATCTCCATTTCTATTTAAGGTGGAACCTTCGACCATGCCCGCGAAATTCAAATGTTCTTATATTTTTTTCATTTTGTAGGTCAGTCTCAGATCTCATGTTAATGATTGATTGATTGGCGGTCATAAAAGATGGCCTCCCTCCATTTCTTCCACATCTCACGGTTACCTAAATAATATATCAAATTATTTGCTGCTAAGAATGTCAATTTCGTGAATTTATGACATTATACACCATCACTGAGAATTGTATTTACGATTTTAATTATTAACATTCTCTAAATATATATTTATTATTTTTACGACCGCAAATCAATCAATCATTAACATGAGATCTGAGACTGACCTAAAAAATACAAAAAACGTATGAAAATTTGAATTTCGCGGGCAGGGTCGGCGGCGCTTTCGCCTTAACAAACCATTATTTTATATTTTTAAACTGGCAATGAAAGCAAAGGATTTTGTTTGACAACAAAACCAAGTCTTCAGCACTGGAACGCGCCTGCTGTCAAACAAAACGCGCGCAACTCCGCGCCGCGACTGCTAGCGAGGGAAAAATCACAGTCGAAATTACGACGGTGTCTTGTTGACGTCTGTCCGTTTCTTCGCTATCGACAAAAATATTAGCCAACCGTTTTCAGCTGTGAGACACGACAATAATAACATAAAAATTGTAAATATAAAACACATAAATATCGAATCTGTTACGTAATGCGTGCTAGAGTATGTTTTAGATAAAATGTGTTAAAATAATTCTCGTAATAAATAGTGAAGTGTTCTCAAAATTGGAATTTTCTGAATTATGACTGTTTGAATACACGTGTGGTGCTGGAAATCGATTTATATTCATAATGTCACTGAAGGTAAGTTTTGCTAATATTGATTTCATGTATAATACAGAGTACCTACTGTTCGGTTCGTGCTATATTTAATTTTTGCGTGGGTAGCTTACCCTTTCGACCCGTTATCAAGAGGCGCTTCATCGAAATGTATTTTTGCATTCTCGCGGTTTTAAGTATTATGTAGGTATTTAATTTTCGTCATAAAAGATCACTTATGCCGCAGAAGTCCAGGCTCGGTTGGTCGTCTCTCTTATTCGAAGGAAAAACCTTAGCACACAATTAAATTTTATTACCTACTTAGTATCAATCGGAGGGTCGTCATGTAGGTAGGTATAATATATCTTACTCCAAATACCCTGTTTTGTTTTTCCTTTGTTCAATTTTTTCTCTGGTCCAAGATGCAAACAGACATGATAATGTTTATTTATTTATTTATTTAGAACTGGTATGCCAAAAAAAAAAAGTTATGGTATAAATTCTTATGTGTAGAACAATTACATGTGTACACAACATTTACATTATATTATACAAAATTAAAAAAAAATGAATTATTAAAAAAATCAACAAAACAGTTTTTACTCAGGTCACATATATAGCATTCTGAGGGTAAATAAAATAAAAAAAACCCTGTACACATTCTTTTTTGTTTTTTTTTCATTTTTACTATTTGAGATAAACACTTTGTGGCTAAGTACTTGTACTTACCTGTTTTTAATTACAACAATTTTCATTGAATTACCATTCTTTTGTAATAACTATGCTGAGTCAGATAATTAAAGAATGTACACTGTCTGCGAACACACTCCAAAATACAACAATGCAATGTACTTTGAAGGTATCTATCTGTATGACAATAATTGAAGAAATACTCGAAAAAAAAACATTCGCATTTGAAAAAAGAAATACTTTTGAGTAAAATAAAATCATTGGATAGCATTTTTAAAAATAGAATTATTATGACTAAAGACAAAAAAGTCCTTCCTTTACTTAAAAAAGACCTCCAGCCTTTATTTATTTTGGCTACCGTACCACAAGCAGAAAGCATAAAAGTATGTTCATGACTTGCCTTTATTTCATCGCTGTAGGTCAAGGACTTGACATAGTAATGATTAGGTAATCTGTTATCAAGGACAGTGCCTACTAAATGTTTGGCTTACAGTTTTATAGTAAGTAAGACTTACAATGTTGATTTTTATGATGCTGGTAAAAGAAATATGTAACAGTAGACCATAATAAGCCAATCTTGTGTTTGATTTATGAATTTTCTAGTTCTTGCCCATGGCTTCACATGGATATCGGAAAATATCCCACGGGAACGTACTACCGATACCGGGATTACATACCTAATAGCTAAGGAAAAGTTCATTGACTCCTACCGCTGCGCCCGCGTTGCCGTCATCCATAATTATTTTGTTACGCGTAATTTTGAATCTGTGATATCTTTTGCGCTTAACGCGGCGCACGCCAGTAAAGCTCTCAGTCGGTATGATTTTTCCAACTTCTTCAAAAATAATCGTCATATTTCAGCCAATTTACACAAAACGTTCCTCATGAATCACTCCGTCTATGGAAGAAAACCATTTGAAAATTCCGTTCGGTCGTTTTTGAGTCTATCGCGTTCAGACAGACAGACAGACGCGGCGGGGGACTTTGTTCCATAATATGTTAGGATGATTGAACACACAGTGTATTTTCTGAACGCTCCTGTCATTGTCCATTCCCCTTGTAACATCAGCTGCCAGCTTTTGTATAATTAATTTTAAAAGAACCATCAGTACTATACTCCCTTTCTCGCGTTTTAAATAATAGTCCTACTATTTTATTTTATTTTAGTAAATTTTCGAAAGTTCTTGAGCGCAATCGACAAGAGATTGGTAGATTTTTCGAAAAAAAATATTTTGTTTTGGTTTTTTCTCAGCAATCCGGGTTCCGTAAGAAACAGTCAACCTATGATGCAGTTCATGAAGTAACTAATTTCATAGTATAGAAAATCAACAGTCGCAAAAAGGTGCTTACAGTATTCTTGATCTCGCTAAGGCCTTCGACACCGTTCCCATTTCTAACCTTTTACTTAAACTTGAGAGAGCAGGCGTCAAAGGACTGCAGCTTCATCTTTTTAAAAGCTATCTGACAAATAGTCTGCAAATTGTGATAATTGGTGACCATTTCAACGACGAGCTCCCGATATGTTACGGTGTGCCGCAGGGCATTATACTCGGCTCTACGCTGTTTCTCGTCTATTTGAATGACCTCTGCAATCTTAACATCACAAATGCAAAAATTGTGTCGTTTGCTGATGATATAGCTCTTACCTTTTTCGCTAACTCGTGGTCTGAACTTCAGATTATTGTTTAAAATGGTTTTAATTTTGTCTTTAACTGATTTCGATCCCACGCTTTAACACTCAACACATCCAAGACGAAATTAATGACGTTCTCTATCTCACCAACCTAACAACCTGATCACTCCTGTAGCAGCATACATTCACACACATGGCAATATTCACTCATTGACGCAGTTGATAATATTAAGTACCTAGGTATAACTTAACACAGATACCTGAATTATAAAACTCATATTATCTTGGTAATAGGCAGGGTCAGAAAACTAATTTATATTTTTTAAACTCTTCGACACGTCGCTAATAAAGCAGTCTGTTATTCGCTATGTATACTACGCCTTATGTCAATCTATTATTACTTATTGTATTAGCTGCTGTGGCGGCGCCACAAAGACTGCCCTTAAACCTTTGGAAGTGTCCCACAGAGCTATACTGAAAATTGCAACTGTTTCCAACCACAGAACTTTACAAAAATTGTGGTGTCCTCAACGTTAGGCAACATTTCATTCTACAAACCTTAAAGACATGATTTGTACTGTTCCACAAACTCAGTTTAAATACACTGAGAGATTTTTCTACTAGCTTGGCCGTTGCTTGTATAATAAAATTAACGCGTCCTTATGTATCTATAATTTACCACACAGTAAATGCAAACTCGCCCTCCGTGCATTTCTCCTGAATAAAACCTACGACGAAACTGAAAAGTATTTATCGTCACCTCCATTAAGGTAACTTCATTTCCTATTATTCAAATGCACACACACACACACACACACATTCACCCCCACACACTCTCTCTCACACACACAAATACACGCACACGCACTCACTCGACTCAGTACATCTACACTCCTCATTCTATTTTGTTTTATTTAATTTTAATTGTAAGATTTTATCTTTTGTGTTTTAATACTGTAATCTCTAAAAAGCATAAAATCATGATTTTTAGTGATACTCATATTGGGCGTCGAAAGTGTCTCTCCTAAATACAGATTACTCAGTGACCTAGCTAGGAAAGCAGCGATTCACCCAACAATTAATTGTACCTACACCATGTAATTAATAATGTATACTTTGTAAGTCCCTCATGTACTACAAAACCTTTATGTTCCTAAATAAATTATTATTCATATTATAAGTATACTAAATTAGCGTCATTACCAACTCCCTTCTATTAATATGTTAAATAATAAAACTCACCTCAAACAATAATCTTTTTTATTAGCAGTCGCCGGTTATAATATAACCGATTGGAACATAGTCGTGATGGAAAATGCATTTATCGATTATTTCGTCAGCAGATGCACCTTTGTAGCACGCGTAGCATGAAAACCATAGAATCGGGTTTTCTACGGATTTTGTCGAAGGAAGAATAGACAAAATGACAGATTGTGATTGTTTATCTGTCATTTTGTCTATTCTTCCGTCAAAAAAACCCGTTTCTATTGTACGAAACGTGCGTGCTGATTACATGAAATTTCGTGGCAGTAACTTTCGTTCGAGGTATGTATCTAGCTATCGATCTCTACGAACTCTCGGGCATCAACTGCACATTTTTGAATTAATGGCTATTATCAAAATCCCTAATTACAGAACTAAGTACTAGGTACTTACGTCTGATCTTACCTTCTTGCTGGTCCTTTTTTGGTCAACCACCATTATGTATGCATAACGAATTTGAAATATATTAGTTATGCATACCTACGTGCAAGAAAGAATATACCATTTATACAGATGGAAAATCTTTTCTTTGGGGCATTTCGTCGAGTGGAATAAAAAATAATCGAGTAAGTAAGGAAGGAAACAGGAATGGGAGGATAAAATTATGAAGGCTTCTCGGATATTGTTCTCCCGGGGAGTATAAGAAGTAGAAGTATGCCTGTTTCTCTATATAGGTACAGTAATAAGCCTGTACTTCTGATATCAAACTAATTTTCTACCAAATCATCAAAATCAGTCGGGTAGTTGAAATATAAACACGTGCCAGACAAACGAAACTACCAAAATTCGCATATAATTGGGAAGTGCGAAATCGGCATGTTACTCCCAAACCTGGTACACTTACAATCAATTAATAAACTCCGACATTTCCTCATAAAATTCTCTGGACAAAGCTTCACCTAATTAATACTGGCTGCATTCAAACCGGTCCACCGGTTGCAGAAGATAGTCCATATTTAGCGTGCCCCGGGCAAGGCTTGAAACCAGTTGTGCCAGTCACGGTGTCACTGAACCAAGGGTGGTTAAGATTCGCTATATCATACCGATGCACGATGACGTAAATTGAAAGGTTTATAAAATCAGAGAGGATGTGATTTTTACACCTTAACCGAAAAGTCGTCAGTTATTAGCCAAGTTGGCATTTTAATCCTTAAAGATGAGGGTTTTGCACTTATATCGAAAAGTTGTTAATACAATAATAAGGGAATATTGGACTAGATTCGGATTAGGGCTTCGATCTGCAATAAACAATGGTCTAAATTCGCCCTGGACTTTAAAACTGAAAGCATTCGTGGAGGCCTTTTCCCAGCAATGAGATGATGATGCAGGTTGACATGAAAGCTAAAGAAGAACAACAATTAAAGCAGAATTAGTTTGTATGTGGTTCACTTCAACCGACGCCAGCGTTGCAAACTCGTGTTTCTATCATAATTCATAATCACGTATGCAAATATCACGACAATCACAAGTCACGACTCCAATACACATAATTATACACGGATCTTAATAGAAGCATGTTCGGATCGGATCAGTTGGTCCTTTCCATGCCATGACCAAGTTACCATTTCCAAGGATAACTTAAAAGAGAACATCTCTTATAAGCAAAACACTTTGTACCCGTACCTTTTTTCCTTGGCAAGTATTACAACAACTTGCAAAACTAACTTAAACTTCGTCTTTCACGTTTTAAGTATGTTACCCTTTTACTTCCTCATACATAAAGCAGAAAATATATTCTATTACGTATTGTTATAATTTTAGCGTCCATAACATGGTCATTCTACGTTCGAGCAGCATCATTAACTACCATTAACAGTGTGGTATAATACCACAGAGCACTGTAGAATAAATGATATTATATATAATGACTACTTTTAGCTGGCGTAAATTCTACCCTTGTTTTCGTAACAAAGTAGTGGCTTGTAAATCAAAGTTGAAGTTAAAATTTTCTATGAAAGGTAGGCTAGCGAAATTGAGCAGTAACCTATGCCAGCTTAAAATAGAAAGAGTAATCAAAATGATAGATGATTGTGAGCATGCACAAACCGATTTGCCGTCAATTTGTTCTAGCCCTCTCGCACTTTCGCTCCTAAGCTATCGCAACTTCAAGTTTCCGACCTCTTTAGTTCGAAAACAGTCTTCACAACTTCCTCACTTGGTATCTCTGTATCGACACCGTAAAATATCCTTGTTATTCCTTTTAAAAGTTTAATTGTACTGTACCGCTAAGTTTCTGTTACTGGGGGCTAAACTGAGTCTGAGACTTGCTTTGCAAATAAAAAGACCATCTGTCTCCCGGCAGTTGTAAAAGACGAAGAAAGTGGGCCACAGCTGCTAGACTCCAACGCAAGCCACATATCACTTTACACTGCGACCTTTAATGGGAACCGGCCAGACATCGCATGTACATGTACCCACACATTCACATTGGCAATATACATAATAATAATCTATAAAAGTATACCTTGCGGTTCCTCTTTATGATTACAACTTGTTGCTATAGCCGTGCGAAAGGTTGTTAGTGGAGGTCAGGGTCAGTTTTCCCCATCACTATGTTAGGTTATGCAGTTATGCTCACAGACGTCGAGCTCCATCGCCAGGAAAATATGTGTTGAACACATATTTTTTTAACTTTGTCGTAAAATATAACCGTGGAGTTTCTTGCCGGCTCTTCTCCATCGGAAGCGACCAATTGGAACCGTGAACCTAGCTTCTGACGTTTCATAAGTGCCCTTGTAGGTTTATGTGAAGTAAAATATTTTGAATTTTATGATCAGAAAGCAGATGGACCTCAAAAATTTTGGAGATCTTTGGTAAAGTTAACAGTGCGATAAAAAACGCAGAAGTTTCGAAAAAGTATACAAGTATACAATGCCTGTTAGGCAAGAAGATACTAAGTAAGTACCAAATTATACCCATAAAGGTGCTGATAAACTTGAGCATTCACTTGTAACAGAACATCGTGCATGCGCCGTTTTTAAATTTGTCGAACTGAACAACGAACAGAGCCAAACATTGCTACGAATATTTTCACGATCATTCTAGAGAATGCTCTAGTCACTGCTCGACAAAAAAATATTCTTCACTAAGATCGAAAAGCTCGTAGCAAATGAAATGTCCTTTTGCTAGAATGCTCGCTATAATTCTCGCTAAAACGCTCGCTAGAATGCTTGCTAGAATGCTCGCTAAAACGCTGCTGTTTATTTTTCTGTAATGTAACATTCGCTAGAATGCTCATTACAATGGAATGCTGAAGTTTATCAGAACCTTAAGGAGAAGCTTTAAACCAGACTCAAAACGAGCCAAACCTACAACATTTATTTTCAAAATGTTCAAATAAACATTTCCAACGCTCATTCACTGCAAAATCCTCAATAACGGATCGCCCGCCGATTCTATTTCCACCACAATTTGAAATAGCCCCCATAACTGCGACATTTAGCGTCCGAACTAAATATAATATGTGTAAGTATTCATCCTCTGCATCCCAGCCTGTCTAGATTTACGTCTAGACGTTATAAATAAAGGCAACTTTGACTTATGGATTGGATTTTGTGAACCATATTTTGAAGGGAATTTTGCTTAGGTTGAAATATTTTTATCGTACAAGAATAATGGGTGATATTTTTGTATTTCACATCAAAATACTGATAGAATGTTCAATAATAGTGACAAACAGAAATTAGACCAAGGAATATAGATTTTTACGAAGTAAAATATTTTACGGCTTTCACGGCGTTTTTCTTGTCCTACGCAACTGATGAGTAAGAGTAAGAAAAGTTTATCTTGTCCAGTACAAGGTCTTCCAGATAATCCTTTTGACAGCTCTTATGATTGCCCATTTTCTCCTAATTTTCTATTGGATGGTATTCCATTTAGCGACAAAAATTTACCCGCATACAAAATTCTGCCAGTTAACAAGATTCATTATCACTACCGCGATAACAAATCAATAGTATAAACTATGACGTCACAGGCGGCCATTTGCATAAGTTATGGCCCATTAAAGCTATAGGCAATTACAAATGTTACGATCCCAATATAATCGCTGTAATAAATACGTTATCTAAGTTAGGTATTCGTTTTGCAAATTAAACCATGGCATTTTATGGTTTTAAATCTGTGACCCACTGTATTGTTTATGTTTTCATGGTGATAAGATTTTATTGAAATTGATCCTTTTCTTGAGCTCGTGGTAAATGCCGAATGCCTGAAATCTGATTAATCCAGACTTGTGTGCCCGGTCTGAGGAAATGCCTTTTTTTGTAATATTTTATTGAAAGACCTACACTGTCCTCCCGCACCTAGTCACACTGTTATTTGAAAGAATTGTAAAATCCAATTATTTTTAAAAAGAGTAACCGTGGAGTTTCTTGCCAGCTCTTCTCCATAGGAAACGACCAATTGGAATGCACCTAGCTTCTGACGTTTCATATGTGCCCATATAGGTATATGTGAAATAAAAATATTTCAAATTGAATTGAATTTGGACCTATGGGGGGTACCTAAGCCACAAGCCCTAGCTGTCACACAGTCATGTACCTGCCACTGCAAACTCCAACGTGGCCCACCGTGGTCTAACTCGAATTGCACCACGCACGACACAGTTTGGAATTCCCCTTTTAGTTGATTTGCAGCCTTTTAGTCAAACGTTCAGTGGCAGAAGATAGATTGCCATAATTTTTACTTTACTTTAGTCACTGAACATTACCAACCACCATGCATTTGTATTTGGTAGATCGATTTTAACAAGTGCATCGAAGCAAGCAAGCAGCGGGTACAGTACATAACGGCGATTAGAACCACATGGAGCAAGTTATGTGGTCTTGTTTATAAGGCCGTAACCCGGCGAGACGCTAGACGGCTCCTATGACTTTTATGGAGCGTAAATAACTAAATAACTTATCTGTTTTTACTTTTCATCGAATAGAAACGTACTTTTAAAGCCAATAATTTATTTGACTTAGCCTTTTTACTATTGTAAGTCCCAAAATTGTACCTTCTCGGATAGAAGATGTTAAAATCTTCGTCATCTTCGTCTTTACTGACTCTGTCAGCCTCGATTTTTGATATCATGTTTTAAATTTTAAATGAATCTTATTTTTTTGTGATCATACCAATAAAACCATAACTTTTGTCGCCTTTAACTTTCTTGAGTGAGAATTTTAAATAATAAAGTACCTGTCTGTTTTTTACGTTAAACAACTGAGGTGTTTATAGGCAACTGTGTTATTTATAGCCTGAACTGTTGTATGGCTTCAAGTATTACTTAAACGTCGTACCTAAAGCCCAGTGTCAGACATAGGTTTAACCTAAAATGCGTCACAATCATGTGACCGCCTTCCCAAAAGTACATAATTATATGGTCATCATCCACAGCCCAACTTCACACACTGCTGGGCATAGGCTTATCTTTGCTCACATGTTGGTCGTCCAGCGGTGAGATATTGGCCCAAAAATATACGACCACGGGTTGCAGTGTTTGCCAGAACGGAAGAGCAGTTCAAATGCCTCTTACCGGATGCAGTAAACACAAACTGACATGCGGCTTGTTAATGAACTAGAATTAGCCTCAGCACTTTCCCTAATTACACGGCTGACATGCGAAGCGGTAGAGGTGGGCTTTTGTTATCATATAATAACGTTACGTCTAATATTCCCAGGGGTCAAGAGGTGTAATGTACTTTGCAGCAGACTGTATTAAGGTCCAACGAAACGTCGTCAAAACGTAGTAAAGGGTTAGTTTCAAAGAAGGTCGAAGACACCATGGAGGTACCTTTTTTCAGTCTATACTGTCCCACTGCTGGGCAATAGCCTCCCCTAAGTGCTTCCAGGAACTCTTTTCCCTTACATTACATTAGCTAGGAAATTACGAATACAGTGGACATGGTTATGATTTCAAATAAAAATGTGCAGACGAACAGAATTTTTTATATAAAACGACTGCGTTGACAATTTTCAAAAGACATTATTGCTGGTGTTCCTTTGGGAATACTTGGGTACTGACCTCAGGAACTCAAGCCGGGGGCGAGCAGTCCGAAGCAGTGCTAATTACGAACACGTTACTGAGGCAATCTTGAGCCGTAGTTTACAAGACACAGTAAGGAAGCCATTCTAATTGACCTGCAGCTTAGCGCAGCCTGTTTAATTACAGCAGTGTACAATTATGAGTATGTCGCTAGCTATGTTAACAAGACATTGTTAAGAAACTTTAGGATAGGCATTCTGTTTGGTATACATTTCATTATTGCTCTAACCATTTTGGACAGTTGGCTGCCTAAAAGACATAATCTGCCTATAAAACAAATGCTCATATCCTTCTGAAGTTCTAGCTTTGCCGAGTTCTTTCATCCCATATTACCTATATGATATACCTATTATGTGCAGCCCTACGCCTCCCAAAGCTGCATTCTGTTTCAAGGAAATCAGGTAAATGCAAATACCCATTACACTAAAAATGGAAATCTCTGGACCCGCCCTAACTAAACATGTTACAAAATTGCACAACGCCCGTCTAAACGCAGGTAAAGGCAACTGTTACGCGAGTTGGCAAACCGGTAACAGTGATAGTTAACTTGGAACTTTATGTATCGCTTCTCAGGTAATGATCTTTTATGTGGAAAGATGCTGGGTTTTGGAACAGGAGCATACGTTTGCCATATGCTGTATCTTAGGTAACATCTGCCAGCTTTGGAATATTTAGTATTCTATAACAGATACTACTCTTCTCATAAAACCATTTCTCCATACAAGGTCAACATTTAAAATAGCAATTAACATCCAGTTGTCATTCACTCCCAAAGACTGCCAGATCGACTTCAGTAGATATACAATGCCAAAAACATTAGAAGACCAAAAATTTACCAACTGCAATATGAATCATAGAGGATTCTCGATTTGCTAAGGCTAAATAGTGCCAAATTATTCAAAGTAAGACACACTATTGTAATTTAAATGGTCTCGTAAACATATCAAGAAATACTGAAAGAACATCCCAAAGTCATCGTCTTGAAAGCAATTCAATTACCAACCATGACGTCACGGATCTATTTGTATGCAAATACTTGAAACGTGTCTACTCAACCGATTTGTTAAACAAATTGTTCTACTCAAGCTGGTCATAATCCGTAATCCAATTGTCAAATGTATGCTAGTTATTCTTAGTGGTGACAAGATGAAGTCATGCTATATGTAGTTGATGTTGTTGAGTTTTATTATTGACCTGATTAAATGATGTCCCATGTGAATCTAGCGTACTATTACTATTGTGTTACCACTATGAATACTGTGATTCTACGAACGTCCTATTTCAGTTTCTATACGTATGTTCTCTTCGTTATTTTCGTCAGTTTTATCCACTGCTGGAGGAAGCACTTTCCTAGCGTCTTTATTAAGGACTTAATGTATGTCTTTGTCCTTTATTTGCAGCTCGACTTCAGAGTTACTGTTTTCTTTACCTTTGGAAATAAAGCAATAGTTTGGCTTTACTTACACTTCTAGTTCTTCTTTTATTTATATTTTTATCTTTCTTGTCTTGTCCATGATTTCACAAATGTTTGATTATGTAATTCGACAAATTGTAAATCGACCATGAATTTGCCACTTCGCTCATAAACGTACCAGTATACTTATCAAACTGCAACTTCGAGTGTATTTCATAAATGTAATTTTACTTGGTACTTGGACATCCGTATTGCAGGAGCCATACGCAGAGCCCAAACGACCGGTATTCAATCGTCAAACACGACCGTTCGTTTGCTAATTAGAATAATGTTTTAGCGTAGCAAACTTATATTTATTGCAGAAAAAGCTATATCATCTCTAAAACTAAAAAAAATAGCTACAGCAAAATTCAGATCCAGTGATTTGGTTTTCTAAGAAATGAAATTCCCAATGATTTCTTAACCTGATGGACCATTTCTTTCAGAACGACTTCGTTTAGAACATTTGTGGCTGCGAATATCTTTAACCCCTCGCGTGTTTATGATGCACACGTGTGTATTATAATGTTTATTCCAAAACTTCGTCTTTCGGCTTTAAGCATTTCATATTGGCAGGCTCTGTCGAAAAACTATTTCTTTTTGGATATTACGCAATACGGCGCAAAGGTTAACGACTAAGTGACCCTTTAGACGGTTACCTACTGAAAAACAACACACTGTGTGACAGGCTGACGGAACAGTGGCTTTATGTCATATGAATGTCAAACGGAATGTGGTTGTTTTACCAGTTTTACCATTTTAAGCCATAAAATAAAATGTCTTGACTCTCGACCTTCTCGGTAACCGCAATGAAAGAGGTCTGTAAAAATCTACACGTGGATGGTAACGTAACGTAACATCACACCTGTATCACCGAAGGTTGCACACGTGCGTTGCATTTTCTGAATTTCAGGCTTACATTTCCAACACAAACCTGAATTTCTTTTAAAAACACTCAAAATGCACCTGTCGAGACGATCTTGCATATGACTACGTTTTCAAGTAAAAAGTACTTCTTTCTGATAAGTACACAGATTCTCTTGCTTATTTGAAAGAACATACATAAATCTAATACGGGAAGAGAAAGGTCTCATTCTATTCTTAGCAAGAACATCCGACAAAGATTATGAAAATGTGATGAAACTTATTCAAGCCTCTCTGATTTACAACATCACTTTACATTCACGACCGGTGACTGCACAATACAGCGATTCATCGTCCATCAAGATCAATCACGATCACTTAAGTATTGCAAATTAGCTTTTACCTACACCTCTGCACATGAACACATAGACGTTATAATATATACTCTATACAAACTTGTGTACGCAACACAGTCATAAATGCGCTAGTCGTTTATTAACAGTGCTAATAGCTACAGTACAATTCCTTTCAGCTTCCCTTTCTAAATATGGCCATAATTGTTATTATAGATATTTATGAGCTTTTGAACACAGCCTCTTAATTTCCCCAAAAGTTTGATTGACACTTCGCATTTCTTGAAAATTGTGTCAGTAGCCATTAGTCATCATCATTTCAGCCTGGAATCAGCTACTGCTGGATAGGTGGGTACAGCGGGGAAATTGTGTTACACACTTTTAATCACAATCCGAAGGATTTTGAAGGAAATTGCTAATCCATTGCTTCATATGTTTGAAAAATTCGTCTGCTCAACAACGTAAATAACGCAATGAATGTTGTTGAACAGTCAAAATTAAAGGCACTGTCATTGTAAGTGTATTACGCAATTACGCCACTGGTGTTTTTCGCATCTTTGACGATATCGTCAACAGTATGAAGCCCATCGTTTTTGTGGACTTCCCGAGTTCTGGGACAAACCTGTGGCATGATATTTGGGTCTTTCCAATTTGAAGAGGTCAAGGTAACGCCGCGATGATGGAAATTATATCTCGATCGAGAATGTCCTTATTACACCTTGATGATTGTGCGTGTTGATAATTGCATAGCTACTTAAGTTTTTTACGAGTCTTTTAAAATGCACATGCCAGCACATGACAGAAAATTATATAGATACGACTGTAATACTGTAAACATCTGAGATAAAGATAATAATACAAGTAGAAGCTCGTACAAAAAATTATGTCTTGACTAATAATATTAAGCTCTAAAATCTTATTAGTGAAATTAACCGTATAATTGGTTTTGTCTGCTAAATCTGTTGTGTACGTCTACCAAATCAATTAGATACTCAGGTTATTTTCTTTAACACCGTTTTCAAAATAAGACCACTCACTTGAAACTTATAACTTATTAGTATTATTATAATACTGGGGTTCTTGGGATGTTGAAAATTATTTCACGTCGACATGAGCAGTTAGGCTCGTGAGAAATGAAATCATTTATTTTTGCAAAGACTGTGGGTACAAAATAAGGTGTTCACATTTTAACAAATAGCTCTTCCACATTCTACCTTACGGCATGCAAAGGTAATAAGTAGGTATATAAGTTTCTAGATCCACTCAGTTGAACAAAAAACAAAAGTATATAAACAAAGTACAGTGGATGGATGGAACAAATATCATACATGCATGAATACAATAAATAAAACAATAATCTAATTCTAAAAATAGTAATAAACAAAAAAAAAATTTATTACATTTGCACCAAAATTAATAGATTACCTAATATTATATATAACATTATAAACTCTTATCAGTCAAAAAATCATGTACTGAATAATAGCATTTATTAATGAATAATGATGTTAGCCTCTTCTTAAATATACTTAATGACTGATCTTTAATAGTATGGGGAATTTTATTATATATGACGGTGAGACAAAATAATACAACATTACCCAACATTATACATATAAAAAAAAAAACTAAACATTGCCTGTATAACATATTTATTACTGAGATAAATCTGACAGTCAACACAGATTTACGCCAATCTAGATAAAACCAAAGCACAGATAACACGTTCAAAACAAGCCGATCAATAACAGCGATATATTAGTACATACAGAAATAAACACGACCATTATAAACTGCAACATGACATACGATAAGACACTCGCGGTAACATAACATAATAGGTTATTTTTATCCTACACGTCAACCTCGGTTGCTGAGGTTAAGGATTTACCTTAACCGGTAAACATAGAGCATAGGTGGCTATTTATGTGGGATTTAGTAGTAAGTAAGATTATGTATTAAGTAGTAATGTCAGTAAGTTTTTCACGAACGTGCATTCTAAAAGTGGGCAACGTCGCAAATAAATGTCAAATATTTCACTGTTTTATTTATTTAGAAATAAGAAATATAGCTAATTAGTGAACTAAAATATTGATTATGAAATGCAGTAATTAATATCGTAACACCGAATATTTAGTTTTAGATGTAGAAGAAAAAGAAATTGGAAACGCTCTTAAATGGGGAAGAAAAAGTGTTGCTGGCCACAAAGTAATTAAATTGAAGTAATTTGTTTAAATCTCAGTTTGTTTGCAAGTCAAAATGTCATAAAAAGTTCATGTTTGTTTTTACTTAGTGACAGTTACTTAGTATCATCATACATGTTTTTATGAGACTGAAAACAATCACAACAAAGGCATTTAAGTAAGTTGCTAGCAGATCATTTTACGTAGATAGGCTGACAAAGTGACAAAGCAAATGCGCTCACTATAAAGCTTGATACGATCCTATGGTGTCCTCACCCCATGATTGCTTTAAGGACCAAAAACTGTTAATTACAATATTTAACACGTCTTTCTATCGGACAAACAGACTGAAACAGCCCTTATAAAAGCACGCTAATGCATTTTAAAGCACCACTTGTCAACAAAGGGAACAAAAGCGCAAAGGCCAACTACCCCTTGGATTTCCCCTGTAGCTTTGCCGCGCTATGGTAAGTAGTGGTCGGGTTCCACTTGACCCCAAGTACAGCGGATACTTTTCCAAAGCTTTGTCACGTTTATTTTTTCTTAGCCCTTTGTAAAGTGCTATGAAAATTCTTTATCATATCACATTTCTTAAATAATCCCAATAAAAATACTAACAATATTAATGTGATAAGGTAAAATAATCTTTGTGAAAACGACGGGGTATTGCTCGAAGCGCACCAACTTTGAAACGCACCAAATGAAGCCCACAAAAAGTATTCCTCGAAACGCACCAACGATGAAACATAGAGAAGACCATGAAGGAGTCGTAATAAATGCTATCGATAGACGTTTTAAAATTCAACTGTCCTAATTGTTTATTTATTAAAACTACCAGGAAAGAAGAAATGAACTGGAAGTAGTATGCTTACCATAAGAACTTCAAATCTTCATCCTCTTCTTTGTTTTATCCTTGGTGCGTTTTGAGGAATACTTTTGGTACGCTTCGAGGAATACCCTAAAACGAAATGTAGGTACTCAATGCGGTACTTAATTTTTTGTTATTTGAGTGTTTGACTGGTACAGTCAGCCTAAATTTAGATACACAGGCAGGAATTCAATTTTTGGTCTATAATATTGTATCAATGTGCAGCCACAAAATACATATATCACACAACATTAAATACTTAATTGTAGCTAAACATTCATACAGTATAACACAAATTGTAGACAATAAAATTAATTCTTATCGATGTTGACATCTTTTTAAAGTTGCCTGTACATATCCGAAATAATACGTATATCAAATTTTTATTATTTGGACATACGCATACCTACCTACCAAACTGTACTATTACTACTAACACCTGCTGCTGTGCACGCAACGTATACTTTGCAAACTTACGGGTAATTTCCCTTATAAAACCGCTGTCGCGCCGCGGTAAGTAGCAGTCACGCCTTTGTCAAATAGCGGTTTTCCTTCGACGAACCTTGCTTACTAGATCGAGTTACATCACTAAACGTGTTTTTGTTTAGTCTTCCTTATTTAATGCGATTACATTCATGTATGCGACGTAATTTAATTGTGAAATATCATCAGTTTTCCGAAAATAATTAAGTAAATCTTTTATTAACTTCTATAAAACAAATAACCTATCATACAAGAGTAGAGCTAAAAAAAACTTTTATAAAAACATAAGTTTTTGGACAGAAGTCTTTCACGCTATCTTTTTGTCTCAACATTCCTGGCAATACCAAACAAAACAGGCTACCAGAAAAGCATACCAAATAAACGCCAGAAACAGATTCAATCCGTAAAAATCACAACAACGTCTACAATTTACGTCTCGGTTCTTGCCATTAGCCATAAACACCAAGTGCAAATGAAGGCTTTATAGGTACAGTTTACACAGTATGCACCTGAGCAGTAAACCAGAATGAAAGCCCGTCTGCCGCATTCTAGTATCGACCCGTCTGCTCCTACCCTTTTACGGTTTCAAGGGTGCGTGAAATATCAGCTATCGTTAAGTACTTTCCAGTTTTGCTGCTTGCCTATGGAATCTATTTGAAAAAGTGGTCAGCAACTTTATCTTTCTTTGTAACTCTATTGGGTAAGGCTGGGATTCCAAGTCTTGCAAGTAAATTAGAGATGACAAGCCGCTTAGTTCGTTCGTTCTTCGTCAGGTTTTGGTAGTAATACGATAGCAGGATATACTGGCTTGAAGTCATGGACTTTGCAGTTTTAATGATCCCTACCTTCAAGACCTTTCTTTCTACGGTGTAAGAGTCCTATTACTTTTTTTTACCGTTTCATGATTTTAGACCTGTAATTTGCAGCAGCAGTAAGATATTGTAATTATGTGTTTATAATAACGATAGTGCCATTCTCTTTCTTGTGAGTTGGAGTTACAATTTTCGTTTAAGTTGCTGAATTCACGCTGAATATACAGTACTTTATTTTTAGTTTAGTTTCGTTTCGCGGACGACATGGTGTTGCTCAGTCCATCGATGAGCGGACTAAGGAAGCTACTCACGATCTGTGAGACGTATGCGGAGGTGCACGGCCTTAAAAATAACTAAAAAAAGCGTGAGGTCTTATTGTTTACGGTACCTAAACAACATCCCCGTCGCGTACCTCCGGTATATCTCAACGGTGTAGTACTTAATGTAGTAAATAGTTTTAATTACCTAGGTCATGTTGTCACTAATGACCTACGGGATGATGGCGACATAGAGCGCGAGCGCAGGGCGTTGGCGGTGAGGAGTAATAATGCTCGACCGTAGGTTCGCTCGCTGCACGACAGACGTCAAAGTCAGTTTATTTAAAGCGTTCTGTCAGTCCTTCTACTCGAGCAGCCTGTGGGTGTCATATACGAGCCGAGTCTACAACGTCCTGTGCGTGCAATACAATAACGCTCTCAGGATGCTGTTGTGGTTGCCGCAGCGTTGTAGTGCGTCTAGAATGTTTGCTGCGGCGCACACGGATGGCTTTCTCGCCGTCATGTGTACGAAAGCGGCTTCCTTACTACAACGCTTGCGTAACACTCGTAACAGTATCCTGAAAATGATTGCTAGCAGATCGGACTACCCCATCCAAAGACACTGGGTAAAATAGCATTAGGTTTGTGCTAAGTAATTAATTATATTACTAACAACCCTAACATAGCATGTAAGCACAATCTGTTACTAACCACTAACAACTTATGGACTAATTTCGGTCTGAAATAAAGATATTTTATTTTATTTATTTATTTAAAGTGCTGGACAGTCTGTTTGATCGCATTTTGAATAGCCACATAAAGCTGAACGACACTCAGCTCAGTTTTAGGCGCGGGCTTTCTACAGAAACGACAGTTCTATGCCTCAAGCACACTGTCCAGTACTACACCGATAGAAAGACTCGGATCTACGCCTGTTTTTTTAGACCTTTCGAAAGCTTTCGATCCTATGATGCGCTATGGCACAAAATTAGGACAGAAACCAGCCCCCAGAAGAAGTCGTCAACATTTTTGATTATTGGTACAACAACCAAGTTAATGTTGTAAAGTTGGCGAGCGAGATCTCTTATGCGTACAGAATGAGGTATGGAGTAAGGCAAGGAGTTTTAACCTCGCCTCGTCTCTTCAATCTGTACGTAAACGAACTCATCGAGAGACTCAGCAACACCCATGTTGGCGCTCTATAGACGGAAAATACATCAACAACATCAGTTACGCAGACGATATGGTGTTGCTGGGTCCCTCTATAAGCGCCGTTTGAAAACTCCTCGCTATATGTGTGGAATACGGCCGGGGCCCATGGGCTCAGGTCTAATGTAACGAAAAGTGAGCTTTTGGTGTTCTAATCACCAGGTCATAAGGTCACACCAGTACCACCCGTCCTCATAGACGGTGTTTGTTTACCCAGAGTTTCGCGTTTCAAATACCTATAACACTGGGTCTCGGATGACCTATCAGACTACGAGGATATTGAGAGAGAGCGCCGGGCCTTGGTTCTCCGATGCAATATGTTGGCTCGTAGATTTGCACGCTGCAGTGAAGCAGTAAAAGTTACTTTGTTTCGGGCGTTTTGCCAATCTATTTATACCTGCAGTCAATGGGTCAAATATACGTAAAAGGCAATCAACGCCCTGCGCGTTCAATACAACAATGCCTTTACGATGTTGATGCGGCTGCCGAGGCACTGCAGTGTGTCGGGCATGTTTGCCGATGCTCGTATTGATGGTTTCGCCATCCTCAGAAAGAGAGCTGCATCGTTGCTAAGCCGTGCCCGCGGCAGTGGCAACAGCATTCTTAGCTCCTGGCAGAATTGACGGCCCAATATTGTGGCATTGTGTACAGTTGCATGTCTCAAAAAAACTCGTAAGGGACATCGACACGCAAATTGTTACCATAAGTTCAGCAAATGATTCTTGAAAAAAAATTCTATGCTGAGATGCTATACCTACACTGCTGGTGGGTAGAAAAATTTCAACCCCCTGGTGGGACTAGCTAGAATCATGTACTGAATTCATGGTAACAGTTCGCGCATCGATATCCGTTACATCCTGTATCTTGGTCCTTCGAAGATGTTTCTGCACTTCAGGAAGTCACTATTGTAACTACTGAAAATAAGTGATTATTTTGTCGTGCGCCAGGTTTTTACATATTCGTTTTTGCTTTCAGTCTCTTTCATCTGAAATCAAATTAACAGGCTTTTGACAGGCGACCTTGCCAAAGTAATTTGTCAGCAACTTGTATTTGAGAGTTATTTTATCGTGTTGTTTGTTTTGTGTTGTCCTTTTTGTGTAGCGTTATTGCTACATAGTTACAAGAGTTATTGAATTGCAAGCTTTTTGTTTATTTTATACAAATTGTGTCGGGTAAACCATAACTCAACCAATTTTCGCAAGGGTTTAATTAAGGTATGGTCACCAAAAAAATGAGATGTTAATTGTTTTTTTTTTCTGAATTTGAACTCTGCTGATTCCCTTATTTAACTGCAGAGATTGGCGAAGTGGTTTCTTTTTCTGAGTGGTCTCGAAGAAAAATGTTTGTTTGCTACGTATAATTTACAAATTTATTGAATACTTTTATTATTCGTAGTTTGTGTTACTGATTAAAGTCTCGCAATGTCTCAAATTAAAACTCGTTCTTTATCATTCTATTTATCGTGCAATAAATCAGAATTCAAATTCAAGGCAATCTATTCAGAACTTCAAACATGGTAGTTTACTCCGATCCTAATTAACGATCTGGTTATAATTATGACGCACCACGCACTGTAAATGACAGCAGCGAAATAAACTGTTAGTTTTAAATATGAAACTGGTTTTATGAGGTATGTTTGTAATTCTGCATGCTTAAATAAAAAATATTTGGCATATTTTTTTTTTACATCCGGTTTTGGTCCTTCGAGCCAGTGTCCATATCTTTTCAAACATAATTAAATATTCATTAATTTATCAATTGATTCCTATAAATGCAAATCTAAAAATCACTCTCAAATTTCGTAACATGCCATTCAAAAAACTTCCTAGCACTAAAACACTCACACACAACAGTTCTAACATTTTTAATGGCGCACGTCTGTCGGTCAAACATTTTAACTTTACAACGGGAAACGTTTAGGCAATTTCCTTATAAGCTTTTTGTACTATTTCCAAATATCCTGTTTCGGGGGCTTCCTCGTAGTTACTATCATGAAGAGTGGTGGGCGTTG
Organism: Omphaloscelis lunosa; assembly: GCA_916610215.1. NCBI lineage: Eukaryota > Metazoa > Arthropoda > Insecta > Lepidoptera > Noctuidae > Omphaloscelis > Omphaloscelis lunosa. Next base: position 21,620,580 of record OU744253.1, read on the forward strand.
GTAACTCAATCCGGCTCAACTGAGGATGGAAAAATATTTCCATAATTTTATCCTTCTGCAGTCCTAGGACCGATACATATACCTATTAGTATTACGTACTTTCCCGTATAGCGGTTGTAACACATTTTGTCACGTGTGCATATAATTATGTAGGCATTTCCTTTTCCGGCCTGTGAATCGAGAAATTTGGAGAAAAAAACATTATTTTATTATGCAAATTAATGGAAATGCTTGTAAAAAAAAACAGCTTTCACGATAAATATCTTATATTTGCACAAAAATTAAGGAAACTGATCAGATTTTTTCCCTCGAATGTTATAATCCCGACATAGATTGTGATAAGCCTATATTAGCTTGGTGGCTACCAGAATTATTTAGACTTTACCACGACCTTGCCATGTGAAAAATATAAGGTAAAGTTGGCAACATTGCCAAAAAATGAATGTAACTTGAATGTCGTTGTCAAGGTCCAGGAGTCAAATATTTTATAGTTACCTACCGACAACTTGTTTCATATAAAAAGCATAAAATATGAACCGTAACAGATTTTCTCTGAATCCTCTCCATTTACTGCCGGGAATTTAGGATGCCTTTGCAAGAATTCAACGATCGTGCAGATCGCTACATTTTTCCAATTTTACTGACATTGATTTACATCTCAGTGTGTCTAGAGAAAATTTACGAAAATTCCCTTTAAGATTTTACTTGCCTTTAAAGATACAAGCGTTCAAAAGAATACTATGAGACGACGCTGTCTGTAAAGTCGAAATCAATCTCGATTGTTCCTGCTTTTAATGAACCACTTTTTATGTTGATTGCTTTTTTAATGACCTCGGCCGTTAATCCAATTAACGCTTTATCTTTACGTCTTTTCTTTAGTCACTTCCCTCGATGTCTTACTTTATTATAATGTGGTAATGGGTTTCCTGTCGACGAAGTGAAGATTACAAGCACGATTGACTTATTGTCTATTTACTTGCAATTAATGTAATATATTTAGTTTAGCGTTCGCATACTGTTCAGTGTTTTAACATTATTCTGAATAATTCCAATGACAAGTACTTTTCAATTTCTATGATCACATTTACCGGTTGTCCTTATCAGCTGCGACATTCACAAATTAAAAACTAAAGACCTTGAAATAATAACAAACGGAAGCGACGTAATATATATCGAACGGCAATTGCAGAAACACAATCTCCCAATTAGTTACCGTTGCGCAACCGGGGAGTTGTGGTGCGCAGGCGTGGACCGTTGCGCGGGAGTTCGTACGTTACGGCGATCTTACGTCACTGATGATCTGGATGATGTGACGAAATGATGGCTTACTCATTGAGGTTTTTTTTTCTGACGGATTGTGAAAGAAAAACTTTAGAGTAGCTGACGGCCCGCATCCGGGATACTGCTATGGTTGTGGGAACTGAGTTTGAAAATTAGTTTCAATTGGACCCAGACCTTGTGCGAATTTAAATAACTAGAACAACACTCATTGGGGACACTAGATGTCCTTATTACGAACAGATTTTATCGACCTTTGCTAACTTTTACTTCGTGTTGTCGTTCTACTTGTGCCATTCACTCACGTTGTCTGCCATAAAAATTCCAGATCCTATAAAAAATCCTGAAACCCGAAATGGCATCCCCCTGGTATATGTTTTGCAAATAAACACCAAGTTCAAAAAGCAAGTCGCGCCACAAAAGTCAAGGCCTCGCTCCTAATAGAAATAGCAGTGTCTAGATCTGCATTATGCATTCATTTCAAGGCCGCGCCATTCGTTCCGTTAGGCTCAGTTTACATTGCCGAGGAACAAAATAATAGCGTATTCTTTTGTGTAATAACTTTATGTCAATAGTGTAACGCATAAACTAAATACGAGCCAAATAACAGGTCACGCGATTTCTGGAGAATTCTCGCGCATTCTCGGGAAATCCCGCCGAAATAAAGTCGTTTGTACGTTAGAGACAAGTTCATTTTGCTATGTCCAATATAGTCTCAAAAACTCGATTCCACTCCGTTCCGCGGCAATGTAAATTGAGCCTTATTACTGCCTTGTTTTTTCCTTTGGACACGTTCCGCTGCGTTGGCGCAATACGTTCTCGGCTGTTTTTTCATGGCAGGAAACAGTTCTTGTCTCGTGTTTGGGCCATTTCGAAATGACGATTCTTGGCTTTGAATTGAGAAGCGCGAAGTTTTGGGCTGACGCGATGACGGGGGCAAAACGAAAAGATTGTTTCAAAGTATTCTTATGAATGTTTTAGGAAATACCAGTTTTTAGCTAAGATTTAGTTTGAGCGTTTTAATTATCCGTCTTTCCATCTCCGTGTCTGATATCACATGAAAACTAATAACTGCAAGCTTGTTTTTGGAATTCCATTATTAACGAACCGATTACGATCTTGACTCTTCTTATAGTTCTTATACAAAACATCGCAAAATAAAAATAAACATCGTAGGTATTCACAGAAAACAAAACAAGATCGAATCCTTTTGTTAGCTTCAAATTATTTTTAATTACAGACCTCAAGTTCCTCTAATTTTATAATTACGAGACGCCCGTTCTCTTCATCCCAGTTAATTAACATGATTTCATCCAAAACATTGCTTAACAATGTTTTACTTTTGACACTAACATCAAACACGCTCTAAATCTTTGCTAATGAACTGACGGATCATATTTCAGCTGTATTTCTATTTTTGGAATAAGAAAAATCTTCAAGTACCTACTTATTCTGATTTTATGTCTTGGAGTAAATATTGTCACAGAACGTTTAGTACTCCTTTTTTTTTTTGGGTGGGAAATGATCAAATTACTTCTCCCGCTCTGGGCGGAGCGGGAGGGCGTGTCAGACTCTTACTGACTAAAACCCACCCGTGTTCTTTCGGTTGCCCTGTTGCCGGGGGCCACGATCTCCCTTTCGGTTTTCTTCGCAACCCCGGCACTTTCTGTACTCCTGAGAAGCTTTTTGTTAACACTGTCATTGGAAAAATCCACAAACAAATATAGCAATTAGTATATTCCCTTGACGACCAATTTTCGCTCCTGATTAACCTGGCAAAGTAAAAAAATCGTCCGGCAATAGCATTTTATAAAAAAATCTCATGTGGTCAGTCTGAATGTTCAAAACCCTTTGTAGATCACTGATTTCCAAAACGTTAAAGGACATAAACCACGGCGCACCCGATTCCTCTTCTACCTACTAACCATCAACTTCATAACAATTTACGTTGTAAAGGGCTTACAAAACCATTCCCATCGTATTCCATGAACATTGCAGCAATAAATACAGTCGGCATTGTGCAACTGCATTCTGACAGGCGATGCATTGTTGAACAAAAAATTGGGCTCGCCATGCGGCCGTTGACCCCGCATTGTACCAAGATGAAGCCTTAAACAATATTGTACTGTTACTGAATAATTTTACTTTCATACACTCGGTTGAAAGGTTTGGCAGCTTTGAATATACATAGACGAGTTTATTGTTGTGTCAGTGGACAGTGAAGCAACTGTCATTTGTATGTTAAAAGAACCTATTTGTGGAACTTAAGTATAGGAGTGATGTTAGCTTTACATTTGAAACCTTTAGGACTAAATGTTGTAACTAGATTTTTTTTGTCTACTTAGGGATAATGAGAGTTGTAAACTTAAAGAAACAGATAGACTATTGCGCAACTTCAGTTTAGAAACTTTTTGGTAGGCTAGTTTACATGAAAGAAACACAACCCTCGCAACATTATACAGCAGTACACGAACGAATCAATCACATCTAAGCCTTTACTTAGCATAATCACACGCGATCCATCAAAGCCCCCTCTACCACAAAACCCGCTGCATCACTCCCTGCTTATCAATTTCCATTTAATATTGCTGCCGTGTATTGAGTAAGCTTTGCATTACGATCGCAATTTCATCTCGTCGGCGACTTTCTCGTGACTCATCAGCGACCTGACCCCGCAACTGTCATTATGGAGCTCTTTATTGTAAGACTGGGTTTGTTAGGAGTGCGAGTTACTTGTCTATTACTGTGATCTAATCGGACAAGTTATCTAGCTTTCAGTTTTCAAAGCTCCGTTCTACATAGTTGAAGTCTTAGATTCCCTGTATCAGAGAAATCTCTTGAGCAAGTCCCGATTTTGAAAAACCTTTACTATCACGGTAATCAAAACCTCGACGGTAAGAACAGAAAACGAACGCTGCACCCTTGTGCTATTTGAACCGTTGCTACGTTGCGAGAAGTATTAAGATTGTCGACACACCCCTCAATAAAGAGTAACTACAGGGTGTGTCCCTTCTTGTTATTGCTATGTACCAAATGAAGCAATTTGGAATCGAAACATTTGTAACGAATGTGATCATAAAACAATTCAGAGAAAGGTCTCTAGGCGAAATTGGGTGAAGTTATTGATATTGCTTGATGTATACTTTTAGTATTTACAAAATACCAAAGTTTTCTATCAAATGAGCGGGGTAATTGTGTAACACACATACAATTGCAATCGAACGTTATGCCTTTCATTTTGATAGTTCAGACACGTTCATTGCGTTATATACGTTTAATAATAAAAATAAATATTTATATCCCATAAATGTATTTACACTATTTTGATCTAAAAATGGCTTAAGTTAGTGCTCAAGAGTGAAAACCCGGTGACTTCTAAACTGGGTTTATATACCTGTATCTTAGAAACCAGTGTTCCTTCAAAGTGATGTGCATGTAGAAAATAGGACAAATTTTACACAATAATCCATTAGGACAAGAGAAAAAAAGGGGGAACAAAAAAAAAGTGTTGTGTATGTATGTCTCATGTGTGCTTGTCTGGAGTTATTTGTGTATGGGTGTTTGAGGTTGTGCATGTTTGTGAAAGAGTGTGTGTGACTGTGAGTGAAGTATGAGTGAGTGTGCGAGCGTATAACAATTTACATAATTTTACTTTAAAACCTTTGCTATTTATTTATTTATATTTGCAAAATTTCCCCAGAAGATCTTCAGTATTGCGATAAGTTAGTTTTAGAAGATATTTCTGTAGCTTAGATTTGAGCTGATATATGTATAGATATTTGTTCCTTGCGTGAGCCAGTTGCCCGCACATTTGCACCTCAGTGTGATGCTCATTGCAATTCTGTAATTCTTCAACAATCCAGACAGTGAAACTTGTTTAACAGTAGCAACAATTAACTTAGGGACAAAACAGAGGCTGGCGTTGCATTATATGCATTAAACAGCGACTTTCTAACGATTGCAGCGAAAGATAAACATATTTGCACGCGAGCTGATGTCAAAGCGGAGAAAGTACATATGACACCGATTGCTCCTTGCGGATCGCGGATAGTATCGCCATATTATGTCCTGGGTTCGCCGGGACAGTATGTATTAGACATTTTTTTTTTTCAGATAGATAATATTCTTGAAATGTCAGGTATATTGGGCGATTCGGGACTGCTATTGTTGGAACTTGAGAACATAGTTATTTTGAAGTTTTCCTCTGTCCCACGTCGGCGCCGCCGGCGGGGTCGCCCCTGCGGCCCAGATTCGAGATAGAACAATCATGTGTCATTTAAGTGTTTGGCATGCAAAACAGTAAATGGCCATCTGGCATTTAAGCTGTCAACAAACTTGTGCTACTGTGTAAAAACTTCTTGGCAACAATTTTGTTTGCAGGATTGTCCGGTTTTTGTCTTCTTGAACATGGGTAATGTAACCGCGGCGTGTGTACCCTTCAGATAAGGTTTGTTACAGTTTGTTTTAGGTTGATAAGAGGTCTTGTGAAACAATATAGAATGTGAAATTGCAGTAAGACTTGAGATTGGTTTGAAAGCAAGCAAGATTAGGCAGTTGCTTTCGCGTTGCTTGAGGAACATTAGTTAGACCCTCAGAATTAAAGAGAATAGTGTAAATCAAAGGACGGTCGCACTAGAATTACAGATAATTTTGTGCTAGCATATTCGGTTGGACGGGAACATGACCAAGTATGCAGAAAGCAGAAGCAGAATGTTACAATGAATTAGAACGAATTTACGAGAATAACAATAACATTTCTTTATGCCACGAGCGACTTACACAACCATTAATCTTTCTCCAATTCCGATTTCATGAAACCGTCACTAAAAACGAGTCACAATTACCAATTTTCACACTTCTTTACTGTGAACAATACGGAACGCTGAGTGCACATGAATGTGGAAACTAGAAAGCTATCATCTGCTAATACCATCAGATAGCTAGCGCGCAGTATGTAACTGTTACTAATCGTGTCTTGATGTCTAGCTGTGGGAACGTGTTACGTTTCCGTCAAATTCATTCATCTTTTAACTGTCACTACTATATGTGGGCCTTGAACCTAATAAAAATGCATTAAATGGTATTAAAGAATGTCTGTTCCTACCCGTGTGAACTTCTTCACTTGCAAGCGTTTGGGTCAAGCGTCAAGGTCTATACATTGGACACCATGTTGGTCCAGCAGAATCCAAAGTTCTCGTATGTTGGCCCGGTTGGTCAGTAGTTGGACAAGATCTAGAAAAAAAAAGGTGTGATGTAGTAAAGATACCGAATGTTTAAGGAACCATTTGCATGTTATGCTTATGTTTTTGTTGATGCAGCTATATTATACTCTTCTTTCCTTATTGTGTATTGTCTCTAGTCAATATAGATAATCTTTCAGCCTGGCTCTACAAGGTCTATCACCTTTCCAATTCTGTCTCACTTTTTAAGTGTACACTCAATCAACGTCTATTTTCATTGGTCTGACGTAACACTAAAATGGTAACAAACGCAAGTGGTCTATAAATACCTGTAGGTATTGTACACAAAAGAACAATGACTGCGTACAATTTTGACACGACCGCGAACGAAATAGAGAGTTGTTTACGTCTGAACGTTGTGGACAAAAAATATTCGTACGGTAGGACCATAAATTTGATTGGTAGGTACAGAAGGACCATTCGAAACAGTGACTTATAAAAAGCTCTCGTGCACATAAAAACACTTCTACAGATCTCTGACTATGACTTAAAAACTTAACAGCAGTAGCGTCAGTTTTGTTTTAATCAACAATAGACGAACTGTGTGCCAGGTTTTTGTCGCAAAATCTATAAATAAAAGTCAGTTTTCGTGTCTGTGTGTGACCGCGTTCTTCTAAACTACGCAACGGATTTTGATTATACTACTTACCTTTGCCTTACTTCTTTCATATATTATGTTTTGTCAAGTCATAAAAACCCTACGAAACAGGGGCGGGACGCTAGTCTACTAACAAGTGGAAGTTCTGTCTCTTTACTTCGTGGCGGTATTAATTGCTTTGTTAGTTGTTACGATATATTGCGCAACTTTGAAGAGATATTTGGTTTCATGACCTACCGAAATTCTTTACCAGTAATCTAATTTATTGGCAAGATATGATTTTATACTGGTAATACCGCAATCGTTAAGCTGGTAACTCGTGATTTTCCTGACCAACTTTTAATAATTCACGCATTTTATTTTAATGCGTCACGTTGTTTGAGCTATCATAACAAAACATGATGCATAACAACAATAACAAATACTGTATTGGTTTTCCTTATAACAAATGAATGCCCGTTTTTACTAACACTAGATAGCACTTAAATAAAAGCTGAGCGATGAAAATCCAACAGTGCGCGCGGCAGAACTCCCCGTATTCGTTAGTGGCGCAACAGTTGCTCAACTGATCCGTCTCGCACGAGTTCTTAACATATTCCGCGATCTTGAGTGGTTCACAATAAACTGTGAATAACGTTGTTAGTCCCGCTCTAATAAACATTTCATTGTATTGTTGAATTTATTCACTTAGCTCTTAAGTTTCCGCAAATGTAAATAGAAACTTTTTGTTGTTATTGTAAATGAGATGTTCTTTTAATTAAGCCCCAATGAATTCTGGGTAGTTTTGAAGAAAATAATATTCTATTCGCGTGTTCTTTGTGCTTTGATGTTTACCAGTTGTATAACAGTGTTCATTAGTAGAATGTTCGTGTTCCCTAATTGTTTAATTGTGTTAATGGCATAACGTTTAACAGTGAATTAAACCACCAAATAGAAAAATAACGCTATGGATAATATGCCAGTATTTCGTTGTTCAATCGTCAGCTTATTTCCGGTAATACAACATAATATAGACTTCAAAGTTTTTTTGCCTTCACTAATTATGAAATGCCTCTCAGTAGAATCTTCGCTTCGCCATTTTCCATACCACACAAATTTTATTTGTTTGTGTTCCAAATAAAGTTTGTATACAGGAAATACAAACAATATAAAAATAACAAAATCATGAAAACAAAAAAAGTCCGATGCAGGCCAAAATGGCTAAGTAGCTACTTATTTTCGTGACCATTACCACTTTCGACCGCAGCTGCTGACCTGCTCCTGCACTTCGGTAACTACTTCCGCACAAAACGCATTAGTGGACAGTCTTCACTCCTCACTTCCATCTTCACAAATAGAAAGCGACACGTCCCATCAATCATTACGAACGGTTGAAGCAGTAACTGATGTGCTGAATGCAGTAGAATGTTGCGAGTTGTGACATGATCTAGGTACTTAATGCTTATGGTAGTGACAAGTCTAAGTGGGTTGGCTTCTTTGAAATTGGAATGATAGTTGAGTTGCTTAAAAGTGCGCGAGTGTGTAGACAGCCTATTGTTTATACAGGGTGAAACTAATGAATTACTTTTGTCGTGAGTCATCTGTAAAAGTTCCGAATTTATCATATTCATTCGGTGAAACTATTTACCCTCAGTTCCTTCAATCAATCATTACGATGTTCATATCCATTAACGATAATCAATTTCACATCAATCACTGGTTAGGTACAGGTACTAAACATAGAAAACTCCATCGTATTTGCATCGCATACATCAAGTGCAATCGCCGCTAATCACTATCTGAAGGTTGTCTAACGGCTCGTGCACCGCTAAGGCAATTTCCCGGGATAGTGCAAATGATTGTAGTAACAGTAAGACGGCTATGTGTGGTCGGCGTGGAAACTGACCGCTTGTTTCACAATCACAGGCAGGGCTAACACCAGTACGGTTTCACAAAATACTTTAGGATTACACACACCCAAGAAACCAAAAGTAGTGGACAAGACTATCGGAAAATGTATCCTGAGTGCAATGATAAGCATGCTAGGAAAAACAAATATAAAATTCAAATAAAGAAAATGAAACGAGATAAATATGAAAAGATTTTCCATGTATCGTGGCATCAATGAAAATAAATCCTTGAATTATATAATACATTTTGTCGCTACTCGGCTAAAAGTCGCCACATAAGTCATAATATTAAGTTAGCGAACTGACGAAAATCCTCGAGATATTTTTGTCTGATTTCCATAAAACTGTCATCTAAATCCGGGACGTTGGCATCCCTGAGAGCAGAGGAAACTTCGTAACTACATGATTGGAAGTAAGAAACATGACAATATGGATCTGGTTTTTATGTTAACCCTTTTCTTCTACTGCTTAGCACCTTCGGTAAACTGGACATAATATGGCTCGGTGCATACGAATTGCATAATCATTACCGTAAGATACCGTAGATGATCCAAAGCATGAGAGACCCGTTGGAACATTCCTGTTCTAACTCAAATAAATTTCATCATTATATCAGCCTGGAATCACCCACTGCTGGATATTTCTTTTCTTTCTGCTATACTTCTCGTATTTTTTTTTTCCTATTTAGAGTACACACAGCGTCAGTATGTGCTAGCCCCTCAAGTTTTAAAATGTTACACTGCTACAACATTGAATTCGAACCATCGCATCACCGAACGTCGTCATACTTATACCGACAGTTTGACGAACTAGCGAGCGAGCCCATGTGAATTGCTCACATTGTTATCTACTATCGTCCGAGTCACATTATCTTTAGATCTCTGTCTAACCGATAGATGTTATAATTTGAGGGTTATAATTAGGGGATTAACGTCTTCATTATAAAATTAATCCATACCCTCAAGTTATAACTACAACGTTTGATGTATACTTTCACTTAAAACTATTGTTTATTTCTAGTGCTTCCTATTTTATCGTTTGCGTTAATAGGATGTCACTTGTCGAGGCACCCGTTTGTGTCAGTCAGAGTTTTAAATTATTTATAAATATTACTGAAACAAAATAGATAAATACTAGTTAAAAAATATAATGAATGACAACACAAAAAGCACATTTCGTGCCTAGGATTTGAACCTCCTATCTTATGCACGGCAAGCGGTCTTGAAATTTCCGGTCTATTTAAACGTTGAGTAACTTTTTGTAAATATTAACCCTATTCACTAAATCAATGCATTAATTAAATACAATGTTTTTGCAACATACTAAAACCAACTTGGGCCTATCATGGATTTTAAGATTGATTTTTGGGAGGGTAACTACTTAATGGAGCTTGTATGTGTACGTATTCTGCATTCCTCATTAAATTTGTCCCGATGTACAATTTCCCTGTTTATAGTGTTGTAGTGAATGATCGGAGACCGCAAGATGGATGCGAGCAAATGTGTGGTTGCAAATGTGTGGTTGCAAATGTTGCAGTGTGAAACTGTCCACTTAATTCACTGCCGCGATAGAAATGCAACACATGATTAGTGGTAGAAAAATAATGAACGTTTATTACCGGAAAATGATGTTTTAGCTGAGAAATGAACAACGCAATTCTTTCAATTCTCCACTTTTTTCCTGCCCGGTATCTGTAAAAACTTATAATCAGCTTAGTTAACGATAATGTTCTCTGCTCTTCTACGCTCAGAACATTCTTAGCATTCAATATTACGAATTCCGTAAAAATATTCGTAAGTAAAGCAAATACTTATACCCTACGTATAGTATACACAATACATCACGGTTACTGAAGAAGTATAATTCATTCCTTTGTTCTCAAAATACTGTATAGATATACATGCAGAGTAAACATATTTGCACAAGTGAAAAATTTGGCTCAATAGGAAACACAAACAACCAAGTCGTACAAAAAAGTACCTACCAAGATGTTATAGATGCTTTTCTAGCCTCTGACTCACCTTATTATTCGACTACAGCAAAAGGTGAATTGAATCCAAATAATAGGAGGACAGCCTATAAATTCAGAGCACAACGTTCCTTCATATCTATAACTAAAGGCATACTTAGTTTTCAAATTATAACAGGGCAACCTATGATTACTGCAGAGAACTATCACAATGTCATGAACTCTACCCTTCATCCATCATTCGATTTTGATGTATCAAAGCAGATACTAGTACTAATTCACCAATGGATACTGTTCTCGTTGGATCATTAGGTCAGCTATAATATTTCAAGTTATTGAAAATCACATCAATCTGTATCGCCTGATGTAAACTTACGGTAGTGCAGTTAACGATTACATAAGCAAACAATCGCCAAAAATAATCGTGATCGATCGGATCCATCCACTTAATCCGTTGGTCAGAGCTTTCGACTCGATGCTATCGATAAAACACGAATTTGCTCTTACGACTGATGGGAAATGTTCCGATTAGGTTGAATAGTGGACTAGAAATGTATTCCTGGACAAAAAGACAATTATTTGCTTGGTGAGTTATGTGACTTTTAAACGCAGCTCATAATTATGCTGTTCTTCTTACTCCATTCGTTTAGCTACCTGAAATACTAAGTATAATGTTCCGTCTGTTTCCAGTATAATATGATTTATTAAAAGATCGATCGTTTATAAGCATCTCTGTTCTAGTATTCCATAATATTATTCCTCCCTTGACCTCATATACCTATTTTAAGGTATAAATAATACACCGATCCCCTATTCGCACGCTGCACGATACTCAGAGAGCGGTCCGTCATCTAATATTCAGCGGAGGGAACTGCCGCGCGTCGACTCCACTGAATCGCGTCACCTATTGCCACAACAAATTGACTACGAATTTGTTTGTGTGCTCTGGACGGATATTTTGACTGTGAGATGAAAATACAAAGGATATCTACAAAGAATTGTTGTACTGAGAAGTTAATTATTGGGGTCCTTTTAGAGTTCAAACAGGAAAAGATTTTAAGAGAGCGACCTACGCTTTTTGGGAACGAAACTGTCTGCTATCCTAAACGATTAAAAGGAATGATGTTAACTGTCTCGTTTTTAAGTGTTCTATGCGAGAAAAGATTCAGCACTCTCAGTTCAACGTTCGAAATTATAATATGTGTATACACAGTGAACCCTTTAGGAAAACAGTGATAATTGTTCCCAGATCTTGTTGATAAATCAGATTATAACCAAAAAAAGAGAGATTAATCTGTGACAAAAAAAAAACAGTGCCGACAGAACTGAAAACCTGAACAATTTTAATGTGCAGGAAATAATATAGTGCGCGTTGATGTCTTTTTCAAAGTGATGTTGGTAACGGTGTCGCGAAATCACTTGTTTAATCCCATCTCAAAAATGCCCAACGCGTCTAAAGAAGTTTTCCCTTAAAAAAAAACAAGTCTATAAATCTCGTTGAAAGTCAAGACTCAAAAGATGTTAAACTATCAACGACATTATTTGTGGCAGACTATGTAAACGTCCTTAGGTATTGGTGAGATTCAACCGTTATTTGACATTCATACATAAGTAATGTCACCCACATTATGTCCTTATACTAATGTTTGTTTTATAAGATTCACCGTTGATTGTGATTCTAGTGTTTCTTAATAGAATTTGATAGATAAATTGAAGCAGATAATAATATAGACATTATGAGAAAACAAGTCGGCAACATTGCGCTTGCGTCGGATTTCATCAAAAATGCTAAAGAGAAGTGGTTGTAAAAGCAGACGATAGTGCTGTCTTTTACTAGGACATACAAATATAATGTTGGGTTTGCCTTTGATGCTTGTAAAATTTAGATTAATTCATAAATTGAGGTCGATTTTGAAATCACATGATTTTAGTTCCCGATTTTCTCGTTTGCATTTTAATTAAGCTAGACTACATTAAACAAAGAACTGTTTTTTTTTTGTTCTACTGGTCTTAATTAATGCAGTTATAATTAAGAGGATTTAATAACGCAAGTAATTTAAGATGGAGTGTTTACTGAGTAAATAATTAATGAATTACTAAACTTATTGATAAATTATTTAAATAAAAATATTTGAAAACGACAACGAGTTTATATCTCTACTAACCATGAACGACAGAAACGTAATTGTTTATATGCTTCTGTCGTTCAAGGTTACTAGAGTGATATAAACTCGTTTTTTTTTCCAAATGATAATATGTATTAGGTATAATAATATTAGGAACGCGGAAGATTTGTAAACTATGCAAGTGGGACATTCTCATTTGCAGTCGTGGACCGTAGAAAACTCCGGAGAATTATGCTGAACATCATTTGATAAACTTCTGAAATTCTCTCCTCCATCCTCTCAACGAGCAAGTAAAATAAATAAATACAACTCCACATCTGTTTCCGTACATTCACATAAATCACATAAGTATTTACAATTAGTTTCCACAATAACAGTTACAGCGTGACAAACACGCGATGTATTATCACGCTATGTGTTATAGTGTGCAATTGTCTGTAATCTTCTGCAGTCCTGCCAGAGCTGTGATAGCAATGTTTGACAATTATTTTTGGATATAGATAACGGAAGATGTTTTGTTATGGATATTATTTGCGCATTCTAAAATGTTTGGTTAGTTATTTTAGAGGCCAAGAGTTATTTCTTCTTTTCAAGATTGCTAAGATGAATTTTCTTTAAGGATTGGTTTCAAACAGTGATATCCAACATAATATAGATATAGTCGCAAGCAGATTCTTCTGTGATCTCATTAGCTTTGATGCATCAGGCTAAGCTGGAAACCAGTCCCTACATACAAAGCCGCGACGCCGTTTTAAGATACGTAATTAATTAGCTTTGACATTTTTTTAAGATACTTGATTATGCTTTTAAATTCGTAATTTCTAATGAAATGTATTATTTTCTTTGCAGAAAGAATCTCGCACAGACGTGCAGTTCCACCTGGCAGCGCTGCGAGGAGACTGCGACAGACTACGTCAGCTGCTCGACACCGGGAAGGTTCACATCGACTCAAGGGATAGGGTAAGAAAATAATCCTACTAATAACATAACATCATGACTTCTTTCCCTGAAGGGTTCTGCAGAGGTGTACCTATAATACACACACATGTTACAGAGGGCGGGCCTATTGCCATGAACCGGGCACAAATCCAGACTCCGGGCTGCTACTGAGAAATTCCTACTAACTAATAAAACGTGTTTTTTATAAAAAAAATTGTCCACATTGTTACATACATAAAACATTGTCAAAGTATCACGTCTTCGCCTAGGAATTTCCTTCACGGAATAGCATTTTGTATTTGCATATCCCTCGAGAAAGGAGAACTACCTGATATAGGTGACGAAAGTGTTTCAGCTCTTCATGTTAGTGTAATATTTATAACTTCGTAACGCAAGTGTTTCATTATGGGTTGGCATTAAATATTAATTTCTGACTGACGAGGTCAAGCTTTGAAAAACAGAGCCATGTCATGTCAATATGCCAATGACTTCCCAATAATTCAAGCGTTGATATTAGATCAAATAAACACATATATTATATATAAACGTGTCATAATATTATTCAATGTGCCAAATGGTCAAATCGTCACCGTCGCCACGGCTGACACTTGACTGGACATAAATCTAAGATATTGATGTCAATATAGGACATATCGATTTCAATGTAGGTATTATATTAGGTGAATGTCAAATGAGGCCAAACATTCGATTGCTACGAGTATACTCAGCACGTCGTTGCTAAGATAAGCCCTAATTGCCAAAATTAATCTTATGTGTACATTTTATCGTACCTACTAAATAATTATTACAAAATCGTTTCATTTCACATTTTTTCGTCAACTATGGAGTCTGAAAAAAACGCCAAACTATTTGAAATGCTCCATTTTCGCTTTTACGTAACACTAAAATGACGAAAACGTGACGATAAACCTCATTTTCGAGATCATTCACCAAGATTAGCGGTGTCACTAGCAAAATTGATGACTCGACGGAGTTCAAAGTGTCACGCTTTGCCTATAAAATGCGTTGATGACCCCTAACGTCCTCCAATCCCCCTTGAGAAACAAAGAAAGACGGATGGGGTGTTACGTAACCCCAGGAGCTGAAAAAAGGTTTTTTTAGGCAGCGGAATAAATCAATGGCCTAGAGATAACGAAGATCTAAATTTATTAGACCGTGTATTGTTTTTCGAAGATTATTATATTGTTTTTTTAGGGTTCGTTTTCTAGAAGAAGCCAAGGGATATTAGTCTATATTCCACGGTGGTCATTCAACGCTGTGAATATTTTATAGTACATATTACGAAATGTGGCAGTCCATGAAGTGAACTTAACTGGGCCGTGGCAACTTACGTAACACTTATTCATAATATAGAAGTAGCCTTATCAAAGGCATGAAATTATAATAGCTGGGAAAGTAAAGGGAGCTTGTTGAGATTCCAATCTCTGAGACTTCACTTTTATCTGAACCGTGAGAATATTTCTTAAACTAATCTATCAAAACTAATTAAACTAGCAGTACAAAAGTAACTACGTTACTAGTTAACAACACAATAACTTTGTAATTAATTCATCAATTTCCTTTCATTGTACTAAAGAAATTCATTAATCAAAGCATAAACCACTACGCACTATGGTTCACTATACGGTAGGTAGGTATTCTAATGGTTTTATAGTAACGTAAAATTAGTGCCCCACTTTCGATCAATCTCTATTCTTTATGTTATGAGTGATATGAAATTCACATTACCACGCTCAAGTCATAAGCTGTACCGATCTATGTTTTGAAAAGTATTCTTAAATAAAATAAAGAAATACACTTCCGAATATAGGTCATCCGTTGGGCCCCATAAACTACGAAGAAAGGGCTTAGACCGTTTACATCTTTTAAGTTAAATCAGTGATGTTTATTTCGTAATTATTACAGATCAGGCTTCATTTATCACTACAAAATTGATGCTCATAAGATTCATAGTCACATAACTAATTGCAAAATGATTCCCCAGCGTTTGCTAATAACTTGGCCCACATTAAGGTCGTGAATTCATAATTAAGTTGCTACCTGTCATGTTTTGTTATAAACAGCGGTCCCTTTACGTCACTTCTACATTACAGCACGTAATACACGTTGGAACAACTTATGTTCCAACGTTGTGTTGTTGTTGTGGCCTGTGACCCAGCAGTGGGAACATTATAGGTCATTACAGGCCTCCTCTCTGTGAGAGGGAGTGGCCTGTAACCCACCACGCGGGCCTAATGCGGGCTGGTGGTGATGACGTAGATCTCTCCATAGTGTGCCTTATTAGACTAGTCTGTTTGTTGCCTACCACAAAGTCTACCCTTTCACAGTCCCCACAGTAGTTGGCCTAGCCCACGAATTAAAAGTCGCTTTGCAAACTATGAAGTCAATTACTCCTTTGTCCTAATAATATCTCTAGAAAATAGAATCTGAAATGGGGTAAACAAAAATTTAAGTCTCTATACCAATTGCTCACAAAGTAACTTGCTGAATTGTTCTCGAAAGATTCTGATTTTCTGAACTTCAGGGCATCGCTGTCATAGATAATTTCACTAAATAAACCGCGTCGCCTATAACTGGGACCCCTTGCTTACTTCGAGAATCCACAACAAAGCGTTAACTCCACATTATATTATAAACAGCTCCTCAGAGTTAAGTAAACGTGAAAATATAATAGATGTGAGAACACGCGTGTATTCGTAATAACGTGCGAATTGTGACCAAGTAATCCGAGTATTAAAGTTGTTTGTATGAGTTCCCACACTCATACAAACAACTTTAATGGCATTACAAGGCATTATGTGGACGAAATACATTTATGTAAAACTCAAGCCGTGCGCATCCTGGGATTTCTCATCGGCAAAACTGACGAACTTCCATACAAACTTTTCATCTCTTATTTAACCCCTTTCGGGGATGAATTATCAAAAATCCGTCCTTCTTGCTCAACTTCGTTATTCAGATTCAAATTGAAATATCTGGCCACACTTCATAGACGTGATGTGCTAATTTAATTTGCTGCATAAGGATCTCTTGTGCAAAATTTCATGCTTCCAGACCAAGCGGTTTAGGCTGTGCGTTCTGTCAGTGAATTGTTTAATTCAGATGAGATTTTTTTTTTTAAATGTATCTTGTTTCTTGTCTTTATCATGTTTGCTTGGAGATGGCTGTGCTGTTTTAGTGGAAAGGTAGATTCTAGTGAAAGAAACAAGGACGAAAGCCACCATCAACTATAAAAAAAAATGTCTGTCTCTTTGAACGCAACCTCAGTGGAGCAAAGCTGGCCTTCACATTATCCTTTGCTAGACTCTTGTGAGTTGCTTTTTCTAGTTGATCGTTCTTTAAGTTTCATTTTCTCAATTTAAACTAATCAACTACATTTATTTTTAGATTGTGATTGGAATTCAGCTTTTCTCGTTTCTACAATTTCTTTACAAATTAAGTAAGTGGAACGATTAATTATTCAATTAATTCGTGTTTACTTTTTCTCTCGCGGATTAACATAACTATGCATAAATCTACGTTACGTATATAGATAGCATGTTATATTCTCAAATTGTTATGTTAATCGTTCAGTAATTACAAACTGCAATTAGCATGGGCGTATGCTAAGGTCTGAAATACACATACTCTTCTGTAGTTATCATTTATTGGTTGGTTGGTTGGCAGTTACTGCCACTGAGTTGCCAGCAAATATCCGTAAACTAATCATTTGAATATATCGATTTTCTTTATTACATTTATAATCCAGTCCGTACGTCCAGTATGACTTCCTAGATAATGCTTTACTTTAAAGCAAATGCTTACGAAAAAAGCAAGCATAAAAAAAGCTTTTTTAATCAAGCGTGACTTTTCCATATTCCATAGTACATATTATGTGTATTCCCGGCCTAAAGTCGCGTGTACACTGGTTACAGTAAGCTAACCACATAGGAATGTAATGATGCTGAACGGACATGATTTATTGGCGGAAAGCGGTGTGCTCATGCCTTTTTATACAGGCAGAAAATGTAGCGCGGAGATAAGAGATAATGTTTTTGATAAGGATGTACTTAAGTGGTGTGATAGAAATCTGTGTTTTATTCAAATTACGCAGACACCGCATTTGAGAATAATATTAACACTGATTTCCATGAGATTTATTCTTTGAGACTTTAGAAGTAATTATTACTTATAGCATCTCCATTCTCAAGGCCAGGTGTTAATTAGGCTTATTAGGTAGGTAAGTCACTAAAAATCTACTTCGAGGTAACTCACTGAATTATGCTTCTGAAAGTAATGAACGAAAAGAAAGAAAAATTGTTTATTTGGGACACGTAACTACATGAAATATAAGTTCTTCTGCAAAGTTCACGGTTCCAGAGCCATTTACTTATTTCTAAAGTTAAATCCTCCAACTGTACTCTAGTCCACTAACATCACTTAACACTTTTAATGTGTATTTTTAATGTTAACTTTACGTAAGCGTGAAGCGGCACTATCCGTTAAACAGAGCACAGTTGACAGCTCGTTAGTTAACTACCGTTACTTGCCGTATAAACTGCGTTTAAAGTAAACAGCACTTTATAATTACACTTCACTTCAAGTAGGCACTTGTTAATCACTGAAAACAGAGCTTCAAATGGTTATTTAACATCACAGACATCTATTTCGGTGCTATACATTTCAAAATACTGATTTTGAGGTTATTGCTGAATTATACTAATAGGAATATCCTCACTACATTATA
This sequence comes from Omphaloscelis lunosa, assembly GCA_916610215.1. NCBI lineage: Eukaryota > Metazoa > Arthropoda > Insecta > Lepidoptera > Noctuidae > Omphaloscelis > Omphaloscelis lunosa. The sequence continues at coordinate 21,639,366 of OU744253.1, forward strand.
AACTTAACTTTATTTTGAATTGCCACAAACAAACCATGGATATGGTTTTGTAGGTTTTTTTAGTTTGAAGTACAGTAAGCGTTCAAAAGTGGATAGGCACATTAAGAGTCGTATTGCTGTGAACACACGGTATAGTCCGTACAACTGTATCTGTAAACAACACGGTACCTACACACACCACAGAGAACGCAGTTTTGCTCTTTACACACTGTCGTATCGTCAAGTAATCGCGCCGCACTGCACGAAACAAAAATATATTTCCGTCGCTTTTGTTAGACACGGTAACACACACTCATCATGCGCGTGACCTTGGCTAGTTTATGACATTGCTAAAATTCGAAGGAAACTTAAAAGTGCTGGTAGCAGAAGGCTTTAAGCTTTGAACTGAAATTCAAGCTGGCTTAGGTTCTGATCTCGTAAAGCGCAGCGCGGTTTTTTGCAAATATTATTATTTTTGTTTGCAATGATAATATTTTGAAAATATTGCTCTGTGCGTGTCTATAGTATTGTAATAATTTATGGAAGAAGGTCGTTAGTCAAACAGAAGCGTCAGTCTATTGCTTTGTGAGATTGCCTATGGACTTTTGGTCGGTACTGTACAAGACTGCTGTAAACTTTTTATAATTATAGAAACAACAACAACAAACAACTTTTTTACTTAGTTCGTGTTGTGGCAATCAGTCAATGTATACGACAAGTTTTTGCAGTGAAATAGCTGTACATTTCACGGACAAACGAATACGTCATTGCATTGAACAGTGATTAAACGTTGACATACAGTCTGTTGACAATATACATAATTAACTTGCTGCAATTAAGTCGTAAGTAATTCATTGTAATTTGTGATGCGACACAGCATGTAATTCGATAGACATTCCCATACATTTGTAAATATATATTTATTTATATTAATATTTTTTTATTAAGATATATTTTTGGACGATAACGCTGTCTGTCAAATCAGCGACACGCTAAACAGTTTTTTTTACAATTTAACTTTGTGTTCATGTTAGTGGTTTATTTTAGGAACTGAAAAACTTTTATAATTATTCTTCCTGCAATGGAATTAAGTAAATTAAATGAGGTCTTAGGAAGCTCCAGTTAATTGCCACACTACGATAGGATTTCCTAACCAAATTTCCAATGATTTTCTTGAAACAAATATACCTCAAGTTGGAAGCACAATTTAGTTCAAAATCGAAAATATAATATCAAAATATATACTGCCTAATACATTCTTATTACTGCCTATATTCGATATAATTTATAGTAAACTGTTATCATAGTCCATATTTGTAAACGAATTAACTCTATAAGTCAGCGGAAGTCTCCATTTTAGCCTAGTATTAAGATGGTTTTACACCGGCGAGGCGAGGCGTGGATGGAATGGGCGAGAATTGAAATTTGTATGGCAACATTTCTATCCACGATCGCGAGACGGCGCAGTATAGCTATGGACATCTTTCGGTGTAAAAGGGTAAGCGTGATTTCAATTCTCGCCCATCACATCCACGCCTCGCCTCGCCGGTATAAAACCACCTTAAAGAGCTGTGGCTATAATATGTTATAAAGTGTACCACAGAGAACGTGTGTAGATTATGATTAGCTACTAATATAAAATATTATCCTACAACTGTCATTCCTTGTCGAGAATGTATGCCAAGCTTTTACTACAAATCATTGTTTACTACTGAAAGTTGCTCTACTTGGGTTTAGCTCTTTAGCTAATAGATGTCTCCTAGTATGATTAGGTAGGAATATGTAGGTGAAATTACACCAATTTTCTTTGTTTTTCACGCAATAAAAACAAATTAGGTATTTGTAAAATAAAATAACAACAAGAGATTACGACATTAGTTGCATCGCACAATTGCTTACAATTTGGTCGGGCTACTGACGATTTTCAGATACTTGCCTAACAAAAAGTTGCGAATACCCACTGATTTGATGGAATGAATAAGCTTCTGTTACCTAATCGATGTTTTTTGCATTGTTTTTATACAGAGAGTCAAACTTCAAACAGTTTTTGTCGATCCCAATTTGGCGCCGACCGACGGCTTACTTTTTGCGGCGTTCACCCGATTTATAGCAAAAAGAGGTTAATGTTTTTAATGCGTGCACATCTCGGATTCTCTGCATTATGTATATTGTGTCCGATTCAATTCGGCGGGAAAGCGGGCCACAGATTCATGTTCCTTATTTGGCAAGTATAATTTCATATTTAGTAAATTCATCATGAGATTAAATCTTCTTACGGTTAGAAAGGAAGCTATGAATTTAATTTTGTTATGATTCCTAAGAAGCTAATTAAGTCTTATGTAGAGAACAGCCAATGAAATTAAGATTATAACTAACAAACAGGCACGTCACAAAAACTTATACTGACCTTACCTTACCTTACAACACAATAGAGCAGGACATCGTCTATCACAACAAAAATAAACAAAAAGCTTTAAAATCTACAGCATTTCAAACTTCCACTTTCCAAGTGCGAATTTAAATTAAATTTACAATTCACGTTCTTAAACTAAACTTGTAAAAAGTTTACGCTAACGTAAACTCTGGCTGTTCCATCAAAGCGACGTAAAACACAGCCGCCCTACATTCACGAATGGAGGCTTTTTATTCTGGTAAAAAGCGGCAAATGAAAGTTCCTAATGAGTTTTCTTTTACGGCGGAAAATGTGAAAAACGTTGGCAAGGCGTTTATTTGCATAGTCCGGTTAATATTATGAAAGTGTCGGAATGGTAACTATTCACGGTTTAGCACGAACGGAACGAGCGGTCATGTTCAATAGCTTACTTTATTTATTTTAGTACCACCGTCAACCTAGGAGGTTGGCGGCTGCTAAACCAGGCTATCCTGTGGATGCCTTAATAAATTAAGGCCTCCAGCCAGGGCATAAAACTTATTATAAACTAAGCAACTACACGCTAGGGCAGCCCTGTGGTGTACGGACCTCGGCTTAGGACGTCGCTGGGGCTGGCCAGTAAGGCAAAGGCTGGATCGGATTGTGCGTCAGCATGTATGTGCACTTGAGAGCAATAAAATCGCACACCCCTTGTAATTTGGTTTATTCATGATTTTTTTCTTAAATCTAAAGATATCACGTACAAATCATTAGGCAAAATTAAAGCATACAAGCTTAGCTTTACAAGGATACAAAATTAAAATCATTGACCTTAACGTAACTTACAAAAACCAACCGTACACCAAATTCCCCCGTTTGCGTTGTCTCTACTTGCACCCTTACCCGCATGTATAAAAAGGTCGGTTTTTTGGACTTTTAATCTCTTTCCGACCCTGATGACACAAAAACAGACGCCTCCCGTCATTCCGACCTCGCCGCCGAGGTCCATTGCGATCGCGACCGTGTCCCTGAGTAAATGATACTCCTCCCCGACCCTTGCTCGAAAACGAGGTGCCAGCAAGTTGTTGCCGCTGAGCACGTATTTTTAAACTACCCCGCATAATAATCATGATTCAAACCAATTTTGATCCAGCCTGTCCCTTCTTGCTGTCCTCCCCTCAGCGACGCCCTAAGCCGAGGTTCGTACCCCACAGGGGGTGCCCTTAGCGAGCGTTCGCCTAGTTTTAATTTAGCATAGTTTTTTGCTCCTGGCTGCAGGCTCTAAGTGTAGCAGCTTAAGGCACCCACAGGAAAGTCCGGTTAAGCAGCCAAGACCTTAGTGGTCAAAACTGTGAGTTGCCATTAAAAAAAAAAAGGATTTTTAATCAGTTGCATATCGAAGGTCAACGTGATAATATCTCTATTTATTTATTTATTTGGGACAAACAAACAGTAACACATTATATCTGCGCAAATAATATAAACAAAGATACTATATAAATGTGAAACTCACACCGTTACCCACAGCCTATACTGCCACAGCATATACTCTACTGGAAGCACACGGATTTATTGGAAAAATACGGATACCAAGCTCGCAGAATCCGCTCAAGTTAATGCTTTGCTCAAAGCAGGCCATAATCAAAGTGAAGTTGCTCGACAGTTAAATTTGAGCCGCTACTCTGTTCGTCGTGTATACCAGAGGTTCCAAGAGACCGGTGGCTACATTCGGCGACCAGGATCTGGCCGGCGACGCAGAACATCAGAGCATGATGACCGCTTTCTTGTGACAAGGTCTTTGAGAAATCGGCAGCTGAACGCGGTTAAACTGGGACAACAGCTTCGAGAAGTTCGCAATGTCAGTATAAGTCGGTGGACAGTTAGAACAAGACCGGGTGAAGCAGAACTGACTTCACATCGCCCAGCAAATGGTCCCAAATTGACCACAGCTCACCAACAAGCCCGGCTACAATTGGCCAGGAAAAACTTAAATTGGACGTATGACCAATGGCGGGCTGTTATGTTCTCTCCTAATCCTATCGACCGTAATAATTACTTTTCAAATCTACTCTAAATAAGTAATTTCAACATAATAAACTATCTACTTACCCCAAATACCTCATTACAACGTACTTTACTTTCACATTCACTAAACTCAAAACACAAAAAACAAACACAATCACAATAATCACTGTTCTATAACTACAAACAAATAGTACTACTACTAGTAATGATAAGTTAATGAATTCAATTAATACTGAGCGAACAAAATACAAATTCATATGGTTCTAATGCTATTACGTCAAAAAACCACCACACATTGTCAATCGAATGATGAAATGTTTACGAACTCCCAGCCGAACGCATTACGAAATTCTACGAAAACAACCGAATCAAATGCGTGTGACAGAAGAGTTGGTGCAATAGCAATCATTCCTTTTCACTCCCGCGCGCGCGTTTTCTACTACTATCCCTATCGTAACTTGGTGAAGATCGGCCCGGCTGCTAAGAAACCGCGGTGTCAGGTGTGTCAAAACCGAAGTGACGTCATGATGGACTTTAGCTAAAGAAATTGAATTCACGATAAGCTGGACGCGCCTACGAGTCATTTTAGTGCAAAGGGTTTTGTTGTTGGGATATTAAGACAAAAAATTTAATGTATGTATGCGTTTTGTAATGTTTTAATTGTATGGTGTATCAAATACTTATAGTTTGATTATTCAATGACAAATTGACAATAGAGTGGTTGTGTTCCGAATTTCCGAAGGGAAGCCGGTAGGAATCGAGTTGTTCTCAGCCGCCGCCCTGGAATGTACATTTTTCCACCATAGATTTTTGATTATCCGTTGGCTGAGAAAAACACCACCATTCTTATTACCTAGCTGATAGTAAAACTAATCTAATAAGCAGTACAGGAAGACACTCTTTCCCGGCCCTTCTAGACAAGACCCTTAAAAATAACTTTTACCACCACAATCCACGAGTGGCCTACTTATTTACTTAGAACAATACTACCTATATTGAAATCTTGCCCGTATTCCTTAGCCATAGACTGTACTCAATTTTTCGTCGTTCGTCCTCAGGATGGCACGACGCCGCTCATTCTGTCAGCTGCGATGGGTCACACGGAGTGCGTGCGCGAGCTGCTGGCGCAGGGCGCCGACCCGGCCTGCAGCAGAACAGTAAATATGACCTAAGTTATTGATACTATTTCTTGATTGCTCCATAGATTTGTTATGACTTTGTCTACGTTACAGGTGTTAGAGTAGTCTTCAATAATTATAGACGTAAGTAAAACTGTGCCGTAATACCATAGGTTTTATTTTACACAGGTAATCTTAGGTCTACTAACCACAGCCGTAGTTAATTGATTCAACTCAACTTCTCCATTAAAACAGAATCGAAGGACCAAGTGTGTTATCGACGGCGAAGTGACAAGAAATTCTAACTGCCGAAGTAAAAAATTTACATGGCGCAAAGTGAAAAAAAAAGTTAAGTAATCGAAGTGCCAATAATGGTAATGCCATAGACACGGTGGTTTAGTTAGAAGGTATTTCTACATTTTGATTTATGCTGTTGCAGTACTTGCAATACAAATTAATTTTAGCAGAACATGCGAATTTGACCTCGAAATACAAAACCATAAAAAGTGAATTTCGCGAAAAATTACAGAGAGAGTTCTTGTCACTTCGTTGTCGTTATGATTCTCAGAACAATTACAAATTCCTTAATCACACTGGTCCTTGGCGGACAGCATTGTTCAATAAGGACCTGTGACAACGTCAGATCGGAAGATGATTCTCCAATCATCTCCAGTTTTCAGATAATCTAGTTGTATCTCCTTGCAACTTTTAACAATTAGAACTTCTGAAATCTTCAGCTATCGGTGAAGATTATTTACTTAATTGTATAACACTAGTTCTTATAACACCGTCACTTCGGATCTTTCAGACAGGAACGAGCGCGCTGTTCTTCGCAGCGCAGGGCGGGTTCCTCGATATCGCGCGACTACTGCTCGACTCGGGAGCTGCCATCGACGCGCCTAGCATGGTACCTACGAACACTTTCTGCACATCAACCCCCATCATTTCATGTTGCTGCCCTGGCCTATGTCTTCTTCCATTCTGTGAGCCGTCCCACTATCAATCATTGCCTTTTCTTTCATATCATTCCTCAAACAATCCATTCATCTTTTCTTTGGCCTTCCTCTCCCTCACCATCCATCAACATTTATATTCATCACTCTTTTAGTCACATACGCTTCAACTCACCTCACCTCATCACTTGCCCACAACAATCCAGACGATTTCCCTTTTCAACTTTTGTACGCCATTTTAAAATTTCCTCTTATATACCGTACAAATTTCTTACTACATCCATTCTCGACACCCCCGATCATTTATAATAATAATAAATAATTTATTTTTCAGACATAGTCCATAAAATTATTTACTACTAATTAAATGTTTTAGTTTAGAAGAACAACGCGGTCACACAGACAGACCCGAAAACCGAATTTAATTTAAATGTATAGATATAGCAGCTGCATCCGGTTAGTCGACCAACATAGTTGGAAAAAGGCTAGGGAAATGATGGGATATAGAAGTCTATGTTGTCCAACTGCAGCACAAAAGCTCCCTCCTCTTTCCACTTTTCCCGGTCGACTGCGATCATGCCGTTAGTTTTGCGAAATTCTTTGCTATGAAAGTTGTGTCTACATAGGTTATGTGGTGGTTTCAGGACGGTGGCACGCCATTGTTCGTGGCGTGCCAGTGCGGTCACTTGCCGGTCGTCGACGAGCTCATCCGCAGGGGAGCCGACGTCAACTCTTCTATGAAGGTAAGCTGTCATAACAGAAGGTCAATTTCAGTAATTAAAAAAGTTCAAAATCCAGTCGGCAATCAATGTCAAAAATTTAATCTTTAACAAATTGAGACAGATTAATGCAAACGTTCTTAAAAATATACTCTGCATTGAATCCTTTAAAAAAATATGAGGTCACTCTGCTGTAGGTAAGAAGATGTAATATTTGTATGGTTGAGGATGATCACATTGTTTTAGTCCTTCTAGGCAGAGAATGTACAAAAGATTTGCAAACCCAAAAAAAATCTGGCTAGTTCGTTTCGTCACTTTGTGTAATAGTGCTGCCATCTCTCGATTGTTGAAGGGACTCAGGCCGAGATCTATGAACGTGATATTTTAGCACGAACTTTGGCTACCTTCACATTATTCCTGTGACTATTGCACAACTGTCAAACTACAAGTGCAAGACTACGGGAACATGATTAAGGCAAAGCACGCCATAAGTAACGCTTATAGATGTCGACCTTGGAGTCTTGGTAGTGACCACAGGCAGTGACAGGCTTGCATCATATTTGGAGAAGTCGCCAATTGTTAGTTTACCCCTCAAGTTTTCTAATTACACACCTAAAATAATCTCCCCTTTCATTCCAGGACAAAGCGACCCCTCTCTTCATAGCCGCACAGAATGGTCATGAAGAAGTGTGTCGCGCCCTCGTCACGGCGGGAGCTAAAGTAGACGGCGCGCGCGCAGACCGCGCCACGCCGCTGTGGATCGCGGCGCAGTGCGGGCACGAGCACGTCGCGCGCCTGCTGCTCGCGGCCGGCGCGCACGTCGATCACGTGCGGCAGGTAGGCACACTGTATGGGACACGTCGGAATAGGCTGAAATTACAGCGCAAACGCCACTTACTACGACGTGTGATAGAGAGGAAAGAAAGAAAATACGTTTATTAGAGCCTAAAATGACACATAACATTTTTAAAACATCAATAATGCCTCAAATCCGCGCAAAACGGCCGACGAGTATCGGGATAAACTTTGTGAGAATAGCTCGTATAATGGTTTAAATGCTAGTAAGTCTGGATGCAAGGCTCAAGCTGGTATGTGACAAGAAGGTGAACTGCACGCCTGTGCACTCAGAATTTCACCCCAAGTTGTTTTTAAATATGAAAAGCTAAATAAAATGGAACGTAAAATCGTATTATAGCACAATTCTAACTGGGTCCACTATAGAACAAAAATGTATATAGCACTATTATTTTCAGGATGGCGCTACACCGTTGTTCAAAGCTGCACACAAAGGCCACGCTGCTGTGGTAGTAGAATTGCTCAAATTTAAACCAAACCTGGGTTTGCTTCCTGTAAGGACATTATTTTTACTTTATTCACCTACAGCGACACCTAGTTTGTAATTTGATGAAACTTGACATTACCAACGTCGCTTATTCTATTCACCGCTAGATGGCGTTGTAACAAGCTTGCTCAAACTCTATTATTTACTAGATGGCGCTGTTTTATACTTTTAATCACTGATTGCTCCTGTACCTATTCAACAGACATTCATGTGGTATCGTATTTCTGTGGATACTACCTAGATTAAAGTCTGTGTTTCATGTATTCTTCTAATAATACGTCGTCCCCTACAGAACGGGCAGTCGGCCCTGCACGGCGCGGCCATGTTCGGCCAGCTGGCGTGCGTGCGCCTGCTGGCGCGCCGCTCGCCGCTGGCGCTGCGCAACTCGGGCGGCCTGTCGCCGCAGCTCGCGGCCGCGGCGGCGCGCAAGCACGACGTGGTCGCGTACCTGAGGAGGCTGGAGCAGGAGCTGCATACTTGATAGTGTGACTGTGTTCTTGTATGTAGGAGTCCGTTGTTTGGGTGGTGTCTGTATGAATGGTGCAATCCAATCCTCACGATGCAAGTTTCTTGTCTGTGACATAGTTAGAAATTTTATTTGTCAATTGTCATAAAAGTTACACACTTGCATTCATTGCATATTATTTATAATTAAATTATATTTTATGAATGAATAACTCTGTTGTAAATGGCGGCACCCAACTAACAGACTATGCATTTGTTATAAATCTTACGTGGTAATCGATCTGCATACAATCTCATATTCCTAACTATGGTTACTAACGACTATTTTGTGTGATGTACTTGCAGCCATACCTGTATAGCTTTACCCACTCGCCTTACGCAATACCTCACTCAATACTGAATATATATTGACGCTATGTAAACGTTAGCAATAGTCTCAAAACAAAACTACATTTAATTATATAAAATTGTATGTAATAGAATTAATTACAACTATGGCGCAATCAAACATAAGCTTATATTGGTTACTTGGCGTATTTGTTTAAGTTTTATTACTACATTTTATAAGTTCTACCCTAAATGAAGACATGGTATTCGTCTACTCATGACACGTCAGAGATTACCTGTTGCTACCGTTTAAAAAATTGAGTTTATCGTTGGTGCTGATTTAGTAAATAAGCAAAATGTAAACCTGTTTTAATTTTACACTAGTCAACTTTGTCGCGGTCATGTCAGTGAGAATCGAAATACTTAATTTAGATAACTCCATTACTAGAAATCCATGAAGATTCTAAATAAAATTTATTTTACACCAGTAAGGTCTTGGCTGCTTAGCCGGACTTTTCCTGTGGGTGCCTTAAGCTACATTTGGAGCCTTACATTTGGAGCCTCCAGCCAGGAGCAAGTAAACTATTCTAAATTAAAATTAAGTGAATGCTCGCTAGGGGCACCCCCTGTGGGGTACGAGCCTCGGCTTAGGGCGTCGCTGGGGAGGACAGGCTGAATTAAAATTGGATTATCATCATGATTATTAGGCGAGGTATTTAAAGCTACATACTCAGCTGGAACAACTGCTGGCACCTCGTTTTATAGCAAGGGACGGGGAGGAGTGTCATTTTCTCGGGGACGCAGTCGCGATCTCAAAGGATCTCAGCGGCGAAGTAAGAATGACGGGAGGCGTCTGTGTTTGTGCACTGTACTGGTGGCCCTATTCTTCTCCTGGAGGAGTGTAATGGGGTCATCTAGGTCGGAAAGGAATAAATTTTCAAGTCCTACAAGAATTTATACAGATAGTGCGATCCACGAAGACGCGCCCCACTCCGCGATTACTGTACTGTAAGCTGTACCTTAGTACGGAGCGGAGCGGAGTGGGGCGCGTCTTCGTGGAATCTATAAATGAATCTAAAGTAAAACTGTTAATGACCGCGATTCATCTTAATCACTGTAGCTTAGAGTCGAAAAAAAAATGTATTTTTCATACAATCACATACACAACTAGTTGATAGCATAACTGTTGTATTGTTGTAGCATAGGTTAAGCGAAGTATTTATTTAATTATTTGTATCATACGACACGACTTGTATTGTAGTCATCGCTCAATTTGTATTTTAAATTGTATCAAAGTTTTGGGCGATATCTCAGTATAGAATCTCATGAAGTATTCTGATTGATTTTTAATTACACACAGCAATTCAATTGCTTGTTAAATCCAATAAATAGACACAATAAATGTCAGTGTCCAAACATGTGAGATCTTAAGATATTGCTTCCAGTTGTTGCATTCAACGGGCAATTTAATATTTCATTAAGATGTAAGATGATACATTCATCTTGGTATATGGACAGAAATCATTTTTAATGTAGGTGAAATCTGTCTAAAATTGGACAATATTCTAGATTTTTACTTACAATCTTATTTTTGCCAATAGTAGTTCCTGTAGCAACAACATAATTCCATATAATGGTCAATTATTTACATTAAAAGGTTTTAGGGTTACTCCACTCCACCAAATAAACAATTATTTAACTTAGTTAATAAACATTGTATTAATACACAGCATAATGTGTCGGTTTATATATAAGTTTCAACATTGTTGTTATGTTATATGAACAGTACAATTGTTTTTTTTAATACACATTTTACTTACAAAATAGTGTTTTTATTCATTGTTACGAGACAATTTTTTTATTATTGCATGGATATATTACTAAAACAAGTATGGAATGGTCAGTTTTATTATTGCTCGTAAAAATAATTACATTATTAATAAAATTAATCCTGCTACCTGCAGGATGGTCAGACAATATTTAAGTGTTCGTGTAATATAACTGAATTTATCACAGAAAGGGAAATACAGGTCATAGAAATCATTGTTCAGTCATCCACAAATTCTACACATAATAATAATAAATTCATCATATTCATAATAACTACAGAAACAAACCAAGTAAAATACACATTAGTGATTTTACCTTCCCAATGGTTCTATAATAATTCTAGCCACCCCAACCTTATCAACTAAGCCTTCCACTAACAGTTTATCTGGACGTGTTCTCGCACTGTTGCAACATGTCTTGCGCCGCGACGCACAGATGCTGCGCGGTCGGTCGCATGGCCGGCATGCTCTCTGTGCAGCAGTAGAACAGGGCCAGCGGGTGTGAGTACTGCTTCTCTGAGATGTTCACTGGTACTAAGGGTCTGGTGCCTAGGAAAAGAAATTTTAATGCATTTATTTTGTGAACATAGGTTAAATACAAGATATTAAATTAGGTACGGAAGTTACACCGAATCTATCCATGTCCTGCTTATAGGTATACTAGCTTTTGCCCGCGGCTTCGCCCGCATGGATGTTGGAAAATATACCTCGGGAACGTACTACTGGGCAGTACCGAGATTACATACCTAATAGTCCAGGAAAAAGTTATTGACTCCTACCACTGCGCTCCAACAATAATTATTTTGCCACGCGTAATTTTGAATCTGTGATCTTTTGAACCATTCATTTAAATTATATGATGTCAAGGCATATTTTAATCTCAATTAAATGCCCAATTTAAATAACATATTTTATTGGATAAAGATTAATATGATACCGGTCAATATAGCTTCGGAAATAACAATGGATTTTTTATCAAATTCTGAAAGATAAAAATGGTTACTGTGGGTCATCCTTAGAAGATACAGACATAAATGCCATAGCGAACTTTTTTGTTAAACTTTTGAAGATCTTCAATCCTGTAGGTAGAACATAGTAACGGTTTACGCGGCGCACGCAGCTCCCAGTCGGCATGATTTTTTCCGACATCTTCGACAATAATCGTCATATTTTAGCCAATGTACACAAAACCTTAATGAATTTATACACTAAAACCTTCCGCAAGAATCAGTCCATCTATTGGTGAAAACCTTTTGAAAATCCGTTCGGTAGTTTTTGAGTTTATCGCGTTCAGACAGACAGACGCGGCAGGGGACTTTGTTTTAAGTAAGGTAAATTGTTACCACGTGCTATTCTTAAATGATTAATTAAGAATTAAAGTATGAATATATCGGAGTTGATGGTCAACAGAAGAGACTGCATAACTATGTAGTCTCTTCTGTTGACCATCAACTGCTGCTAAGTAGCAGGCTGGGCGGTGACAGTGATAAATGCAGCTCAACTATTTAGTTCAAATAAAAATCTTAAACAGTAATACACAAAAATGATGATGATCAATGCATATTGCTAATTGACATTTTACACACAGAGCTTTTTGTTTTGTATGTACTATTAGCTACACCTATACCCAACCCTTCAGAGAAATAGTCGTGATGTTATGTTACGAAACTTCTAAAATTTTGATGAGTAAATCTGCTACCAAATTATCTGTTGTGATTGATTGCTAAAAATAACCACAGATTCAACTATACTGGACTACTGTTCTTAAACTCACCATATCTATCATTAAAGTAATCCCCAATACTGTCAACACTATCATCAAGGCACTGCATGCTGTCCTCCATGGAGTCATCATCAGTCTGTATGTGCGGAGGCATGAGAGCCATCATCTCCCACAGTGTGAGGCCCAGTGGCCATATGTCTGTCTTGCAGGATATCTCTCCACCATGGATCACTTCTGGAGCACTCCATGCTTCTGTACCTGGAATTTGAGATAGTAATTTGATGAGAAAAGAGATAATTCAGGGTCAAAAGTTACTCAATTTTCAAGTTTCAAGGTAAAAACATTTTTTTGCTCTGACAATAGCTTCCAATAGGCCTGAAATCTCTCCCAAAGTATTTTATTTTCCAATAAGTAAGTAGTTGTTTACTTTTAAAATTCAACCTCAAAGCATTTATTTCAATAATACAGACAATTTTGAATTGTCAAGAAGTCAGAAAGATGAAGCTAGTTGCCCATTCGAAAGTGGGTAGGTTCCTAAAGAGAAGACCAAGCAAGAAACTACGATCACTCCCAATCTAAATATTGACCCTTTTTAAGACATGAATAATTCAAAACATTCAATTGATTATGAATATTTTAAATTATGATTAGAGAAATTAATACAATTCTATTTTGATTTCATAATTACATAGAAGCAGAAAGTTATACTAAACAGTTAAAGTATGTTGACATATGAAAGTGAAGTTATTTCTAACTGAACAATGAGAATCATTTGAAAAATAAAGATTAATGACTGAATATCAGGTGCATGTGTTTTTATTACTACCTACTATACTAGTCTAATATTATCTTTATAAAATAACCAAGCACTTCTAAGCCACTATATCTATGAGAATAAAATTATGAAGAATTTAACATCCACATAATGCACACACATACCCAACATATCTCTTCTACTGACCCTAGCAATGCTATACTGTTTAACTGCTAGGCAGAAACCTCCTTCCATTCCTTTCCTATCTATTGTCATCTTGGGTGTTCTCTTTCCAATTTAAAGAAAAGACCCAATCGTCAAAAAATACTTACTGGTTACTGTCAGCCTGCTTCATCCCAGACTTACAGCTATTTCAATATAGGTAAAAAAAATATTTTAATGCTTACCAAAATACACAGCATTCCCCGTCTTCTTATCGAACACACCATTCTCATCAAGTGGTAAAGTGACTCCGAAGTCGCACAACTTGCAGATCACAAAGTCTCCATTCACGAGGATGTTGTAGGATTTCATGTCACCGTGCAGGATTTGCATCTTTGTGTGAAGGTACTCCAAGGCACTGGCTATGTCTGATGCTACCTTTAACATGGATTGAGTGGTTTTTAGTAAGTTCAAGTTAGTTTATGGTTATAGCATTGAAAAAGGTACTTCTTGTTATATAATTCCTAAATGGGCTCAGCTAGTATGTTTTAACCTGAATCTGCAGTTGTAGCCCAGGAAATTCAAATTCTCTTATGTTTCTAGCAATCTGCAGGTCAGCGTCATACAACCTCACACTTGATCAAAATATGGTTTGTGACTATTAACAGACATATATTTAACAGAGTTATAATCATTAGAATCATTAATGCATCTCTCTAAGTAGGATTTGCTCCATAAGAATATTTGTGTAATAAATTTGTTCTTATGAAACAAATCTAACTTAGAGAGATGTAATAATATTACCGCGAGCTACAACTGCAGATCCACCTTAAAGTAACAACAGTAGTTTATTATAACATTAAAGTCAAGGTACAATTATAAAAATTAAATGTGCCCAAAACAAGCTGGGTAAACATGAATATCATGTTATGGCTAGTCTTAGATAACTTGTTTGTGCATATAGGGGTCAGTGGGTCGTCTTAGGGGCGGATTTTATCTATGAAATTCACGAGTTTGCAGGTGCAATTAAAATAAAGGGCTACAATATTATGATCTAAATGAGTAACTTCAAAAACTTTTAACTTGTATAATGACTTACTTTCAATATTTGCTTTGGTAAGAATGGTTCACCGTCATCTTCAATTCTTTTTTCAATCATATCACCAAGTGACAGGTCACAGGCCTCCATCCCTAAATACAGGATCTTCGCCTTGCTGAACGCGCGAAAACCGACGATGTTAGGGTGTGACATGCGCCGCAGAAGATCTGCTTCAGCTTGTATACGGTCGGTGTATACTTTGTTCGGTTTCACACGTTTGTTCAGCATTTTGAGAGCCCATGGTGAACGAATTTGTCCCGCACGAGGGGATCTTAGTAGCTGCATCACACTTACACCTAGAAATGACAAATAAACAAGGTTTTAGCATAGGTTTTAACGACGCGAAGAAGCAACGTATAAAATACGTTTTTTTACCTGTTCCATAGCCAAGTCTGTTTAAAAACGGTGAAGGAGGTATTGTGATTTTTTCGTTAATATCCAGGGTTTTGTTTTTGATAGGCGTCTTGAACTCAGTCATGTTTAATCTTTATTTCATTTGTAGCAATCTCAATGCGTTACGAACAACGTTGTTACGTTAATTTTTCAAACGCTTGTTTTGTTTTGAATTTCAAATTTATTAAGTGACTTATCAGCAGTACTACCAACTTAGCAAAAGACGACAAAATCATGCATGACAAAATATTATTGCTATCTCTTTTAAAATGTATGATAAAGAAAAAGATAAACCGAAACTATTATGCTAAAGAATCTTTTTTTTTTTACTGATAAATAGTATGGAATGCAATATAAATTCGTCCAGAAACTCAACTTGATTGAATTTGATTGAATTTGATACTGATATTTTCGTTCGGAATTAATTTTACTTATTTACTTAGACATTTAATAAGTATGGACTGGAAATACCTACAAAAAAAAGGTGCATACCTACAACTCAAAATGTCGCATAAAATGGCTGCCAATGCTAGGGTTGTGTCATTCAGGGAACATGGTGTTACTATTTCGAGTATCGATACTAGTACGTAATAGTATAACGAATCTTACTAGATATCACGGTTGAATCATATTTAAAAAAATATTAGCTAATAGTCCGTTGTAACAGAAAAAAACGAGTATTGACAATTTATCACTTCTCAAACAATTTTCCGCATAATTATAATTTCATTTATAGAATTATTACTTAGCAAATAAAGTTTTCACAAATATTTGTAACGCAAACCTAATGTTTGGCAAGTGAACGTTTAAACAAAGCCAAATATTTAGTATCGAGTGAGCATGCAAGTCTTATGCCTGTTTTCACCTTCACTAAGTGACACTTAAATGAATCCCTAATAAAAGTTCACTGTTGGATTTTCAACGGTAGACTCAGCGCTGAGATTTGAAAAACAGTGCAGTTTTATTTAGGTATTCATTTAAGTGTCACTTAGCTGTCGGTGAAAACGGGCATTAGTGAATTAAATTTTTAACAATTTTATCATAAATGAACATTCGGAATAATACACATCCTTACATATTATAAAACAAAGTACACCGCCGCGTCTGTCTGTTTTTCTGTCTGTCTGAACGCGAAAAATTCAAAACAACTAAACGGATTTTCAATCAATTTTCACTAATGGACGGAGTGATTCATGCGGAAGGTTTTAGTGTATAATTCTTTAAAGTTTTGTGTAAATTGGCTGAAATTTGACGATTATTGTTGAAGATGTCGGATAAAATCATGCGGACTGGGATCTTTATTAGCGTGAGCCGCGGAAATCATAAAAGTTACATAAAATGTATGTACTACAGTATTGTTCATCTTAAAAACTTCAACAAAAAAATCGTATACACTACATATAACTCTGCGGAACGGTCTCTCGGTGCTATGAACCAAAGAGTACAGTTTGCTGTAAACCACGGGCCGGACCTAGCAATATCATTTCAGCGCAGCGAAGGAACTAGTATCAGAAACTATTACGGAAACGGTACAACACTATTCCACCATGACATATCATTGTAAACAAACGAATGAAATTATGAAATAATATAAAGGTCTGTTGGACGGAAATAAACCCATATATTAAAATTTAAGCCGCATTTAATGATCACCTAGCATTTTTTTCATCGAAAGTTTATCACTTTATGTACTATTGCATGAAAACCGGCTACTAACCTGTGCAAAAATAATTGAGGTTGATTTTCCTTCTTTCTTGCACCACACTTCACAATACAACACACAGGCATGTTGAATTGGTGTTTTCCAACGTATACATATAGTTTTAAAGGAAAACTCCACGTAATTTTCTCACAAATCTCAATAAAACAAAAAGTAAACAATCACTTGACAGCAGAACTACCATGAACTTGTCGCATATTATGGCGGATATGGCACTTACCTACAACTGTTACTACGTCTCAACAAAATGTTGCCATTATGAGGAACAACCGAAATATTGTTGTCTCTTTTATCAAATACGATTACCACATTAGAAAGAGTGAAATAACACGATATTTCACATTCTAGTTCGTTTTTCATCCATATTTGTATAAGCAAACTTATGTATAGAATATCGCGGCGCCTCCGTGTTTTTACTATCTCAATGCTTATTTACGATAGAAATCTGTGTATTGAAAGCTGGCTGAGAGTTAAAAAGAGCGGCAAAGGACCATGGGGGTAAGACCGCCAAAAAATAACCATTTTGATGAATGACTCGGAGTCCGGCATTTTATTTTAGAAATATACAATTATACTATCATATTTTATTGTTTTCCTAGCAAAAAGTATCATTTTTACTTGTTATTAATACACAAACTTCTGTAAAACTACTTATTTGTATTTAATTATGTAGTTTTTACTACGATACTACAAATTTCTCTAGAACAAATTAAAGTGTCCCAAATGATCCCCCATAATAGTTGGAATTAATTTAATAAGTTTCAGTTTATTCCTCCAGCGATAATAATATGTTTTCTAAAGAATCACCAATGTTAGGCAATGTTTAATAATTTTACGAAAATGTAGCTTTTAAAATATTAATTGTTTTCGTATTTTAACATCGCGTCCGAGTATTTTAAGCTTTTATGTTACTGATTTAAGTTACCGCAATTTTTACAATCATAGTAAGAGCAGTACGAATATTTTTTATTATTGGCAACTCCAGAATCTAACTTGTCTATGGTATGTCACGTACTTGTTGGCCATTGGTGAGTTGTTATGTCAGTTAGTTTGGCCCACTTCGAGTTTTTTTTTCGTACAAAAAAAAGTTTTAACTGTGTTTAAGGTAAGTTTGTATCCTATTCTTTAAATCGAATGATTATTTAGTAAATTTCATGTTTAAATAAGAGTTCTAAGCAATAAACGCTGTTAATTATTCATCATAGTGCCCTAGATTCGAGCATCTTTGGAAAAGAGGTTAGGTTTTAAGTTACTTTTATGATACTTTTATGTTACTTGTTTTGTGTGTGTTCCAGGGTAGTGTGTGCGGAGAGAAATAATAGATGTTGTACGCTATATCAGTCTTTACTAGAGTTGATATTACAGGGTTGTATTTGCGGCGCGTGTATAGCGGATAGCGGTTTCGGGCGAACTGGCTTCGCCGGGCGCTGCGCATGCGAGGAATATAAAACGACTGCGTCAGCGCCCCTACACTTGTATTACCATTGTTGTTTATTTTTAAGCTACGTAACATAAAAGTGATGTAAAGCTTAGTGCACATTTGGAACTGAAGAACAAAGCGTTAATAAAATGATAAAATTATAACTTCATTTAATCTAAAAAGAAATGCTTTGTATTTGATATTCATTTAAATTCATTTAATCTAAAAAAAAAATGCTTTGTATTTAATATCATGAGTAATGTACTAAAAATTACTAATGAAGTCACATTTTTTTTTTGTGACAGATGCCTCTCACTCCAGCCCAAAAACAAAAAGATACCGCGAAAAACTGCAAAGAGAAAACCCAGAGAAATATGCACAAATGAAAAAGAAAACTGCGGAATGCGCTTTACGTTATTATAAAAAAAAATCTAGTAAATATACAGAACAGGATAAAGAAGAGAAAAGGCAAAAATGGCGAGATGAAAGAAAAAATCTAAAACAAGCTCATCATGATAAAGTAAGAACTGAACTGAGCAATGACCGTAAAAATGTTGAAGAAGAAAAAAATATGCTAAAAAGCTTCGCATGGAAAATCAAGAACTAAAATGAGAAATAATTACATTGCGCAAGAGATTCGAAGCATTACGAAAAAAACATTACCGGAAGTAAAAAAAAATTGTCGAATACAGAGGATACATACACGGTTAATTTCCTGAAGACAGTAAAAAACCCTTCACTGAAATTCGTTGTCACGAAGAAGAAGAAAGAAAAAAGAAACTTCCTTCTGTGTCGATTGTAAAACCTATAGAATTGGTTACACATCATGTCAAAAAAAAACTAATATCTGCTATGCGATAATTTTGACTCCACTTACTTTGAAGATAATATGTGATTGTTTTTTTTTTAATTTTGAATAATAGATAGAATGATTGATTGTTTGTTTTTATTTTGAATAATAGATAAAATAAATCTTTAAAAATAAACTGAGTTTTATTTAAGGCTCCGCGCTACTTCAATATATCTTACTCGCTCGCACTTCCACGTACCACGCACTATTGCTTGCTTTTTCTTAAAGTTGTCTACGCGCAAATCTATTTATTTTACGGCGAAAAAAAAAAAAGGAAATTCAGAAAAATAAATAACATAAGACCTGCTTTATAGTTAGTTGAGTTGGTATAAAAAGTTTCATTATCTAATTTTAAGTATTTTATGATTGGTTTATTGTTCAGTTTAGAGGTAACTTTGAGATTTTTTTCTATCGAGAAAATTTTAAGGAATCGTATTTTCGCCAAACATGAGCCCTAACATGAATCCTCAACTTTACCATATATTTATTTCAAAATTAATGCTGCAGTATTTTCGGCGTATCAGAGGATTCTGCTAAGCCATTTGAGGTTGTATAGGCTCTTAAGTTAGTTTAAAAAAATAGAACAAATTAAATTTTGTGAAACAAATATTTTCTTATATTGTAGATATGCCCTTAAAAAATTTATGTTACTTTTAAGTGACCCGGTAACTTATACTTTTATGTTACATGAGGCCAATTTATCGGCCTTACCCATGGGGGAATTTGTATGGACCCCGTCCCCACCTCCAACAATCATAGGATACATGTCAATATGTTTATAAGGATCCAGAAAAAGACTTTATAATAAAAAACTTTTCGTTTCGGCTAACCTAACCTCTAAAATCCTCATGGATGTCCTCCGCCCTGGAGCGGGTGAAGGGGTCTGTCAGACTCCTACTGACTAAAAACCACCCCGGTGTTCTCTTCCCACACTTGGACGGGGATCATGAAATCAAGTGCCTTCCATGATCCCCGACTGGTGCCGGCCAGCTTTTGTAGGCCACTTCATGTCCGCAGGAGAGTGAGGTGTAAAACTCCCCCCGCGACGTCAAATAGTGGTACGCGTGGAACATTACGCACCGTCACCTCGGGTCCTGCTGGATGGGGGGTGGCGGACGTCCCCGAGTTCGCTGTCCCTCCAGACCTGTTTACGGGGGCTGGAAGAGGGCGATGTCCGCCCTCCGCCAACGCCCGGTCTGCCTGCTACGGATCAGGAGAGTGGTCTCAATCTCCCTCTCCCTTTCCGCAGCGTCCTTCTGCGAAGCTACGGTTTCACAGAAGGAGATCACCGCATCCCACGACTCGGGGCTCCCGACCATCGAACGAACGACAGCCGACAGCGACAGATCGGCTCCAACTTCTGATAAGAGGGCACGGCCTGGCTCCTCCCATGCGGTACACTCTGCCAGTGTATGTTTTGCCGTGTCCTCCCGATAGTGGGTGCAGTGATGGCACCGATCGTCTGGCTCCCTGTGTAAGCGTCGCAGGTAGTTCCCGAAGCAGTCATGCCTCGAGAGCACCTGCGTCGCCCGAAACGACAGGGAACCGTGCCTCCTTCCGAGCCATTCGTCGAGCACTGGTCGGATCGCGTCGACGGTAGCGAGGCCAGCGGTATAGCGCAGAAACCTGTCCCGCCATTACATCACCAAGGACCTCGCGGAGCTGAGACCGATGAAGCTCGATGTCACGCTGAACCTTACGCTGAACCTTACCTATCCTGACCCAACATAACCTAACATAACAGTGATAAACTGATCTTGGATTTTAAAGGTCTCATGAAACTCCTCAATGATGAACAGCATTTGTGTATTGTTGTGATTGGGTAATTGTACAAAAGATTAAAAAGCAGCTAGTTAGGTTAACCTAACTTTTTTTTTTTTTTTTTTTTTCCGGGTTGGAAAATCCTCACGGATGTCCTTCGCCCTGGGGCGGGCGAAGGGGTCTGTCAGACTCCTACTGACTAAAAACCACCCCGGTGTTCCCTTCCCACACTTGGACCGGGGATCATGGGTTCTAGTGCGCCTTCCATGATCCCCGACTGGTGCCGGCCCGCTTTTGCGGACCACTTCATGCCCGCGGGTGGAGTAAGGTGTTACACTCCCCCCGCGACGTCAAATAGGGGCGCGCGTGGAACACTACGCGCCACCACCTCGGCTCCTGCTGGATGGGGGTGGCGGACGTCCCCGAGTCCGCCATCCCTCCGGATCCGTTTACGGGGGCTGGAAGAGGGCATTGTCTGCCCTCCGCCGACGCCCAGTCCGCCTGCTACGGATCAGGAGAGTGGTCTCGATCTCCCTCTCCCTTTCCGCAGCCTCCTTCTGTGAAACTACGGTTTCACAGAAGGAGATCACTGCATCCCACGACTCGGCACTCCCGACCATCGAACGAGCGACAGCCGGCAGCGCCAGGTCGGCTCCGACTTCAGATACGAGAGCACGGCACACTCTGCCAATGTATGCTGCGCCGTGTCCTCCCGACAGTGGGTGCAGTGATGGCACCGAGCGTCCGGCTCCCTGTTTATGCGACACAGGTAGTTCCCGAAGCAACCAGGTTAACCTAACCTAACCAAACCTAGCAGTGTTTAACTGATCAAAAGTATCTAACCTACCAGACGCTTCGAATGACTGGCTGACTGGTTTAAAACTTGTGGAGTGTGGGAACGTCCTCTGAAAGTCATATAATACATGTAAATAATTATGTTTATAATAATCCAGAAAACATTTACTGTCTTTATCAATTGCAAAATCGATGGGATTTTTTTGTAATAAAGATAAAGCTTTTTCGCAAATATTTGTTTATTTTTTAACAAAAACCCTTTTTTCTCTATATTTTTCTTATACAAAACCATTATCATACATAATAAAAAATAATGATACTTAACAAAAAACTAGTTTCTGGAACTGAAACAACAACAACAATAGTGACAATAGCCCCACCGAGAACGTCTCGAGAAATTTCAATGACAATAGTAATGTTCGACTTAATAGTGAACGTAAATGTGCATCTTATTTTTATTAACAACTACCATACCCACCTTACTACTTACCTATACCAACCTACCTATACTTACATACCTAATCTTACCTATCCTAACAGTGATAAAAAGAAAGAAATAGTAGATTATTAACCAAGGAGATAAAGCAGTGTCTTCTGTCGCGGGTGACGATTCTGACTCGAGGTTTATTCCCGAGCGTAGCGAGGGTGTTAAAAACTTAAATCACGAGCGAAGCGAGGGATTTAAGACGAGTCCTGAGTGTAGCGAGGGATTTAAGTTCACCCAAGACTAAGACAGCTTTATCACCGAGGAAAATACGCGAAAAAATTAACACAATAATAATATGAGATAAGCATTTATTAAAAATAATGACAATTAAAAGTAAAAGTTAACATTCGAAACATTGGTCCAATTATTGATAGAGAGAGTTACATCTTTGTTTGGTACATTTATTGTTGATGAGTTGATTTGAGTATTTCTCTGTTCTTGCGTCTGAGGAACTTGCGTTTCATTGTAGATAGTATACGTCAGAGATAGTGGCGGTGGTGCATCGTGAGTTACGGACGAAGATAAGATGCCGGAAGTTGATGATTGTGGCTCTGATGGATTAAGTTTTATATTTTTGTTAATTTGACTGCTTAATATGGTTTTATTCTCCATTAAGCTTTCGATATAACCCTCAGCTACTCCATCAGAGCTCCAACCACCGTATCTTTTTATTGACGTAATATCCGCCCCTGAATCCGCCAAGAAAGTCGCCGAAGTTCTTCTAAAGCAGTGACCGGTGTAGAGTTCAACATCTTTAAGTTTTAAATATTTAGCAATTTCCTTTGGCATATTGCTAATTTTATTTTTGCCGATGGCTTGTCGAGTACATTTCCCATTCCAATAGTTTATAAAAAATCTATTGTTTTCCATGTTGGTGGGACGTAATGCTTGGTATTTATGAATGATTTTAGTATATTGTCCTTGTACTATGAATGACCGATTTTTCTTTGTCTTAGTTTCCTTTACATTAATCAGCAGCAACTCATTGGAATGATTTTCAACGTCCACCTTTAAGTTTACAAGTTCACATCCGCGGCAAGCATCATTGAGTCTAAAAATTAAGGCCACCTATAACAAAGATAAAAACAGGTCAATATATAGAATAATATTACCATTACTAAGATACGAAATATTCAAAGTTAAATCATGTATACTACTTTTGTGGCCAGAAAAATTTCGTCAGGAGCTTCATTAAGAAATTTTTCCACATTTTGAGTCGTAAAATTTTAGACTCCTTTGCGCAATGCCCTTCTGATTTTCTTTTAAAAAAAAGCCAGTAATTTCGTGAATCTATTTATTTCAATGCTGTGTTTGATGCTTATTGTAGCTTTCAGTTTTGAGTATATGCACCCAAGTGTATTCAGATTCTTTGTCTTGGATAAATAATCAAAATAGACAAGAAGTACTGATTCTGAAATTGATAGGCTTTTCGCACTTCTCCACGTTGAAAATTCTTCATAAGTTTTTAAATAATTTTCCTTGGATTTTGTTGGAAGCAAATTATTTATAATTGCGGCAGCATTTGCACTGATGGAATCCGACAATTCACTGTCACTGTCGCTTTGATTTAACATCGTAACGTATTTTTAGAACATTAACTTATTTATAAACATAAATTAAAATAAACTTAACGTTTATGTATTTGAAGAAAACAAAAACGCGGCAAATTCCTAGACTAATATTTTTTTGTCGGAAAAGCAAAGGCATCAAGCTCATACGGCCTCGTCGGTTTTCGTAATTTTATTTAATAATCATAACTGCATAATAAATGCGTATTCCTTTTTCAAAAATATGTATAATGCTTTATATACAAACTCAATGGTGTAAACACAGATGTAGTTCAGTATAAATTTCGGTAAGTATTCCAAAAAATCACATTCTCTCCCTAGAGGATGAATGAAATTCAGTACAATTTTCTTTCCCTGTTTTTAACAGATTAAAAATGACTATTGTTATGTTCGCTTTTTGGGGCATAGAATGTCACTTTTTTGAGCAAGTGGTAGGAAAAATATTTTATTTGGGACACGCACAGGAAATGCAAAAATAAAATAATTAAAACTAACAAAATCATGAAAACCAAAATAAAAGGAAAAAATTACAATAAAACTAACAAAATAGAGAAAACAAAAGACAGGAAAAAGAAAAAACTGATCTTGGATTTTGAAGGTAACATGGAACTCCTCAATTATGTACAGCATTTGCTTATTCTTGTGATAGGGTGATTATACAAAAAATTAAAAAAAACAGCTAGTTAGGTTAGACTAACCTAACCTAACAGTGTCATTCACGCCCAATCTATTACACGATTACGTGGACATGAAAAACCTTACTAAAATACCTAGGGAGTTTTTTGGTAATGAGCATAATACAAAATACATTTTGATTTTAGATAGAACGTATGTGTATATTGGTAAAACCACCAACTTTTTATATCAACGTCAATCATATAGCCATCACAAGTTTTGGAACCTTTTAAAGAAAGAAGAAAGAAAAATCATTTATTTGGACACAGTTCGTGAAGCACAAAACGTAAATAACAAAATGAAAATAATGTTTTAACAACAATAGTGTGTGCCTCACGGCTGCGCCAAAAAGGTTAATGCCAGACATGCTGTCTGACGTTGGTTTTCTAATTAACCCTTAAAAGGACAAGTACCTAACGGGTACAAACAGTTACAACATACCTAATACATGTATTTTTTAACTTAAAAACAAATATATAAATAAGCACGTAATCAAATATAATACAAAAACATACGAAAACAACAAGAACTGTCCCAGCAAAAGGCGGAAAAATAACCGAGCGTGCGCAAACACCCGTATACCCAATATATATTATATTTTGTATGATACAATAGGAATCATGATTTAAACTAAGTACTGAAGGTATTTCATATAAGTGAAACATTTAGGGCGACCATATCCAGTTTCTGTTGTGAATCTGCCGTAAACGTGTTCTGAACGTGTGGATAGTGCCCAGCAGGGACTGAATTACCCAAAAATTAAGGTACCTTTAAATTTCAGTATGACGTCATACCCTTATATAAGGGTTACCGAAATATTTCGATACCGTTAATTCTTTCCGTAGCGGAATTTTGAGGTTGGTAATGCATACCAGTATATTTCGGTAGCAGTACCATTAACCTTTTTAAGTGTATCGGTAGCAGTACCTAAACCTTAATAAATAGGGTTTTCTTTGACGCACCGCCGCCACACTCTATCAGTCGTTCACTTGCTGATTGGTATTTATGTTACAGGCAGATTCAAACCTTTGTGAGAGCCGGAGTCTATACTGGGTTCGGGACCTGTATGACAGATCGCCAGGCTCACACACCCTTAAAATTACAACATTACACTATTTGCGCTGTAGCATGGTGCGGGTGACAGTTGCCCGTATGACGTTGACATTTGTCAGTACCACGTAGGGATGTGAGGTTATGCAATTCATTTTTATCGCTAACGATACTCGCAGCGTGAATCTAGTTCTCTTTAATATTGTTATGAAAATTAGTGTATTATTCAGTTGTGCAGTGTAACTACGTGTGTGCTACGTGTATAAACTTGTCAATATAAATGTTTTATGGCTACATAATTATCTTTGTACTTATATAAAATAATCAAAATCGGGTTTATGTTTTTTTTTTCGTGACAACATTTTTGCTCTATGGTGCATCGGCGCGGCGGCCATGTTGTTTACCCGTGCGATGCTGTGAGTGCGAGTACGAGTGCAAGCGCGTTATATTGTGACTTAATGTGACACGTATTACGATTTCATTGTTTGTTTTCATTTTTGTTAAATTGTTATTTGTTATAAGTTTGTTGAGTTTGTTGTTATTACCATGCCTAAGCATACAAAAAAAACTGTTTTGGGTAGTCAGGCCAGGGAGCTTGTTGTTCGCCTCCGAGACTACTTTGAAAGAGAACAACAAAATAATGGACCGTTGTTACCATTGAATCATATTGTAGAACGATTAGCCGAAGCTCTTGATATTGGCCGCAATACTGTTTCGCGTATAACACGTGAGAAAATTGGCCAAGATGGGATGTTTGAAAATAAATTATCGACACCCAACAAAAAGCGGACCAAGGTGAAGCCAATCACAGATTTGGATGATTTTGCTAAGGTTGCTATTAGAAATCATATTTATGATTATTATAGAAGAATGGAGCTACCCACATTGCTCAAGCTTCTAAAATCATTAAAAGAAGCTGACTTGTTCAAAGGAGGTATTACTTCGCTACGGCAAGTTATAAAAGATATTGGCTTTGTTTACAAAAAAGTTAACAAAAGAAAGATTATTATGGATAGGACTGACATTGCCCTAGCAAGATGTAGATTTTTAAGGAAGGCCAAAAACATAAGTGATTGGAGCAAAGTTGTCTTTTTGGATGAAACGTGGCTAAACGCCAACCACACAGTGGGTAAAAGTTGGACCGACGATACGGCACAATCGTGTACCAAAGTGCCGGAAGGCAAAGGCGAACGCCTTATTATTTGTCACGCAGGTACAGCAAGTGGATTCGTCCCTGATTGTTTGCTGGCTTTTAAGTCAAAAAAAACTACGGAGTATCATGAGGAGATGAATTACGAAAAATTTAAAGATTGGTTCATAGGTCTATTAAACAATTTAAAAGAGCCTATGACCATAATAATGGACAACGCACCCTACCATTCGGTGCAAGTTAATAAACCCCCAAACCAATCCAACCGCAAAAGCGAGTTGGTGAAGTGGCTGAGTGAAAACGGAGTTACAGCAGATATAAAAATGTTAAAGACGGAGCTTATTGCCTTAGTCCGACGCCATAAGCCACCAACTCCTACCTATGCTCTGGACGAGATGGCAAAAGAAAAAGGCCACCAGGTCCTTCGACTACCACCCTACCATTGCCAGTATAACGCTATTGAGCTGATTTGGGCCCAAATAAAAGGTATGCTTTTAATTTCAATTCCCATTTTGAAGCTTTATAAAAAAATCAGCTTTCCGATCGTAGCATGTACCTAGTTTAAAAACATTACCAGATACTAGATTAGGCTGATTGATGATTATTTGAATACTTTTTTTTATAAGTTCGTTTATTTTTAGGTTACGCCGCAAGAAATAATACTTCGCCGCCATTTACGGCAAATAAGATGTTGGCCCTATTACAAGAGGCCATCAACAATGTTCAACCTGAAGACTGGTCGAAGGTCGTGAATAAAACAAAAAGGGACATTATGTCTGATTGGGATCGTGACATACATATTGACAACATAATTGAGTCATCGTTAATAATATCCGTCACAGATTCAGATGATGAATTGAGTGACAATTCAGATGTTCCTGACTCTGATATGAGTTTAGACGAATAACATGTATTTTTTTTTAGCAACCTTTTAAGCAACCTTACCCTATAAATGTTCTGTTGTATAATTAGACCTTTTAAAAATAAAAATTGACCTACGCACAATATACGTTTTTTATTATAAAAAATATCGACTATCCATCGTAGCAGTACATCCCATCACTAAATACGTCTATGGCGTTACGTTATACGCATAACACTTTGCTTAATTTTTCATTCAATTTGAT
The DNA here is from genome assembly GCA_916610215.1 of Omphaloscelis lunosa. Lineage (NCBI taxonomy): Eukaryota > Metazoa > Arthropoda > Insecta > Lepidoptera > Noctuidae > Omphaloscelis > Omphaloscelis lunosa. Next base: position 21,667,228 of record OU744253.1, read on the forward strand.
TTTATTTCTTGATTAGAACATTCTGGTTGGGTTTAATTTAATTTACTACAGTTATTAATTATTTAATATATTACGAATGTGGTACAACTGAAATATTAAGTCATAAATTGTAAATCGCGGCAACTTTCAAGAGTGAAACGAAATGTTACTGAAACTGTCACCCGCACCATGCTACAGCGCAAATAGTGTAGTTTGCACTTACGTACTACAATACAACATTGAAAAGCTCCAATTACTGAGAGGAAAGGAAATTAATTTATAAAATAAAAGGAGATGTGCTATGTGTGTCTTTGGAGAGTGTTGTGTGTCCGTGAGTGCAATATAAGTCCTCAAACCCAGCACCCACGAAGGGCACTGGGCGCGGGCACCTACTTGCCGGAGAGTGTGTGTGTGTGTGTGTGTCTGTGTGTGGTTAACAAGATGAAACGCGACTAAAGATTAATTTGAGTGTGTGCATATTACGGTAGTCGAAATTATTTTAAAATATTTAGTAAATGTTCAGTCCCTGCATAATTCAATTAAAGTAGCCATTTCGTAACAGTTTTTTTTACATTTTGATCTGCACATAGGGTGCATAATTAAAATTTTATTAACCTTTTTATAGACGTAGCTATTGAGGAAAGAGAAACTACGTTGGGCCGAACGACAATTTGTGCGGATGGAGGGACAAACATTATGTTTACGTCAATTTTGAGACAATTTTGCACAAAGCGTAGGTAGTTTGAGAGTGTGTGGTTAAAACAAGGTTAAGGATAAATAATTTTCGAACAGAGAGAACCGTACATGTTTTATAAAGATCGATGGTAGGAAAGCGGTAAGGTAACCGCCATCCAACTTTCAGGAGCGCCCATTGGGCACGTTCCAATTTCAGCAGGTGAGTTTTTGCTGATGCACCCCAAGTAATTATGCAATATTGTATAAGTGATTGACAGAGGGCGAGATATACAAGTCATAGCACCGCAGGGTCCGCAGCGTGACGTAGGGACTTAAAAATGTAAATCAACCTGCGCATTCGTGAAGTGTGTTTATGTGTGTAGAGAATGATAGGCAATCATCAATTTGTACGCCGAGATATTTGACAAAACTGAGGCGAGAAAGGCAGGGGCAATTACAAACAGTGAGGTGAGGTGAAACACAAGAGTGGGCAATCAAGGAATAAGGAGAAGAAGGAGGTTTCCCAGCGGCAGTAAAAGAAAAGGTTAGGTAATTAGTTTTGTCAGTATTTAAAGTAAGCAAGTTTTGAGCCAACCAGTCGGTGGCAAGGTTGAGTCCGGATTGTGCACCAGCTCTGAACACCAGCTCCCATGAGTTTCCGTGGAATAGTAGGGCAGTATCATCGGCATGGAAGCATTAGCCGGCAGAGCTTATTTATATAAATGAGAAAAAGGGTTGGGCCGATAATACTGCCCTGGGGGACCCCGAATGATATGGGGAGTTCGTGACTTGTCCAATCACCGATCCTGACGCACTGCCGCCTACCTGTGAGGTAACTCTCGAAGAGAGCAAGTTGAATGTCTCTAATGCCGATCCTTTCAATTTTAGCAATCAGATTGGGGACAGATATCGTATCGAAGGCTTTAGCCAGATCTAAGAAAATACCAATGACTTTCTGCTTTTTATCCAGGTTGGAGAAGATGTTAGTGGTTAGGTCTAGCACAGCATTATTTGTGGAGATTCCGGAACGGAAACCATATTGAGAAGAAGAAAGAAGATGATTTTGCTCTAGGTACTTAACCAATCTGTTATTCATAAGCCTCTCAACTAATTTGGAAAGTGTAGGCAAAATTGATATGGGTCTGTAATTATTTGATCGATCTCTGTCCCCACTCTTATGCACAGGATGCACTACTGCCAGCTTGAGTGCATCTGGAAAACCAAATTACATATATGAGTCAGATGGGGGCTGAGAAGATTTTTAAATTTCTTAAGGAACGAGCCCGATATGCCATCAGAACCTACCGCACAATCGCTTCTCAACTTTCCGATCAAAATATCTAATTCAGATTCATCAGTTTCTAGCATGACAAAACTGTTGTGATACGGTGGGATAGCACCGGTTTGTGGAGGTAAGCATGCAGAGACGAATGGTACGTTTTCAGCTAATGTACGTCCAATGTTAGCAAAGTACGAGTTCACGTCATTTACAGAGCGCTCTGGATCGGAGGGTGACAGAAGAGCGTATGGATGTGTTTTAACTTGAGATGATAGATTTTATAGCAGCCCAGAGTTTTTTATTATTATTTTGTGAGTTAGTTATAAGGGCTTTATCATAATAAGTTTTAATAGTTTTAAGTATCTTAGAGCAATAATTCCTGAATCTTTTAAAAGTTATTGGTAGTATTTTATTCCCCGGATTTAAAAAAAAATCATATGCATATTATCTCGATTTCGAAGGCATCTAATGAGCCCTGGTGTCATCCAGGGCTTACTTAGTTTTTTACGGTTAGACACAACTTTCAAAATAGAGTTTTGAGCTATGATAAGGTTAAGGGTGTTGATAAAGAAGTCAGTAGCTTCATTAACATCTGGGGTGGTATATACGGGGCTAAAATCGGTCCGTAGTAGGTCCAATTCATAAACATAACATCACGCCTTGTTTCCCCGAATGGTTGGGCAGAGGTGTCCCTGTAACAGGTGCACCCATATTTCGCCAGTTATGTTTTAAGTCCCATGTAATAGGGGGCGAGCCTATTGCCATCAACCGGGCACAAATCCAGACTCCGGACTGCTACTGAGAAATTTCAGACAGAAAAACCCAATAACACTTTGCCCGACCCGGGAATCGAACCCAGGACCTCATGCTCAGCAGTAGCGCTTGCGACCACTAGACCAACGAGGCAGTCCGTAAAACAGTGTCATGATCAGTTACCGAAGTATTGGCGATTGTAACTCAGTATTGGTTTTTATTTCCGAACGGAAGGACACGACTGTGTAAGCACCCGCGCCGCGCCCGCCGTCTTCTTTAAATATGTGAGCACCATGTATCTATCACATAATTAAATTATCTGTTGTTGCTTCATTTTTAATTCTTTTTACCTATTACAGTATAGTAATTTTATTCTAGATGCATCGTCTTCACATATAATTATTTAACTAATGTAAGGTACCTTTACAAAATATTGTAAAACATTTTAACGATGGAGTTTCTTGCCCATTCTTCTCCATACAAAAACTACTTTTTGGAAGGGGCGACTAGAATCAATTCTATTATTTTGCATATTTTGACGTTCAAAAGTGCCTTACAAGGGCCTATTTGAAATAAATTATTTGACTTTGTCTCGCATGTTTTTCGGTACCGAAATCGTGTAAAGGTTAAATAACATTTTAATCCAACCTTTATTTTTAAAGGTATCGGTATAGCTCAACCTTTATTTTAAACCGGTACCGGTCCATTTTTGAGGTATCTTAACCTTTAACCGTAACCGCTTTCAGTCCCACTGCCTAGTACCCACCCGTAATGGCGGTGGGATGTTATTCCTAACGTGACCATTTATTCATTGATTCAAAACGGGACATCGGTTTATTTATCTCAATTAGTACGGCCGATTCATGAAGGAAATTCAATTTTGAGAATACCCGCCTAAGATTGAATGAAATAAAAAAAAAAAAACGAAATTATATGGTACAAAAAGTTAAGAGGAAGCTCCCTAAATTGTATGTTAATTTGCATTCATATTCTGAAAAAGTCACGCATGCAATCAAAATGGAACTTTAGTATATGATTTATTGGATCGTTTTCTTTCCAAATATGATTATTTGAAACAAAAGATTATTCGGCTTTTATGTCTAAAATAATTATTGACAGTCAGAAAATATAGTTTATTTATTATCCAAATACAAGGAAAAACTATTGGTGCATTTGTGCCATAACATGTTGACATTAAATACATTGAATTAAAAAACACACGTTTTCATGGTTAAGGTGTGAAAGCGTTTGAACACCCAACGACAGTTCCTGAAAACGGGACAATTTTGCGTCCCCAGGTTTTTCTCGAGGACACCAAGACGAAGAACCGAAAAAGGGACGGTCCCGTTCAATACGGGACGTGTGGTCACGTTAGTTATTCCACACCTTAGATGCAGCGTATGGGAAAGTGCCTCTGAAAGCTGCTGTCTTATGAGACTGTGTCGAAAATTGTTGCGCACGTAGCCTGGGCGCGCAATCACGTCTACTAGCTATCCAACTAAGCTTATCGTACAAATACTTCGGTTTCTGGGACTTAACGCCACCAAAAAGTAGGCACGCTAGGTGTAACTTTCGTCTCGACTTCATCTTAAGAATAAAAATAAGCCGTTTTTTATTGTAAAATCCTCCCTTTTCTATAGAAGATGAGCGATACGATGAGTGGACTTTAAACCCTGTTCCTTATACCTCTTACGTGCATATGAAAAACCTTAACAGCCAGAGAGTGCCTTTTGTAGCCATGAAAGGAAATCTTCCTCAATTCGAAGACTTCCAAGATTTGTCTGAAGAGGACATAATTTCTGTTTGCGCTAGGGATCTATCATAGAAAGCTCGCCAAGTCATACCGAACATATTCGCAATGCCCTTTACAATATCGAGATCATGAGTTAAATGATTTAAGTAGGTACCGATATGTGCAACTTATTGATGTGTAACATCTTTGCTCTCGCTTTCTTGCAATCTGTGGGAGTGATTTCGTGAAAACTGACGGAAGTGTGTAACAGGAAGCTGGGGAAGCGTATTCTATTTGATTTGACCAATGAGCGCGCGCGGTGCTATAGTTGAGCGCCCACCACCTGTGAGACTGCAGCTGTCTTCAGCAATGCTGCCTTCCTGTGTAAGCTCCCACGGACCGTGACAAGGGTGTTGTTAGCGTAACACATCAGGTCCACTCCGTATTCTTGTTATTGGGTAATTGTACAAAATATCAACGAAAACACCTGGTTAAGTTAGGCTAACCTAACTTAGAACCTAAGAGAGAAAAAAAAAAGATCTCTGGTACAAGAAAGGTAATCATGAATGAGAACCATAGTTAGGTTGCTATATTTTATTCCTTTTAATTGCATACTAAGATTTTTTTTTAAATGTAAAATAATACTAATTTTGAATTAAAAAAAGTAATCTTCCCACCTATTCTTAGAATGTCGCCATAGTAAAAAAAAAGTGGTGGCACTCCGGGAGTGCAGACAAGTGAAAACTTGAACAAGATCGCCTTGGTGGAAGAAAAATACTTGTAAAGAACATTAGTCCGTAACCTTATCTAAATAAAGAGCACAATAGCGTTTAGAAAAAAAAACATACTTCCGAAATCTTTAAAGTAAAAATACTTGCATAGAACATGGATCCATAATTTAATATAAATAAAGAGCACAATCGCGTTTACAAAAATGACTATCATCATGGTACCGCGAAATCATTGGTTTAGTCCCATCTCAAAAATGCCCAACGCGCCGTTTTCACTTCGAAAAAGAAAAAGAAGGTTTCACTTCAAAAAAAATCTAACCCACCAGACGCTTCGAATGACACTAGTTTCAAACTTGTTGAAGAAACGTCCCCAGGCGTTCCTTTCCATCGTCCTTTAAAAAAAATACGTCGGGTGTCCCCGGAATAACTATAGAAAAACGTATTTGATACTTGAATATTTATTTTGTTTTTACAGATTAATAGGAATGCATAAAGGCTCTTTCAAACAGGCGTGACACGCGACGCGACACAAAGACACCGCTCGTCGCGCGACGAGCGGTGTCTTTGTGTCGCGTCGCGTATCGCGTCTGTTTGAAAGAGCCTTAAAGCAAAAAATTGTGTACAGGCAAACGAAACTCTTCAATCATACAACAACCAATATTTAGTCGTAGACCAGTAGAAGTCGGTTAAAAACAACAATAAATGGGTCGTTACGTGACATAATTAGTAGATAATTGTAAGTACTAACTCATTTGATTCGAGTTTATAGGTACCTACTGCCAAAGTTAAATATTATGTTAGGGTTCCATACCTCAAAAGGAAAAACGGAACCCTTATAGGATCACTCGTGTGATATCTATCTGTATGTCTGTCTGTCACAGTCAATTTGGTCCGAATGTAACGGACCGATGAAGTTGAAATTTAGTACACATTTGTATTTCTGTGACCCAAACACGGACGTGTAACGTATATAAATGAATTTTGAATACGGAGGTCTCTTCTCGGGGCAAATAAGAAGAAAAATATATATATATTCAAACTGTATCGTGTCAATTCCTGACACATATCAAATGAAAGGGCTTGTTACGAAGATCTCAAATGTATATTTTTTCTAAGTAATTTCAAAATAACATGGTAAATCTCTCAATAATGTGCGTACAAACTTACATTTGCAGTTGGAATGTATGGGAGGACATGTATTTTAACTACAATGTTAAGTTTGTAGTTAGGATAAATTCATCCCAACTACGGAACCCTTCATTGTGCGTAGTCCGACACGCACTTGGCCGGTTTTTTTTTACTTTTGTAATGGTTTTGTCCGCCATAATGTTGAGGTTTCAATGGGCGCCGATTACTATAGCGACATAAAACATTCTTCGATGAAGACCCAGCCACAACTCCACAAGTAACTAGAATGCGCTCATGTAATCATTACGTGTTTATTACACTTGATTACAGCTATGTATCATAATGTTCTTTGGTACACTTGTACTTATGATGTACCTATGCACGACGATGAAGCTACTACAGCTTGCACATAAACACGATAGGCCCAGTTTACGTAAAATAAACAGTAATAGCAGTTATACTTAGGTAGTACGTGGGTAATAATATAGTTAGTCGATCCAATCAAAACAACACCCTAATTGCGTAACACACTATCAATCACAATCTGAATGATTTTGAAGGATATTGCTAATCCATTGCTTCATATGTTCGAAAAATGTGTCTGCTCAACAACGTAAATAACGCAATGAATGTTGTTGAACTGTCAAAATGAAAGTAAGAACTGTAAGTGTATTAAGCAAATACCCCACTGGTCGTAGACGGTTAGGTTATGTACCAATTGAGCCAAAAAAGAGCCTGGCTGGCGTTCGGCGCACCAAGCCGGCAAATCGGAGCCATAATTGTCACAAAATACAACAAACCGAACAATCATCGAAATAGAACCGTCGTTTATCGTTTTAATGCCCTAACTTACTAATTCATAATCTGCTTTGCCTTTTCCCAACTATGTTGATCACGGAGGTCTTGACCCCCTCAAAATCGTTCATTTAATTTACCTAACTACCTACTCGTTTTACCAGTGGACATTGATCTTAATAAAATTAAGTAAGCCTCGAAGGGTAAGGCAGAGGTATAGTACACCTACATTTCGCCATCCATGTAATAGGGGGTGAGATAGGTAATGTACTGAACTCCATTTCCCGATCTTCCCTCATTGTGTTTCCTATAATTAGCGACTGGATGAGCAGTGATACATTCTGTTTGCCGCCAATTACCTACCAATTTACATAAAAATCGCCAGCTTGTATCCTACTAAACACAGCAAAACTTAATTAATATTAGTTACTTACCTATTCAAATTATGACGCGTAAGTACCTACCTGTAATCATGTGAAACTGATTCGCGAAGGCCGCTCTCCGGAACTCGAGGAAGCATCGAATTACGCGGGAACAATCGTCCTTAGCAATACAACGTTGCTCAATGGAAGGAAGCGTTGTCGTCGATGTTGAGGTAATGTGCGTCAGTAATGGAGCGTTCACCGCGAAGCGCGGGCGTGCGTCCCCGGACTGGAGCCAGCATGGGCCAGTACCACACATTCAGGTAGGAGCTGGTGGCACGCGCCAATGGTTCGCGTATTGCGTTTGTGTTGTGTTGCGTTAGCGTGGTGGTTGGTAAGGGAGGTAGGTGCCTCCTTGTGCGGCGGGGGTAAGTACGAATGGTGCTGCTGTGTTGTGAAATGAGGACTGCCCGCCTGTTGGTGTCAACTTCCAATCACTTCAATTTTGATAGCGAATTTCCAGCTAGTAGATCCGGAACTACACGTTAGGGTTTCACTGATCTTTGTTTATGAAAGTGACTTAGAAGTTTGTTTGTGGTAATTGTAAACATCCCAAAAAAAGGGTTGTTGGGTCTGGTATATGTTTGAAATATACGATACGGTATCACACTGCAATATTAAAACCTTTATAGAACGTAAGCGCAAGCCACACTGGGAACGAAGCTAGTTCGTTTAGCTACCGAGTCTTTTCGTACTTCATAGTTCGCGGTGTGAACCGAAGTATGCAAACTCTCTCCCTTCTAACTGCCATCCAATCTACCTTCGCACAATGACCATTGACCGTGACCATCCGTACCAAAATAATGCATGTTCACTGTTTAGTTTTCCAAAATACAAGGATTCACGTGAAGTGAAATCTTGTTTCCGGCTCAGTAGGTTGTGTGTTAGCCTTTATGCCCCGCTAGTGCCCACTACGAGTAAAAGGCCTCCTTTCCGTCGTTCCACTTATCTCTATCGATTGCTGTCTGTGGCCAATCTTTAAGAAAAATAGTCGAATTCGTCCCGTTATCGTCTCCAGACAGTGGCGAATTTGCCCTAAAGCCCGGTATGCCCGGGCCTAGGGCGGCTAATCGTGGTGACAAAAATTCACTGATGGTAACAAGAAATAACTCAAAGTACCTATATATTCTAAACGTTCGCGCACATTATGGCGCGAGCGCACTGCACCGCATGGTATAACAATAATAACTTAAAACCATTTAACCCTGAAACCTCGAAACATATTATAAACCAGCAACTTATTATCGTCTGAACCGATTTCGATAAAAGTTGTCAATAAAGAAAATTCATTATGTAGTCTATATGAGGGGCGGCTGATACTTACAACATGGCCTGGGCCCTAGGGCGGCCAACACTGCAAATCCGCCACTGCCTCCAGTGTAAATAGTCTTCTATTTAGGTACTTATTTATTTTCCGCTTTCGTCCACAACAATGAGCTATTCACTTTTGTTTCCGTTCAATATTTTGCTGTTACAATAGTCGAGTTCGACCTCATCTACACAACGTGCATCAGCTCTGACAATTGTCATCGTTGATAATTTTAATCGATCATCGATGCGATAGCCTCCTTGTTCTAAAATGCTCCAGGAGTCCAGACCGAAGACGGTAAAGCTATGTGAGTGCCGTTTTGTATTTAGCCTTTGCCCAATTCAGTGTGCGAAAAACTTCGGGATGACTTCCACATCGTATACTATCGCAGCTCGGTAGCCATTGTTCTTCTTACAATATTATTCTGATACGTTGTTGTTTTATTATGTCATAGTTGATATTTTCAAACGCGATTCCATTGTATAGATTCTTTTCACACACTTCTGTGTCTATTGATGTTTTCTCATTGTCATTGATATTAATTCGGAAGTGAATACAAGTCAAAGAATTATTAACACATGAAAGAGACGCTGTTTATCTCACGCAAGTTAGTGATTCACTTTTGTTTTTTAAATGACCAACATATTTACTTACCTGCTCATTTGCACTAGAAGCGTCAACACTTGTAATGCAACATATATTTGCGCCATGCTTAGTTAATTACCTACGTGTTGTCACTTGCCCGGCTATTTCCCGCAGACACCATAGGAAACAGCTAATTGGTTGGTTGGACCTTGTGGATATTTCGTAGAATCAGCTGCAACTACTGATACCGTCTCCGGATAAGGCGCACCTACCCACGTCCTAAGTACCTATTACCTATGTTTTTGTGCTCAATTACACTAATCGTCCCGGTCTTGCGAGGTGTTACAATAAACTTATCGGGAAGACATCCATTTCTAACAACATGTTATGAAAATATTAGTTTTTAATTCACGGAACTTCTCATTATCGCATTCAGCTCTAATAAATTATTCTGAATGCAATCAGTCATAAAGGGGTGAAGCAGGAAAGAAAGAAAAATAAGTTTACTTTGTCACAGAAACACGTGTATTAAAAAAACATACTCGAGAAGAACAATAACATAAAACACAATAGATTTAATTATAATCACGAGTACAAAACACAAATAGTCGGCAGCTGCACGTCACGAAGGACTGTGACAAGAAGGCTTCCATTCAGCATGATGCTGTGCTATGCGGACCCACAGCACAGCGCTGCAATTAATGCTGCAGCGATGGAGGAATGTTTCAAATTATGTAAAATGATCAGAAATGTTCCACAATGACTTGTAACTGTTAGGTCATGTAGCCCTGCACGCGATTATACGGAATCCACCGGTACCTCTACCTACCATGTGATATATTCACTGACCCACTTTGAGGGATATCACTGATGTCCGGAATTGTTGAAAGTGCTGTTCAAGGGTGCATGCGAGTTGTGTTTTTGTTGCATCTTGTCTTTAAGTAGGTTCAATCCTAGTAAAAAAATAGTAATGATTGTAAAGGTTTCATACGTTCATAGGCCATTTTTAACAATGTCCTAAAAGTGGTTATATGTTATGACTTGTAGATACCCGTTAAGCGACGGCCGCCCGCGCTTCATGTAATAAACCGGTAAAATTCCGCATTGAAAAAAAATGAGACAATTTTTTTTCTGCTTTTCTGTATAATTCCACATAAGTAGGCTCTTAGTACGATACCTAACAACAAGTTCACGGATTAGACAGGATTTTTTTTACATGTTGTATAATATAATATTATAAGTTTGTTTGTATGTGGGGGGTAATTTCCGGAACTACCTCCGCTTTAAAAAGTTCTTTTTGCGTTGGATAGCCCAATTCTTGAGGAAGGTTCTAGACAAAGTCGCCGGCAGAAGCTCGTAATAAATAAATAAAGTTTTTATTTTATTACGATTTATGTGCACACAGTAAAATACATACAGATACGACAAAATTATAATTTCGAGTACAGAGGTAGGTAGACCTGCAAAAGGACAATTAAAAACAAAGAAACCCGACTGCAAAAATACATGCGGGACAAACCTATAAATACGGTGTACTTAACTTCTGTTTGTACCGGCTGTTGTTCGGTTCAAAGTTTAAAGTTCTGTAGATTATAATACTTACTTGTTTTCATTCTCTTTTCAGTTATGTGTTTATGCATTCGAGTTTTTTAAATTACTTTTTTTATTTAATTGTGCTTCATCTTAAATAATCATCCCTTCCCCGATCCATTATCATCCCCCCCATTTCCAATCCCATTCATCGTCATCTTTATCCTGCCTTTATCCCAATTTATTTGAGAGGAGCAAATTGTGGACCAAATTATTTGTCGCATTTACAACCTTAATTTTCTGGAAATGGTACAAAAACTAGTCATGAATATACAAACATAAAGAAGACCCGAAAACTAAATCAACAATCGTACAAACAACAGTTTAATGAAACAGCTAAAGAAAATTAACAATGCATTAATCGTACTTAGTTTGCAAAATGCTAAGAAATTAGAGCAATAAGGTAATGCGAGGAAATTTACGCATGACCGATGTTTAGGGACGTAATAACAATATTTACATACGTAGACGAGTGCCAGTAGGTTCTCGGTGTAAGCACGACATTCGTGCCTGTCAATTCTCAAATTGCGATTTCAGGGCAACGCTGCATCGGACAGGAAAAGGATGTAATAAAAACTACATACAAATTACATGCTCGTACATCATTCTGCCACTACGATTGATTGAAATTACGAAAAGTGATTTCTGTACGTAGTTGCTGTTTCTTTAAATAGATAATTTCATATTTTTGAGTTTCCTGTCTGAGTACTATATAATCTATTAAAATCTATATAATCTATTAAAAGTATCTATTATAATGTTAGCGTATTTATGCCACTTTTAATCAATCAATATCATCAAGGAAGCCTGGTCAAATTTCAGTAATTTTGTTAAAAACTACCTAAGTATAACAATGTATAACTAATATTGGTGCACTGTATGGCTACTGCAAGTGCGGATATCTCTAAATTCATTTTGAATGGCTAGTTTTACAAACAGAAACTTTTGACGCTAAATTGTAAATTGAATGATAAACGCTCGCCGGGCTCATCATTTTTCTAGTTTGTTCTTGTATTAGAAACTAATTGAGTGATTGCGCGTGAGCACGTTACTAACTATCATTATAGCATCCTCTACTTGGCTTGATTTCATACTCGTTAATTAATCAATGTAAATCAAATCAAACACAATAACGACAGCACCATCAATTTAGTTTATTATAACAATATAGTTAGTTAAAAAAAACGATTTCGTTAATAACGTACGAGAATTGCGCACGCGTTCAACTACAGGCATTTACAGTTTGTGTATTCTAGTTATTGCATCACGTGTTATTTAATTGACAACCTGTTCGATACCGTAGCGGAGTGAAGCGCATCAATACGTGCACTATTGTCTGCCCCTCGAAAGACCTATGTAGGTCCGTCAAATGAAATACCTAGTCATTACATACCGATGCAACGTTTTATTAAATTTCTGATGCGTGAAACCGTAAGAACGATTTTCCAATCAGAAGTTTGTTAAACATTACATAATAAATTATGTGTCGTCTGTAACGCTATCATAACACATCCGAAATACAATTGATTCATCAGTGCGGGTATTATCTAAACATAAATTATGATACAATTTATATAATAATACTCGTAGCGCTTGTACGCAGGCGCTATGTTTGATAACACGCCCATTGTCCTGCACCGCGCCACTACCGCACCGTCGCGCATCACTTCAGATACGATCACTCACATCAGCCGCAACAGCAACGTCGCGATATGTTGTCTGGGTAAGCAGTCGAGAGCGCGGCACATCGTACTACGTATCAGTTCGGATTTTCGCTCTTATTTAATACTTCTATTCTCCTAACATCTGGCGCCGACACTGTTACAGCAAGAGTATTTTAAAATAGTTTTTTTTTTTATGTTTACCTACCATTCAAAATGGTTAGGAAAACTTACATTTTTCGAAACGCTCACTTACCACTTATTTTCTTCTTTTCAGGTCATTCGTGATTTCCTTGGCAATCGCGATAGCAATAACCAAATCATCAGCCAGTGGTTTCACTATAGCTCGGGATAATTTTAATTTACCAGATCTGGAAACTGGCGAGAGCAAACAGCTGGAAGTGAGATACGATTTGAAGACCTTAAATGATAATGAGACAATCTATAAAAACAAGACAAAAGAATATTCAGATTCTACTGTAATAGCAATCAACAACACCAAAAATAATAATAAGCAAAACAGCGATGAAAAGGTTAGTGAGAAACCGCAGATTGTCAACGAGACTGCTGATATACGAACAAAAATATCAGAGACTAACAAATCCGAATTTCCATCCGAGACAACGATAATAATTTCGACCGAAACAGCTAGTTATGCCACTACAGCACCAAGCGCAAGTCAAACTGATAACCTAGAAATTGAGAGAACTCAAAATGTTTCAACTACATCTTCACCGCAGACTTCATTTACTACTGAATTCGAAATTGAATATTCAACCGTTACAAATAAAATTGAGGAAAACGAAATCCAAGAAAATGAAACAAGATCAACAGAATATCAGAATTATACGGGAGATATTATTTCTACTACAACACCAGGCACAAATAACGTGAATAATAATGATGCCGAAAAAAGTGAATACAAGACGAATTATTTTAACAACGATATAAATAATTTGAACACAGTAATAACAACTATTGTAGATTCTGAAAGTAAAGTTACAACCACCGAAACCCATTTTTCTGATCAGAAAGCTGATCAAACAAACACTAAAGAAGAAAGTACGATAGCAAAGACTGACGGATTGCTTGATGCATCTACGACTACTTCATCTGAGTCAAAGACAGAAGTAATATTAGAAAAGACCTCGACAGAAATGACGTCAGAAAAATCTACTGCTGAAGTTTTTACCACCGACTTATATCCTACGTTAGCGTCTTGGAAAAAATATACAACGATTGATAGAAAACGCACAAGCATTGAAGACACCACAACAACAGAAAAAGATATGGTGCGAGCAGAAACTGCGCAAACTCGTATAAATCTAGAAAAAGTGTTTACTAACGCACCCATAACTTCAATAGAAAAATTGAGAAATGATCTTATTGATGCTCAAGAGTCAACGACAACACAACTTGAAACAACAGCTGGGGCCGAAACTATTGCAAGTCATGCTTTAGATTCTGTAACATACACATCCACGACAATGAAGGGTACTGAGATTGAGACCGAGCCAACGAAACTGGAGATTGTGTCTAAAAGAGCAGGCTACAGAGACAACCGAGAGACAACTCCTAAGCCTGAAGAAACCACTACCACGGAGTTTTCGCTTGGAGTGAGCACGAATAATACGGAAATGTATAGTAATATGTACGAGACTGAAGTTGAGGTAGCAAAAAACAAGAACGGTAGTATTTATGAGTCGCAAAGTCAATTGGTAAGTGGATCTGTTCTTTAATATTGTTAACTTTGTGACTTACATATGAGTGCTAAGACCGCGGTCGATTGACGTCGAACTTCGCCATAAGACTCAATATGTTACTATGTCGTCGCTCGACAGCGGTCTGGTTGCACTCGTTTTAGCACGCATAGCATGACCACCATAGAAACAGATTGTGAACCTGTAATTTTGTCTATTCTTCCGTCGCCAAAACCCGTTTTAATGGTGGGCATGCTACGCGTGCTGTATCTCTCAAGAGTCTACATCATTTTCATATCAACGGTTATAAATTTTATCAACTTTTTCTTCTTTTTAGGGTTCCGCACCTGAAAAGGAAAAGATGGAACCCTTATAGGATCACTCTTATCTCTGTCTGTCTATCCGTCTGACACAGTCAATTTGTTACGAATTTAATGGACCGTTTAAGTTGAATTTTCGTACATATATGAGTTTCTGTGACCCAAATACGGACGTGTAACGTAAATAAATTAATTTTGAATTAATTTTCACTTTCTAATCACTTTTGGGAGGCAAATAACAAAATTAAAAAAATAAAAATTGCCAACTGTACCGTGTGACATATCAAATGAAAAGGCTTAGGTACTGTGAGTGTCTCAAATAGTTATTTATTTAATCATTTTAAAATAAATTGTTTCTTAGTTATATAAGAAAATTTACTTTTTCCGAAACTACTGAGCCTAAAATGAAAAAATATTGTGGTCTTAAAATAACATGTCGTCTTAAAATAATCTCTCAATATTGTGCGTACAAAGTTACATTTGCAGTTGACAAACATGTTCTCTCATACATTCCGTATGGAAGAACATGTTTTCAATTACAACGTTAAATTTGTTCTTTATTTTCTTTCTTCATCCCAACCACGGAACCCTTGACAACCCTTCATGTGCGTGATCCGACACGCAGTTTGCCGATTGTTTTGTCTCTCGAACGGGTACCGTGGTAAAAATATAAGCCAGTCAGCAAGATGGTAGCAAGCCCAACTGCCCAGGGTGTGCCGAACGACCATATAAAACTAACTGCCCGGGGTGCGCCAAGCGAACATTTAAGACTAACTTCTCCCCGGGGTGCGCCGAGCGAAAATTTAGGATAACTACCCGGGGTGCGCCGAGCGTAATCTGATACGTCACTCGTGGTTGATTTTAAACAACTGATTAAGGTGTATTAAAAAACTTAATTGTTATGTTTCAACACTTTTTTCCATTAAATATATATCTTCCATATTATTTCCTATGTCCATTTTTCTTTCCGTAAGAAACTGTACTTTTAAAAATGCCTATTTAATTTTGCACGCATTTGCAGGCTGAAGATGCGATTAAAGAAGAGTTATTAAGAGAGGCAACGCTCAACGACAACGAAGAGAATGCAAAGCTTTTTACAATTTCGAAACAAAGGAGGATCATTGATGGTGTGCCCGAAATTGTTACCGACGAGTCGCTTAGCGTCAAACCCATAGGTCAGGAAAAAAAGAAAAATACTATTTTATATGCCGTTAGCCCAAACTACAAACCCCTTAAGAAAATTGACGTTCAACCACCAAAACAATTCGTTCGCGACCCAGATGACAACAGCTGGAGAAACGAAAGTATCAGCTCTTTAGGAATCGTTTTCAAACCAAAGAATGCTTCAAAATCTTTCACGCAAGTCCTTAAAAATAAAACTGGGACGGAGTTAGGAAATATGACCGATAAAGAGAGTAAAGACGATCTTCCGGACTTAAGAGATAGGCTAGAAAAGATAGCTGAAGTAAGAAAATCCAAGAAAAAGATTAACAAGTTTGGAGATACTGTGTATAGTGACTATGAGGAATCAGGTGAGGACACGAACCCTTCTAGAGAATACACAACTACGCCAATGGGCCCATCCACGGAATCAATATTCAACATCACCCCACCTCCACCATCTCAATCATCAACGACTGAGTTTGATCTCACGGTAAACGCAATTTCAAGAGAGAATTTTGACCTTTTCAAGACCGAAAAGACTTCTCCTATAACAACAAATAAACCAAGGAAATTCTACAACTTGGCAGAATACTACGACTCTACTGACGAGTACGATACTGATTACGTGAATCAGCACAAAATTGATTTGAAGAAATTCACTAAGGCAATGAAAACAATGGAGACCTTCGCTACGCATCCCCCCGAGCTGCTGCGTACACAACCGATGAGAGAATATCAGCCGGAGAGGAAGGCCACTCTTCAGTATTTTCCACCTACACAGAAAGTTGTCCAAAAAATAAATATGAACGATTACGATACAAATTTCAATAGAAAAGTGAACATATACACCATTAACAAAGAGCCTCCTAAAAACGTGTTGACCACTTCTTTTGGCACAGTTTCTCCCATACCAACAGAAAGGTATGAACCATTAAATAAAGTAACAATGAAGGCTGCTTACACTCCAATGTACCAAAATGACAACTTGGACAAGAACCTGTACTTAACAAACCAGCCGCGCGTGTCCGAGCCCCCTCACGGCAGACTTGAAGCAAACGACGGAAGTTTCAACAGAGCCTCGTATGTAATCAAACATTACCGGGACTTTATCAACGAAGCGGCGAAAGGCGACGACGACGAAAGGAGCGAGGAGTATACGTATACTGAAGCACCCATCCGTGGCGTCACCGTCAATGAGTTGGCTAAGATGGCCCCCCAGGATAGCAACCAAAGTGAGGAGGAGTACGAGTACGACGTGAAGTTCCGCAAAGATGTTATGAACCGTTTCGTTGACAACTTCAATCAGAACAGTGAGAGGTTCAAGGTTAACTTCCCAATCTTGTACAACAGTAGTGTTGTGCACACACAGACGCCAGCGCACGGGAGAGTGGCTTCGTCGTCTGCGTTCATGAAGAGGCTGTACGAAGTGGGGAACTCGCAGTCGGCGTTGTTGAGGAGGGCATGCGACCCTAACTGTGATAAGACGGTGGAGCTTTCTCCCGCGTACGAGCTGCACTACTACGTGCCAGACGAAGAAGAGAAAGAAGAAATGGAGCCGCGCACCATCACCGCGCCATATCGTTACAGGTTATGAGATACGCGTCGCGTCCATGTTAGGTAATGCAATAGTTAGTCGGGTCGGGAGCTGTGCGGGGTGTAGTTCATGACAATAAATTACAATTTATTGGTGCTTATCGTAGTTAACGGTTGTCGACTGGTCGGCAGAGCGAATAGTAATTTTATAAACAATAATGATTTCCCGAATCAAGTAAGTAGTTGTAAAAACATAATTGTATTGTGAAACTGTGGCAGATTTGGAACTTGAATAAAATTGTTCACAAAAATGTAATAGTATCTACTAATAATACACTATAGTAATCTAGCTAGTACTCGGGTATAACCTGAGTTAAAATATCTGTAAGCAGGTTTCGTAACAAATCGTAAAAATGTAGTTATATTGAATTGGATTTTATACGTGAAATTTTTGAAGTGAAAACTTCATAAGGCGTGTTGAGCGATTTTTGGTAAGGTTAACTTATGGATTCGCGTAGTGCTGGGCTATAGAATATAGATGGCGCTAATACTAGTACTAATTTTAAGTTTTCATTTCTTTTTTTTTTTGCGTGGGAAATTATCAAATAACTTCTCCCGCCCTGGGCGGAGCGGGAGGGCGTGTCAGACTCTTACTGACTAAAACCCACCCGTGTTCCTTCGGTTGCCATGTTGCCGGGGGCCACGATCTCCCTTTCGGTTTTCTTCGCGACCCCGGCAGGCATCGGCCCTAGCGCAGTCCAATGTTTTTTAAGCCTCTTGTTTAGATCTTTTTATGGAATATTTTACTATTCGAAATGAGAAAGTAAAGAAATTGTGTTCTTCCTATATTTAAGTGTAAGTAGATATTCTACCTGCCGAATTACCAAAGATGTAGGTAATTTTTTTAGGGCTATAATATTTGTAAAGTTCCCATAGGAAATATAGTTATTGGTCTAGTATTTCTTTATTATTATTTTCTATTTAACAAAACCGAAAATATAATATCCTAATCTTACTAAAACTATTAGTAAACTAAAATATGGCGTCGAATAATTCCTCCGCGTCTCTGTCGACTGGTAATGTACCCAAGAGACTGGCCGCATTACCACGTTGTATGGCAATGCTTAGCCGCTGGCCAAGGTAAAAGCCAGCCCTTGGGTCACGGGAAGTGTCAACCAGTCGTTTGGAGATTTAATTGAACAGACCATGAGCACTCGGCCCCACGGCCTTAGGGTTTCAACCCCAAACGGCTCGAAAATATAGTGACCTATAAGGTTATTATACTTTCGCCACTTGAGGTTTTCCGCAGCCGCAGCGGCAGCGCCAGCACAGCACGCTGAGCCAGCAAGATGGGATGGCGCTAGAGTATTGACACACGTTGCGTGCTTATTACACAGTTATTGGTCTTCAACAACCCACAATGGTACCCGATATATGTCATGTATTTACACAATGATACCTACATGATTGCCTAGCGTAGGTATATTATTAAGGATATTTGATGGAATAAAGTAAAACCGCGATAGTTTAACAATGATGGCCTGTATTATATCGTAAAATGTTGTGTAAATATTTACATTCGTAGAAGCTAGCTGTAGCTTAGCCGTAGCGGAGTTAATATTACATCTTGCAAGATATTTACTCGTCTATTGAGAAAATAATGAGTTATATTAAATGCATCATCTATGTGTCATCTTAAACTAGTTTAAACAAATGCGCTCATTTCATAGATCACCGAATACCACATTGAATGTTTTTGTCATATTTTCGCTCTCTATAAATGTTTCACGTACCTATTTTGTAAAAATCTTGTCGAAAAACATTGACGTTGTGAGTTTGTGACAATATAAAATTTTATGTAGAATCTATGTTTTTTATTGTTTGTGCACTAGCATTGATCAAGTCGGAGAAATGAATTGTTAAGCAAATTGATTATCAACTTAAATTGTCCGTGTTTTAAAATCACAACTGTCATTCTTTGACAGTTATATTATGAAATGACTTTAGGACGGCAATTAATTTCCCAGAATGTACCTACATAGCAGGTACCTAGGTACTACCTTACCCACATACACCACTTAGTCGAAAATGATAACAAGCAAGTACTTACCTACTTCATAGTAAGCGGCGCGATGACGTGATGAGGCAGTAAGTACCTACATTAGGTATGATCTTGGTCAATTTCCGAGCACGGACGTGCAACTTTGATTTAAAGCCACAAACCAAGCCAAGGTATAAGCTGACTGGATTCACGTAGACGAGGCAAAAGGAGTATGTAAGGATCGTAGCAGGTGGCGTTCTGTAGTTTCTGCCTTCCCCCATGGGAAGAAGGGGTGAGTTTATGGATGGATCCTATACCTAACTATATAAAAATATAAATAGCTGATTGTAAGTATTTGTTTGTGGGAAGTCCAAGACCCGGTTCCGAGGTTCCGACTAGAATCATATTAATCCATCCCTAGTGCGAAGTTTGAAATCATTCAAAAAGCAGATCCTTATCTTCAGGCCATCATCACGATATTTAAAAACACTCACTCTAATTTGATAAAGACTTGACTTATTAAAATGTACGTAGTCTGTTCATAAGTTTTGTCACATATGGAAAATTAAATAAATGACACAATCAGTAACGTACTACAATCATTTATATATCAAATGAAAGGGTATAAAATACAGATTTAAACCACATTAAAATTATTCGAAATGTCCTCCTCTTGCTTCGATACAAGCCTTTAATCTGCAAGGCCAGTCATCAATCGAAGCACGCACGACGTTCATGTCAATATCGGCGACTGCTTTAATCAGGGCTGCTTTAAGTGACTCCCAACAAAACCCGGCTTCTTTCAAGTCCGATTTTCTTCAGCCGTGCGTTAAGATGATGTGCTGTTTTTTTCAACAAGCACGCAGTCCTAGGTCTTCATTTAACACCCTTTTAACAGCAGTTAAAACCAGTACTAGTAACCAGTAAGTAGTAAAAGCAGTAGTTAGACCTAGGAGTGCGTGCTGATAGAAGCAAAAAATGTTGGCAACATTTTTTGCTTGCGGACAGGATTTCGTTGGATTCGCGCCTTCACTGCTTCGATGACCGCTGGCGTCCGAACAGTACAAGGTCGACCGCTCCTTATCTTCCCTGAGTCGTATGATAGTACGATAAATAAATCTCAGTGGAATTTTCAAATTTTTCAGCAGTTTGAAAATCTCAGTTGGCGCGTGACCGCAACGATGCAATGCAATTACTGCGACTCTGTCTTTGCGCGTCCACTCCATTTTAGAAAATAAACAAAATTTCAGAAACCGTTTTTATTTTCTTTAAATATTCAAATTTCGAATGCCCATAATATTCCTCGGCTTGCATTCAAATTTCGAAATTTTACCTATTTGACAGAACTTATGGCCCGACTACATAGGTAAAATATTTGTAATGGCCATTTCAAGTACGTACGTACTTCGTGACGTTCAAGTTCAGAATGTGCACCTCTGTATTCTCACAATGTTGACCTTTGAGAATAAGTATTAGTCAAGATTTGAATAAGTCTGCCAGCGCTTTTTATACCAACAAAAACAAAATACTAAAAAAATAGGCAGTCATGGACTGCCGACAGAAGTGAAAACTTAAAACTTAGGAAAAACTGGGGTTCCGTAAGTCAAAAAGTAAAAAAGGAACAATGTATACGGGAGCCGTTTCCTATGGCTGCGTTCTGGCCTAGTATACGTATAGTGTTGGGAATACGCAACGCCGCCGGCTACGATGCTCACATAATCCTTTTACTTTAGTTTCATTTATTGACAGTATTGTATTTTGTTGATGAACGCATATCAAATGTTTACTTTTCTTTAATAATGTTGAATATCATCGTTTCCAACAGGAGTGTGCTTATTGTTAAATATTTACAGTTCTATGTTATGCACTGTTTAAATACACTCGGGTATCTCATAATATTTATCTAGCAAGGGAAACACATTGAAACACTGAATACTTTTTTAAAATACACTTTATTGACGTTCTTTATTGTAGAATAGTATGCAAACATCACTCGATCGTTCGATCATATTTTGTTATGGATTCTTTACAAGTCACTTTGAGCATATCATAATAGGTATCATTACAATAATCATATGTACTATAGCTAAATTATACTTGCACATGTTAACTGTAGACGAAATCATATAATCGAGTGGGAAATGCAATTCTGGATCCAATAAATAATTATGTTACAATCTCATAAAAACGCAAATTAAAATATTTTTCATAGATGAACACATTTTTCTCTTTGGATAAACAAAAGAAAAACCAGAACACTGATTGGGTAATTATGTACAACAATAAATTGTTAATGAAACTAAAACATTCTCCATTAATGTGCCCACTTTTTGTAAAAGAAAATAATACAAAAGAAAAAAATACTCTGAGTGAAACTAAAATATAAACAACGTTATATTAAAAATATAAAAGTAATTGGTACCATTTAGCTCCTTGGCTGTCGGTTACAATAAACACCAATGCAGACAACTTGTAAAATCTATAACTTTCGTGACATCACTAGGCGTTTTAAGATACAAGTGAAAGTGGGCCTTATCAACTACGTCTTTAGATTTATATCGCTAAAGTAAAGTGATCGAGCCTCTGACAATTTTCTGAGTAAAGAGCCTAAGTTTAATATGGAATTAGCACCAGTTTTAGGTTTTTTTAAGTTTTTCAGAAAAGCTTGCATTGGTATTGACGTGTTTAGTTCGTAAAATTAATGTGGAATATAGTCGTCGCAGCGCTTTCGAAGTAAAATGGTACATATAGGAACATAGATGAGTTCTCTAAGATAATTTCAAAAGCATGTAGGTAACGTTGTGACAGGCTTCTGTTCTAAAAGCCTTCTGCTGATGAATGTTTTAGTATAACTGGTTGGCCATGTAACTTGTGTCTATGCTTGATATACAAAGTAATCAGTTTATATTTTATTTTGTCATTTGAAAGAATGATTTAAGTAAATACAACTTGAAATTTCAGTACACAAAGATTTTGGTTTTGCAGACAGGTTAGTTATCGACCTTTTTTTGCGCGGTTTAGGTAAACAAGAAAAGACACAAAACTAGCCAAACAGCCCCGTTTTATTTTAAAACGACATACAACCAAAATTTTATTAAAAAATGCGAGATACAAAAATATAAGCAATTGAGTAATGTAGCGGCGTTTGTATGCTATAGGTAGATAAGTAGGTACGTAAATCAGTTACAATTACAACAATAATCATTTATAAGTATAGTTTTTAGACTAAAAGCGAATATTTACAAAGAACACGCCACTTTACTAGCTATATACCTCCCTCCCATGGCGAGCGCGCGGTGCCGGCTACCGAGTTGTTCAAATTTAATATTTTCCTAATATTTTATAATTTAATTATATTCCCTAATATATATAAGTAAGCGTACATAATTTTTTGGTAACGAATGCGAAAATTCCCGCACCCTTAATAAATTAGAATCTTAAGTAAAAAATACGCGTGTTTCAAAGGCCGAGTGATAACACTCGGCGTAGTGTATTAATTTACAAGGGTGTAACAATAACACGATACAGACAGGTCCGGCCGAGCCCGCGCCGCGCGCCGCCGTACAAACCTAACTCTTTACATTAGCCAGTCTTTCGTTTACACTACTCTAGACTACTGCGCTACTACCTCCTAGCCTTCGACGCCGACACGAGGACTGACGTGTGCCACATGCTACTTCGTAGGTTCCGTGACTACAATTCAGAACTTGCTTTGAAATATTGAACATATAGAAATCTTCCAATATGTTTGACTCTTTATTTTGTAAGATCTACACCCTACGAGTAACTCATTAACACGGAATGACAACCCTTGACATCATAATGTAGCACTATTCATTGCTTATTTTTGTTGTCAAACGGACGATTTTTTCAGGCACAAGAAGCAATGTAATTTGTTGTTCCATCAAATTGAAAGGAATTGTCATTACGAGTCTCGTACGCAAATTAGGTGCTTGATTTTTCTGCTCAAATCTATGTTTTAGGTACTGAATTTTTCTGCTCAAATCTATGTCCATAAATACCTACAAAAAGCATGTAGTGTAGCACACCCTCGCCCTACACAACCACGCGATGAGAACGCTCCATAACCGAACATTTGACGATGTGATACTGAGGGGATAGAGGGGAATGTGAGGGGAGAAGGTGGCCGGATTCAATATGGAGTTCAGTTGAAAAGGAAAATCAGTACAAACCGCGGGGAAAAGTTGGCAAACTGATATCATAGCCCGTATTCTAAGTGAACAAAAGTTGCGCTACTTTTTATTGCTAAAAACATGTTGTTGGCAACATTGCATGCATATGTGAAAGTGAAACATGTTTTTAGCAACTAGCAAATAGTGTTGCTGCAACAATATTATGCACTTTTGTTCATCATAAATGAGGGGCTGCAGGTAGAAAATCAAAAATGTTGTCTCAAAACCGTTACATACATAATTTTAGAGTTGGCATTTACTGAAGCGAGAATACTGAAAATGGACTCAAAAGTCGAACAACTAAAATCTAGCGACGCGAACATGTATATCTACTAATCCCCTCGCTAACTATACCGATCTATTTCCTATTTATACAGTACTACAATGATCTTTTGGCGTCTGAATGACATTGCCAGGGGGGCGTTGTTGGTAAAACAGGATGGCGGCGTTAGTTCTGATTTTTGCCGCGCGCCAGAAGATCCTTGTATTGTGGTTTGTATTGTCAATGGCAAGCCGTTACTTGTGAAATACTTCCGATGAATTAGTAACTAAGGTTTAGAAAACTGTTGTTTGAAAGTAAAATTGTTGGCACCTCGTATTTTTGGCACCACTAGCGTCAACCAAAAGTGAAGCTTCTGTCCGTACAGGTGTAACTCACAAGTAGTGTTTTCAATTTGGCTTTGCACTGCCGTGCACTTAGATATTGCGGTCTAATTGTACTATATGTTATGAAAACAAGTGCCATTCTTTATCTACGAGAGATTTTTAACTCAAATCTAAATACATATTAATTCGGATTATCTTTTAGTAAGACGTTATTCATAGTTATTTTGCCTAGTTACATTATCCTCATTCATAAGTTATACCTACACGGACAAAAGCGCAATTTTCGCGCAATAAAACGTGTTTCAGCACCAAAACATTTTGAAAATAACTAACGAACTAGGAATCGGTGCCGATGCGATATTCTATGTACACAATAATACAACCTACAGTACAGAAGGAACCATTTATACAACGCACGGTAAACGACACACGCAAAACTGAACTCAAACCATTGCTATCTCATACTCGCAAATGAAACAAGTAAGAAACGGTAGATTATTTAGAGCTGTCAAATTATGTTGAACTCAAGATTTCTACGCAAGTTTAGATGTTACGTCGGAAAATCCACCGAAAAAAAATACAGCAGTTTCGACCAATTTGATAGCTGTCGTCAACCATCACCATCTCTTTCTTGCTCGGTCTGTTAGAGAAGAACAGCAATACTCTTATCCTTGTTTAGTTGTTACAATCTTATCAACTTTTCATTTGTGAGCTTTTTATCACCCGTTGTCAAAGTGACCCTTCCATACTTATGTATATTGTAGAAATATTATAGCGAATTTTATACAATGCTGTATATACATACTAGCACCACTATAGCTTTACGTATAATAACCGAAACTTCACCGTTTTTATAAAACCAAAATGTATGTGTAAATGCAAAACATTCCATTTTCATAATGGGTCTTGTACTGACGTGGAAGTACTTAATAACTGGAATTTCAGAGTACGCTTTTTCATAATAGTCTTAATCTTTTTATGTTGGTTGCTAAAATTAAGGAGACAAGACGTGTTATATTTTTGTTGTTTTGCGGCAGGTTTTCGTTTCGTTAACATCAATACAAAGCCCAGTATAAAGTTATTAATTTACATTAAAACATCACAAGTTTGGACAATTGACTTCAAACATGCATACATATTACATCATTATGTGTTAAGACGCCTGTCGCCATTTCACTAAGGATATAGTTTTAGAATTGTTCGCAAATAACGTTAGATTTTTTGAAGACATTCTAAAGAAGCCTGGGTAATGAAAAATTGCTGGACAACTCAGAACAACGTCAGGCACAGGCGTCCTTACAAAACAGAAGCCTAATATAAGCGTCTCATATAAAATCTTAACAAATTACGTGATTGCAGTCAACAAACGAAGTCCATTTTCCTCTGTCGGTAGTAAAAAGTAATAATCGACGCGAGTACAGTACAAATTTCAACCTTATCTTCATAGTGAGTATGTTCAATTTTCCGTATACTTATTATTTATAACCACATCCATAAAGCTCTAAGAGGAAGCCTCACTATACATATAATTAAAAGTAAACATTTAATTTAAATATTTTTTTTCTTTTAAATATCATTTATAACATATACACATTCATACAAAACTCTACATCACTAAAGCGTACTCGATGTTCGAACTAAATTATGAACCGTTCCGAATCTTCAATAGCTTTTTAATTTTTACATGTCCACGTCTTAAAGTGAAGTTTTTTTTTTACAATTTCCCTTAAGTAAGCGTATCGATTAATATAAAACGAACGATTCCGCTGATCGGATTTAGATTCACACTCGACTAGTAAGTTTTTTGGGAGGTGAAATGCAATATTAGAAGGTACCTAAGCTCGAACTTCATCCACGTAGTACTTTGCTGAAGAGGTTCTATTTCATCTTTAACCATATTGTGGTAATTGGTCAGTCTGTAGGTTCGTAAATTGCAATCAAGATTTGAAAATCTATCCATATTCCACGCACCCCTTTCATCACCGTACTACGTCGATGTCGTATCGTACAACTGCGCCACATTAAGACTACACAATGCCTCCGCTTAACAATTTCGATTATCTGAACTGCCCTTTTATAAGTAGAAGTTGTGAAACTACACGGAAGATTTAACGATGGACACTTGTTTATGCGAGGATTGAGTTATCATAGATAGCTATAATATTGTTTGAATTTTATATAAAAACTAAATGGTGATGTTTCGCTCACACTCCTTAAGTTCTAACATTAAAGTAAAAATAAATAACATTCGGAACTGTTTGCGATCCCCGCTTAAACAAGCCTCAAGTGTAAGAGAGAACTCGCGAAAAACATTCAATCGGTACCATACTTATGCAAAAATACATGATACGGCAATACAAAATCTCATCATAAGACCCATCATCTCTACGTATAAATATGCGTTTAAATCTAATCTATAGACTACTGCGGGGGCGGTATCGTTCGTGACGTGTCGTGTCGAACGCTCGCGTCAGTTCAGAGCCCGAGTTCCGCAACTAGTTGACTAAAAACCTTGTTTAAATATCAATAAAAGCTAAGTGCTCCGGAAGTATATCTTATACGTACGATATTAGATAGTGCTGGGGCCGCTTCGTAGCTACGAGTCGGTAAGCGCAGGGTGTCGTCCATCGGCAGCGAGGAGTCCCACAGGGGCGTGCGACGCGCGGTGTCGGACAGACGCGACGCACGGGCACGTGCTACAGGCTACTGTCAGGGCCCACATTGCCAGAGATGCCAAGAACTGCGGAGTCTAAGGTACAGGCGACTACGATGAAGAGTTAAAGTGTAAAGTAGTGGGTCTGCATAGTACCGTGGCCTGCAGAACGTGTGCGGCGTGCGTGCAGGAGAGCGCGCGGTGACGTCACTAGCTGGGCCGGGCGCTGTGACGTCACTAGCTGGGCCGGGCGCGGTGACGTCACTAGCTGGGCCGGGCGCTGTGACGTCACTAGCTGGGCCGGGCGCGGTGACGTCACTAGCTGGGCCGGGCGCGGTGACGTCACTAGCTGGGCCGGGCGCAGTGACGGCACTAGCTGGGCCGGGCGCAGTGACGGCACTAGCTGGGCCGGGCGCAGTGACGGCACTAGCTGGGCCGGGCGCAGTGACGGCACTAGCTGGGCCGGGCGCGGTGACGTCACTAGCTGGGCCGGGCGCGGTGACGTCACTAGCTGGGCCGGGCGCGGTGACGTCACTAGCTGGGCCGGGCGCGGTGACGTCACTAGCTGGGCCGGGCGCGGTGACGTCACTAGCTGGGCCGGGCGCAGTGACGGCACTAGCTGGGCCGGGCGCAGTGACAGCACTAGATGGGCCGGGCGCAGTGACGGCACTAGCTGGGCCGGGCGCAGTGACAGCACTAGCTGGGCCGGGCGCGGTGACGTCACTAGCTGGGCACGGGCGCGGCGGGGGGGGGGCGCGCCGAAGCTGCTGCGGAGCGACTCCTCCATGAGGCGGCACAGCTTGTCGCGGTCCGCCTGTTGAAAACAAAAAAACGATAATATCGAGACTACTAGCACAATAGTCTGCATCATACGAGCGAAAACAGTCGCACGCACACATATCTAAATGGGTTTGCGCTCGTCCGGCCCCCGGCCAGGGCGACGATTTCAAACCATTAAAACAAATGAGGTCCTGGGTTCGATTCCCGGGTCGGGCAAAGTGTTATTGGGTTTTCCATCTGGAATTTCTCAGTAGCAGCCCGGAGTGGATTTGTGCCCGGTCGATGGCAATAGGCTCGCCCCCTATTACGTGGGCCTTAAACATAACTGGCGAAATGTGGGTAGGTACACCTCTGCCTAACCCTTCGGGGTGAGAGTCAAAATGGCGGGTGTACCATAGCCAATCAAATTATACTAATTACAAAAAAAAAAAATACCTAAAACGTACTATTTTGTACCTAGTTCTAAAAAACCTGTACCTCCTTCGGAACGAAATTATTTCGAAATTAAGGTACACCTGCCATATTGACATCAAGATGGCGGGTGTTCTATAATATTTTATTATTTATCCATTACTCATAAAATATAATTACACCAAAAAATTGTACCTAAAAAGTACCTCAAGTAAAAAGAAACACACACTTGATCAGTGGGATAGCTCTTGAGAAATGAAACATGGCGGGTGTACCATAGCGAATTAAATTATACCAATCTATCTATATACAAGGTGCAGTTTTGGATCTGCAAAACATTTTAGGAGGTAATTATGTTAGTGATTCTCGACCCGAATCAACAATAAAATGGGCAGGTATTTTTTTTTCATTTTATTCTTATTTACGGAAATCGGTAAGTGTGAACTCCCCTTTTTAAAACGCGACCAATCTGTACGTGTCCTTAAACTGCGCTTTCACACACACAAACAAACGCAACCGACATTTCTTTCATAAATCCAAAGAACCAACCACCGCCCGCTCCCTCTCCCCCGCCACGCCCCCGCGGCCATCGCAAATGCATAAATCGGGCCAATTTATTAGTGTATTTGATGACGCCGGTATGTGCATACGCTTGTAAATTCCGCCCCTCAAGTGCGCCTTCGATTAACGGTCGGGAAAATGACGGACCAATACTCCAATGTAGAGTTGGTGGAGATGGTCCGCTTGTATGCCATCAGTGGAGACAATGTATCTCGAGCCATCGAAATGTTCGCGGAGTTATTCCCCAATCGGCAACGTCCCTCACACAGGGTAATGCTGGCTGCTACGCAGAGACTGCGCGATCATCGGCAGTTCGACGATCAGTGCTTTCGACACAATAAAAACGAATGTGTTTGTGTTACGTAAGCAGAAGGAAAATCAGCAACGTTGTGCTAGACTGTGCCTGGAGTGTGACGGTGGAAACTTTGAACAATATCTCCAGGTAACATAAGTAGGTAATTTATTTATTTATTTGTGCATAGACAATAATTTGTAAATACGATGTTAGCTAAATCAACTTGATTAGTGTAAATAAGTTGATTTAAAATTTTTAACTACGCCAAAAATAACTATCAGACAAAATGAATCACCTAAAATCCCTAACACATGGGTACCTACCTACTTAACTAGCACAAATTATCTTGATGTATTTCTGTCGGTCCTCAGCCCGTTAAAAAGTAGGAAGGAAAATCTTAAATCTACAAATAAAAACCGTCCTTGGGGCTGAATTTACCTACAGAGCGCGCCGACTGCGCCGAGTACCTACATGCCTTATTATTATTATTATTAGGTGCCTACCTAAATCCCGCGCACGCGCTCGCGATCGTAGTTTCACAATTGTGCAACAGGAACTGCTTACGTGCTTTGTAAGGTTTATTTATCTCCGCCTATCATTTTATTCATCAGCTGATAGGTAACTAACGACGCCAACGTGATCTTTTTTTGGCGCAGTTGTATCTAATTCCTACTATTATTATTTATCGTAATAGCCCAGTGGTTAAGGCTTTCTCCTCTCATGCATGAGGTTGCGGGTTCGCAACTGAGCAAGTACCATTGTGTTATTTTTTTAATTCACAATGATGTAAGTACTTTTTAAATTTATCTAGGACATCATTGAAATCCCGTGTTTCGGTAAGCACTTAATTAAAGCCTTTGGTTCGAATTGATTTGTAGCTCTCGGACGGTCGTTAGGTACCACACGGGTCGGTACGGGTCAACGACCTTACAGCCCTGCCGTATGGTCGTTGGTACGGGTAGTCAAAAGCCAGAAAGTCAGACAATTAGTCTAACAAATGGGTATCGTGTTATCAAGTAACTGGTTTGTTGAGGTCTGATACGCAGTCGCCTTACGTGATTCACTGGCACTCCATGTAGTGAGCTGCATACAGTTAAACTGAAAGCCGACCCTAACATAGTTGGGAACAGGCTCGGCAGATCGGCCACGGCATTGTAATGATGCTTAAAAATGAGTTATTATTTAGCGAAACTTAAAACAATAATGTAGGTACATTGTGATTTTCAAATTAGAACTACATCTAAGGTAAAATTATTTGCTATAAGTTGCTGTAGCTACAACAACTTGTACAGATCGCGGCACGTTGGTTCAACCTTCGATGCGCAGTAACAGATTTTCGAGTCTTAATCGAAATGCGATATGACAATCATCGCGGGGGCTCCCAGTAACCATAGCAACGACCTTCATTTTAGTTTAACGTACGTGCCGCGTTCGTTTCATAGAAATGTGGGCGGAGACTCGTACAGGCTGACGTCACTGGTCATCGCATTCACGCACACAGTGACATGACGCGCGATACATCGCAATGGGTGATTCTGTTTTTTTGAAGAGGGTTATTAAGAGAGTTATTCTGAAAAACAATAAAATTGAAAAATCGAAAAGAAAAAGTATTATTGATTATTGACTTGGTATCGTATTGTTATATGATTATTTACGAGTCTCATAACAACCTCCTGAAATGTTTTGCAGGTTCAAAACTGCACCTTGTATATAAAAATGAATCCCTATTTCCCTTGGTCACGACATCACGCTAAAACGGCTGAACGGATTTGGATGAAATTTGGGATATGGATAGACCTTGACCCGGAGAAGGACATAGGATACTTTTTATCCCGATATTTTTACGGGATCGAGACTTATGCGGGTGAAACCGCGGGGCGCAGCTAGTTACCAAATCAATCAATCAATCAATCAATCAATCAATCATTTATTCATAAGTTCACATATAAATTGCATAAAAGTTACATCATAACAAAGTTACATATTAATAGTAGAAATGTAGAAAAAAATTAAACTATGCCTAAAATAAATCTAGTGTATAACTTATATAATATTGATTAAAGGCCCAATGAATACAATAGCGACCTGCCTGATGTAGGTTTATTCAAACCTGTGTTTCAGGCCATCACTTAACAACGCTGAGTGATTCAGTGGACTATTATGTTACTGTACATAGAGCTATCATTGATACATAATAAATTTTAAATAAAAATGAACTTAACATTTAATAAACTCATTGCATAACTTCTAGCAATTTTTCTGTGTCTGAGTAATTAAATGTCAGTAGGTATGCACTCAACATTTCACTACACTTTTTATAATTTACACTATATATATTTACCGACTTATTGATTTTATTATATAAGAACGGACCTAAAAATACATAAAATTTATTTATAAAAGTATGTCTGGTTTGAGGCTTTATGCAAACTAAGTCTTTTCTTCTCTTATCAATAGGTGTTGGGATATAAGGAAGTTTATTATGCTGGTGTAGTACTATATTCAATATAAATAGTTGACGCACGGTTAAAACCTTGCATGCCGTGTAAAGCTCATGTGTGGGAAATCTAAATGGGCGAAAGGTGGCTACCTTAAGGATAGCTCTCTGCGCACGTTCTAATGGCAGTAGGATTGATTTGGCAGCCCCACCCCAGGAAGTTATACAATAAGTGAGAATGGATTGACACAAAGCTAAATAGACCTGTTTAATTAATTTATAGTCCGAAATATATCGTAAATTCTTAAAAATGTATATTAGTTTACGCATTCGAGTGCATAACAAATCAATGTGTTTACGGAAATTCAGATTTGTGTCAATCGTTACACCAAGATATTTCATATGATCGGTTTTTGCTAAACTGGGACAGTTACATGCATCGTCAGCATACGTGCCGCAGTTGTGCGCATAAATGTTTATGTTAGTAGTTGGCAGGTTAGTGTTTCTCATAGTAAATAAAATGTGTTTGGTTTTCTCTGCATTTAGTGTTAGGAGATTTTCATGTAGCCAATTAGACACTATATTAAAACCGTTCTGGGCTTGTTTATATACCTCATCTCGAGATTTATCTGAAAACAATAGAGCCGTATCATCTGCATAAGACATTATGACACCATTTTGGAGCGTTAAGCTGCACAGGTCATTTATGTATACTAGGAATAAAGTAGGGCCCAAAATACTCCCTTGTGGTATTCCGTAATTACTATTTCGAAGCTCAGAACTGACGTACTGACCAATTTTGACACATTGTTTGCGGTCACTAAGATAATCAGAAAGTAGTGAAAGCGTTGTCCCTCTTATTCCGAGTGCTTCAAGCTTGTCTAATAATAAAGGACAAGAAATTGTGTCAAACGCCTTGGCGAGGTCTAGGAAGATCCCAATGGAGTGCATGCCCTTATCCAAATTAGTTGTTATATAATCCGTCATTTGATGTACTGCTTGATTAGCTGATTTTTTGGGCCTAAAGCCAAATTGTCTATCTGAAAGCAATTTGTTATCTTCTAGGTATTTCATTAATCTAATATTAATGATTTTCTCTAGGATTTTGGAGAGCCCTGTTAAAACAGAAATGGGTCTGTAGTTATTAACATATTTTTTGTCACCAGTTTTATATACAGGTGTAACCACAGCTTTTTTAAGCGACTTAGGGAATATACCCTTAGTCAAGCATAACCGAAAAATATGAGTTAACGGCGGAGCAAGTAGGTATTTGAAATGTTTTAGTATGTTGTTTGATATGTCGTCCCACCCAACCGCGCAAACGTCCTTTAATCCAGAGATAATTGTTAGTACTTCATCGACATCCGTATCTAGTAAGACAAACGATTTAAGTGTGGGGAAAGTTTTAAGATGGTTTTGAGGGAGAGAACTTTTAGATTGTATGGTATTTTCTGCTAAAATTTTGCCTACGTTAGAAAAATAGAAATTAACTTTATTTGCTGATTCGATTGGGTTGTTCTCTATTGTCAATAAGTCAAGTGGAGGTTCTGATTGTTTTGTTCTAAATGTATTTGTTTTTATATATTT
Organism: Omphaloscelis lunosa; assembly: GCA_916610215.1. NCBI lineage: Eukaryota > Metazoa > Arthropoda > Insecta > Lepidoptera > Noctuidae > Omphaloscelis > Omphaloscelis lunosa. The sequence continues at coordinate 21,700,148 of OU744253.1, forward strand.
CCAAATCAGTTTACTATTTTTGCCTGCTTTCTGCAGTTCTTTTCTATCAAATTCATTTTTTATTTTTTTCAAAAGGTTATTGCAGAAGTTTCTATATCTTTTATAAGTAATGGAAAGAATTTCATTTTCAGGCTCAAGTTTGGTCTTTATGTGAAGTTTGTCTCTATGCCTAATACATCGAACAAGTCCGGGTGTAATCCATGGTTTAATACACTTATACTTCTTTGGCGTTATTTTAGCGACTGTATGTTTTATTATTGCAGAGTGAAGTGAATTTATAAAATAATTAATAGAAATGTTTGCATCGGTAGAATTATAAACTGGGTCAAAATTAATATTACGTATGTCTTTCTCCAGGTGCGTCATATTGACTTTAGTATAGCTACGTAAACAATTTTTTCTGGGTAACGAAACTTGTAATGTTAGTAATACTGCTTGGTGATCAGTAAGCGAAGAGTTAGTAACAAATGTTTTGGTTGGGTTATTTGTTTTTATAATGAAATGATCTAAGCATGAACCACTTTGATGCGTGGGGTGGTAATGAGCTGGTAATAGTCCGTGGAATGAGCAGATATTAAGATAGTTATGTGCTTATAAATCTATTTTCCCGGAAGCAATGTCGATATTGATGTCCCCCATGAGTATTATGTGTTTAAAAGTTGTAAGACTTTGTAACTGTATGTTTAGTGAATCTAAGAAATTTGCGACATTTTGAGAAGGAGGTCTGTATATAGCCATAACCACCGTATCCAAACCAATTTTAATGAGTAAGCAATTACTATTTTGTAGCAAAGGTTCTTCTACAGTTGTACTTAAATTATTGTTAACAAATACAACTAATCCATCATTCTGGTTGATGTTTCTGTTGGTTGTTAAATAAATATACCTAAGAAGTACTATTTTTATAGCTCTAAAAAATCTGTACCTCCTTCAGTAACTTGTTTTAGTAACTGCAAATAGGAAATTTCGAAAAAAAAAAAAAACTGGCATTGTCTGGTTGGGAAAAAGTGTAGTAATAACACTCGGAATTAATTTTCGTAAAAAAGTAACAAAAAAATTGCGACTTTGACCTTCAATATCTCCAGAACAATTCCCAGGAATGGGGTCTAGTGGAAAAAAATATATCCAAATAATAAGTAGAATATGTGGCTTTCGGCTTCGGAACTGTATGTATGTATGCGTATGCATCCGTTCAGCTGCTGAAAGTTGAACAGATGCCATAAAAAATCCTTATTTTCTATGGACAAAAGCTGAATAGAGCTGAATAAGTGTGGTTAGTCCCTTACACCCGATATAAATGTATATAACTATTTCAATATATCATGAATCATGATAATTATCGTGTTTACTATACACAAGACACGGTTGTTTCATTTCTCAAGAACTATCCCACTGATCAAGTGTGTGTTTCTTTTTAATTGAGGTACTTTCTAGGTACAATTTTTTGGTGTAATTATATTTTATGAGTAATGGATAAATAATAAAATATTATAGAACACCCGCCATCTTGATGTCATTATGGCGGGTGTACCTTGATTTCGAAATATTTTCGTTCTGAAGGAGGTACAGATTTTTTAGAGCCAGGTAGAAAATAGTACGTTTTAGGTACATTTTTTTGGTAATTGGTATAATTTAATTCGCTATGGTACACCCGCCATTTTGACTTTCACCCCTTCGGGGAATACAGGCGTCATGATATGTATGAAAAACAAATGCAAATCGCCAGTGCGCTCGGACTGTAAAGGCGTGTCTAGGGTAGTGCCACTTAACAAATATCAACTTTATCCTGGTGTAATAACTACTACTATGGAAAAGGTAAAAAATCACAGTGGAAACTAAAACTTATAAAGCAGTTTACCTCGTGTATGAAGCCGAGCTGCACGAGCTCGTGCGCGAGCGCAGACGCGGTGTCGCGGTGCGACACGGCGCAGGTGAGCTGGCGGTTCATCTTGTCGTCCATGCGCAGGAGGATCGTCATCTGGAGGGACGGTACGCAAACAAATTACTGCCTCGGGGTAGGGTTCGTACCTAGCTAACTTGAAACTATGTATACGTTGTTTATATTTGTATGAATCGCTAACTTAGCCAAGTAGAGTCTGAGTACGCTTAATAGATCTCAGCCTAAATGTTATCCCAGAATTAATCAACCATGGTTCCTAAGTGCTTTTAGTCAAAAGCTCGTGGACTAGTTACAAAATAATGATTTAGAACTTATAAGAGTTTACTATACTGCCATATGTTTTGATTCTTGTGTGTGTGGGTCACCTATTTGCTATGATGGACTTGGATAGTCATAAACATCATGCCCGTCATAGACATACTATTAATAGAGAAGATTAGAAAATAAGATAAATTTATTATGACTGAAACATATTTTATAAGTGATGAAATGTAGATGAACGTTGACATTTTGGCATCGAAAAGTATGTTGACATGTCCCGAATTAAAGTCGGAGACATTTTAATTTTACTGTTATTAAAAGGCAATGGAATTTTCAATTAAAACAGCAATAACGATAAATTTTAATTTCATTTTATGCCTCCTGTTCATGGAAAACTCAAGTTTCACAACATTGTTTCATTTTACGTGTTGCGGTGTTACATGTTCCAGCAACACAATATCATAACTTTCGTTTTTATAAGGAATACGTATTTTTAGGCTTCCGTACCTCAAAAGGAAAAAAACGGAACCCTAACGATCTGTTCGAACGGATCACTCGTGTGTCTGTCTGTCTGTCCGTCTGTCACAGCCAATTTGCTCCGAATCCAAGAATTTTGTATATAGAGGTACTTTTGCTGGGCAAACAAGAAAATAAAAAAAATTGCTAACAGTACCGTGTGACACATCTAATGAAAAGGCATGTTGCGAAGATCTTAGACATATTTTTTTATATAATTTTAAAATAAATATTAGAAACTTACATTTGGGAGAACATGTTTTTCAATACAAAGCTAAGTTTGTTTTTGGGATAAATCTATCCTAACTACGGAACGGTTTTATTTATTACTAGCGGCCCGCCCCCTGCTTCGGCCGGGTACAGCGGCGACATGTCAAAACGTCGGGATTTCTGTGCTTTATCTAACTATTCATGTAATATACACATAAACTTTCCAGAATAAAGGTTCTAATATAAATGATGGTGAGAATCGCATAATAATCTATCGTGTAGTTTAGAAGATCTAGGCGGTCACACAGACAGACACTAAAAGCGACTTTTAATTTATATTATGTATACATGTAGGATATAGATACGGGTCATTAAAATTTTACAAAGTAAGGAAAAGTCCACTTCACGTTTATGCGTTAAAATGTTCCAAAATTTATTTATTTATTTATTTAAGTTTTCATGCACAACATAACAGAATGTATTTCCAAGGCGTTGTACAGAACAATATACAAACTAAAAATTACACACATACCTACGTAAGTAGGTTGTGTAAAATTACAAAAAAAAAACAAAATAAAACATGAAACACGAGAAATAACTTAATTAACAAACAATATAGACACTCGTATTATATAAACAAACAAACTGCAATCAAGAGGAAGAAAAAATTACATAAAAAAAAAAAAAAAAAAAAATTATCTTTCATCCATCCTCTCACAAAAACTTAAACATTCACGACACACATCGATCCATCTCCCAGCAAACAAGTCACATTCCGGTGTTGATGTCAGAAGAGCATTGAGCATAGTAAGGGCCCGAACGAGGGGCGAGTTAGCTCGCGACACCGTGCGTGCTGATGGTACGGCTAGTAGCCGGTGACTTCGCGGCCTGAGTTGATGTTTGGGCAGAACAGGAACAAAAAGCCTTACTAACTGCTCCACTAGTTCCTGACAATCGGACTCACCCCGCATAATACGGCAGGCAGTGATAAGCAGGAAGCACTTACGCCTTACCTCGAGAGAATTAAAATTTAGTACGCCGAGTAAAAATTTTGTAGGATAAAGGAAGGGGTAGTATCCGAAGAGCTTTTTATATAAAAATCTAAGGAAGGCCTTCTGGACCTTTTCAAGAAGTAAAGCGTAAGTGCATTCATATGGGTTCCAAATCACTGCAGCTGATTCGAGCTTACTCCTGACTATGGCCATGCAAAATGTCCTCGTGTGACTCACCAGCAGGTCCGCGGGCGGCGCGTCGGGGTGCGGGTGCGGCTGCGGCTTGAGCGAGCACATCATGTTGACGACGCGCCGCGTCTCCAGGTCGCGCGGCTCGGGCGACGCCGGCAGCGACTCGGCCGCGCGCTCGGCCGGCGACGCGGCGCGGCCCAGCCCGCGCGTCCAGCCGTACGCCGTCAGCGGGTAGATGCCGTACCTGCGCACGGCCCCAACTTACTTACTACGACAGATTCCAAACGAGCCAAGAAGTCGTTAACCTTATTGCAACGAGCATAAAGATCACTGTGATACAAAATCAGAAGGATAACAACTGTGAGAGTGTAGTAGCACCGCCAGCCCCGCGCACTCACTTGACGTCCTCGACGAACTTCTCGAGCTTCTCGGCGTGCGGCTGCAGGTCGCGCGCCGCCAGCTCGGCGCGCGCGCCGGCGCGGCGCCACCACGCCAGCGCCGCGCCGCTGCTGCCGCCCGCCACCTCGTCCGTTATCGTCTCCGATATGTTCGCTGGACACGCGGGAAGTAAACACTTAGTAACCTGAGTTGGACAAGGACCGAAGAGAGACAACGCAGTAGTCGACATTTTCGAACATGCTCACTTTTTGGTAGTATTGACATTTGAATTTCAATTAAAATTGCGACATTAACATCACAATCGATTTTTACAAAATTAATAGACCAACATCGTTCAGGAGCATTATCCGAGCCACTTTCTAGTTTCAGAACGGACATATTTGTCAGCTTAGACTTACCGGTGGTATTTACAAGCGTGTGCGCAGCTAACAGTTTCAGAGAGTGTACTTCGAAGAGTAGCGGGTGGAAGAGAAGTTCCCGTGCCGTCGGCCTCTTCGCAGGGTCCTTGTTTATACACCTGTCGACACACGGCGCGGTTACCGACTGGGCGGGGGAGAGACGACACAGGCAGTGACTCTTACACGGGGTTACTAAGGAATTGAGTGCTCACTGTGTATGCCGAGAGGCTTTATTAGAAACAGTGCTAGTTGCGATGCGTTGTTTTGAAACCAATGAGTACTCACACCTCGTTCAAACCAAAGCTCCGCTACAAGTAACCAATGCAGGACGTTCGTCACATCACAAGTCTCTACAGTGATACGCATGAGCAATCCGTCCCTCACTTCGTGCACCCTTACAACAAAAGCGACTTACCACCACGCCCACCTGTAAGACAAGTACCTGTATATAAAGTCCTTCTGTCGCGTCTCCTCCAACGATTCGACCGTTCGTACGATGTGTTCCTCCGTGACGTGGCTGCCCGAGTCGCCATTGCCCTGAATCTCAAGTGCCGCAGTCTCCAATGCGCACATTCCGAATGAGTAGATATCCATCGCTGGTGTCACCATTTGTGATGCTGATACGGGGGGGAAATAAAGATGTAATGAATGCAAAAAAATGGACAACATAGTTTCAGTTGCTGTTATTCTTGGACATGAGCACAGTACATACTATACAGAAACTTGACATTTGGACGCAATGCATGCAGTCATAGGCACGGCTTGTTTACACGGCATTCATTGGGAAAGCAATGAACTCACTCACAAAGTCACGATTTTCACATAATTCCGTGAACGAGCGTAGGTATGCATGGGTTTGCGAAAGCTGGCCAAGTTTTTGCATAGTATGTAATCTGTGGCACGAAGCTTGCCTGTTCCAAAACATTTAACAAACTTCCTAAACAAGGAAAAGGCAAGAGTCCGTCAAATCAAGGCAGTCGAAACTGTGTGGTCCTTTCTTGAGAGTCATCTGCTAATTCAAGGTACTTACATCCGTATTCGGGTGCAATAAAGTGCATGTTCCTCATGTTCTCGCGGCAGGTCTTGACGTGGTGGTGGATGGCGTCGGGGGCTACGGAGCCGATCTTCACGAGGCCGTTGTGTTGGATGAAGATGGTGTCGCACGTGAGGTTCCCGTGGACTATCGGAGGCACGCAGCCGTGTAGATAGCTGAACGGGGAATGATCGGAGTTGTATTGGGGTGAAGAAACAGTCGTGGCCGTCTAGATTGAGATACAATTTTGAATTTATGAACATTCTAATTCTGCACTTACTTGAAAGTGGCAGTATCGAGGAAGTAGAATATTGGCATCTTACCTGAGCGCTGACAATATCTGCGTGCACCATCTCTTCCAGGCCTGCAGTGGCAGTCGCTTAACGTTCCGCTTGGTCCGCTTGAGGAATTGCTTCAGAGAGCCGCAAGACATGTACTCCGTTATGAATATTACCTGAAATGATCAGGTATTGAACGTTAGTAGTCCTAAATTTTGATAGTGAAGCAATTTCTATAAAAGGCTTAATAGCCTCTATAGGGAAATCTATAAAATATCTAATCTATAATAAAAAAAAAATGGAGCAAGCCGTCGACGGATTCAGACATGTCTCAAATAAAACCTTGAAATAAGAATTCCCACTAGATTTTTAAAGCACAAATAAGTAGCGACTAAAGGTCGTTTCTATTATCTTAAAAATACTAACATTATCATATTTGATTATTACACAATTTTGATTAGATTACACGGAAATAGATACATATTAATTTTATCTGAAGTTGTATTCATTTATAAGGGGACTTTCCTATATTTTTTTGGGTAAATATTAAACAACAAACGCCAAGAGAAGTTGTCATGTGTCGTCTTTCATGATCTGAAGATGCAGAGCATTCTTCAAAATGTAACCAAGAATTCGACTTTCAGAGGATGCACATTGCGCACAACAGATATTATAGTTTGGGCTCTTTGGCCTCTGTCCAACAGTGAAAGTGTTTCGACAGAATGATGATGACAACGAGGATCCTTCAGAAACAGGAGAAGTTTCCAATGACAGATAGAATAAATAAAAGTCCATATCACCCTAGGCTTATCGTTGTGCGTATCTTACCCTAGGCTTATCGTTGTGCGTATCTTACCCTAGGCTTATCGTTGTGCGTATCCGTCCAGTAGCGGTGGAATTTGACGATGTTAGGGTGTTCTAGCCTGGTGAGGTTGTCGAACACCATCTGTATCTTGTCCTCCTGTGCCTTGAAGTTCTTGCGCTCAGAGAACTGCACCTCGTTCCAGACCACCTCGACGCCTTCCTCGGTGTCCATGGCAAGGTTCGCGCAGTCGATGCCCGGAACATCGCGTTGTTCCACCTGGAAATAATGAGATAGAGGAATTAGACATGTTTGTACTTTTGATTTACTGATCAAGGTTGCTTTCTTTTGGGTGACCTTTTTAATTCGCTATGCTAGTATCACGTAATTTGTTTGATGTATGTAATCGTCTCTCTTCCTTGTCAAGTTTCCTATATGTGTTATGTGCTTGCACAGTTCCATATTGTAACTTTGCTTTATATGACTTTTGTCATGTTTTTATATCTGTCTATAAATAACTTGTCAGTTTATAAATAAACGATCTACAATACAAGTCAAAACCATTACTGAAAGTAATGGAGGTAAAATGTCGAGCAACTTATTCGGACTTCCTCCGGCCACATATAGAGGGACAATCATTCAATTGAGCCCCTTGACAGCAGTTTGGGGCAATGATGACGTGGATAAAATCTATTTCTATATAAAATATCAGGCGTAACAGAAGATTTAATAATTTCAGGATTTGGTTTTGGCTTCCATAACTAGATATAGAAAACAAATTGATATTGATCAGTAAAAGTGTAGCAGAACATGGAGACTGTTTTGGAAGAAACTATAAGAAACCTCGGGTCCGTGTCAGACGGAAACACCGCAGACATACCTCAAATCCATTAACTAATTAATTGCATCAGATTAATTAAAATCTACACGAATAAACCCCGCCGTGCACGTTCCAAATGATTGCGATTAATCGTACAGTGTCCCATCGTCGCCGTCGTCGCGACAATCGACAAATGTGCAATTTCCTTGTTATCGGTCAGTTACCCTCATTGCAATTGTTTATAGCTGTTATCTCGACGTTATGAATAGCCAATGTTTATTAATTATGACCACTGTGTTATTTTTGTGCGCCGTTACTTTGTGTTGTTTATTGAATTTAGTCGCTGATGTTACTGTTAACTTAGGCCTGTTTAGTAGTAAGTAAAGTTGTGATACGTTTATAATGTAAAGAAAATCGTGACGGTAACAATGCGACATAATTTGGAAGAGTGTGCTTTCAAGCATAAGAGCAGATAGGTACAGTCTTCATGACCAGTCTAACAAATAAGGATGATCAAGACCGCCAAGCAAGAAATGGTTCAATAATTGGGTCAAAATTTAGCTGTCGAACATACAAGTCATACAATCTTCAGTAAGTAGGTAAGTGTATTGTCCAAACATTTTATTAACATTACTAGTTATTGTTGGTCAATGGCTACCGAAGATAGTGGAGGCGTAGAGGTTTTGTGTTCCCAAAACATACATTTGAAATTTGCATGTTACGCCCGCTATGAGTCAAGATTCTTAAAACGAGTTATGTAAAAGAGATAAAGTTAATTAATATAACAGCAAAACAAACTGTTGACCAGTCTATTAAAATATCTAAACAAACATACTTGGGATGCCAGGTGCTGTGGACTAAAAGGCTTGAAAATTCACAGAACCACAGAATAACGTAACACAGAAGCACCGATCACATGGACACGGTTCATATGGACTAGATGCTAATTAGCGGATGCAATCAGTAAGATCTTACTAAGATTAGGACTTTCACTACTAGTCTGCTTTTCTAGTATAGCATAGTAAATATGGGCACTTTTGCAAAGGCGGCGAAACTGTGTCTGTGATTCCACGCAATAGTACCTACGCCAATCTAATTTAGAGCGAATTTCACTAATGAAACTGAATGGAATCAGCACAAATAGCTGTCGATGTCATCATTGTGTCGAATATTGATACTGATAGCTCTGGAAAGCGGTTGAGATTTGAGATGTGCTGATCGCATTCGCTTTCATTGGTGAAATTCGTCCTTGTGGTGCAGTATGTCTTGATTGTGTGTGATTTTTATCGCACATTGTACTGAGTAAATTTTCTGTGCTATTAAATGATAGTGTAATCAAATATTCGCCTTAAGACACGCCCACTGTACTCATGCGAGTGCGCAGTTTGATGACGTCGACCACTGCGCATTGACAGGATTTAATACATGTGCTGAATAACAACAGTTGTCATTTAGATGGAAATCAAATGTTATGGTTTTTTTGTTGTACAACACAATTGCTTTTTGTCTGATGTGTGATCATAATGGATATTTTCAAGCATTTACGTGTTAAATCATACAAATCATTAGATTATAATCTTATGCATCATCTTTTTTTTTATGACAGCTGAGATATTGGCAAAATAGGTTATTAATAAAAGGCTTATCTGTTTTGTAATCCCCTATTCAGCGGTAGACATGTTAAGAAGATGAGATGCAAGAATAAAAAAAAAAAACAAAAGCAGAACAACACGACCCACCTGCTGCCACTTAAAAAGTGCATCAAAATCGCTTCAGTAGTTCTAGTCGTAAATCTATATCACGTGGAATCATACAAAACATAACATGAACAATAGGAACAGGTGCCGGCAATATTTTATGAATGAAACACTGAATTGCTTAGTTTTATTTTCGACTGTTTTACGCAATGTTGCTAATTTTACTGTTCCGAGCGGGTCATTGATAGACAAGCGTGAGAGCATAATTATAATAACAACCCCATTATTCATGAACGTCGTTTATTGAAAATGATGATTTTTATTGCGTTCAATTTCATTAATATGAATATGACAAGGGTAAGTTGGTTAGGTACCTACACCACTCTTATTAATGTCAGTTTTATTTATAATATAAATTGTATTTGGCGCCCACCAAATTGCTACAAGTACAAGTAGTACAAGTAGTGTACAAGTAGTGAAGAACATCACCCCTCAGTGTTAAAGGTGCAGTATAGCTAGACGACAACATGCACTGTATCGAGTTTCGCGTGGCTGAGACCTGAGAACTTACGTGGTGGAATTCTGGTCTCTATGCTTGTTGCGAATTTTGTGAAATGATAATTATTTCTTGTTTATTCATATCTAGCCAACTGCCCCGGCTTCATACGGTTTTTACGACTTGACAAACATTGTAATTTCTTTATTATATTTGAGTTTAATATTAATTATTTTAGACATAAACGTAAATAAATTCTCAAAGTTAAGGTTAAAACCGCATCAAAATCCATTGCGCAGTTTAAAAAGACAACGTATTCACACAGACAGAAGGCGACTTTATTTCATACTATGGTATACTAGCTGCGCCCCGCGGTTTCACCCGCATTAGTCTCGATCCTTTGAGAATATCGGGATAAAAAGTATCCTATGTCCTTCTCAGTGTCATGGTTGACCCATACGCCAAATTTCATCCAAATCCGGTCAGCCATTTTAGCGTGATGCCGTGACCAAGGGAAATAGGGATTCATTTTTATATATATAGATATACGGTCTGTTTTCACATAATGAGTAAATGGAACCCCATGAAGGCATAGACTGACAAGAACAAGTTTTAGTGTTCTCTAATTTTGTTGGAATACAAGTTACGGCATCCCTTTGTTTCTTTAGGCTTTGGACATGCCGCAAACATAGAGCAATTCTGTAATCCCAAGATTATGAAAGTGATTTTGATTGCATCGATTTCAGTAATCTGTTTGCATTGGCTTCGATAAGGTAATCAATCACTAATCAGATTCTAGTAAAGACTTCCCTGTGTTATCGCAGACGCAGATAGTAGAATTCATCGGAGATTAATGACTAATTTGTTATCACTGATTAGGTTTGTGGAATTCATGATTAAACTGTCCATTGTTTGGGTCAAGTTTACTTATAGTTATCCTTACATTTTTTCGCTAGGATCTGGTAATAATTTCCTGTTAGTTGTCATTAAATTGATTATCTAAATCGTATATAAACGAATAAGGATTAAATAGGTACTATAAATTTCTTCATGCATTAGGTAAAGCTATAAAATAACAATCAAGTTACTTAGTTCAATTTCACTCTCCATACAAGCCTATCTCATGCACTGAATCTTAGCAAAACATAAACTTTCGCATTAATTAACGAAGATAATCTAGTACTCGTTAGTTAGGCGGGCAATACACCGGCCGACAATTTAGTCGCACAGCCAGCGCCATAAATCGTGTAAAGAAAGCCGCTCGAAACCGCTCGTTACTGGCAAAGCCGCGAGTGGGCGAGCGAGTCCGCTGCAATGATTTAAGTTGCAGATTTTATAGGGATACGTACATTTTAGTGTCAGTCGGTAATCGCGAGGTGTGGCCGCAGCCTTCCAAGTTTATTGTTACGACGATATTTTAAATTGATATTATTGTATCTTCCGCAGTAAAAAGGGTTCGTGGTTTTGCTCCTGCCATAACGTCGAACTGGTAGTTAGATGGACGGTTTAGGTTTTCATAGTAGTTGTAAAATGAAATGGTTATTGCCTGTGTGTGGCGCTGGCGTATGAACATAAACGACTTCAATAAAACATGTACAGGTTCTAACGTGGTAACCCTTACAGATTTGAGTTGTATACTCCGGTATATCCGATGTTTACTAAACAAAGTGTGGTGTGGCTAAAATAAGTATGGTGGTGGTTTAGTTAACATGTGCGATAGGTGCACATAAACACGATACACACCATTCGTTTACGAGCAAATAATAACCGAACCCTTAGTTAACTGAACCAACTTCCATATGATACGGGGATATAGTGTAAACGACACAAAGGAATTTTTGGGGTTATTTTAATATTTTTCCTGAATAAAGGGCGTCCTTTGACGATTTTGTAAACTGAAGCCTTATTATTAGAATATTTTTTATAAAGTGGACCAAAAAAGCAGTAGAAAATAGATTCTGATAAACCAGTTTTTTGAAGCAAAGCTAACCATTGCTTCGGTACAGACCCCTAGATGGACCGAAACCACCGATAAAACCATAGGAAAAGGCTAACGGAGGACACAAAAGATTTAGTCAGCATGAGAAGCAGGAAGAACCATAACAATACACAACCAATACATTAAATAGCGGACAACAAGACAACAATCAGGTTCAAACATCCCAACTCGCACAACAGATAACATAATTGAATTTTAATAGCTTCTTCAACTTATCCAAGTAAAGGAAAATAAACAGAGGATGTTTCTTAATATAGCTATTTTACCTACACAATATGACCTGGCACACAGATAACAGAGTACCGTTACAATTATCAGTGGAGGCTAAAATAAACAAATAATTGAATACTTATCAATGAGTTATTGTAGATTAACCCCGGGGTCAGTTGGTGTGAACCTTTGGGCTATAAATATGAAGAATACGAGATGTACTGTCTTTTAATAATCCAGGTCAGTAATGAGACTTACCCACGAACGTATTACTTAAAGAGTAATTTGTTAAATAGAGATACATCGATCATCCCTAGATCGATGTATCTCTATTTAACAAATTACTCTTTGAGACTGTGCGTTTGATGCTCCTGTCAAACTCTTAACTCCTCTCAAACTCCGGTCATCTTTGCGTGCAGAGAATTAGGTAATAACGTTTCAGTATGATCCTAGAGGTTTTAATTTAATGCTTGACAGATATGATGAGTATTTTAAGAGTCACAAAACTTGATTATAAACCTTCCGTTTGTTTTTTTCACTAGTTTCGAAATTATTGGTATGACTTTGATCCAATTCACCGCTTCCGAACGGATTAATATTAGTGAGATTGAAAATGCATTGATTGTTGTTATTTTGTATGGAGAAAACGCGAACTATAATTGCATTTCACTGCGCAATGAGTAATCAGAACTTCAAGTTAAATGTGTGTGCACCCTAATGTTGATCGAAGTTGGTTATTGTATGGTACCCCGTGTTAGTATTGAACTCTACGCTGGCTTTAGCGGGACCAAGCACTTATAAATAGTTAGGAAATAGGCTTTCAATAACTTTATAGTACACGTTTATTTCTGTAATGCTTTCTGATATTCAAGCACATCTTATTGGCGAAGTTTATGTTAATAACCTTATGTAATGGCTCACATTTACTGCAAGCGTGGCTATATTTGAGACCTCCGAGTAACTGTATGCAGCAAATGCGATGTACTTACGAATACAATAGGTCCTTTTGGGATATTGGCAGTTCTTGAATCGTCAGTGCCACATGCCAAACGATGTTTAAAAACCATCATCTTTGTACTAGTGTGAAGAAAACAGATGTTATGTCCGGAATTAACAGTTCAAATTGTAAACATCCGGAAAAAAAATTGCATCGAAATCGACGTGGACGTCAGTTTACGTAAGTCAGTGATAACATTCGGAAATTAGCTATGGAAGTCCTGTCTGAAATATGCTGAAAAAATTACTTACAGATTTTTTGCTGGTGTCGAAAACAAGAATTAAGTACGGACTTATTTCTTAATAAGATTGCAGAAGGCATTGTTAAATTATGTTAGACATCAGGATTCACAAACCATTCTCATTACGAGTACGGCAAGAGGCGACGTAAGTACATACTATACTATTACGTGTACATACAACTACTTTACATATATTATGTATGTTAGTTTTTGTGTTAACTAAATAGACGCAGGAGTTCCAAACCAAACAATAGCATAGAATAGATAATAGATCCTGAAGCAAGACTGAACTAAACAAAAATATCGATTGATTGTGAGGAATCACAGATGTTAAAGAAGTTAATGTTAAGAAACCTGATGTGAGAAGAAACCTGACCTATCAATGATGTTGATCGTGATTTTGAATTTGTTTTTAGATAACTGTAATATCTGAATGACACGATTAGCAACTAAACCGAACAGAACGTGCCTACCTCTAAATGGGCCTTCTGCAACTCTTCAAGTAATGACAAGTGAATGAACTCTGCGCCTGCGCTGATAACGTTTATTACACACGTATTACGCGAAACGATAACGAAATGTGTCTTTGTATAGCCATTGCGTGAAGGAATGTACTTCGCCTGAAAATAACCAATGAATTATTTGTGTTTGGACACCACACAGGACGTTATAGAAGCTGATACGAAGGCTAACAACCTTACTGTATAGGGTGCTACATGTTTCATGTGCGGAAAATTGGAGATGATACAAGAGTGCAAAAACAAGTACAAGTTTCTCAAGCTGTATCTTTACTGTCGTTTACATCATCCAGAATACGGAATACTTTTAACTAAATCATACTACTATGAACGAACAAAAAAAATACTTAGGTTCAGCTAAGTTTCCATCTTGCATTAGAAATATTTCAACTGAAATCTGTTAATTTATAGATGGCGCACACCATAAATCTATACAAAGTTAGCTCAGAAACGTCGCACGCGCACGTTACGATCAATATTTGTAAGGAGCGAGTGTCGCGAATCTTACGAGGAGACGTGAAACGGGCACAAACTAATAACCATGTCATGGTTTACTGCAAGATGTAAATAATGTTAATATTTTAAATGCTTCAAAGAGAATACTTATTAATTACTTCAGGTTATAATAATTATCATCTTTTGGGTTTGCAATGAACAGATGAAGCATTCCAAGGATATCCTTGGAATCCCTGCTCATTAGATGCGGAAAGTGATGGTACACACGGCTATATATTCAGCTATACATTTCCAGTAAAAGCTATCCACTAATTGTACGGTAATCCTATACGATGCAAGATCAGCTTATACTGGAAACGTATAGGTTGATGTGCTGCCCTGTGTACTTGTTGTACATGTTGATAAATATGGCATGACTACACTGTCCTCCCATATTTATCAACACTGTAATTTGTAAACATTGTAAACGTCAATTTTTGCCGGCCCTTCTCAATAGGACCAATTGGGACCTTGCACCTAGCTTCTGAGATTTTATAATAATTAAAATATTTTGAACTTTGACATTCGTTTCATAAAACAATCTACTTAAATAAAAACCTAAAAATAGTTAATCACATAAAGCAGAAACATCGTAATGAGAACATGAATTAGACATTGTAATCAAAATCCCATTAAACAACTAATTTGCTGAAGATAAGTACCATAAAAGAAGCACCTAAGATAAATAGCCACCTGCACCATTAGACAAGGTGCGCCGCCTTAAAAGCCATAAAGCATAAACTAGACTCAATAGCCTATAGAGCTTTTGCCTAATTAAATTCTTAGCGTCCATGTTCGCACACGGAGCGAGAAACTCTAAAATAATGTAATAGGATTGCCCAACGGCACAAAATGATTGCTCTGTATAGTCTGTGTAGGCGACCGCATACAATATAATGAACAGCTTAATGCGAAAGGGTTTCGCAGCCCATAATTTCGGTATCCAGATTTGATACGATATATCAAATCTGGATTATTCTGGATGGAGATATAAAAGGGGGCTGGTTTAAACTGAGAGATTACTGGTATTCAAGGGTTTGGACGTGTTAAAAGTATGAGAGGAAAATAATGGCGGGAATTTGCCATTATTTGCATGGTCATGCTCGGTGGTCTGGCTGCATACCAATAACTGAGTTTTGTTATGGTAAAGCCGAGTTTAATCAAAATTCAGATGAATATTTAAAAACTCTGGATGATAATGAAGTTCAAAATATAATTATCCTGGATGATTGACAAGTGTATAATTTTGTAAACTTCAAATTATATGAACTCGATTAAAATTAAAGCAAGTTTACTATTCCCAGGCTCAGTTCCAGTTTATTATTGCCGGCTTAACTGGAAACATTTAAAACTTGAAAGATCAACTCATCCGCTGCAGTTTCGACAGGGCCAGATTTAAGAAATTCAATCAAAATGAACTAAAAATAAAATCAAAAGAACATTCGCAATTTCTTAGGGCCTCTTTTAATTTGCGGCTTGATAACGAGCTAGGTAGGTACTGCGTGACAAAGCGGTTTGACTTGTTAATAAGGCGCCATAATGAGTGGAAATTATGTTTTTATTACATCTGCTGATCTGCGGAGTTCACATAAACAATGATGAATAATTTTCTAATCGTTTTATCAAAACCTAGATTCTATGGCAGATAAGTTAACGATAATGATATAGAACAGTAGTTATTCGTTACGGGTTTGTTCCATTACTTGACAATAGAGAATTTAATCACTAAATCGACATTGAGTCACTAGTTCTAAGAATGTCTGATGTCACTTTTTCGAGTTTCTAGATAAATTAATAAACTGCGGCGCGCATAAAGATAACTGCAACAAATAAAGACTGCGAATAGAAGTTTATAGCGCGACTTATGTAGGACAGGCAAACAGAATCGCTAACAAAGTTTACAGTGCTAGCACACGACCTAAAATAGATAATTTGCAGGAACGATTTGGCAAGGTCTGCAAATAGGATGCGTGGTCCGCGTCCGTAGATGTTAGATCGACAATTAATTTTTGTTTCGTTCATCCACATTATATTTTATCTTAAAAATGGATTTTGAAATTCAGACTACCTTATCTCTCAATTGTATTTACTTAATCCCCTCTCAACACGCTAATCCTCACGACATATCTTACTAGATGAAGTTAAATTCGTCGTCTTCTGTCTCCGCCTCTTCGCGCAAAGTGCCTTAGGATCGTTGGCAAAACGAACGATCGAGGGGAAATCTAATCAGCCTGAATTTCCTTCCCCATTCATTTGACGAATTACTTGCTGGCAGCACAAGGAGGGAAATTGGACCAATCTTACATGTAATATTGTAAAAAACGACAGAGATACGTCTGTCCCCTACATCTTGATAACTTTCTTCCAAAATGCGTCATAGAAAATGGTAATTAATAGTTGTGACGTAAATCTCGGACGAAATACGTCATGTCCTGTCTACTTTTGGGCTTTTCTTAGTCCTTATATTATATTAAAGCTTTGGTCTGGCTATAATTCTACTTAAAACATAATGGTTTCCTCAAAAATAAGACACGGCAGGTGCTGTCAGTTTTCCTATCGTGTTAGGTGGTCCACAATTTACGTCACACGGATCAAATAGAGGAGATTGTTTACGAATGGACCATTTATTAACTTGAACATTTCTCTCAGGGGAGAAATTTAATGTTCAAGTGTTCACGACTAGTCCCTACTAGTCGTGATAGCGCTCGCCAGAACATAAACATTGAAAGCGACACTGATTGAGTCTCATGCAGTGTTTGCGTTCGTGTGGAGACAGTAATTAACTTGCCGCGACGTCGCGTTGCTGTGCACCGAATTAGATTACACCGTGCTATGCCACTGCATTTTTATTTAGAATCTAGCTGAAATTTTATGAGATAAATGCTTTTAGCTCAGATGGGTCGAACTGACACCAACGAACAGCTTTTGTACTTAAGATGTCATCTTGAAAATTGATATTGACTGAAAATAATTCTTGGTTTATAATGCCGAAGGCGAATGAACCGGAGCATAAAATACTCGTAAATGATGACAACATAAAATTGAGTTTCTGAAAATTGCATGACTTGTGGTATGGATACCATCCAGTGCAATGTTCATGCCTTTCAGTTGAGTAATTACTTGACGATGTGACGGTACATTGAGCATTGTCCAATACTAAACTTTCTTGCATTGGTCAAACACTCTACTGGCCTCACCATTTGAAAAGCAAACATCAATGACTTCATACGACATTATGTACCAACTCGATAGGTATACAAACCAGTGTACTTTCAATTTCAATTCGCAAAACATTGTCGAATCAATACGGAAACGTATTGACAATCGTGAGCAACCAATATTGGTTTCATCCGTCTATTTGTTCGTCGCAATCTTTGTTATTGTATGTTGAAATTATTCGTGTAAATGTCACCTCTGAGAACTATGTCAGAATTGCCAATATTTTTTGTACTGGTAAAGATTATGCAAACAATTTTTTGCAAGTTTATCACGCTCTAGCAGGAACTCAGTTGTCAGAATTGAAAAAAAATATTGACATAAATGACAACACGTTTTCATACTTATCTCAATATACACAAACATGGATATTTAATTAGTGGGAGACAATACAGACACTCGCTAATGTTTTAACATCTCACAAATCGTTTCACAAGACACTGCAAAAATTCAGTTTTAATATAAAATTGCAGATGATTTGGTAAGCACAGCAACATAAAGAAGATTGCGTTATTAATCGCGTCCGCAATCATGCGTATTCAAACGGCATCATTAACGTTCACACGATAACATCCACTGATATACACATCTTATAAACGGTCCAAATATTTGAAGGAGAAAACAGCCGTATCGATCGTGAATAGAGAATTGTTCGACATGCGACATACCGAGCGAAATTTCTTAAGCGTTTAAAATAAAACTGCCGAAGGTCACGACATTGACCTCTAAATGACGCCGGCGATTGATCAACCCCAGAAAGAGGCACGATTCAATGTCAAGTGTGGATCTATTCCTATCGGTGCGTGTATACGCGGCCTGCGTCACGCGCCGTCACTCGTCACGGGCAACCCTATAGCCCGCTGCATGATATGCCCACCGTTAGATACGATGATTACAATTAACCAATTTATTAATACATACACGATAACGTCCAGTGACGTCGCAGTCGCACACGCGTCATATGCCATGATTAATGGTGTCCGAGGTGAGGCGAATCTTATTATAAGCTCGTGACGTATGGGTGCTAAATCGTGTCTTAAATCGCAATCTTCCTCTGCTAACTTTTCCGTTACGCACTTCTTGCCGTACGGTTATCGAGAGAGTACTTGAGAACGACATTCAATATTCTTTTATGCTGAAACCGTTCACGCGGGTACCTTGTTACATATTTTATCGACACCTTTACACAAGTTCCAAGTTAGACCTTAAAGTTATTTTCGCATTCGTTTGCTGTTAGAGGTAACTTCAGCGCTACTATTTTAATGAAAAGTTGGAGCGGACACGAACTGATCGTTCTCATTTACAGTTGCTATTGGTTCCATTTGTCACGTCAGGGATGACGACATGTGGTTTGTTTCCAGCGATTTGTGATGTGGAGATACAGTGAGGTGGATCAGTTGTGGGGAAGTATCCGATGTCGTCGACCCGCCGGCCCTGGCGCACTATTCACGACAATATGCTGGCAGCGCTCCAAGCGCCGGATGGTGTCGATACATCGGCTGCACATGCAACACCAACACATGTTTTCACCTCCAAAACTACTCAATCGACATCTTCCGTCCAATCTTCAACTTTAGCGTCAAGCACGAAGAAGTAAAGAGTTTTTAGAACAGCTATTTAAAGTTTGCACATCGGTAAATTAGCGAAAACGCCTGCAGCGTTTTGTCCTTTAATGTTACAAACGTCGAGGAAGTCATTTGGGCTTGTGGTGTAATATTATGGAGCTGCAATTTCAAATTTAAACGCGCGCATGGAAATAGTTTTAATGGCGGCACGTCACATATATATCACATCCCCTGCAGTTATATTACACCACTTTTGAATGAAGTAGGAAGCAGATCATAGTCAAGACTGACTTTATGGTGATATCACGTAGGTTATCAATAGCTGTGTGATTAAAGTTAACATGGTATACGAATCTGGCGAGTCATGCGAATATCTTCAATACAATTTATTAGGTTACGAACCGGAGATGATGTGTGCTAGCGATAACCACGCAATGACGTATCTGATTTCACACCAATTCTTTATATAAACCAAATACACGTCAATACCGATAAATTATGAGTTTTATTTAATGAAGTAGCATGGGATACTCCGATTACCATGTGAATTTTTGAAACAAACAAAATTTGAAGTTTCAACAATCCTGAAAAACTTGTTGGAAAGTTTAAAAACAGATATTTACGACGTGGAACAAATCTCTTATTGATCGCTTGAAGATGAAGCTTTGTTTATTTACAGATGACTAACCGTATATTTCAAAATTGTGCGCAGTTCGTCGCCGCCATTAACATGACATAGGTACTGACAAAACATATATTATTATGTCCAATAAACAACTTTGTACGTGCTAAACTAATTTTCTCCACACATGAGAGTACAGCCCTTATCAGGAGTATTGGTTTCACAGCGGAAGATTTTCCATGAATTGGATGATGAAAAATGTATGACGCCATTGAATTTTTCATCACACAACACAACGGCAGAGTAATCCATTACTTCTCATTGTTGTCAAAGGATCTACTAATGGGATTGTTTTAAGATGGAAAGCAAACTCTACCTGTATAGTGTATAGTATACTAATATATTAATTTGATACGAGTAGCTCGTAAAGCTAAGTGATTAATTATAACAGCATATTGAAAGGTGCTGGGAAGCGGTTATTAGCTTTATAACTAGTCTCGGTTGTATACTTGTGAATCCTAATTTTTTATTCGTTGTAGACTACATTAATAATTTTTTCATCGGACGTCCTTCCCCTTTCTAATAAATCATCAAGTCCATAGCTCTATAATCTAGCACATTCCGAGTTGGACTAGGGTAAAAAACTCCATAGCTATGTCTCTATACATATTTTCCAGGTCGTTTCATTTCGCTCAGGTCATGGTTCCGTGTGTCGCCTCGCCAGATGGCATGTGACGTCATATGAAATGATAACTAATCAAAAAGCTATGTCTGGAAGTAGTAGGTAACGTTTACTATATTTTTAGTCGTCATAAATGCTTGATCATACTTATCGAGGAAATTAAATTTACATACAGAAAAAGAAATGATTTTTTTTAACATGATCGTAAATCAAAACTGACAGGCCGGAACAATGAGCAACAGTAAATATTTTCGTCGAATTCTGGCAACTCTTAAATTGAAACATCTGGCTAAATTAAAGACTCAATTTCCCTTCCAAATGAAAGCAACTGCTGGGGTCTGCCTCAACGATTAGCATCACTGTTTTGATATTTCAAAGTCGATTTTTATTTGTGGGAGAACATCACGCCTTGTTTCCCTGAACGGTTGGGCAAAGGTAGCAGGTTCACCCACATTTCGGCAGTTATGTTCTAAGTCCCATGTAATAGGGGGCGAGCCTATTGCCATCAACCGGGCACAAATCCAGACTCCAGGCTGCTACTGAAAAACACACAAGTTCTGCTGTGTGTGTGTGTGTGTGTGTGCGCAAGAACTGCTGTGGGAAAACACATAAGTTATTCAAGTTTATTCTAATAATTCGTGTCCAGATTAATCTGCACATCTGTCAAAATCTCGCAGAAACCCGAATGAAGTCTTCAAATAACCGCTTCTGAATCCTCAACCAGATTAAAGCTGTTGAATCTTGTTTGAGGCCTTCTCAACAACGGCAATAAGTCGAAGAAACAAGTAGCCCTACGTAGCTATATTCTCCTGTGTTTGATGATAAATTCTATCGTGTACAGCATCTGTTAGCAATGTCGATAGCTGTATGCGCGGCATGCAAAGCAGCTCTGTGTACGGTCGATCGCTCCGGTAGACGCACGACGTTTGTCAATACCTCGCCTTTTTACTCGGTTTGCAACTCAACTGCTCTATTCAAGGATATGAATTGCATTAAAAAGAGCAGATGGAGAAAGCTATTGTGTAGGTTTACGGCTTTGTTTAGGGATGCCTTGGATGCAGCTAGAAGGTGTTGATAAAGTTGGTTCTAGAAATAGGATCGAAAAACAAGGGCGACTTGTCCAATACATCACTCTACCAAGTCCTACTCCAAACTGGCAACAGTTTTCACACAGGAATCGATGGCACAAACAATGCCACAAAGTAACAAGATACCCACAGTCTTGAGTCATTTATGATTCAATTTGCGGTGTCAACAATCATCCCCGTCCTGGTGACGTGTCTCCCAGAATAGAACATCCCTAGTCGTCCCGGGAAAGAAAGTAAAACGAGTTAACTATGAGTATGAGTCGTGATTCATATCGAGTCGTGAGTAACATCGTTCTGGAGTGTAAGCCGCTGGAATTTTAGATAATAGTTCGGAATTACATGTGCGAGCTCAATTAGTACAGTAATTTAATGAATGTATGACTAGTACGTAGCTTTCTTCTCTGGTCATCGTTTTTGTCACAGGTTTCTTGAAAGTGGGTAGTTTTATTTTCCTTGGATGCAAAATGAGGATGAGAGGTTATAAGTTTTATTTTCAAGAATTAGGGTCAATGTAGAGTAACTTATTAAAATGAAGGCCGTAAATCACTTTCCGTGAGTATTTGAAAAAGAAACCAAGAAATATCAGAGGCATTATTGACAAGAGATTCTGAAAACAAATGGCGTCATTTATTTCCGTCTGCTAGTCACTCTAGTGGAACTACTTTTGTTGAACCAGTAGTACCAGACAGTTATTGAGTAAGAGCGGTTGAAATATTGCTGAAAGATTACAATAGTTCACTTACTAACCCATTTTACGAATAACAATAATGATTTACGTGTGAAGCGAGTACTTAACTGTTTTCGTTCATTCTCGGTCTAACATAAAACCTCCTAATGTTTGCCAAAAGCTTAAACACAATAGATAAAAGTAAATTAGACACGACATCTTCGAATATAAAAACTAAATGACACACTTTGTTGAAATGACTAATGGCTAGAGTATTGTGTAAGAAATGTCGTATGCTTCTTTCGTATCATAATTTTGCGTCAAACTGTCGAATGGAGTTTGATATCTGTTCTTGTATTATGTTACGTGTTGTGCAGGATACAGCCACTTGATGTAATCCTTGACTGTTCATACGCCCACAGAGAGAGAGATGAGCAAGTCCTCATTCTATTCTTGTCATCTAAATTGTATAATTTCGCGACAAATTGCATATCGGCGCCGCGACACATACGTTGTTTGTAATCCTGACTTGCATATGACTAGTATTTATGGCATGATTATTTTTGTTGTGATTCACTCATAAATAAGTTACGTAATTAATATGAGGTGTGTGCCGTGTTTCTTTTTTAATTTACTATGTTTATTCTAGATCTATTCATATACATGTGAGTAGTGTAAGCTTTGTTTATTTGTAAATGGTGAGGCATAGAGGTCCTTGACTTTCGGTCTGGCATTATCTACTGGTCATTTGATGTTTATGAGGAACAGGGTGTAAAGTCCACTTATCCACCATACAAAAGTGAGGATCCTCCGACCAGACGGTTGTTGTGTCTGGCGGGCAACTGCCCAACGGTTGGTGTCGGATAGTCTTATACAATGTTGTTCGCGCGGGAAACTCTAATTGCGCGATGCAGGATTTGTGTGAATTCATGTTTTTTTGATGCGTAGTTTATATGTGGCGGTGTAACCGCTACCGATGTATCAATTTCATGATATAATTGTAATATTATCCGAATGTTCTGCACTACATTTTGGATAGGTTTCCCGCGAGATTGAGCATAACAGGAAAATAAGTGCCAACATTCCCAAAATAAACCCAATACAAACTATTGAGTTAATCGTGGGAACAGTCGCGAATAAAACCAACGTCATCCGAATCATTTCACTTTGACGAACGTAGAAATGTAGGAAACTAGGAAAATTCTGAATGCAAAAAAGTGAAAACTAGGCATCAGAGACAAACATCATACAATCTGTATGTGCTCTCAATGTGAGCTGAATAGTTTATATGAATACGAGTGAATTCGTTTCTAAACCGCAGTCAGACAATTTTTTTAATACTAGCATTTTTCTGGTTTAATCGCTCGGAGCATCGTTGGTTTATATTAGAGATGCCGCGAATAGTGGTAATGGAATAATTGATTAGCGATTACTCGGCATTCCCTATGACGAATAGTCGAGTTATTCGCCATAATTATTGGACAACAAACAAAACTTACAACTCCATACGCATCTATATCGGATGTGATTCCAAGATGGGTTGATACAATAGACAGACAGACAAACTTGGAGGTATTATAGGTCTACCTGAGCTTTACTCATCTCTTGTTTTTGTATATATTTTTTGTTTCCAACCAAATCGTTTTCAAAACATGCCTCAACAGAACGTATATAGAGATAGATACCACTGCCTATTTTAAATCCCCGACGCAAAAAGAGGGGTGTTATAAGTTTGACCGCTATGTGTGTGTGTGTCTGACTGTGGCACCGTAGCTCGTTAAACGGGTGAACCGATTTGAAATCGGGTTTTTTTATTTGGAAGCAGGTTTTCTAGCGCTGGTTCTTAGACATGTTTTATCAAAATCGGTTCAGCTGTTTGACGATTATCAGGTCTTTTTTAGTTGATGAATGGATGTGAGTATCTTCCGCAGGTCTGATCGATTTGAAATTTGGTATTCTGTTACTTTAATGATATTAAAAGATCATGGTAACCTTGAACTGATGCTGCAGTATCACCTGGAATTTGCAGGATACCCAACTCCCTTACCAACTTACGGCACAGGTATCGTGTTTGGGCTCATTGGAATGGTCTCAATGAATAAGTTATAGATAGATGGCGAACAGGGTCTGGTGATGGAGTAGAAAAAGAAATGAGGAAATGTTTGTGTCAGGGGTTTTTAAAATGTTAACTGTTAAAATTATACTTGTACTACTAGATGAATTTAGTATTACACCAAAAGACACAGACACAAAGATTGCGCTATCAGATCCGTGGGGAATCACTTTTCCCCGAAGGATAGTGTAATATATTCTTGTGAAATAAAACGGATTCCTCTCACATGTTACATCTTTAGTTTAATGCCTCATAAACATTAATTGTCTTCGTTCCATGCTTGTTTTGATAGTAGTGGGAGTTTCAAGGAAAGGCGCAGTAAATAAAATCACGTGCGGGACCGAATTTAACTAACATTGTAAATAAACATGATTTAGATAGCGTACGTCATGTTTGTAAAGTTAGCCTACTTGTTCTTGTCACGTGGTATATAAGTAACGAATGTTAATCTTAAGCATAATGGATGACTCAAACTTAAAAGCACAATAGATGACTCAAACTTAGCACAAAAGCTTCTAAATTTGAGTCATCCAACTCAAATTTAGAAGCTTTTAAGGCTTCAATGCAAAAGGAATTTTTTATGCTTCAATGCAACTGGAATATGGAAGCGCTCGTGGAAGTTAGGGGCCAGACAGGCAGCCTGAACGGCTTAGACAACGCTAGCTGACGATAGATAGAATACTCTTTATTATGTACCCTCGCCATAAAAATTATAGATATAAATGCAGAGATTCAGCATTTGCGTCGTTCATAGTTTGTATGCGAGATAAATTATATGCATCATTCTGGATCTGTCGATGCTTTTTTGCGTGGGAAATTATTAAATAACTTCTCCCGAGGTTCTAATAGTTACTCAAATATCGATGCACAGTGGACCTCTGCTTATTTTTTATTTTTTACGGTGGCTTTTATTATGTAAGTAGTTCACTGTTTGTTAGCAGATTGCGGGAGGGAGTGTACATTGAACTCGGACAGCCAAGGGCGGTCATGGACGTTGAAATGTATATGAAAATCTTGATTGTAAATACTATTCACTAAGTACCGTTATTATTCTTATTATGGTAATTACAGGTATTAAAATAGCATGGTAGTAGTACTTTTTTGGCAGTGTTAGCAAATCACTTCGTATCTACAGAGATATGACGGGACCAAAAATCGGAAAATACTGCAACACTGTAATAAACGAAAAACGTGCAACCGATCTGTATGATCTATGTGTGGTATAAACATATATATACGCCAGTGTTTTACGAGGCGCTTTCAAATGCTGTCACGTCACTGAGAATTTAGTGAACCACGGAATAGGTAATCACAGAGGACTTAGTACTTACCTCTACAACAAATCAGAAGGGTGCTAAAACAGAAGATAATCGTCACTTCGTCATCAAACTATTTTGTGCTGCAATCGCAAATATTTGCATGCTAGGCTTCAGACATTATGTGGAGTAGCCCTTCTGTATTTCGGTGGTAAACGTCAATCATTGAACGCTATCTGAATATGCTGTTGAATAAAATTCAGTTCGCATCAACGCTGAAGTGCGCAGGTCGTTTGCTATCGGTTATATAACACTCGCAGCAAATGAATTAATTAGATATCACTGAATGTTTGGATAAACAAACTTACGAGTAGTCACTTGAGATGTTCCAGTAAAAGATTGCATTAATGGATTTGCAAATATATTAACGATAATTAGTACTTTCTTCACACAAATAGAAAGTACGTATGACGTATGACAAATAAATCAATCTACAAGACGAAAACGACTTCAAATTTCGAGAACATCCCATAATACAATACAGAGAAACGCCAGATACAAGCGGTTTCGTTCTCAGTACAATTATTTCAATATAATATATCAGACAGCAGACAGATCAGATGACACTATCAACGGCACAAAGAGAACATCTGTATTCCGATTATTCGATAACTATTATCGATTCAACGCTATCGGTATCGATAAACGGACGCTTTTGTTTTGAGTTGGTTGTAATAAAATCGAGAGTTGATACTTGATAGCGAGATGCGTTTGATGTTGTTTTAATGATGTAATATTCGATAATGAAGTCAATGACGTAGAATTTATAGCTTTTATAAGTAACTTCATGGTAATTAAAACAGAGATGTGATACGCACAGTAGTCATATAACATAAGTTTACAAAAATATAAAATTATTAAATAATATTAAGTAATGGGATAAATAGAGTAGTCTCCGATTTTAAAAGATTTTAAAAGGAAACATTATCTTCAAAACAATTACAATAAGACTTAGTTTTCTAAATTCTACAATTCTATACATACTCCCCAATGTATAGAAGGTCTGCCTAAATAATTACTCAACAATTCATTACTTAAACAAATGTAACCGTTAATTCCAGTCTACATAAATGATGGCTTTGTTGTTACGAATCCATTCAATTAAGTAATTGAAGTACTTATAATTTTTATTGCAGGTATTCAATTATTTGTTTATAGACCGATTATACAATCAATCACCGATGGGGAAATTTGTGCCGTGTGGCTGTATTAATAGCGAGGAAGAAATATTGGGAAAAGCGTTTATTCTTGAGAGAAGATCTCTAAGTTACATCGAAAGCCAAATAAATAGTAATCTGGTTGATGTGAAATAATTGGCAATTAGCACTAAGCCTATTGGGAATTTGTGTGTTAGCTTCGGGACCGGAACACGTGCAAAACCTACTCATTTCATTGATCAACAATATTTGTTGCCTTCTTGACACATCTATCATACTACACAAATTAGTCTTTGATGATGTAAACGAGCACGCGTCGACGCACATCTCTACGTACGGACTCTGTTACATCTGGCTTTTTAGCGAAATGGTAATTCTTTATCTAATTGTATACAGAACTACTTGATGAAATAACGACATCGAACATGAAAATGGGCAAAGATCTGTAATAGATCACGGGTAACCATTGGATGCAAAAAAAAAAACTGAACCGATCCTAATGGGAAAAAAAAAGGTAGGGTAACCCTTGGATGCAAAAAAAAACTGAACCGATCCTAATGGGAAAAACAAAGGTACGTTTTTTTTTATTTTCAAAATGGTTTCCTACAAAAATACTATTAGCACTACAAAACGACTCGCCCAAGTAACTGACATCGCTAAAACTGAGGCACAACCTATAAACGCGCTCGCTTAGCCACCGCACTAAATAAGCCCAATTATCAATTCAATATGCTAAATTATAAGTTAATTAGATGCTAGGATGGAAGCATGAAGCGTACCCAGCACGCGATCAGTTAGTGTATATGCAGCCGTAACGCACTGTTAAGGCTCTTTCAAACAGGCGCGACACGCGACGCGACACAAAGACACCGCTCGTCGCGCGACGAGCGGTGTCTTTGTGTCGCGTCGCGTGTCGCGCCTGTTAGAAAGACCCTTTATTTGTAAATATCGATTACTTTGTTCATAATTATAATCATTTATTTGCTTTGAAGTAGGAACATAAATAAAGGTGTTCACAAAATGTTGAGATTCCTGTACAATCTACAAATTAGGCATGCAAACATTGAAAGTACATTTTACTACAAAAAAAAATCTAATAAAAATCAAACAGTCTAATTAAAATAGACAAAAAAATTAATTAATTTAAAAATTATAGAATTTAAAACTAGCATAATAAAAATAATAAAGACACACAATGTCAATAATGAAATCTAAAGATTAGGGTCATTTAAAAAATCATTAACTGAATAATAACACTTATCAAGTAATCAGTTTCTTTTTAAACATTTGGATTGGGTAATTTTTTAAATATTTGGTATTTTCTTACAAATAAATGGTGGGACCCATGCCGAAAACACTTTTCGTAAGTAAAGCTGTATTGTAACTACAATTTTGTAATAGGTTCTTATATTAACTTCTAATAGGCCCTTTGCTAGTTTCTGCCACTGTTAGAAAGTAATTCTTATGTTTTCTCACAAAAATGGCCATTTCCGACATTAAGAAAATTACATAGGTAGGAAATGTTAACAGTTTTTGGGACTTAAACGTAGGTAACTATCTGTCATTTTCAGGCCACACATTGCCCTTATACATCGTTTCATACTACAAGTACCCAAGAATACAATTACAATTATTACCAAATCATGGTTATATAAATAAAAATATTTGTTGTGTGTGGAAACTTTAGCTTTGTGATCACAGTGTAAGGATTACTTCGCAGTCTGCAAGTAGTCTTTCCTTAATCTATGCTTCAGGGTGGCAGGGACATCGACGCGAAAACTGTTACCATGGATTCAGTACATGATTCTGAACCCCCCTGCGTTGAAATTTTACGTCGGTTATTAAAAACTAAATCTAATGTTCATACATTTTGACCGCGTAGGTATTGCACTTTTCTATGAAACAGCAGATTTTTTTTAAAATAACCGACGAAAATTTAAACACAGGGGGGTTCAGAATCATGTACTGAATCCATGTTAACAGTTTTCGCGTTGATTCCCTGCCAACCTGTATTATAAAGAGGTAAAAGTTTGTTTGTAAGTTTGTATGTAGGGGGTAATCTCGGGAACTACCTGTCGGATTTGAAAAATTTTTCTTGTATTGGTTAGCCCTATTCTTGAGGAGGTTGATAGGCTCACGGACAGAAGCTAGTTATGTACATTTCTGGTTAATAAACTTCGCATTTCTTGGAGCTAGACATGGTTCTTGGATGCGATGTGTATATTATACTCAACATTGTTGATAGCCTGCTAAATAGTAAGGCTAATAGTTTATGGCCAAGAGCAAGTTGTTAAGTGTAGGACCCGTTTACTTTACGACACTTCAGTGTAAGCTCGACGAATTCCTTAGGGTTGCGAAGATGGTCAACGATAACCGGGAAAAATATCTCAACTGAAATACAAAACAACGCAATGCCATTTTCGCGTTTAGTTTTATCAGTATTGCTTCATCAACTTATGCTACAGTAGGTTTAGAGTTAGTATTCAGTGCCAAAACAATACAAGGCCACACATTGCCCTTATACATCGTTTCATACTACAAGTACCCAAGAATACAATTACAATTATTACCAAATCATGGTTATATAAATAAAAATATTTGTTGTGTGTGGAAACTTTAGCTTTGTGATCACAGTGTAAGGATTACTTCGCAGTCGGCAAGTAGTCTTTCCTTAATCTATGCTTCAGGGTGGCAGGGACATCGACGCGAAAACTGTTACCATGGATTCAGTACATGATTCTGAACCCCCCTGCGTTGAAATTTTACGTCGGTTATTAAAAACTAAATCTAATGTTCCATACATTTTGACCGCGTAGGTATTGCACTTTTCTATGAAACAGAAGATTTTTTTTAAAATAACCGACGAAAATTTAAACACAGGGGGGTTCAGAATCATGTACTGAATCCATGTTAACAGTTTTCGCGTTGATTCCCTGCCAACCTGTATTATAAAGAGGTAAAAGTTTGTTTGTAAGTTTGTATGTAGGGGGTAATCTCGGGAACTACCTGTCGGATTTGAAAAATTTTTCTTGTATTGGTTAGCCCTATTCTTGAGGAGGTTGATAGGCTCACGGACAGAAGCTAGTTATGTACATTTCTGGTTAATAAACTTCGCATTTCTTGGAGCTAGACATGGTTCTTGGATGCGATGTGTATATGATACTCAACATTGTTGATAGCCTGCTAAATAGTAAGGCTAATAGTTTATGGCCAAGAGCAAGTTGTTAAGTGTAGGACCCGTTTACTTTACGACACTTCAGTGTAAGCTCGACGAATTCCTTAGGGTTGCGAAGATGGTCAACGATAACCGGGAAAAATATCTCAACTGAAATACAAAACAACGCAATGCCATTTTCGCGTTTAGTTTTATCAGTATTGCTTCATCAACTTATGCTACAGTAGGTTTAGAGTTAGTATTCAGTGCCAAAACAATACAAAAGCCTGCAAAGAAAAACACAAAAAGCCATCCAATGTAACGTCACATATATCCTTTGTTTTCGTTTCGCGTAAGATTGAGCGACATAACATCCATATTTAAGATCTTCGTAACCTCCACATCATAAGGTGAAGGTCGCGGGAAATCATGGAAAAGTAACCTAAAGTTAAAAACTGACACAGATTGAGGTTTCGACCTAAGTAAGTAAAGAAAGAAAACAAGTAGGCTTGGATGTTCTAAAAACGTCCAACAAGCTAAAAAGGGTTGGATTTCAGGTGAGTTATGATAACAGACAAAACTTGTCATTCTGACTTTTATTGCATCGAGCAGTACCCTGATTGCGTAATACACGATCAATCACAATCTGTTTCGATTTGGAAAAAAAACTCTGCTCACCAACGTAAATAACGCAATGAATGTTGTTGAACTGTCAAAATGAAACAAATTAGTCATAATGGTTTACGAAAATAAGTTAAGCAATTAGGACACAGGTCTCTAAAACTATTTGTAGGGTCATATTTTGTATTGCTAGATTGAATTTGGATAATCTATACGACTGATAAACCTTTGAATCTTTTCCAATACCAATTTTGCTTTTTGGAGCATTAGAGTACCAAGCTTTAACCGACTATCTTAGAGATCTATTTAGCAAAAAGGTATTAGTTGGTTCATCTGTAATATGACAAACGTAGTCAAGGACTCCATAACTTTCTCACCGCATTAGCGATCAAAAGAGTCATGGATGCACAATAAAAGCACAATAGGACCTGTGCCACTCCTGTGCAAACAAACGGGCGGTGGCATTGTGCCGTGAGAACCGTTCAGTCTTCTATACAACGCTTTATCGCGAATAATATCGTAAAATAGGTCGGAAGAGTAGCACAATAAGCGTATGGTCTGATTCTATATCTTTGATCTCTCTTTTTAAGGTATAGATGAGGTTATTGGAAAATAAGAGGAAAATATAAAAGTTACTGAAAACACGACACGACGATAAACTTGAAATATCCGTGATACAAAGAGTTCCGTTTTCTCATGTTTTAATCATCCGCTTTGGAGATGTAATCGACAACCAATGGTCATGTTATAACAACATGTCTACCGCAGTCTACTTTTTAAAATTTCAATTTCCATATACAAGGCAGACTAAGCCTAGAAATATCAGAAAGACCAACAAACATTATCCTCAAAATCGAGGACATCGTCAAGCAAAACGCACCTCACGCATTTTCCCTTTAAATCAGATAACGCGATAGGATCTCAAAAAGCCGATACATGGTGGCCGTTCCGTATCGCCAGACTATCGGCATTTGATCCGCCGACCGCGATCCCGCAACAATGGACGCACTTGCGCGCAGGACTCGGGTTACCGACGCTGCTGCACAATGCACTCCACGTGATCACCGCCGAGTTATTGGCCCACATTCTGATACGTGTTTGTATACCTTTTTAATAGATCAATAGTTTTCAGAAATGTAGTTTTGACTTCCACTTTCCATAATTGGCATCGACGCAAAAAACTTCTCACGTCAATTCACATAAAAGGAAGGTTTTGCAAATATCCGCCGCTTACAAGTTATTCTTGAATACGACGTGTGTAGAGATATAAACAACGCAATAATATTTTATTTCTAGGAAACTAGTCATGATCTACGACAACATATTAATATTCCATTTACCTACTTTAGTTGTAAGTAAATAATGCAATATATCAATATCTTCAAGAGGTTATAAGGCAAGACATTAAAAGCCAGAGCTAAGATACTGTATATTCCTTCAGCATTTGTTTGATCCTAAAATCAGCATAAGACCAGTAGCAGAGACTATGAGATTAATCTCAATTCAGTTTCAGGAGTCTGAAGCTAAGTAAAAGCAACTGAAGACGGTGTAAAACTTACAAAACCATCCATAATTTTTACACTGGTGCTTAGTATTCATTTATGACAATCATTTTGAAGACAACCTTAGAATATAATAAAACCTGCGCAGTTAGTTCACGGAAACAGTGAATCCTGAGAATCAGTAAATAAATTTAAAAGAATTCAAAATAAAAGATTGCAAGTTATGAAAGTCCTTAAAAGATTCTATGCGATTAAGGCATTCTTAAATTATTCCTTACGGGTTAAAAATCTTGTTAAGGTTTTTCTGGGCGTAATTCTTCCTGTTTGGCATGTTGCCGACTGCCGAACAGACAAATGAAAGTTTTGAATGCACTTTCCATCTTCCGATTCGGCTCGCAGCCAGATTTTCGAGTATTACAGTCAGCGTTTTAAAAAAGGGAGGATTCGCTATCTCTTTTGAGTCACCAATAAGGCATTTGCTAACGAATTTAGCTATCTTGCGTTAGCCGCCCTAACACTGAAAGATCTTCGAGGGATAATCTCATAGTAGCAACACACACGTTCGCCATATTGCACATCGTGACGTCATCAGGCACATCGCGTGGCGAATTAAGGCTCGTGCAGACCAGCGCGATATCGCGAGCGATACCAGCAGCGCGACCCTTGTAGCGCTTGCGATGATATCGCGCTGGTCTGCACGAGCCTTTAGCATTTATACAAGTTCTAGATATAAACCTTCGGGTAATATGGTTGGTTCCATACGCTATGTAGCTGGAAGATCATATTACAAGAAAATCAAGACAAGGTACTTCGTTTTTCCACAATAGAATGTTAGCTGTTGGTATCTTGGACCACGAGTTCATTGCTGAATTTAGCTAGATCTCCAGACAGCAAATTGTGTGTCTCTGCATTTCTTATATAATTTATTACAGTTGCTGCTTCCATCATTGGGATGTCCACATAGCTTGTGATTTTGTCTGTGTTCTTCGTCTTTTTAACCCATTTGCATCCACTACTTCGACATCATCAACAATTTTGTATGAATTAATTAAGAACAATCAAGTCCACACGTTATCCTGTAACGTTTCAAGCCTACACAGCTATGACATTCCAGCGAGTGGCAATATCACCCAGACAACATGGCGGCCACGGTGTTTGTCGCATTTAATACCTTATACAGGGCGATTTATGTCCAAACGTGTTTATTTGGCTTGTTAAATGTAAATGCGCTATAGTCGAGAATTTCTATCGTAAATCACGGCACAAATGTTAGTGCTTGCTGCGATGTGTTTAAGATTGTGAACCACTTCGCAAATGGGAGCAAAGTGGAGTAAGGATTGGGTGAAATTGGAAACAGCCAGTACCCTAATTGCGTAACTTATTTTCGTCAACGATTAGGAAAAATTTGTTCCATTTTGACAGTTCAACAACATTCATTGCGTTATTTACGTTGTTGAGCAGATTTTTTTTTCCAACTTGTGAAGCAATGGATTAGAAATCTGTTACAAATCGAAAAAAATGTGATTGATCGTGTATTACGCAATTAGGGTACAGGTGAGTTTGTCAAGCTCAGTCATTGGTTGAAGATTATATTATTCGATTCTTGAAAGCATCTGTCATCAATGTATTGTGTGAATCTTGATTCAATGCGCATATACAGCTGATTAAACACTATTCTAGTATTATAAAGTTACGTTCTTCTCTGACGTATCTGCTACGTGGTGTTGACATCGAAAAAACTAATGACAATAAGTGTCAGAAAAACCAATAAAATAATTATATACAAACGGCATAACATAACTGCTTCTTCAAAACTTTATAAAAGCAATATCTGTATCAATAAATCAATATTATCCGTCAATATGTCCGTTCAGCAGTCTATTCAAAGTTCATTTTCCGAGAACAGATCAAACAAACTAACTTGCAAACGGTTATTGTAATACACGTTCGATGAAATTAATCACACGAATGACGTTAATAGTAGAATCATGTGCGAAAATGTAAACAACCGAATTGTTCATTATTAATAGTATGCATTTTAAATTGATTAGGTATGGTGAACTAGAGCGTCTTCATGTTTTTGATAGCACTCTGATAATCGTATTATGTAATACAAATTCAAAATATGATTAGTCTAGTCATTTGATTTGCAGCGTTCGTCGAATTGTGGCACGTTCATTGGATGCAAAGTTTTGCACCAATATTACCAGGCCTGCTATGCGGTTTGCGTTTATGACATCTATTGGTGAATGGTTTAGTTTGAAAACTAATTGCTATCACGACTTGCAACTAGCATTCTAGAATTGCTAATTAATACCGCGAATGAGCGAACCCAATTAGGATACCCCTCTCATTTCGCTGTAAAATGAACCCTCACTTCATTTTCGCGCTCATTTTCACACTTTTCACGAAGATGTGTCAACAGGCGAAGTAGGTACTACGAAGAATCACACCTACACGTGAACTCAGAGATTCAGTCGAACGCTTCGAATATTTGTTTCTTTTTCGCATCCATTTCTCAGAAAGCGCAGAAACCAATACACTGTATATATTGCTAAGTGCACTGCAAATTGAGTATCGTACAATTGCATGGCGTTTCTGAGTACAGAAGTGATGCATTTGAGAGGTTTTAACTGAGAACTCTGTAAGGAGTTCCCGAGGGAAATAGTTCAGGGAAATAATACGCCGGGAAATGTTGCTAGTGTTTGCATTGCCTTTTTAAAAGATATCGTTCAATTATAAAGTTCTACTACTGTATGATTTTCCAAGGCGCTATAGCCATATAATGGATACAGTTCTACATTTGAGCTAGCATTTGTCAATATGAAAATGGAAGCCGAACATGATCAGCTTTAACGTCTGAACCGTATTTGATATCATAAACCAATACAGCGAAATCAAAAATCTGTGTAACCGACACTGTCCACGCATGTACTAACAAGAAACATGTTTTTAATGACGCACCGAACAAAATGAAAAGGGTGTCGAATGCACATATCGCGTATCGCAATACCCGGAGCAAAACGAATGGAGCTGCACTTTATCATAACATTATATAAGTGTATAATCAGCTATAAAGTTATCGACGAACCTGCTTGCATAAGCATGTAACGTAACGCCTCAAAGGTGAACGACTTGAAAGATAGATTAAATGATAATAGGAGATTGATGTTTGTTGCAGTTGCGAAGGTATGCAGACATGTACGAAAGATGATTGCTATCTTGTGAATGCAAAAGCTTTAACACCTGGTCGCCCTTTATCGGACGCGGACGTTTTAACCATCAAATAAATTAGTCCCAAGCGATGTTGGTTTATTGAACACATATGGAATTACTTCAATCTGCTTCGAAGTTTACTTCTTACACGAGATCAATAAATAAAGAAAAATAAAAAAGTTATAATACAATGGTTGCAAACGACACAGAACAAAGAAATCTATAAAATGAAGATATAGCTGAATAGCTAGAAACTGTTTCCACAGATTCGCCACGCTGCATGCTGACGTTAAAATCCTGCTTCATCTATATTGTAAAGCTATGCAAGACGATTCTCACTAGATGCTTTCCCCGTGGTATATACCTTACCTGCATAGGCAGCACATATTGTTTCGTAGTGGCGGAAAGTGCTACATATGTGTGTTACAAGTATTATATTAGTCGTGCACTATTGTGAATTTGACACGCTCTTTATTGAACGTTCGGATACACCTACACCAATGGAAATGTGACGGTAACAGACAACATTTCCCGGAGTATTATTACCCTGAACGATTTCAATTTCTTTACAAAGTTCTCAGTTAAAATCTCTGAAATGCACCGCTTCCATAATCTGTAACACTATCCAATTGGACGACGACACTCAATTCTCAGTGAAGTTGTCGATATATACACTGTACCTATTGGTTTCTAAATTGAAAATATATATAGAAACGTATAAATAAAAAGAATATATATAAAAAAGTATAAAATATAAATTCTTTGTTATCTACACTATATAAAGTGCAGATTAAAATGTAGATATTTATGAAAAACGCGGATAAAACCTATTGGTTAGATAGATAACTGTTGTTCATAAGGATAATAGGCACAGCTTTGGCCTAAAACACACCATTATGAGAACCTCCAAACAAGGTTAAAGTCCAATGATTTTAAGAATCAGCAGCATTAACACATACGTGTGAATGCTGACGCAGCTGACGTAGGTTCGCAATTCACCACACATGTTACAATTCTAGTGCGTTTTCAGCGCCATGCGCCAGCTCGTGCGCAAGTGCTCGGTGACGTCATCATCTGCACCAGCAACAAGCCACAAAATGCAGTTATAAATAAACAAATGATTTGCGGATTAATGCATCGGTCTGTTATTTAGTTTTCTTGGCAAGTTTTATGATATGGGTTTTTATTTGACAGCCAATTTAATATGACGTATGATGTCGGTCATTGCATCTACTGTAATTGAATTTATCTAACTTTTCGATACTTCTTGGTGAGACTTTACGAACCTTCTTCATAATCTTGTATTCTTTGGTTTTCGTTGATTGGTTTCGCAAAATGCCTCATTCCGAATTATCATAACCATCATCACAGAAAACTAGGGACCGACATTGGACTATGTTACCGAGTAACATACATTTTAGACATCAAGAGCTTGTTTAGACTTCAAGATAGGGAGTCATCGAAGTTTCTAGTGTTGTAAAAACCGTACTTACATAATCGTATGACTTTAACTGTAATCAGTAAACGTAACTGTTATCGTTTCACCCGTCGCAATGGCTGCAAACACAACAATAGTCTATAAAATGAGTGTATTGTCTTTGAACATGGTATTTAACCATGTTCTCAATTTTTGTTGATTGCTACAACGCGTTACTGATAAGAATCTAGTGCGTTTCATTTTGTGTGCGGTTATCGAATCATGAGTTAATGTAACATACACTTGCTTGAAGAATTCTTTCAGTAGAAACGTGAAGGATGCAGTTCACAATTATGATCATTTACCTTTAGACAGTTTCGTTGACAATGGTCAAGATGA
Source organism: Omphaloscelis lunosa (assembly GCA_916610215.1). Taxonomy (NCBI): domain Eukaryota; kingdom Metazoa; phylum Arthropoda; class Insecta; order Lepidoptera; family Noctuidae; genus Omphaloscelis; species Omphaloscelis lunosa. The sequence goes on from OU744253.1 coordinate 21,737,337, forward strand.
TGTAAAAGTGATTACAAAGAATTGAAAAGAAAAGAATGTAGAGTTGTTTTTCATGCAGCAAAAGTTAAACAAAGAAAACAAATCATTTGCAGATTATGCATTATCGAATATTCATGGTATGTATTTTATTCTGTTGAGCTAAAACACTCAAAAGGAAAGGCTTAAACGCTAGAGGGATGGTAGATGTAGATAGGACTACCTGATGCTAAAGAAATCATAAAGTTATAAAAAAATACAATAATTCAGTTATTCCTGAAACCATAAAGAAATGAGAACAACAAGCACTCCAATCAACAATAGACTTAAATTTTCCCATTGTATTTTCATTCAAAGCTTCTAACAAAAGGATCTTCCAACTACATGCATAACATATCTTTATTTCTATCTTCGTATACATATACTAACCTACTTGATACCACATCGGAGTCCAGTCGAGCGGTAATACGATTGCTCTTCATTATAGTACAACTAGCTTTTGCCCGCCGCTTCACCCGCATGGATGTCGGAAAATATCCCACGGGAGCGTACTACCGGGATTTCATACCTAATAACAGAGGAAAAGGTCATTGACTTCTACTGCTGCGCCCTCGTTGCCGTCAACCAAAATTACTTGTTACGTGTAATTTTGAATCTGCGTTATCTTTTAAAGTATTCATTTAAATGGTAAGATGTCGAGGATTATCTTAATCTAAATTAAATTTCCAACTTAAATAACATATTTTATTGGTTCAGGATCTTAAGGGTTTATAACACTGGAGAAGCCATAAGCGCAATATTCCGAACAAAAAGTATGTCACTTTTGGTGGGGGACGCGGTAGCTTCTACGAAAAATAACAATGGCTATTGTTTTTTTCGAGCCCGGAAAGAGAAGTCCGTACCATCAATTTCTTTTTTATCGTAATCGATAATCATTCGGAATTATGTTATCGTACCAACAATTAATTTATTTTAAAAATCAGTAGGTACATAACACCTATTGATTTTTTAAATGAATCAATTTGGAGTAATATGGCGTATACATTTTTGGGGGTTGCTTTTTTGTAATGCACGCAGCCGCCATCTTGGATTTACATTTTGACCTCACTATCGACTTTAGCACCCTCAAAACTATGAAAACGACAGCTATGATGAAAAATATGAACATTTTCGCTGCCGCCACCTTGGTTTTTTTTTCCATCAAATTCACAATTTCTCTCTCTCTCTCTCTATTTTATTTTAATTTTATATCTAATTAGAAGATTACAGAATGAACGCTTTTTCGCATGACGATTTCTGCCAGTACAGGCTCCTACCGCAAGCCGCGTTAAGGAACTTCGTTCCAAAAACCATTTTTTTTTAATTTGTCTTAAGAAATTATCGACATGTCAATTTTGGTTTCCCATAAAGCAGAAAATAACTTTAATGTCGCAAGTCAGTGGCAAAAATGAAAATTCAAAACAAAGACACCGAATTCCGAAATTAAAGTATTTTTTTGCTTTTTAGTGTTTTTTTTTTTAAGTCGGTTGATTTTTTTTTAATAAAAAGTTTTTATTTTCCTTTATAGTTGGGGTTCCTGCCCTACACAAATTTGAATACCACTACCTGCTATGTAAATAACAGGGACATGAACTTATCATATCATCCACATACTAAGTGGGAAAAAATACGTATTATTGAAGCCAACACGAAATCTATCCAAGTAAAGGTAATAAAATTTATATGAGACCACCTTAAGAGCATACCCTCTCAAACCTCAAACCAAAAAAGAATTTTCAAAATCGGCCGATAATTGACGGATAATCGGTGGACATACATTAAAAAAAAATCTCCTCCTTTTTGGAAGCCGGTTAAAAAAGAATCATCGAAATCGGTTGGCATGATATTGAGTTATTCGTCCATTTTTCGCGCATACTTAATGCAAATTTAAGACTTATATGGTTTTCTCATGGATGCCATTGTCAGAACTGGACCACACGGGATGAACAGCTTTCAATTAAAAAAGAATCATCAAAATCGGTTCGTTGAAAGTTCTGAGATAACAAATATAAAAAAAAAATATAATCGAATTGAGAACCTTTTTTTGAAGTCGGTTAAAAAAAAATAACCACTAAGCAATCAAACCAATCTAACCTGTCTAATCTGTCTGAGTTGGGGTGCCCTAAGTCCCGAGCTCGCTTCGCTTGCTCTTGAAAAAAAAAACGCAAGTATAGAGTATCAAATGTCCTAAATATCGTAATAACATTGAATGACATGACACAATATTACGACACAATACGATATGATACGATATTATCAAAGCGAGGCTTCGTCGACTAGGCTGACTAAAATAATAACAAATATTGACCACAGATAAATCAACAGTAGGTGAATCGTTCGTTAGTTTAATCAACCTTAGGTGAATTAATAATAATTGTAGTTGAATAAAGGGTCTTTCAAACAGGCGCGACACGCGACGCGACACAAAGACACCGCCCGTCGCGCGACGAGCGGTGTCTTTGTGTCGCGTCGCGTGTCGCGCCTGTTTGAAAGAGCCTTAAACCGTAGATGAATTCTCCATTATGGAAATTTCGTTCATTAGTTATTACAAAAATCGGTGGAACGATCTTTATGTATTTTAAACGGCAGGTCTTTTGACCGCAGTTATCTTGAAAATAGTTAGAATAAGGTATTTACAATACGTAACAATTGGAACGCTTTTTACAAGTTTTATCAGCACAACCAGGCATTTTCACGGAGCACCGAATGAGGTCCGCGCGTCTCGAAAACGATTAACGATGTGCATTAGAATCTATTTGAAAGTAGTTTTTATTACCCTGCTAGAACATTTTGTTCTTGTCCTTTTATAGAGGGGGAAGTGTTCGTAAGGCTTCTCCAGTGTTAGATACTGTAAGTTAAGGATTGATATAATGCCGGTCAAAATAGCTTCGGAAATAACAATGAAATTTTGAAAGATAAAAATGGTTACTGTGGGTCATCCTTAGAAGATAGACATATGTTATCGCGGACTTTTTTGTTGAACTTTTTAAGATCTACAATCCTGTAGAACATAAATTTGATGTATCTTACGGCTTACGCGGCGCACGCCAGTAAAGCTCTCAGTCGGCATGATTTTTTCCGACATCATCCACAATAATCGTCATATTTCAGCCAATTAACACAAAACCTAATGAATTATATACCATAACTTTTCGCATGAATTGCTCCGTCCATTGGTGAAAACCGCTTGAAAATCCGTTCGGTAGTTTTTGAGTTTATAGCGTTCAGACAGACAGACAGACAAACAGACAGACAGACAGACAGACAGACAGACAGACGCGGCGGGGGACTTTGTTTTATAATATGTAAGGATAAGGATACCGCCACAATCGGCTTAAGGCTTGCAAGCTACTAAATCCTGAGCCGAGGACGGATTAAAATTAGGCAACCGAAATTATTTTATTTTTAGGCGTGTTCTTGGGGAATAATTTGAGGTTGGGGATGAAAATGTAACATACTTATGAGGTTTGGCGACAAGTAGAACTTGAGAGTACTGTCAGTCATTTAATTATAACAGATTCAAGTTTTCTTGGATTAAATGTATATAGGGTGAAAGAAATCAGCTGTTTCCTACATTTTGACGAATTATGTGAACTTAAACGTAGGGAAGTGCAGATTTTTTCGCGATTTCTGGTTTGGTCCCATAGTAAAAGTTGTTCATAATGATGAGTAAAGTCACGTGTTTAAGTATCGGTCAGTTATTACCAGTCACCCTATATACTCGGTTAACTTCTACTTGAAGTCACTACTAATGCCAGGCCAACGGATAGTGATCACAAGGACATCGATGACGTTAGTTGTTATCTTAGTCTGTCTGTCTTTCTTACCTTTGTCAAAGCATCAGCTTTCTGTTTGTCTATATCAAGCCATATTTACTCAGCCTCTTCATCGATTACTTACTCTTCAAGTAATCTGTCTTCAGTTTCTAATAACTACGTAATAACGCAACATAGTGCATAAGTAATGACAAGTTGCGAGTCAAGTAATAAGCAGTTTCGCTCACTTAGTTATTACTACTTGTGCGGGATGAGCAGATATGCTATGATTTTCTCGAAAGTTTATCAGTGTGGAAGTAATTAACGGGTATGAAAGTATCTACGGGTTTATTATACAGAAAGATTGTCGCCGTGCAGTCTCGGATAGCCAAGATAATATTTTTTTAATACACTTTTTTTTAACCGATTTAACGTTATGTGTAGCAAAATACAATTGATCAGGAAGAACAAGACAGTCGGTGACGTTAATCCTCGCAATATTAAGGAACTGATCTTGCAGTAATGAAAGCGGAAAAGGAAATGAGCATAATATCAAACAATTAATAGCAAGCAAAACAAAACTTAAACTCAATGCTATTAACACAGACGATCTTCACAGACGGCGAGTTGAACGGATTCGCTTAATATAATCAATATTGCTCGCCTCTCAGGGAGATTCATCATAATATCTTTCTAACATAGTATGTATAACAGCTCAGCTCGTTCTGTTATTAAGTTCTTTATCTACATTCATGCTATAAAATCTCTATAAAAGTTTCTGAAACAGCTTATTACCAACGTAAAAACAGCCAGTGTCATAGTAACCATAATAATTATCATCCAAACGAGTGTGATAACTGCACATAATTAGGTATTAAAACACTCGTGTGATACTATTATTACCCTTGGCTTTGCCTCGTGTGATAAACCCACATTAGTGTTTGAATACCCCTTATTATACAACAGTTGCATAAATAAATATTTTACCGGAAAATATCCTCTCGTTATTTATAATTGAAAGTTTTAGAGAAATCTCAAATGCAGTTTTCTTTTCGTTGTCAAAGTTAATGCTTTACTGTTCAGTAACACTTCTAATGAAAAACCTTTAGGGTTGTCTGTTAGTAAGTTATATTTTCTTGTTGCGTTTGACGACCGTCAGGCAGGACTGCGAGCTTTACAACTTTATAAGGATCGTAGCACTGCGCATTTTAATGAAACGTATTTGTGCAGTCATGCTTGGCTTGAGTCTCATGCATATGTGGACACATATTGAAATATCTTGTAATATTAAAAGCAGCGGTGCTAAGTGGTTTTACTTGGAAGCTCGAAAATTGTTCAAAGAATTTGATGTCTATTTCAACTTTTTAACATTAATGCATTTTGGAATGCCGCATTTATTTTGAAGATTAACAAATGTTTATCATCATAATTCATTAATTATCCATAGAGAGCTATGAAAGTTATCACCTAAACGAGATCTACATAGTTATTAAAAAGGCATTAGAAAAAAGTGTGTACCACAGTGCCACCGTGTTTGGACTCACGTATACCATCGCTATGTTGATTGCCAGCCATCAATATAGGGATGATGACAATAAAGCAAAAAATACGTGTCTATTATTTTTTTATTATCTGACTGACGGACTAAATATGATTTCTTTTTTATCAGGTATCATCCCTTTTGTCATTATCACTTGACATGAGATGCACTTGCAGGCATTCATGCATTACTTTTACTATTGATTACAGGGGTATGCAAATAGAAAAAACCTATCTGTATGCTTATAATTCTTACGATAAAGCCAAGATGGGGCTTTCAATATATTAGACATAATATAATTTATATAAACATACATAACATCACGCCTTGTTTCCCCGAAGGGTTGGGCAGAGGTGTCCCTGTAGCAGGCACACCCACATTTCGCCAGTTATGTTTAAGTCCCATGTAATAGGGGGCGAGCCTATTGCCATCAACCGGGCACAAATCCAGACTCCGAGCTGCTACTGAGAAATTTCAGATTGAAAAACCCAATAACATTTTGCTCGACCCGGGAATCGAACCCAGGACCTCATACTTAGCAGTAGCGCTTGCGACCACTAGACCAACGAGGCATAATTTATATCTACCCAAGTAAAGAATAAGGTAACGTTTACGGAGCTGCGATGACATTATGTGTCGTAAAAAAAAACTTTCACAAGAAAAGGCCCCCGATCCACAACTTCCACACGAGCGGAGTAACAGGAAAAAGTAAGTATGCAAACATATAAAACAGACTTTTACACGATACTTTTCATGCGAGCTTTTGATTTGTGTCAACATAAAACCCTGGACTTCCGCATAACAATATGTAGCTCTGTAGGCTGTTACAGTAGACGTAATATAAACGGGCTTAACAGCTACTAAACTACCAAATCATCTTTCGAACAAGATCCATTGTATTTGAAAACAGAGACAAAAAAGTGCGTGGCATCGTGTCCTATGTCACGTAGACCATGACAATGCGTCCCGACTGACATCGTTTGTCACTATCAACTGACGGGATGCAGGGGGACATATTGACGCTGTCGAGCCCTTGATTCTATGCATTGTTTACGATCGATCATCAATTTTGGAGGGGAAAGAAAGAGAACAGAAGACAAAGTAATGGATGAAGCTGGTTAGCAGTAGGTTATAGGTACGATGAACGAAATCCAAAAACACTTTGGATGAATATCATAACTTGCATAGTACAAAAGAAATATACCTTGAAATAGGCGATATGGATGCCTATGAAGAAATCTCTTTAGTCATGGCATGTTCTGTTGGTGATATAAGATAAAAACTTTCTACAAAAAAGAAATAAGTGCCTTCCAAAAAAAAAAAAACACTACAAAGTGAAAAATTACTTCAATTTCGGAAGTCGTGTCTTTGGTTTTGCCACCGACTTCTAAAATTTAAGTTATTTTTCACTTTGGAGTTTTTTTTTTGGAAGTCGGTAGTTTTTTTTTTGTAAAAAGTTTTTGTTTTTCAATTTTTAGCTGTGGTACCTACCCCACACAAATTCGAATACCACTACCAGCTATGTAAATAACACTGTCAGGAACTTACATCCACATACTGAGTGGGAGAAAATACATATTATTGAAGCTAACCCATTGACGGAGCAATCGGTGGATATACATAAAAAAAAACAAAAAAAAAAAAGATACCCTGCGAACAGAACCTGGAGGAGGTTATGTTTTGGAAGTCGGTTGAAAAGTTAAGCAGCACGCACTTGCATTTTTATCTGAACATAATTTTAAATAGCAGATAGACTCAGTGCTGTATGAACATTTTGCAATAAAGTTGTAAGAACGGCACGCCTCGCCTGTCGCACTTTCGTCAAAGTTTTATTTAACATATTGCCAATGCTGTAAAAGCATCGGTTTCGAAAATTGCCAAAAAGGACGTTATGCAGAAGCATGTTTATACGACAACGTTTAATTTGCAAAAAAAAAGGTAATTAGAATGATTCGTAACTTATTAAGTAAACATTTAGAGAATTTGAAAATGGGTTTGCTTAAATCAGAGAAGAAACTTAAACTGAGATGTCCAAATGCATAGATTTATTTATATTCACCATTTAATTACGGGATCTCCCAAAAATCAAGCAATCTGCCTAGCCTTTTCCCAACTATGTTGGAGTCGGCTTCCAAGTCTAGCCGGATGCAGCTGAATACCATTTTTTTTACTGGCGCGACTGCCTATCTGACCTCCACAACATGCACGATATTATCTAACCCCATGGCAAGGTTGTCAGACTTTTTTGGGCTTCTGACTACCTGTATGAATTGTCAAAGATCTGTTACGAATGACAGCCGGAACCAACTGCAACGGCTGTATGGATGTAATGGATTGAAAACTAATAAAAAAGTCCCACATCCCAATTTGTCAAAGAACAGAAAGTTGAGAACGTATTGGCGATCGTTAACACTGCGAGGTGCGAAGCCGGAGATGCCATGATGAATAATTCAACATACAGCAAGCAATACAAATAAATTGAAAATTTATTTATTAATGGATGTTGGATGTCTATTCGGGTAACGATTAGAAGGATGCACGGAGGGAGATAGATCCTGTTTGATATTGATATAAATACAAGACTGTCTAGTCTTTAATATTGATAATACAAAACAGCACTAGCAACGAGAAGTATTTTAGGCATGGGTCCGGTTATATACAATAAAATTTCTGATAGCATTAAGAATGAAAATTTAAAAGAAAATTAAAGATTTTATAAATAAAAAAATGCTATTATTCAATCACCGAATATTTGAATGACATGCTGTTCTAAAATTTCTGACATTTTATAAGTATTATTGATCTTCCCTAATGACATTTAATTTTAATGTATGACATCATTCAATTTCTCTAGCATTCTATAAATAATGAAGTGCTGACAATTTTCATTTTATTACAATAACTGTGGACATATATAAATTCTTTCTCACACACCTAATTTATCTAACTATCTAATCGACATTGTTCAGTGTGATTGAAAATTCTTAATGCGATAGATGATCTAATTTATTTACTTGTTTATTTGTGGTTCATATATCTATAATGATTTCTTGTTTTACTTATATTGCATGTATTACTACTTTTGTACGCCCTAGAGGCAAAACATAGCGCCCTCAATGTATTACCAAATAAGAACTTATAATGTACATATTTTTCACAATAAATAAATGAATCTGAATGAATTTGAATAAAATAAAGAAGATTCAAATGAAATGAAAACAGACGGTGAATTTGAATTTAACGCAGAAAAATAGCAAATCAAAATCGAATAGTATGTGTATCGGCATTAGAGTAACATATTAAAATGGAATGTTTCTAAATTAAATCCCAATAGACCCATTTATTTAGAACATATTCAGCAATTCGTTTTAACGATTGATTTGTAGAGAATTGATTCAGGGCGTAGATCACTCCTGTGCTCGTAAATCAATAACTTTTTAAAATGAAACGCCATTGCAAGAGGAGCACGGGTAAAAAGCATGAAGTATTAATGAATGAGTTTGTTAAAGTTAAACCTGACTCAATTGGGGAAGCCTTAATGAACAATGAGTATACTATACTTGGCCAGCTTGTATTTTATTACCAAGTCAATTCAGGCCTTTAGATCGAAAAACGCGTTTCAATTTGTCATTTCTGTGGACGTGAGTTGCATATTTACGTAACTCCTATGCTAACATTGGACTAGCGTTGTTAAAACTAATATTGTAATTGCAAAAGTTTGCTTGTTTGCTTGTTTACTTCACCCGATATCGTCAGAGCTACTGGGTGAAATTGTAAAACTTGGCAGATCAGATTTATATCACGTACTAACGTATACAAACACATTTTGCGAACTAAAAGAGGCAGCCCAAACACTAAATATTAATATCCTTGGGGAAATATCCCTCTTTTTTTGTTCAATTACTTTAGGGATTAATAAAGTTACCAACTTGGCTCCGGTGGGATCAGAAACCGCAGGTAAAATGTTTTAGGCTCCTAAACGTTATTACATTACCAGGTTAAATAGTGACCACGCAATTTAGTAGCGTGCGTGTCATAGGAGCCCGCAGCTACTAAATGATTATATCAGGCGTTCATAATAACAGCATGGTAATATAAACAAGGGCCTTAATTTTCTAACACTTACCAACAAACAAAAAAAAATCATTCTTAAAACTGCAGTTCTATTCTATTGCCTTCAATCTACTTCAGAATCATTTGGCCATGAATATAATCAAAATTAGATTTACAAGTAGGTTGATGCGCTCTAGTGCGATGACTCATTGTCCTGATTACCGTAATGAGTGTATGAAATCATTGTAGCAAATGGCCTTACTGCTTTGAAGATTATCGACCTGTGTACGGTTTCTATTTTGTCCTTTGGTATTTGAAAGTGTTACATACTGATTTCTTGCGGCATTTGGTTGATTTGAATCTGGATTCGATATTCTTACCTGGAAAATAGAAGGAATAGTGGTTATTAATAGGTACTTTAAACTTTAACGATATAAATTATTAATTTAACGACAATATTTTGCTAGACATAACTTATATTAGTTGAATGGGTGTTTATCAGAATAAGTTCTGTTTCAAGATCCACAGGATCATAAACATACTTAAAAATACATACATCCTGCTACACTTGCAGGTATACTGACTAATCGTATGTCCCGAGATTTTTAAACACCTTACGTCACTTGATAATTTTACTGGCGCCAATCTGCACAAAACGATATCTAAATTGATCAACTGCGCAGTAGATTTAAAGCTTCTACTTATAAAGCATCTAAGTACTACGGATATATCGATTATTTTAACAAGATACCGTAAACATTTTCTCCCATGATGAATGGTTTGATCTCAAACCAATTTTCACTACCCACACAGTTATATTCACAAGACACCGAACGATGATCAACGGAGTTGGCCGATCAATGATCGTGATTAATGAGTCATTTCAATGATTGGGAACATCAATATAAGAAAGCACAGAAGGCTTAATATCAACAACTTGTAATACTTATACTTATACTGCATGAATAGTAGCTAAGTGTTGGTAAAATGGGTCATTGGGGAACCATTGGAGATTATGATAATTCTAGTTCGAATGGCTTTTGGAATGTGCTTGGGGTTGGTACAGCAGTCTGTATAATGGCTAACTGAACCTTCTTGAATTCTAATTTGGATCTATACTCGTTTCATGCGCCGGCGCCGACTTTTTACTCACGCCCAAAAAGTGATGTTGTTATTCAATATGATATGAGAAAAAAACTAGTGGGCATTTGACTTTTTTTATAGAATATGATATGCGTATATCCTACACCAATAAAATCACTACTAGTTAAATAGCATTGTACTGTGGCCGACGAACTCTCTACGATTGACATTAGATTAAAACTGTAAATATGGATAATTCTCAAATAAGTAACTAAGCAATATGATAAACAAGGTGCAAGATCTTGTTGTAGCAAGAAATACCGGAATAACTTAAAATTTTCAGTAAGTAATATGAAGTTCCTCAATAAAGATTATGCACACGTATTATTGTCATAATATTGTTTATTAAGGGAAAAATACCGCAGTCCCATAATATGCCTTAAAAGTTCATCGTCTCTTACGCATATCCCGCGATTAGTATTCACCTGCCATTGTATTGAACTGAATCATATTTCAATTTGTGTTTTAATCCCAGTCTGTTTGGTGAGGATGTTGCCGTTCACGTCATGTGCTGTTTGTATTGCAAATATATAAAAAAAATATGGGGGATAGCTATGATCATAGGCTTTGTATCAATGGTTGATCTGTTCCGGGCGGGTAAGGGTTTATTATACAGGGAGGTTGAGACATCAGCTAGAATACGGTCTTACATAAGGCAGAAAGATTGGCAGCCACATTAAAACTGGCAAAGATTGTAAGAACCAATCCAGTAATTCCGAACAGGATACCTGAACCAATCCGTCTCGTACGATTTGGTGCGTCAGTCGACATCCTGGGTATTTACCTAAGAGTCAACTAAAGGAAACAGGTCGTTGCGACACACGCAGATAATAAAATATAGCAAAATTTGTCATCCTATCTTTGGATTTTACCTTTTTTTTTGGGTGAGAAGTTATCAAATAACTTCTCCTGCTCTGGGCGGAGCGGGAGGGCGTGGGGCTCTTACTGACTAAAACCCACCCGTGTTCCTTCAGTTGCCTGTATTGCCAGAGGCCACGGTTTCCCTTTCGGACTTTCCCGCGAACTCGGCAAGCATCGGCCTTAGCGGACCCCGTCAGTCGCATTTTACCTTGGCAATGACTTCTGCATTGGGATCCCTACTAGGAATATAGATATAAGCACATTTCCCCACGTCCATTCCATGTATGGGATGCTCAAAATTACTCGCTTCGTACGTAGCCATGAACTTTAATACCGAGTGCGTTGGTACCGTCGAGGTCACGAGCGCAATAAACCGACGGGTTTCCAGATCGCTAGTGAATGGTAAAACTCTACTATAACTTGAATTAATTTAGGTACTTTTCTATAATATCTGGTTCCTATATTTTACTATTAGTTAAACGTAAGACTTGTGAATGTCAATAGATTTGAAGTCTGTACATGGATTAGCGAAGTAGATTTTGGTAGGTTCTAACCCGTTGGTAAAGTTTGCAAGTTAAATTCGATTCAACTAATCCATCCAGTTGGACTACTATCTAAAGGTTCAAATGACGACTCTATTATGTTGGACGATTGTTACATGTCTAATCAGTTACCTCAGTAATCGTTCTCCACTTTAATCTATACGAATGTTTGTAAATCTTCGACGTCGGTATCTTTATAAATTCTATCCACTTCGTCATGGAAAACGAGTGTGAAAATTAATATTCTCCAATCATGGTTGATTATAAAAAATCTCCATTTACACGTGTCGTCAGGTCGTAAACAATCCAGCTAATGGTGTGAATCATGGACACGCCAGGGACGGTGACGGTGAATCAGACCTACACACCTTGCTGATCATTGCTGGTGTAACCTGTAAGTAGCAATCCAGTGAAAGGTAAAGAAGCTCCACTCGACTGATTAATTAATTTCTAGGGACCGTACAAAATCTATTAAAGTTTTGTAGTGATTGTTCTAGGACTGTTGTTTCTGGTCTGAGTTGCATGTGAGAGTTTTACTATTGTAAATGCACTCACTACTCTAAAGTTCAGAAGAATCTTTAATTTCATATCCTTTCAGTTGTTTGAAAGATTTTGTTTTTCTGGACATTTGACTGGTTACTAGATTTAGCTCGAATATTTTCTTTCAGTCTTCTTGATATGTGATTTTCGCTTATAATTACGTCACAATTGAAAGTTTTTGAGGAAACTTGGCAATAAATAAATGGAAATAGTTAAGTTGTGGTACTTCTGTTTCTTTAAGTTAAATGGTTACAGGTAAGTTGATTCAGTGTCTTAATTGCATAGGTAATATTGTACGCGGAACTAGTCTTTAGATGTAAGCTATCGGATTACCTAATAAGGTGAATAGGTTAAATATGCACCTTAGTTTATACGACCTTAAAATTAGCATTACCAGTAGGTTAAAACTACTGTGATACTTAAAAGCTCGTGCAGACCAGCGCGATATCGCGGGCGCTACAAGGGTCGCGCTGTCTGTAGCGCCCGCGATATCGCGCTGGTCCGCACGAGCCTTTATGTTGGCTGTAAATAACTTGTGTTTGATTCAAATCTATATTATCCTGTACCCATCTCACTGCTGATCATTGATCAATTTGTCGGTTCATCCAGGCATCATCATCTGCCTAGCCTTTTCCCAACTATGTTGGGGTCGGCTTCCAGTCTAACCGGATGCAGCTGAATACCAGTTTATTTATTTTACATGAAGCGACTGCCTATCGGACCTCCACAACCCCGTTACTGGCTAATACGATACCCCTTGGTAAGACTGGTTGTCAGACTTTCGGGCTTCTGACGACCCGTAACAACTGTCAAAGGTCTACAAATGACAGCCGGGACCAACGGCTTAACGTGCTTTCCGAGGCACGAAGGGAACTTGGTATGTAAAGATGGTCACTCATCCACGGACCAACCGCGGCAAGCGTAGCTTAACCTGATAGATCGACCCGTGCGGCTGTTATTACTAAGCCACAAGCCCCTCCGTCCAAGTCTGTTCATCTAGGCATGCAGATGGTAATTTACTATTCATAGCTGCTTGCGAAAGGCAACAAAAGCAGAATAGAATGCAATTATTCCTTGCATAGCTTAGGTGTAGGTAGGTCTCTAATCTATTTGCTTATGCATTACAATGAAGAATAAATCGGATCCAATACATTACATTCCTTTAGATTTCTTGTAAAGGCAATTACCATATATATCTATGCTTAGCAAGTAGATGGGTGCTGCAATACGATTTCAATATCCTGACATAATGTATTTGCGTAGTCGGCCTATCTTCCGACCCTTGATATTTCTCATCTCATCGATATTGAATATTTTTGGAACCGCGCAGATATAGCGCGCGCTATATATATATATATATATAGCCCTACCAATAAACCATACGACAATTTGTACTCTATTTAGCAAATAAGATTAGTTGTACGCCTGACCTGCCACGTCAAAGGCAGACGAAATAACTAGACCGAAAAATCCATACCAGTTGTCCAATTGTTATTCATAACAAGACTTGGAGCTAATATGCTGACGATGATTCACGAGGTGACGACACCTAGCTTTTACACCGACAATGAGGAAGTGAAGAAGGCTAACACGTGTTTGCACGTGTTGGTTTTTTGGTGCGCCCCTAAAACCGTTTACGTTGGAGTCCATCTTTAGGAATTGATGATTTATCTGCACTAAGCTTTCATTTTTTAGGACACAATTTTTTGCAGGCTTAAGCCCGTCTCTTGAAATGATACGTCAATTATTCAGGTCTAACACCGTTTCATAGCTGTTACACTGCAACGATCGGCTAAATCATTAGCAAAACCGGTAACCGAAAAATTAGACAGTCCCGCAACACAGCAGTCGCATATGCGTCAAATTTTGATGATTGTTCGATACCTTCAGCATTTAAGAATGGAAGTATAGGCGCAAGCGGTGAACCTTCTGCGCCTATCTATTCTGAATTTAAACGACTTAGCATTCCCAACACGCTGAAGGCGATGACTGCTTAATGGCATCTATACTTAGACAACAATTAATAGGTACAATGAGAAAATTCCGTAACATTACCATGTAAACGCTTCATTGGGAGCTAATGGCGCACAACACATGGATATGACTTCGTTTATGGGTGGTGTGGGTCCAGGAATGGTGGGTTTTAATCGTTAAGATTCTTGTAGCCAGATTCTTTAAGGAAACTGACTACATTTATCGTTGTAGATGTCTCGGTTTGATGCGCAGCATCTTCAGGCGACATGAGGTAAACAGTGTCATCTTTATCATGAACCCGAAGACCGTTGTATCTTTTGAGGCAGCTTTTGTGTGGAGTTTAACATTATCTATTAAGAAGAAGTTAGTGACGAGCATTTTACAATTTCTTTTCTATAGTCATTATTACACTTTAATGTTTCCTTGATAAAACCTCTGAACCGCTAAAGGAAATACCGCCAGCTGGTAAATATAGGTATCACAGACAGTGGCGGTGCTATACAAATAGTTCAGCGCCCTAAATACAAAGGTCAACAGAGAAAGGTTAGCGAACGCTTAGATCACACACATAGACACCGACAGCAATTAAGGAAATAGCTGTCTTTAGTGCATCACGTTAGTAAATATCAACATCACTTCTTAATCGACTGCCCCGAAGTACGTCCTTAAGTTAATGCCATGATTGCTTAGCAATTAGAGATCGCTTAGGATGTTGCTACGCAGCTGGACACTGCTACTCATTACTTAGAATAATAATTTGTTTATAATTTGACAAAACCGTGTCACTTAAAGGGCTAGTTTAATAGTTACCAATTTCATAACTAGTTCTCAAGTCTTCGAGGATGTGAATGATTTCGAAAGGGAAGATGTAGTTAGAAGTAAAAGAATTGAATCTATCATGCTAGGCACAAAAGGCTTTATAAAAGCAGAGACGAATACTCGCTTATTGAATTTCACCACTGATTAACGTGCACTTTTTTCCAAGTGGCGTGTCCAATTAGCAGTAGCGATGGACATAACGTCATTAATTGTAAGCGACGAGGTCAAACTGTCTGGTGAGCAGGCATTTATAGCGTTTATAAATCAGTTCATATTTCCTTTGAGCTAATGCAAATTGTAGCGCATTGTCACGAACCCGCCGCCACCGCACGCCAGGACATTGCTAATCAATGACTACATAGGGTTGCGTTTTAAAAGTTATTTTTATGGGTTAACTGCTGGTTTTTTTTTCACTAATTGTGTCTTGCATAATAGAATTTGGCTTCGGCTTGAAGGTCGAATAAAACCCGAATACTGAAAAATCTCACCCCATTCAAACCTTTTTGTACCTATGTTTTGATTTCTGTCCGAAATATTGTGTTGTTTCATACTTTTTAGATCGTGATTTTTAGTAGTCGGGTTTTAGTTTTTGAACTTACTTTTTATTTAAATTATTTTGGGGTTATAATTTCGTGATAAAGTATATGCAGAGCACCTAGATTATATTTTTTGGTTATTGTACAATAGGTATTAATTTTACAGCCGTGCCGTATATAGCACAGTCTTACTTTTGCTTGTTTTTAACAATTTAAACATATTTATTTTCTTAGACTATATGATATATATATATACATATTTCTAATGTTGACGAGCACATTGACAGCCCTCAAATTTGATATCCAACATGGCACTTTTTTAAATTCATAACTTTATGTAGATGACATAAAGTTATGAATTTAAAAAAGTGCCATGTTGCATTTAATGTGACATCACATAGCCTATAACCAGCGGACGACCAAGACGCTTCCAATGATACCTCATTTGTCGAATTATGATCGGTAGTTTAGAAGTTTTAATGTAAACATACCTACATACATACCGGTCAAAATCATAACCCCTTCTTTTTGCTTCGTAAAAACTAAACTACTACTGCGTAGTCGGGTAAAAACTAAAGTTATCTTTTGTTCGGGTTGAAATTGTGACAGATGAAGATAAGAATGGGTTCGACGTTCAACGCTCTCTGAAACTATTTCTTTATTTGTTTCTATAGCACTATTCTGAAATCTAAATACAGCAATGAGAAAATTAAAGATAAGAGCCCTTTTCGGGACTATACAATAGCAAGTCAGGTCTGGCACAACCTCCAATATTCGTTTTCTGAAACCAATTGAAGACGCGACGCAAATTGGCTTAGCAAGAATCCCGCCTCGTCTGGAACCCCATCGTTCACGTTATTTGCATGTCTGTCGCCATTACTTCACCTAGTCGTACAGATATTAAAATAATTGCAAGTTTCATGACCTTGACATTCTGAACTTGCCTGTCGGAACCGCAAGAAGTTTGCAGACTGTTTGAATTAGATAACAAACAGAGCTCGTATTTTCGGAATCACGAACAGCTGTTGCTGAATGTAGTGGATATAAACGTGTTTTCAAAAGTTCAACCCTGAAGTCACTGCTAGGTTCTTAAGGGTTCCATATTATAACTGCTGAGGTCTGAGGATTGGTAATGGCCATTTATATCTTGACACACAGAGATGACTCCCAATTTCAACGCATCAATTTATCCAAGCCTTATTTAAAAATGTTCGATCCACAACTGTGCGATTCGTCTCATGATTTTTAAAAAGGTTATACAGTTTCGCATGGAAGGGAGAGGCGAGAAGTGCGAGGATGCTAAGGCGTGCTATAAATAACTCGGTTTAAATAAACGGCGACTACAAATCACCCCAGCGTATACTTAATTAGGATACACTGCATATTTCGCTTGTTAAGACGCTCTAAGGGAAGCCTGACGCGAAATTGTGATTAGTGAGTCAGGGTGGTGATTCAAGGGACTTTGTGAAGGTGCAAATATGAATTAGAGTCGCGACTGTACTTCACAAAGTTTAGACAGAAATTAGTACACCATTTTGGGGACCAAACTACCAGGGTTCTTTATCGACCACAATTCTTTATAAAAGCTATATGAGATTTCCCGAAAATGTCTGGAAAATGAGAAAATTTCAAATAAAACTTTGAAGAACGAATTGACTGGGAAATTAAATCTAATAATGTTGGTAGAAAGAGTAACCACGCTGCTTCAAGACCGAGAGTTGTGAAATTCCAAACTGAGTAATCTCCTGACTGCACTTTGACGAAGGAATTTAACAGAGCATTAAAACGTCTGGGAGTTATTTCAGGCTTGATTGTGTTGAATAAGATATTAGCTTTGAGTGAATAGTCTGGGAGTTGAAGATAAAACGTAGTTTCGCAAGTCACGCCTTTTTTTTAACGTCGAGTAATATATGGGGGAGAACAATATTATTTTGGAAATTATTGGATACAGCTACGGAAGAAACTAGTAAAGTTTATGATGTATTACTTCCAAGAATTTCTAATACAATAAAGGCAATAACTTATCTCTAATCAACTTAGAAATAGCGAAGCAATCATAAATCTATGTATCGAGGAGCAACCTCTATAAATTACAATAAAGAAAATGTACCGGATTCCACAACTAGATAGCGTGCACAATGCACGGACAAGTCGTGGGCGCGTCCGCTCCCAATCGCTCCCGATAATACGAATGGGAACTTTGACCAACTTATATCTTGTAACTTGTACTATCTATTCAATAAATATGTGCAATAATAGAATTGGAAAAAGATATACGATAGGTATATGACTTCAAAGAGAAAAGCCAAGTCGCGAAGATTGTGCTACAAATCATTCCTTCCCCAGTAGATAATATTCCAACTATAAGTAATAAAGATCAACGTTATGTTATTGAAAGTAATTACAAAAGCTATAAAGTTAAGCTTTAATTCTGATTAGGAAATATTTCCAGCTAACAAACAAGTAGAAAGTGCACTAGTCATACTTGTCTTTACGAAGCTGTTAAACGCGACAGAAGAAAGGTAGATCCAGGGGAAAATGTTTACTGCATAGTGCTAATCCAATCAACTTGAAAATGGTCATACTAATAACATCGCTCTGAAATACTTTAAGTAACTAAGTATATCTTGGCCTGCCCCGTTACGATTCGTAACCGGTGTTTGTTGAGAACAGACTTATTAAAGTTCTAAATGTCGCTGGTGCGTTCCAAGCGTGACTTTTTAATTGAGATATAAATTATTTGTGTTGAATATAAGGTACTTGTACACTTTGTAAGCGGTGTATGTTCAAGCAAGCGATACCAGATTTCCAGAACAAGCATTTCTCTTGTGGGGCGGGGTTTCGACTCACAGCGTTAAAACTAATGAAGTGGATTCTTTATGTTAATAATTTTCATGAAAGCATGCTTCGAATAACAAGTTTGTAAATGATACTGCCTAGAACCTACAGGAAATTGCGATGCTGATTCAAGACAAGGCGCGACTGCTTTATTCTATCGCGCTTAAAGCAGTTCTATTCCAAAAACTAAAAGCTCAGACAGAACTTCAAGACTCTTTAGCCAAAATGCTTTAAAACGAAGTAATTCCACTAACAAAACCGTGCCCTCCTATAATATACACAGCAGGGCATGCAAGGCGATGCATCGCCTGCGCTGCAATTTGCGCGATCAGCTGCCTCGCCGCCCGACAATTTATCGGCGCCTTCAACTTGATCTGTAATGCAACCCTTCGCAGTCCTGTTTGTTTTGGAATATACAACAAAAAGCGTTTTATACACGATAAAACGCTACAAACAAACTGGCTTTTACGAGGATGTAAGTAGTTAACCCAATTATAGATGGCACACCCTTTTTTTTTTTGGGTTGGAAATCATCAAATAACTTCTTCGCCTCTGGGCGGAGCGGGAGGGCGTGTCAGACTCTTACTGACTAAAACCCACCCGTGTTCCTTCGGTTGCCCTGTTGCCGGGGGCCACGATCTCGCTTTCGGTTTTCTTCGCAAACCCGGCAGGCATCGGCCCTAGTGGACCCCTTCAAATCTGCTGACATCTCTTTGAGGCGCGCGTGGAACACAACGCACCGTCGACCCGGGCCTGGTCCTTATCGGACGGTGAGTCACCCATTGCTCACCGTCCGCAAGCCCGCGCCTACGGTGGCCGGAAATCGCCTCGCGATTCCCGACGCCCTGGGCGTCTCCTCCTGCGGCGGTTAGGGGCGTGAGGGCGCGAAATTTGCCTCTCCTTCACGCGTTCCGCCTCTTCCTTCGCGAGCATTACAACTTAGCAGAAGGAGGTGACGGCCTAGATGGCACACCCTGGGGTATGAACAGCAAAGGTTCAGATTGACAGGGTTAAAAGGAGTAAGTATGTATGTCATGTACTTGTACTTACTTAAGACCAGCTGTTATTTAGTTTTAAAGTCAAAAAACAGCCAAGAAACTCTTCAATGAAAGCGCTTTCAAACCCGGCTTACAATTTCCTTTGTCGACGTGTCTTGGAATTACATTGAAACAGGAAAACACTCATCTGTTAAAAAAGGAAACGCTTTTGATCCCAGTTCCGATATGTGCACAGGTAAAGATCCCGAAGTATTATATACTCGTCAGGTTTCAGAAAATTAAATAAGTCACTCTTCTATAAGAAAATTTAACTTCTCAAATGTATGAAGAAAATGAGGCAACCTTTGGCATTACATTGAGATGATAGTTTTGTAATTATTCCTTTCGGAATTCAATAAGGATAGATAGTCTCGATACTCACCAGCTAAAACATCAGAAACGCTTTGGATCTTTCCTTAGGTTAATGCAGTTCCTTAAAAATAAAACACTGAGAGGTACAGCTTTTTTTTTTGGTGGGCTATTTTCAAATAACTTCTCCCGCTCTGGGCGGAGCGAGATGCGTGTCAGACTTTTACTGCCTAAAACTCACCCGTGTTCCTTCAGTTGCCCTGTTGCCGGGGGCCACATAAGTGTCAAACATTTTCATTTCGTCACCATTGAAAACCGAGGGTTGTCGTCGTCACAAACGGATCACATATTAGTTCATTTGAGCTGAAGGAGCTCCACAGAAGGTAAATGAGAATCATTAGGGTTCCGTACCTCAAAAGGAAAAAACGGAACCCTTATAGGATCACCCGTGTGTCTGTCTGTCTGTCCGTCCGGCACAGCCAATTAGCTCCGAATCTAATGGACCGATTAAGTTGAAATTTGGTACACATACGTATTTCTGTGACGCAAATATGAACGTGTAACGTAAATAAATTGAATTTTGAATATAGGGATCATTTTTGGGGCAAACAAGAAAATTTAAAAAAAAGTTCTACTAACAGTACCGTGGTGACATCAAATGAAAGGGAAATTCGATGAAAATTGACCATCCCTCCTTTATCTCCGAAACTACTGGACCTAAAATTAAAAAAAAATACATAGCATGAGCCATACTCATAGATACAGGAAAACCTATAAGAAGTCTATGGTCTTAAAAGAACATGGTAAATCTCAATATTGTGCTTACAGACTTGCAGTTGGAATGTATAGGAGAACATATTTTTCAACAATGTTAAGTTTCTTCTTGGGATAAATAAATTCATCTCAACTAAGGAACCTACCAAACTACCCTTCATCGTGCGTAGTCCGACACGCACTTGGCCGGTATTTTTTTTTTTTTAAATAAACTCAAGGATGGTTCATGGAGGGAAGGTAGTAAGATTGGTGTGAAACATCCATGGTGTTGTGTGGCACCTTTTAAGGATGTGTAGTATCGATAGTAGGAGTTAACAAAATGGCACGAGAATTCTCTCGCGCAATTGTTAATAAAAAGAGACACACATGCGAAAATTACCCATTCTAAGGCATTCTTTCATGTTTATCTTAATGTTTCCTTCTAATATGCACTTTGTATACAAACCAACTGCATACAGCAGAACTACGAGCAATATGCATTAAATTTAAATTCTATTACGACGCACTGTAAACTAATCTCATTCCATCGTTTCCCTAGGTTAATTCCTACAATTTGCAATATCAATTGCAAATTCCTGATCAACATAGAATAGAAACTGAATAGACAAGTATTCGTGTTATTTATTCTAGTTAGCTAGTTTGAAATGCTATGGGCACTTGCCACACTGTCAGCGAGAGAGCGTTAGCCAAGCCAACGCAGGTTATGAAATGTACAATGGCTTGTTTCAGTGTAAGGTTCACCTTTAGAGGGTCTTGTTGCATGGACTGTAGCTCTGAAGGCGAGCAAAAAATACTAGGTAACTTGTTGCGAGGTGTGACAGCGCATTAATCCTCCGGTGCAGACTGCAGGCTGCTCGTTCATCTCTCGCCCAGCCATGTTGTTCTGCACTTTATAGCTGTCCCCGGAAAACAGTCGCTTCTTAGTGTATCCGTTATTTATGGCTCGCTCTCGCTCCTCGGTGGGACAAGTGCCCGAGATCCGGCAAACGGCGATATTGTCACGGCCCATTGGTCACATTCATTGCCGCAGCTTACATACAAGTCGTTATAGACCAGACTATTACAGTATTACAAGCAAAAACTTGTACTCTTGTTAATTCAATAGCGTACCTATTTTTTCGAGCTCTTATTTGGACTAAGATATTCGATATGTCTAAAAAGAAGTTTAGCGCTAAGTCAACGGTTTTTATGAATAGACGGGAAAATGGAGGCTAGATATTATTTTGAAACCAGTCAAAATGTAAATAACATGGGTTTAATATTTCTAACGCTAAACCAGTACTTACCGGTATACTAAATGAACAAGGTAAAAAA
This sequence comes from Omphaloscelis lunosa, assembly GCA_916610215.1. Taxonomy (NCBI): domain Eukaryota; kingdom Metazoa; phylum Arthropoda; class Insecta; order Lepidoptera; family Noctuidae; genus Omphaloscelis; species Omphaloscelis lunosa. The sequence goes on from OU744253.1 coordinate 21,759,387, forward strand.
TTGCCGTGGAGTAAATACTGATTGTGCTATTTTAGGTTCTGAAAGCTTTACCTAATATTAGGGGGCGGGGATCAATCCCCAAGGTCCCACCTGACTAGCATAACCACAGTGCGTATGGCAGCATAATTTCCCATTCCATTTAATTTAATAAGGCAAATCTCATGAACTTACTTTCTAGACCTTTAACACTGAACTGGGTATTGAGGCTTTCCCACACGCTTACAATGTGAGCACGGAGGTGGGTGTTGATAAATCAATAACCGTGCCGGAGATGATTCATAGCAGCTTACCTACAGTTTGTGATCTCTGCCATTCCAATCGCGACACCTTTCGGTATATAGGCAAGCGGTGTCGGCGTTACTTGCATCACACAGTCAGTTATCAATGGTTGATCTGAACAAATTAAAGTTCTTTACAAAATTGCGCGTATATCTACGATTCAGCAGCCTTTGCTCACCAGAGTGACATAGATTCTTGGATTTATTGGCAAATGTGCTAATGACTTTTTCTTCTTTCAATGTTATTTAGGATGATGTCACTGTTTCACAAAATTGTATTGTCATCTTGGAATTTGTCACCTTTCGTTAGGCGCCATTGAATGATGGATTCGTTTTTCTTGGCTGAGTTTTCCTTAAGTTAAGATAATGAAGATATCAAACATAATAATGGTAACAATTCAAACATGCTGGCAGTTCTGGTCAAAATTAGGACGAGACTTACCTGTAACGAATTACTGCTGCATAACCAAACAATTATAAGAATTTCCTATGACGTAACGAGCAAAGTAGGTTTGCGGTTAAAGGCATCACCGCAACAGTTAGGCAGGTAAGATTAATAGGTACTCCCGATTATACAATTGTCAGACACAGCTTGACTCATTGATGCTTTTAAAAATAACTTTTCAATCGATGTTACATTTCCTCTCGCTTCTGATGTACAATAAACTTCGCTCTTTTTTTTTTGGAATTCCTCAGGCTGTAACCAGACGTTCCTAAGTTCCTACATCGATCACGTAACGAGTCAATGCACCGTACCTTTGAGTCACGCCTTTCTCTCGTCTACCGCGTGTCTGGCCCGCAGCCCACAGATGATAACGAACTGGACGCAGACGTGGAAATTGTTAAGTTTGGCACGATGTACTGTTGCTTGTAATTGAACATTCTTTGGCTGCATCTGGAGTTTTTTTGCATTTAATGTAAGTAACACTTGAATTGCATCAACATTTTCTTTCAATCATGGCTTTCTTTATTGTTTGCCTAACAATTTTTTTTATGTTTTAGAAGTGAAGCAAATCTCTTGTACCACTGCCCACTGAACATTCGATTCATGTGTAGGTATGTCATTTAATGATTTTCAGTCATTTATCCCTCATCAGTTACAAAGGATAAACTTTTGCCTATTTACGGTGATGACGAATTACAATTAGTATAAGTAGACCAAGCTCTACTCAGGTGAAAATAGAAAATGCTCATTTAGTAGTATAGGATATTTCTTACTAATTCCATGCTGCCATGTCATTAGTCTAAGGTAGCCATCTAGTTCTAAACTTTGGGCGACCGAGGTTTGCTCAGGTGAAAATACGGAGAAATCGATTTTTCCCAGATGAGACCTAGCTAGATCGATTTTTCGCCCCCATAAACCCCTATATTGCAATTTTCATCGAAATCGTTAGAGCCGTTTTCGAGAACGTGATTAAATTGCTCGTTTAATAGTATAGGATAACAGACCGGCTCTAAAAACAGTGGCACTCCGGGAGTGCCGACCGCAATGAAAACTTGAAAAAAAAATCGGCGCCGCTGTAATCAACGCGTTGATGTCTTTTACTCCACGCACCGCGGTAATCAATGCTTTTTAATGGTCTAAAGCTGGTAGCGTCACAATGTCGCGAAATCAATGGTTTAGTCCCATCTCAAAAATGTACAACGCGCTTAAAGAAGTTTTCACTTCAAAAGTTTTTTATCTGAAAGTATATGCATAAGTAACTTTGAAAAAGATAACTCTAGATGAGATTAACTTTAGTAGAAGAAAAACCAGCATTAAGGATGATAAAAAGTTACAATCCAATTTAGATTAGAGATTAGGGATCACCAGCGAACTTTCAGTAAAAGTATATAATTTTGTATTCAAATATTTTCCAAGTTGTTACGCGCAGTTTAGCAGCATTAGATAAGTAAATGAGAGACTGAAAGCCATGAGCGAGTAAGTGGGTATTGCATAATAAGAAGTGATAGATAGCAGAACGAATAGAGACTAGAAGTGTCATAATTTCTACAAGCTGCTATTCCACATTTTAAATCAAGTTGAGAAGATTCTACAGCTGGAGGAATTACTCTGGTTCGAATGTGACAATTATAACATTTTTAGCCCAGTATGTCGCAGTCAGTTAGTTATAAAAAATAGGGATAATTCAAAAGCCTCCGATTGGCTAGCAAAGCCGGACAAATACTTTAATTCTTTATGGTCTATCCTGGCTGTAGAAGGTTCTAAACTTATTTATCCGTATAAAAGACTTTGTAGAAAGGAGGAAAGTCTAACAGGCTGTGCCTATAAGCCTCGTCATCAGTTATGCCATTCAAGAATCTAAAAAAAAAAGAATCTGAGCGTTCTTTAGTAAGTTTTGTATCCGTGCATGTATTCATCAAGATAACATCTGCAATATACTGTATTTACTATCTATGTTGCACAAATAAAAAAATGATTATTATTGAATATGTCGGTGTTCGACGTTGTCGCAATATTTTGGAAACAATAACAACTATTGTATGACTTGTGTCGACATGCCAGTGCAAATGTCAACAACTTTTGTCTGACTAATGCCAGTTTGGGAAAATGTTACGAGTGGATTTGCGAAGTTCTGAGTGTTGTTAGAAGTTAAAAGTGTCTTTTGGTATTTGTTTATTATTTTTATATAACCCGAAATGAAAATAGGTAAGAAGCTAATAAATGGGTACGGAAATCCTTAGGCTCATCAAAAACAAATTAAGTAAGTAGGTGCATCTTGTTGAAGTGGTAATCTTTTTGGTCCTTCGCTCCGAGTTCTACCAATGTGTAAAAGGAAATAACCATAATGACCATTCGTTGTATCGACGTGAAATAATGAAATATCAATTTCTCCTTTTATCTTTGAAAAGATTAGGATAATGCAGAATCAATGATGGATAGTTAGGAAAGATAAGATATCGGCCGCTTTGCACGCTACTGTAAAATAAGCCTAAAAATCAATGACAACATCTACAACATATCTACGTATCCGGTAAAAAAGGAAGATTTTTCATTATTCAATTATTTATCGGTAATTAGACTTATATTAGAGCCCTTCAATTTTTTGCGAATCGAGTGACAATGACGTCAGAAGAGTGAAATCGGTCATCAATTAGTTGACGTAATACAATTATCAAGAGAATGATGTGTTGTTTTGAACAATTACTGATAAGATAAAAGAAAATCGGATCTCTATTCTAATCGTTATATAAACATATTATTTGATCTACTATTTGATCTATTTACATGTATTACTGAATTTTTTACCCTTTGATGAAATGTTATATTATGAATACATGCGAGACCTCATTAACTAACCATAGTGACGCGGCGTAAACGTAGTCCTTAGCTCTGAGTTCTGTGATAAAAAATCACCTCAAACACAAAACATGTAGCACACCACAAATCCTACACAAGGATAATGGACACAATTGACTACTTACAACTTTTTACCACGAACAGATCACTAAAAGGCGTTCCAAGAATAAGAACCACTTTCAAAACGGGCTCGTGGTCCCGTTTCATTATCATTTAACTTAGCAATTGGATCTGGTCGGATTACATCTCATATTAAATACACATACCGCACGAACAACTGGTTTGCAGCCACCGTTGTTAATGAGCAACTGCTAATAGTTGTCGGCAACTGGTTATATAAAATGATGCTGCGGGATCCAGCTAGATTCAGCTGGTGGGTCATTAAGGGTGATTTAATTTGTACATGACGGCATTATTCAAATAAAAGCTGCCCAGAGGAAAATTATAACATGAACTTTAGTTTAATATTCGTTCGAGGAATTTTGTGTATAACATTGTAAGGGGCGATAAATTAGCCACTGTTCTGTGAAATCGGACAGAAGCTCAAGTACCTACAGGAAGGAAAAAGTTTTGACTCTTGAAATCCGCCAGTCCCAACTCAGTCAAGATCACAATGACTAGACCGAATTAGCAGTTCACAGAAAAGTGGCGACTGGCTAAGTACTTATTTTTATAATAGTCAAACCTAACGGTGATGGAGTGGCGTGTCATAATATTACAAAAGTGGGTCAATTTACATCCCTTTTTAATATGTCTTGGACTAATAGAAAGTGAGAAAATGTTCCAAGAACAGAGCTCTCACACATTCTAGACTCTTTATTGGCACTTAGGTTGGAAATGTGGGAATGGTAAAGTTTATAAGGGTATATGGGAGTGCGCATTGCAGATTTAAAATCGTTTAAGAATATAGTCATGATTCAGTTAGAACTGGATCACATGACTCCGGTGAAGAACCCTGCAAGTATGACGCATTTCAAAGTTATCACTAAATGATGATGCATTAAAAAGATTTGAAAACAACAAACAATTACCAATACTCGCTTCAGATAAACAAGCATGTTTCAGCATAATTCCCCGAACCGTTGGCCAAGCTCACTTAACACAGACAGAAAACGTTTTCTAAAATATTCAGGTATTGTCAACAACGGCCGTTATGATGTCCGTGACACTTTCGTCCACAAATCCCATAAGGCTGTCGGGGCATCGGGACGGGTCGTTGTTTGCTCGGCTAATGGCGGCGTCAGAGTCTCCAATTACATAGTTAGGCGACACCGGGTTACCGCACTTGCGAACATCGATGATACAATTTTCCGTGGCAACCTTGTTACCGTGTAAAATGGCTTCATTACCGCGTACGTTGTTAGGTGTTTCGTGTCAGTCATTTGTGATGAGAGGCCATTATTTATGTCGAAAACAGTTATAACTTTATGGCAAGTTGAATTTTTTATTGATAGATTTTTTTTACAATACATATTTTGACACGAAAGTTTAGTTGTTCATTAACATTTTTATCTTAAGAATTGATACTGAAATCTGAAAGACAAAAAATAGACACACTTGACGAAAAAAAAGTGCATTCAAAACCGGATTGCAACATAAACCGTCGAAACATTCGAACTTCTGGGTGTTATGATGACTAATGTTCATGTTGAATGATGCTGGCCCGCACCCGGGAACACAATCCCGGCCCATTCATAACAACGACGCCAAAAAAACTGGCGTAGGTAGGCGTGAAAAAATAATTAATTAGAAAAAAATCTAGTGAGTGGCACATACGAAATGAAAGTGATATTTTACGCTTACTGGAATTTGAATTGAAATAAACAAACGATATTGGGTCAGTTCTGAATGAAGATCCACTTACTAGTAGAAACGATACAACGGCACTTGTTTTACGAACTTACATTATGTTTACATTACTAACAAAAAAAGTTTATTTTATCTTATGTTGAGCTGTCTCGTGAATCCCACGGGTTCTTTGATTCATTGGGCCCGAGTCTCGACTCAATTCTGCGGAACCAAACTTTGGCAACACCTCATTCAAATTTTCTTATCATAAAACTTCAGTCAGACTTCCAAGTCTCGGTATGCAGAAATGCGAATTTTTTCCAATAATTAATATACCTACCTACGCACTTTCACTTAGTCGCAAAAACGTGGTATACAAATCTGCTCTCTTCCTACATGTGTAATAATTTTCACTTTCGAACAAAAAAGTAATGAAAAAAGGCACCATAGAGTTTAATATCTGTGTCGATGACCCACCGCTGAAAGTATGTTACCTATAACAAACCTAACGTGAACGGTGTGCAATAAAATATGGTTCTTATTCCCCTCGCTTTACAATTCTCAATGATCGCATACCGGGCACTAGTTCGGTAGTGTATAAAAACTAAGAAGTAAAAAATCAGATGATTATTTATTATGATGAATGAATAAGTTTAGTTGGTTCCGCTATGACGCCGACGATCTCAGAGGTGAGCAAGGTACAAAGGAGATAGGAAATGGACGCGGCTCAGACTCAAGGAAAGATCACAATATCAAAATATTAAACGGTGTTTATTATTCGATAATTGCTTAGATTTTTTTGTAGAGTTTGATTTCGTTGTCCTTTGTTAGGTGAGAGAGGAGACCGTAAAGACAGGCGTCATTACAAATTATGTAGTCGGCGCTGTGAGAACTCTCGACAAATTCACAGTGTCGCACCTTACTATCAGTTGCGGTTTAATTATACGAGAAGTGTATGATGATGACATTTTATTATTAATGGATCATTAAAAGAATATGAATTAATTGTACAAGTAACAATCAGTACCAGCGCGTTAATTAAATACAAAAATTACGAGCTTCTGCGCAGCGATGTCGCGTTCTGCATAATGTTGGCACTTTCTACAGTCGCGGATAGAAATCTCGGCTTATAAAGGGCTGTAAGGGCGACTTGCAGCAAAATGATACAAAGCTTGGTTTAATTAAATCTCGATTTTGCCCTAAGCTCGACTTAACTTAAATCTCATTAGGCATGTCTTGCACAGTCACATTTCACATTCGATTTAACTAAACTGAGATTAGGTCTATATTTCATTCGCCATTCATTCTATGCGTTCCGTTCCCAAATAAAAAGTGATGGCAACTCAGTTCTGCGTATGGAGAAAAATGAATTTGATTTATCAATAATGTCAATGTTAAAACTTCAAAAGTCAGTTTAGTCAGTGTTGGTTAAAATAATTGTCATTGGCGCTTTGTTAGGTTATGTATGTGGGTTTTAATATAAATTATAACTGAATGCTTACCTGTTGAAATCACTTGGAAACTTATCATAAAGGAATAATTTTATCATAAAGGAGCTTTGTACTATGTTTACTTAACCGGAACCGTTTCAAAAATTCGTCATCACGTAATGTACTAAACAAATCGCTTCTTCTTCGTACACTCTACTAGAGAAAAACGGAGTCTCCAAATATTGTACGATCTCCTCGTCATCATCCGATAAAAAATCATGATGGTCAAATGAAAAGAAATTCATTTTTGCAAATAAACAGAGAAATTTAATAAAACTGTAATGACGTCTGTATACAAAATCGAGATTTAACAAACTTAAACCGACCCAGATGCCAGTTTAACTTTGACGTTTATTTAAATCGAGATTTAAGCTAAATCGATGACATGCAAACCGTTAAATTAAGTTTAAGCCTAAGTCGAGTTTAAATCGAGATTTAAGTAAAAGCTGCAAGTCGCCCTAAGACATTTTTGCAATAGTATTATTTCGTTTAGGTTTTCTCTGAGAAGTAATAACAGCCGTCAGATTTTCAAGTAAGTAGAGACGCTATTAAATGCTCCTCAATATCTGCGGAGCCTAATATAAACGAATACGACATTGAACAAGTCTAGGTCACCGTCGCGAATATGACAATTGACGAAAGCTGGACATGAGACGACCTTTACACCGGCGAGGTCGACACGAAAATAGACCCAAGTATACACTACTTATATCTCAATGAAGATTTATTGGGATCTCGCTTTAGCACTTTTATCTCAAACTCCTGAAACCGCGAAAAGAACCGGCAACTTCATCCGAGTGCCAGTTGTTACATCACTGCCTGCAATGCGTACTGAAGTAATGATGTGAACATGAGGTTCCAGGTTTATGTGCTGATGTAACCTGTAGGCAATGTTTCTGAGATTCTTGCGCGCCCCAAAACATACTTTACTTTTATATGCACCTATTTCCATAATGTTAAAAACAGTGGAAATGCAGAACCCACAAACATTTCTTACAACGAGTTTTTCTGAATTGAAAGTTCCGTTTCTCGCAGATAGGATAGATGGAAGCCTACATCAGAAATGCCTCAGGGGTGATATTCGAGGTACAGAATTTATTGTAGTCGTCCACTTTCGCATTTATGCGTCAGAATGTTGATGGGACTACAATGGGGCGGCTGATATCCACAAATTAAAATTCCCGTCGTACCTCTGTGGCGGACGGTAGAACAAAGAATGCAGGTTTTATTTTTAACACACATTTGCCCACAAAAGCCACTCACTTCGGCTTCATCTATTATTTAGCCTAGCTCGATTTATTTGCTCTAGTGTATTTCTCAAGTCTTGCGTTGTTTTCTTTTAAGATCCAGAACAGATTGCAATGCAATGCTTCAGTTTATATCAGAATTTTTTAAGCGACTTTGAAATCTGGCACATTGCTGAATCAGTTAAGTGCTCATGTCATTTGTTCTTGGAATACCCAATAATCGAATTTCATGTACCGTTGCAAAACGTTTCCAAAATGTGATTGCTTAAACAGATCATGTCGTTGCATCCATTTTGCGTAATCATTACAAGTCAAAATATTATGATACCGAGAAAACTGCTCACGTAACCAGAGCCATTATTTCTCCGAGCCTTTTTCTCGCAACCCAAAACACCAAACATTCATTCAATATCGCGAAGTGAAAAAAGTAAAAACCCGACTATAACAAAAAACCCGACTGCGTAAAAAGTGAACTTTAAAAAAGATGCAAACAAGATATAAACAAATAATTCCATGCAGTCGGAAGCTGTGCATCTTCTTATATTCAAAAATAGACCTATTGCCTAGAATTTTTATTATAATAATTATTTTTCACGTTAATATACGACCTATACGATTATATAAGAACTTTATCACAGCTTTATTATAGGTAAGTTTTGAAAATTTAAGTGAGAATGGTTGCTAACCAACTTTAGACCATAAAAGATCCTAAATGATCATTCAAAATGAAAAATGATCAGAGAAACCTAAAGATGTTCGATCGGCAAATGTAATTTTTTGTTTTCATAATTTGGCTTCTGGTTGTCGCCATATTAATTTTTGATTACTGTTAGTGACACTCACAAATATTCTTAAGACAAATCGATTGACGTAAGAATCATCAAAATCCGCCCACGCGTTAGGTCTTTAGAGCGCCACAAAAGAACAAACATACTTACATATATTGGCTGATAAACACATTACCCTCCTTTGCGTCACGAAATCGGGTAAGAAATGAGGTATTCTTAGAACGGGATTGCATCTTTAGCTTGGCAATTGGTTTAAGACCCTCCCGTTATGGGACAATGGCATCATAACAGGAAAACTGAATGAGCCGTACCAGAAATATGATGACGTCAAAACTATTAGGTGTCAGTGTCATGGAACACGGAATACAGCCACATGTATTTATAGATTTACGGAAAACATGACCTTTGTGTTGTTAAACATCTTTTGTGTTTATTTGGACCAATTCTTATACCATCAAAGATTTGGAACAGAAAAGCTGGGCTTCTAAAATCACCGTTTTCAATACACAGACAGTAATATTGAATTCCACTAAAATATTCTGACGTTATGGCGTTACTAAATGATGGTACAGAACTGATGTTCTAAGTTGTAATAGTTAAATACTAAAACTCCAGACAAGCCATTATAATGATAGTTTTACGGTCCGTGCGGTAGTATTGACGAAATCAATTTGATTCGTCCGGCGTATGTGTTGAGGAGTGAGTTTTTTTTAGATATGGATGGGGAAAATTGTACTTAAAATAAATGCGGTTCTTTTTGTTACAGTTACAGCCCATCCTCTCTTGGGACCTCGGTTACTAAATTAAAACTTAAATTAACTTACTTGAAACATTGAAAAATATCTGATTTGTACAATTCTGATTATAAAAACTAAACTCTCATCGTGCGTATCTCACTCAAGAATAAACAAAAAGTAATTATATTTTGAAGTTTTTAAGTTTCTAACACTGTATTTCATCCAGGTCGAGTGCAGGAACATCATAGATGTGATGGACCAATATCCACCAAGCCATCACAAGCAGAACAAATTAATTTACCTGAGTATACGTATATGTGGGTACCTACCTATAATAAGGTAAATTAATTTGTTTGCATCTAAAACAACACGCAAGCCAAAAGTGTCTAACTCCACAGACAAACGGCACCTAACCTACATCTACGAACCCAATCCCATCACCCTAAGCCTAGAAAGCGACAGTGATTACTTGCGTAAGCGCCGAATCGCAAGCGCAGGTCGATGATCGGCGGCGCGGGCGAAAGTGGCGTACCTAAGTATCGCCGGTAATTAGAACCTATGTGGCCGACATCCGATGAGCACTGAGCACTAGATGACAGGGTTACTTGATGGAGCGTAGAAAGCAGACATTGTTCGCGGATGTATAATAGATTAATTTTGAATATTAAATGGGATTGGGTTACAAAAAATGCCAGGACGTTGGTGATGTTAGCAGCAAAAAGAACATTGGATTCAAAATAAGAATACCACATCTAGGTAAACAAAATTTTGAGATTCAGATTGAGGGAAGCCTTTCAGCAAGAGGAAATAATGACCTAGGTCCTGAAGATCTTAGCTGAAGCAGACTGGAAGAGGAAGGGCTCAACTGTAGAGCGCAATTCGGTAATAAAGGCTTTTTAGTATTGGAAAATTAATTACCAGCAATGACGATTTTTCTTAATGTGAATAGAGGCCGTGATTGTAAAGAAACCGGCATGCCCCAGAACAAGAATTCAAAGACATAATGTGACTACCTATGTGGCATCCACCACCGCACTGAGCCAGCGTGCTGGATTACGGCCTGCTCTCTTTACTGCGAAAGGAAGCAGCCGTGCCTATGCAAAGCATGACTCCCAGCTACTGGGGAACATGCCTATAGGCTAATTATAGTGTGTTATTGTACAGATAAACCATTAAAAGGTTTGGTTTAACTCGCAATTGACGAGAACAGATTGTACTCCGCCACTGCGCAAATTGATCGAGCCGTCAAAAGTACCTACCACGCGTTTGTTAGCTGATTATCATGAGGGAATTAATAGGTCAATGTAGTTATTTACAATAAGCTAATAGGCTGCCAATGGAAATCATTCGTTGACAGTATTTTTCCTTAACATTACTTGAATATGCATGCACAACTCGTAAAATGAGAACGCGCCTTTAGGAATATTAATGGTAGAAAAACAGATTTTGAATTTATTTATTCACATAACATAACATCACGCCTGTATTCCCGAAGTGTTTCACAGAGGTATCCCTATAGTACACCCACATTTCGCCAACTATGTTTAAGTCCCATGTAAATAGGGGGCGAGCCTATTTCCATCAAACGGAAACAGATAAAAAAAAAACTTCCTAATTAAATCTTTACTGCCTGAATGACATTGAGCAGTAAATATACAGGGTGGATTTTTGAGATGGGGCAGTAAGGGCAGCTACCTTAACCATTGTAGCTACAATGGTTAAGGCAGTAAAGATTTAATAAGGAAGTTTTTTGTATAAGGTGAGATGCACAGCAAGAGGAAAAAAAAAAACGCTATGCATATAAACTGGAAATTAATAACCTACTAAATGGTCTATTCTTAAGTTAAGGACCACTCGATACGAATACTCTCAGACAACATGGCTGTTCTACACAGTCACATTGTTGACTTTGGGCTGATGAACGAGTGCCACCAGCGTCTTAACCAGGTAGATAGCCTCAATAATATAACGATTCAATGGATCAAAGGACACAGCGGTTTGCGGGACGACGACGCAGCCGACGAAATTGCCAGAAGGGGGTCGAGCATGGCACCAGTGGGGCCTGAACCCATCGCGTCACTACCCTTTGGGTACGTACGCACTGTGGTAAGGAAACGAACCAGGCAGCAACACCACAAACTATGGTTGGACCATGGTGAATTAAGTTAGAAACTTCTATTAGTTTCAAGAAATGTAAATCAATTACCTACCAGATGTTTTTAAATTATGCAAATGATGCTGAATTTAAAGGAAACACAATGATTCATTAGTTTTAGATTATGTCCAATTAATAGTTATTGTAAAACATGCCTAATGAACCATAAAACACTAAGTCATTATTTAAATTATATTTTAAACAGACTTCTATTATCTCTGCCTCCTATTAATAAATACTAATTAAGTTGTTTCATTGGAATAATATAACAAACACAATAAAGAAAATAAATATTGGAATATAATTAATTGTTCCTCTTGCTTTCTGTAGTGACTAGTAAATAAAAAATTTACCATAGTAACATTGAAAAACTTAGATTGGAATGCTTTCAGAAATCACGATAAGTAGTAGTATTGGAACTAAATTTCAACACAAGAACTGACTCCACATGGAAAGTCAACAAATGTCAGTAGTACATTTTGAACTAGGAAAACCGGCCTTACTGCTACGAAATAAAGGCGTTGTCAAAGTACAATAAATTATTACCTTGGATGTGCAGTTGACTGTTCTAGCTAGTCTAAAAAGAGTTATAGCAGAATTAGAAGAGTTGTTAGCACTTATTCCATGAATTCATTAATATCCCATACTATTACAATACTACTGAGAATCGCCACTACTTGCCACTGCACAGAATAAATAACTATGGGGCAGGAATACTTAACTAATGCTTATTAAAATACCTTGCACATACTCAGAAGAGACTGGTCCTTCTATATTTATAAATAAGGAATACTTATCCAATTAAAAACAGCATGGCAGAATATGATTGTACAAAAGTATGCACTAAATGCATCCTTAATAAAATATTATTTATTTAAATTAATCTCTAATTCTGACTTGACCTTACTGATTTAATTTTGGGAAGTGGGTGTTGGAGCAGAGATGCAGCAAATGTGAACAGGACTGCCTCTTAAGGCTGGAAAAGATCAAAAAATTATATTTACCAAATTCTTGTTAAAAGTAATTATGTTACAAATATTTTACTTACTTAAAAACTGCGTAATACTTGGTTTCAAGAAAAACTTAGTCATTGAATATAATTCATTACTTCGCTTGTCACAAAATATTCCATGGTATGTTGCATCAACTTCTTATTAAAACCAATAACAATGCAAAGATTTCTTAAGTAGAAAAAGATAAGCAAGTAAGTAATATGTAAGACAAAATAAAACATTCAATTTCAGAACCTTCCATTTGTCGAAGTTGGTTAAAAACATAGGAACTGTTTATAATATTTTAGCAGGCGATAAGTATTTGCATTGAGCAAAAGATTAATAAAACGAAGTTTGTACTTGTAAATTGTTGTTGAGATAAAATAGAATCTGATATTTTTATTAGCACAAGTGTGAGTGGTCATTTTAAATATAATTTATGCATAAGCACCATTTAATAATATATTATTTAATGGTGTTTATAAATAAGTTTTTAAATAGATTTGAGGTCATTACATATCTTATCTTTAATTGTTATTGAGTGTTCATAATAAAGTATCCCAGATTTAAGATATTTGATTTGTTAAACTAAAAAAAACCAAACAAATTTGTAAAACATTTTTGAAATTCAATGCAACAACATTTTAGGTATTTTTTTTTTTTTTTGGTGCCGTACTTGTTAAGTAAAAATTAGTCAGGTGCAGCACAAAACCAATGCAGGTTTCTGAATATTTTTATTCAAAGTTTTAAGACATCTGTCTACCCCACAACACACCACAGTTCAATATTTAACGGCGTCACATTTCAAGACATTAACTTTCACTGGCAGATAGTACTAGGCACCAGTGAGAGGCAAGTACCAGACTATGTAATTATATGAAAAAGCTTTCTTCTTACTTTCATTGATTGAATTATTATTATCTTCTGAAGACAGCATGTTTTGAGGCGTTTGTTTTAGGTTCACTGTATGTCATATTCACAATCTTGACATTGGAAATCATCATCAGAAAATCCGGAGATTTTTAGAATCTGATTTATGATAAACAGTGACAGTTTTTATAAAACTGAACTGATATGCTATATCCAAGAATGTAGAAGCTCTTCTACATTCTAGATTCTGCATTTCAGTACAAGTAAAAAAAAAAAAGTTTTTCATACAAAACAATAAGGAGTTAGAGATTTCTTTAAAAAAAATTCAGAAAGTGGCAGTTTGAGTAGATAAAAATGTTGAAACAGACACAAATCAGATAGGAATACAGTATTAAAACTTTTGGCATAACATTAAGAATAAATAGGCAGTTGGAACCTAGTTCATGTAAAAGTAAAAAAATATTGGTGATCAGCCTATGTCGGCCTATGCCAATTGACTATCAGTCACAGTAATAAGGTTTCCTGTTTCAGTCTATGAGCATCAAAAACAGCATTACAAATACTTGCTTACTTGGGCTACCAGGAAGATGTAACATTAATATAAAAACATACATTTTCATTATCATACTCGCAGCTGCCATTACTATCTGCCAAACCTAATAAGGACAGCTGCATGTATGCAAGTTATTCATAACTTTTTCTCCAATGAAACATCTGTGCATTTCTTTGTAATAATTGTATGAGGATGTAATATGCTCGCTTTTGCAGCGACTTGTTTATAATATAAAATGTATTTGTTTAGTGTAAGTGTACCAGTTAATTTACCATTTTAAGACTCTATACATATTTATATTTTTTATGTATTTCTTTTTATGTTTTATATAGTAGTAATTTGAATAAAAATTTTTTATTAAAATATATTATTATTATTTCTTTAATTAAATTATATTCTTGGTTTTTAAATATTTATGGAATGGTTAATTCAAATTGCTTAGTTAATTAATGAATTATCAAGTAACAATATCATAACTTGTAATATGTGTATGTTCATTATGTGAATAAAGTTATCTTTTAATTGAGATAGCATAGCAATTGTTTCTGTGAATGTTTAATCTTAATAAATCCTTGTACTGTTAGCATATATTGCAGTTAACTTTGAAGTTAAAATTCAACAATTTAATTAAAAGATAAAACAATGTTTAATCAGATAAGCAAGGAATTCATATTCATCCTACCTGCACAATTGAACAATAATATAACTTTTCAGTGTCTGTTACAACAAACACCTCTTGAAAAGCATAATAAATTACTGATTCACAGATAATCATGATTGTGTCATCAGTAGAAAGTTTTTATGCTGGCAGTAGAAATCAATCATGATCCAGCAGTTTTTACCATGTTGCTCAATGTTGAAACATCACAACAAACCTTGTCGTTTCAAGTAAAACATATTGAACTACGTCTTATTTGTATAATATGAGCTAACCTTGTGAATCAGCTGACGACGGTCTTTGTCTCGACTGCCCTGAATATATCCACGTAAACGCACTTAATCAGTGATAACGTATGCACTTACCTCCTCTCGGCGCTTCAGCCACCGGCCGCAGGGGCTCTCCTCGAGGATCTCGCTCTCGTCCTCAGAATCCTCCCCACTTTCCCGAGGAGACTTTCGCTCCTTGTCGATGCTCCTGCCACCCGACATAACACCGATATACAACACCAAAACGTCGAACAAAACCACACAGTCGATGAATACCTCACAGACGTTTTTTTACAAGAAAACACTTGGTATATTTTCAAAATACACTTTTTCTCGTAACCATAATATCCAAGGCTGAATCGCGAGACGTCACTATAGTTTCTTCCCAAACCATTATTTGTTACACGACACTCGTTATGAACCTTCTGCTTAACGAATAATACAGTTGATGTATTTGTTTAGAGCAAACGATAACACACAGCGTCTCCACTGAGCTTATTCATGATAATTGAAATAAATTGTCCGCCGGCGTAGATAGCTCTCGACGTATTTCTATCCGACACAAATATAAATCCATAGTGACATTTTAACTTCTTTTTTCTGTCACCCACAGACAATACATACAGGCCAGCATGAAACTGTAAAAGAAAAGAAAAAATTTGAGAACATTATTTTATTTATTCCGAATATTACGTTTTTAATAAATTTATCATATGTAAATGCATAATTTTATTTATTTGAATCATATTCCTCAAACTGCATCACATTTTACACAGCCTTCTGAAGCCATCTGTTATTGAGTGTTGTAAGTTACTAGTAATGGCGTTAGTTAGCTCTTCGCTCGATTTTACTGTAGCAATAAAAAAATGTTTTGATTTGAAAATATTATTATTAAATAAAATAACAAATTAATCGATTATTATAATCTTATATATTATGAATACAATTCCGAGTAAAAAAAAAAAACTTTGTGTTGATAAAAGAGACATCTATAATTTTTCATAAATAGCATTTTACTTTTGTCTTGTACTTGATCTGATACTTCTAACATTCTTTAACAGATGGCGCTGTAGCAAAATTTTTCACAGTAGGAACAAACTACGTTCGCTTTTCAAGTAGGTATTCAGAAAAGTTTGCATGCATAATGTTATTTTTTAAATTAATTGGCAAACAAGGATGCAAACCTCCCATCCTGATGCTAAGAGCTCACTCTGCCGTCTAAGAACATCCGACAAGCATTGACAATTACAAAATACCTACCTATAAACCACTAGTTATAATAGGTACTCATAACATAAGTAGTTATAGTTAGACTAGGATCGGAACTCGTATCAGTTTTTGTGACCACAATAATTTTATTATGTTCGCGAAACTTCTAAAATTGACGACGACTCCTGATGTTGAAAAAGCCAAAGCAATGTAATGCGACCAACAACTGTCAGCTACTATCATCTATCGCAGACGTGTTCACATTTAGGCAGCAGCCCAGCAGTTAGAGACAGACCGCAGTCACTTTTACGACAGCTAAGTATTATTGGTCAGAATGGCCGGCTACAGATAAACCTCAGAGGGACGTTTGTTCCTAGTTTGTTAATTATTATTTACGTACAAGGATTTTAGAACACGTTCGAGCTGAACATTTAATTATTCCACTTATTTTCGAGTCGATGAGGGTAAATGTACCTAACTATTCTAAATTCTTCTGTCATATTCCACTGCATTTTGCACAGATATAGTTTATGGGCCGAAAAATGACAAGGTAATTTTTATCCCGAAAAAATGCATGATACGAATAAATCTAATCTCACAAGTGCATGCTTATTGCATGCAAATTACGGATACTCACTCTGCCACATAGCGTCTGCAACGCGAACTATCTCTATGCTAAAAGTCACGTCAAAGCCAGTCTTTATTTGCTCAAAAAAAAAAAATTTACAAAAAAAAAAGCCGGTCAAGAGCGAGTCGGACTCGCGCACCGATAATTCCATACCATCATATAAAATTTTCATCGGCGAGCCTATATTCGTCAGAGAATTTTAACACTGCGGTGGCGGTGTAGAATATTGCAGTTTTAGGACAGTGCCATCTCTTAACCGATTGTAGAACTAATGTAATTTTTGTTGAAGATTTCTGAAAAACAAGCAAGTTGTTTTAAAACATGTATTTCAAACAGTTTAAAATAAAACAATGTTTTTTGTTAAGTGTTTAAAATCACTGTTTAAAATAAGTTTAAAATAATGTGGAAAAAAACAGTGGCACTCCGGGAGTGCCGACAGAAGTGAAAACTTGAAAAAAAAAATCGGCACCGTGGTAATCAATACGTTGATGTCTTTTTAACGGTCAAAAGCTGGTGTCATCATGGTGTCGCGAAATCAATGGTTTAGTCCCATCTCAAAAATGCCCAACGTGCCTAAAGAAGTTTTCACTTCAAAAATGTTTTAAATCGCAAATGAATGGAAATAAATAAAAATTTAAAAAATTCTAGGACTTGAAATAGTTCGGGAAGGAATTAAAAAGGTTAGATAGTTTTACGCCGGTCGAAATGAAGTAATTCTCCGCAATTATTTTGGGGATTCCCCTTAATTGAATATAGTCCAGCCTACCTATGTACGAGTATATCTATAATTTGTCACTTGTCGAAAAGAGGTAATTCCTCACAATAATTTTGGTGACTTCCCCATATTTGAATATAGTTTTAGGTAAGGTACATCTAATGGGCCTACCACACACTCAAGCTTCACCACACTTTTGCCTGCGCAGGCCAGTTTGAACACGGAACACCATGCGTGTGGTTGGTAACACTCAGCGATTTTTACGCGGTGTTCCATGTACAAACCGGCCTTAAGTTTTTGCTACACGGCTGTCAACCGCGTCCCGACAGAGATGAACTTGGTAGTTTACAACCGTGGAGTTGGTGGTTTACGACCAAATTCGTCAACCAAGTTCACCTCTGTTGGGGACGTGGTTGGCTAGCCGTGTAGCAAGCACTTTACTGTGACATGTTATACAGGGTGTTTGGTGCATCGTGTGCCAAATTGAAATGGTCGACTTGGGAGGTCACCTGCTATCCTTTCAGACCCCTAAACACTTCTCATGCCCTGTGGATTGTTTTTCATCGACTTTTTATTGTTCTATTAAAAAAATACCCAAATTTTACAGTCAAATACAAATAAAAAAAAAAGTGTAAGTCGTAGCCTCTGAATTTTTATTTTATTTAGCTGTGTATTGTATTACAGTACTTTTAAATTCAAAACTAGTGACATTAACCATGTAGTTTCTTTTTTATTTACTCGCAAAGTTTCGGACTTCAATTAAAGCTGTCCATGTTACAGCTATTTACATGGCTATAAAAAAAAATACAAAAGCGACCGGGATCTTCCAATTCCCTCAGAAATTCTCTAGTCTATTCTCTTGCTAGTGATGTGCCACATGCCATAAAAATCTTTTTACAACTTTGTGAATTCGCTAGAATTGTGAATCGAGTCACAAAATACTAAATTCCAAATTATGATTTAAAAAAATATTCTTGCTTAAATGATACCTCAAAAACTCATTAAATCTGTTATCTCACTCTTATAAGGTAAAATCTGTCCCGTATTTCTCTCTGGAGGGGGGGGGGTTACTAGAAATAAAAAATAATTGCATTTTTTAAAAATTGAGTTAGGTCTGGGGAACGTGCCGGCCATGCAATAGGGCCATCGCGACCAATCCACGCATTGGGGAACACATCGTCGAGATATTCCCTCACAGTCAAACGCTAATGCGCAGGACAGCCGTCATGCTGGAATAATTTGGGCACATTTTCATTAACTTTACATGCCTGGCTACAAAGCCAAACATATACTGCCACAGAATCTCTCTTTACACTATTTGCGCTGTAGCATGGTGCGGGTGACAGTTGCCCGTATGACGTTGACATTTGTCAGTACCACGTAGGGATGTGAGGTTATGCAATTCATTTTTATCGCTAACGATACTCGCAGCGTGAATCTAGTTCTCTTTAATATTGTTATGAAAATTAGTGTATTATTCAGTTGTGCAGTGTAACTACGTGTGTGCTACGTGTATAAACTTGTCAATATAAATGTTTTATGGCTACATAATTATCTTTGTACTTATATAAAATAATCAAAATCGGGTTTATGTTTTTTTTTTCGTGACAACATTTTTGCTCTATGGTGCATCGGCGCGGCGGCCATGTTGTTTACCCGTGCGATGCTGTGAGTGCGAGTACGAGTGCAAGCGCGTTATATTGTGACTTAATGTGACACGTATTACGATTTCATTGTTTGTTTTCATTTTTGTTAAATTGTTATTTGTTATAAGTTTGTTGAGTTTGTTGTTATTACCATGCCTAAGCATACAAAAAAAACTGTTTTGGGTAGTCAGGCCAGGGAGCTTGTTGTTCGCCTCCGAGACTACTTTGAAAGAGAACAACAAAATAATGGACCGTTGTTACCATTGAATCATATTGTAGAACGAGTAGCCGAAGCTCTTGATATTGGCCGCAATACTGTTTCGCGTATAACACGTGAGAAAATTGGCCAAGATGGGATGTTTGAAAATAAATTATCGACACCCAACAAAAAGCGGACCAAGGTGAAGCCAATCACAGATTTGGATGATTTTGCTAAGGTTGCTATTAGAAATCATATTTATGATTATTATAGAAGAATGGAGCTACCCACATTGCTCAAGCTTCTAAAATCATTAAAAGAAGCTGACTTGTTCAAAGGAGGTATTACTTCGCTACGGCAAGTTATAAAAGATATTGGCTTTGTTTACAAAAAAGTTAACAAAAGAAAGATTATTATGGATAGGACTGACATTGCCCTAGCAAGATGTAGATTTTTAAGGAAGGCCAAAAACATAAGTGATTGGAGCAAAGTTGTCTTTTTGGATGAAACGTGGCTAAACGCCAACCACACAGTGGGTAAAAGTTGGACCGACGATACGGCACAATCGTGTACCAAAGTGCCGGAAGGCAAAGGCGAACGCCTTATTATTTGTCACGCAGGTACAGCAAGTGGATTCGTCCCTGATTGTTTGCTGGCTTTTAAGTCAAAAAAAACTACGGAGTATCATGAGGAGATGAATTACGAAAAATTTAAAGATTGGTTCATAGGTCTATTAAACAATTTAAAAGAGCCTATGACCATAATAATGGACAACGCACCCTACCATTCGGTGCAAGTTAATAAACCCCCAAACCAATCCAACCGCAAAAGCGAGTTGGTGAAGTGGCTGAGTGAAAACGGAGTTACAGCAGATATAAAAATGTTAAAGACGGAGCTTATTGCCTTAGTCCGACGCCATAAGCCACCAACTCCTACCTATGCTCTGGACGAGATGGCAAAAGAAAAAGGCCACCAGGTCCTTCGACTACCACCCTACCATTGCCAGTATAACGCTATTGAGCTGATTTGGGCCCAAATAAAAGGTATGCTTTTAATTTCAATTCCCATTTTGAAGCTTTATAAAAAAATCAGCTTTCCGATCGTAGCATGTACCTAGTTTAAAAACATTACCAGATACTAGATTAGGCTGATTGATGATTATTTGAATACTTTTTTTTATAAGTTCGTTTATTTTTAGGTTACGCCGCAAGAAATAATACTTCGCCGCCATTTACGGCAAATAAGATGTTGGCCCTATTACAAGAGGCCATCAACAATGTTCAACCTGAAGACTGGTCGAAGGTCGTGAATAAAACAAAAAGGGACATTATGTCTGATTGGGATCGTGACATACATATTGACAACATAATTGAGTCATCGTTAATAATATCCGTCACAGATTCAGATGATGAATTGAGTGACAATTCAGATGTTCCTGACTCTGATATGAGTTTAGACGAATAACATGTATTTTTTTTTAGCAACCTTTTAAGCAACCTTACCCTATAAATGTTCTGTTGTATAATTAGACCTTTTAAAAATAAAAATTGACCTACGCACAATATACGTTTTTTATTATAAAAAATATCGACTATCCATCGTAGCAGTACATCCCATCACTAAATACGTCTATGGCGTTACGTTATACGCATAACACTTTGCTTAATTTTTCATTCAATTTGATTTTATTTCTTGATTAGAACATTCTGGTTGGGTTTAATTTAATTTACTACAGTTATTAATTATTTAATATATTACGAATGTGGTACAACTGAAATATTAAGTCATAAATTGTAAATCGCGGCAACTTTCAAGAGTGAAACGAAATGTTACTGAAACTGTCACCCGCACCATGCTACAGCGCAAATAGTGTAACGTATTAGTCTAATCAGATTCATCCTCTAACACTCACTCCAACACACACACATACACTCACGCACACACAAACTTACATTCATAAAAACCACCAACGTTTGTACTTTAACTTTTTAATTGTTTTACTTATATTACTCTAATACTCTCTTGTCTCTTTTTCTAATAAGCTCACTAATTGTTTGAATTTTTTGTTATTTGCTGTGATACCAGATGTAAGCTATCAAATGTGCAACTTTAAACAGGTGGGGACCTGGTGACCTGTATTACAGGTGTTACTACCTACCACAGGCACCAGCGATCCGCAACCAAAAATCGTTAGCTACTTCGTATGATGTAAATATTGTTTGTATTTTTTGGCTTGTGGTGAGAAATAAACAATTTTTATTATTATTATTATATTTTTGTCTTAACATATCTCGGGACCATGGGGTCCCGGTCCTTTTGAAGGCGTACGAGGGGCCGAAGCCAACTCGCAGAGGCCTGTTAGACGTTTTGATTTAAATGGGGCACCAACCGACGATTATCCCTGTTCGCGCTATGCAAGTGCACCCAAGGACAACCCCCGGTTGGTGTAGGACTATTGCAGGATATGGTAACAAAGATATTGGACTATGGGTTTGGGTGGCTAAAGTGGACTGGTTAACTGGAACTATGGAAGGACTATAGCCCCTGCCTGATCAATGTTTTATATTTACACGGATAAAATGGCAGGGGGTGACTGGCACACTCAATAATGGGCCCCCGGAAACGGTCGCTGGACGTAGCGACAAGGAGGCAACATGTCCTGGGGTGCTTGAGGAGTGGAGAGGTATTTCACGGCTTTCAGAACAATCCCAGAGCCCGGAAGATGGTCAAGATCCCTACGAGCACTTACTGGAATACTTCCTTCCTCCGAGCACGTTTGCTCTTGCGAATCTCCACTCAAGCCGGCCAATTAAGGCAAGAATGAGGTGGGAGCTCCGTTCCTCGTCAGTGTTCACTCCAGCCAGCCAATAAAGGCAAGCCAGAGGCGAGGAACAAGACTTGTCCCGGGAGATAGGGTCCGTGGGGTCGCTACTGCCCAACAGCTCGCCACATGCTGCCCTGCGGGTTTTTGTATCTCTCTTGGTCTGGCTCCTCATCCCAGACCCGTTCCGGCAAAGTAAACTCTACCGGCACAGACCTAGAGTTCGGAGCGCGCAAGCCCCACCACGACGTCAACGTAGAGATACGGCGGTGGGGTTATTATTATTATTATTATTAAATACGGGCACCTCGGACACTAATTCGGGCAGGTCGTTTTGAAGGAACTCCAAATAGTTATCGCCATTGAGGTTATCGGGCAGGTAATGCGGTCCAAGTACCTGATTCCCAGGCACTCCTGCCCAAACGTTTACACTAAACCTTCTTTGAAAAGATTTCTGTCTTTTTGCGCGGGTGCATTGGCGTTTGACTGTGAGGGAATATCTCGACGATGTGTTCCCCAATGCGTGGATTGGTCGCGCGCGATGGCCCTATTGCATGGCCGGCACGTTCCCCAGACCTAACTCCGCTAGACTTTTATGTCTGGGGACGTGCCAAAGAGCTGGTATACGCCACGGAGGTTCCAACTAGGGAGGTACTACTTCAACGCATTGAAACGGCGTTCAATAAAATAAAGGAGGAAATACGACTTCGTACAACAACTGTGGAAATACAAAATAGATGTCGGGCCTGCATCGCAATAGCGGCCAACAGTTTGGGCAGAATATATAAAAATTATTAAATAAATGTTAAAAATGCAATTATTTTTTATTTCTAGTAAACCCCCCCCCCCCCCCCACAGAGACAGATTTTACCTTATAAGAGTGAGATAACAGATTTAATGAGTTTTTGAGGTATCATTTAAGCAAAAATATTTTTTTAAATCATAATTTGGAATTTAGTATTTTGTGACTCGATTCACAATTCTAGCGAATTCACAAAGTTGTAAAAAGATTTTTATGGCATGTGGCACATCACTAGCAAGAGAATAGACTAGAGAATTTCTGAGGGAGTTGGAAGATCCCGGTCGCTTTTGTATTTTTTTTTTATAGCCATGTAAATAGCTGTAACATGGACAGCTGTAATTGAAGTCCGAAACTTTGCGAGTAAATAAAAAAAAAACTACATGGTTAATGTCACTAGTTTTGAATTTAAAAGAACTGTAATACAATACACAGCTAAATAAAATAAAAATTCAGAGTCTACGACTTACACTTTTTTTTTAAATTTGTACTTGACTGTAAAATTTGGGTATTTTTTTAATAAAACAATAAAAAGTCGATGAAAAAAATCCACAGGGCATGAGAAGTGTTTAGGGGTCTGAAAGAATAGCAGGTGACCCCACCAGTCGACCATTTCAATTTGGCACACGATGCACCAAACACCCTGTATATAGCCAGTATTGTTCCGCTGTGAAAATGGGACAGTGCTATTTATGCTGTGTAACTCCATCTCTCTGTCATACTGGAACAATGATGGCTTTAACACATCGTAGTACAGCCCCTGCGCAGGCAAAACCGTGGTGAAGCTTGTGCGTGCGATAGGCCCATAAGAACGAAAATCGAAATTCGCAATTCTGAACGTACAGAGTGTAATGGGAAAAAAAATTAAATTATGTTCACAGATTGGATAGTTTATTAGTTAGTAGGTACGAACTAACCATAACTATGTTATTCTGATCGTTTTTAGCGTTCCGTAGCAAAACAAGGAACCCTTACAGTTTCGCCATGTCCGTCTGTCTATCTGCCTGTCCGCGCCTCCGCGGCTTAGCTCAGAGAATCTTAGTGCTAGAAAGCTGTAATTTGGCATGAGTATAAATATTAATCACGCCGACAAAGTGGTAAAATAAAACCATGTTTTTTTTTTTTTTATGGTTCACACGGCTACACATCAAGCTATACATTTCCAGTTTATGCTTATACTGGAGGTATATATGTGCGAGGTCACCTTATACTGGAAATGTATAGCTTGATATGTAGCCGTGTGTACGTGTAGGGGACACGTAAAGTGGGATTTTTTTTTCCTCATCTATTCCATAGTGTGGGGTGTCGTTGAAAAGCTCGTTTAAAAATATTGGAAGTTTGTGAAAACCATTTTTGGTTTCATGAATTCATTTTCGAAATATTAAGCTTTAAAGTGCTAATTTTTGTTAGAGTCAAGTGTCCCGCCCCTGCCAGCTAAATGATTGGTTTTGGATGTGTAAAAAAAATCACAGCAATAGTATATATAACGAAATTAAAAGGAAAACTATCACAGCTAAGTAGGCTTTACAAGTTAACGAGTAATAATCGACCAACTTATATTTGCGGTTGCAAAAACATATTCTCCCATACATTCCATATGGGAGAACATTTTTTTCAACTACAAAGTTAAGTTTGTTCTTGGGATAAATTCATCCCAACTACGGAACCATACATTGTACTTGGCCAATATTTTATTCGTAAATGTTTCCTCAGGTAAATTAAAAAATTGTCTAGAAATGAATTATATTAGGCGTGATCGATCGGTGTTGATAATAAATTTCATAAATCGCTCAAGGAAAAAAAAAAAAAAAAAAACTCTTGTTTAAGACACTTTGAACTGTTCGTTTTATAAAATTTAAATAAAACTGTTTTTTTTCCAACCCTGAATTAGAGAATCATTTTATTTTTCCTGTAATCTTTACATAAACTTCTATCACATAGAAATTCATAGAACAATTTCAGATTTTTCTCTATGCAAACTTCGGAGATAAGGGGGGAACGGTATTTTATTTTTACACTTTCCGTCAAAAGTCGAAAACTAAACGGCCTAAACAAAAGAAAAACTTTTGAGAATGTGCAGATAGCGTCCTTTCATATGATAGGTACTCCACATGCCCTGGTAGCCCCACTTCGAATTTTTGAGACCCCTTCAGTCAGACTGAGTCGCACAGGGTTCCATTTTACCATTTTGGTACGGAACCCTAACAACGAAAACGTCAGCTAGGTCTCTTTTCATAGTAGGTATCTACCGGTATATGTGCCTAAATGTTAGGTACGAATTAAATGAATAATTAGGTATCGTCGACCCATTGTTGCGTTGTTGCGTCAAAACGCATTTATTATTTTTACAATATTAGTAAACAAAACTAAAATCCGAGTGTATTATCAATATTATTGTCCTTATAAATAGGAAGGCATGGCGGACAGTTGACGGGCCGGATGCAGTGAACAGCCAAATTCTGCTCACGACCTCGGACGATTTTGTGTATTTTCCTTCCCTTTTATGTTATTATATTATTATTGTATCCGATGGAGGTAATCCGGCCGAAACACCGATGCGAAGATGAAGGTAAAATGATAAGGTAATGGAGATACCTAATCATTTACATGATTTTCTATCCTAAGCCGTGAGTAATATGATTACAAGGTCTAATAAGAAAATGTCTGATGGGTACGTACATACCTACTATCGTGAGAGTTTTGCCGTTGTTTTTGCAGAGAAAGGGATTTCATATACCTACTTGGGATTATTTTCATATTTTATGCTTGTAGAAGTACCAAAATATCTCGGACAACGGCTCACGGCAACATATCAAATGCCTGCTTGATCCCCTAAATATTAATTTTAATTTGAAAAGACCACCAGATATCCGTCACACTGTAGTAGATAACAACATTATAATAACAAAAATAAGTTAAACTATTTTTTTTTTATTTATACTTTTCCGTTTTACGCTTGATAAAAGTTACAACAACGTAAATAAGAGTAATGCAATAGATCAGAATTAACCTATTTTAAATTCCAATAGCAGTGCATAGTGTTTTGGACGAAACCATAGCGCGATTTATTTCGACGCCAACACCGTGTATCGAGATTTAAATATTTCGTTGTACTTGTTTTTCTTCATAAAAGTGGAATAACAAATCGTAACTATTTATTAAGATTTGATTAACTGCGCGTTGGCATCATCTTGCGCTACTACGTAGCACATCTCACTTTTGCTTGTTTTTAACAATTTAAACATATTTATTTACTTTGAAAATATGATATTATACACATATTTGTAATGTGCTCGTCAAGACCTTTCTTTTGATACCAAACATGTCATGATCAACTCATTTAAGTTTTTTTGTATAAATTTCTCGTGTAAATATATATAGCTTATGTCACCCGGACCATTATTACGAATCTATTGGAACCTTAATCATCAAAATCGGTTCAGTAGTTTAGGCGCTACGGTGGATCACACGTAAAAGCAAACATACATACATACAAACATACATACATAGACTGCTAAAATCATAACCCTTCCTTTTGGCTTTACCGTAGTCGGGTAAAACGCTAATGGTGATGGCTACAAAACGAAGCAGAAGGTCGTCGGGACTTGTAATAATCTGTTACGTTGCCTAATTTTTACTAACTGGGGAGCAGCACCCGATGTCCGCACACACACGTGTCAAGTGTGGCACCGCTCCACTCCCGCCAAGCAAGAAGACGTTGCCTTATGAGTCCGTGCACAAAATTGAATCGACAGAGTTTAGGCATTTCAATGCGATGCTATGTTTGTGTGCACCGTCCACGCACACACGTTTAAAAATCGAGCGTAGTGATTGCTTAAACAGTTTTGATCCTATAGATGATATTTTCTTAAGTTACGTAGGTACGGTTAACAAATAAGTCTGGAATGTTTGTGTATATTCGTTAAGTATTTTTATAACGATCAACATAAAAATTCTACAATTTGGTGTTATATGCATTTAGGTACATTTAAACATTCAATAACATTGAGGTAAGCGTTTTACGTAAATACGAGTAGTGGTGCCGATTCTCTTGTACACCGAAGTAAACTAAAGTGCCTGCTACGCGGTCGCGGTCGGCGTAGTTTACAACCGTGTAGATGGTGGTTTACGACTAAAATTCAAACAGCTCTGCCTGTCACCAACCAAGGTCACCTCTGTCCGGGACGCTGTCGGCAGCCGCGTAGCTAACTAAACTATCACTAAAATTCTTTAATTCTGGCTATGAGAATTTTGGATATGAACGAGAGCACTGCCACCAACTTGGTGTTACCCGGACTTCAGCGGTTAAAGTGATTGGATGCGTGTTGTTGAGCAGGCGTGTGATCCAATACCAGACATGGAGGCCATTATCATTAGTCCTCTGGATGTGGCCCGTGCAGTCCGTCCGTTGCCTTACTGGATATATCCAGGATCGGACGGACTGCACAATTTCTGGCTTAAATGACGGCACAATTTCTGGCTTACATGGCTCATGTGGGTGCTGGAGTTATACAAGATAGATGCAACTCTGCGCACCTTCCTGATGTCATGTATGGGGTAATGGAGGACGGTCCTTCTCTATCCAGGATGTCAACAGATCCAGGGAATCGATAAACCGATCAGGATTGAATGGGAAATATTTTAGGGCAATAGTTTGCATCCGCTTTCGTTTTGCTTAGCCTTGAATCCTCTAAGCACACTTGAATTTTCTTTACACCTTCAAGGGACCGTAGATCTAAGTTTTTGATATCTATTTCAACTTGATATCTTCGTGCGTTCCTGAGAAAAAGGTCTTGACAGACAACAAAGTGCAACCTTTATGGGTTTCAATTTTTCATTTTGAGGTACGAAACCCTAAAAAAGATTATTTGAATTTATTATCTACCATCTGTCTGTATTTGACCGTTTCAAGTCGTAACGACTGAACAGATTTAGATGAGGCATGCGGATAGGCCATGACCTGGGCTAGGACATAGGATTATATTGTACAAGTGGCTGAATGAGTGTAGCTTCTATTGTTTAAAAGAATTTATGAATAAAGAATGTTGATGTACGTTGTAACGTTTTCAAATATTTACCCTCAAATTTTTCATGCTATGTTTTATACTAGCTAAACATGTTTGTGCCATTATAATTATATTTTATCAACATTGTATACCATGTTTTAAACAAATAAATGTTTTATTGTTATTTTTTACGTCATTGACTTTTCTCGGGACCGTAAGGTCCCGGACCTTTGGAAGGCATACGAGGGGCCAAAGCCAACTTGCAGAGGCCCGTTAGACGTTTTTAATTAAATGAGGCACTAACCGACGATTATCCCTGTATGCATTATACAAGTGCACCCAAGGACAACCCCCGATTGGTGTAGGACTATTGCAGCACATGAAAACAAAACGTCTATTTGTTTGGGTGACTATAGTGGATTGGTTACCTAGAACTATGGAAGGCCTATGTCCCCTGCCTGATCAATGTTATAGTTAGTATACACGGATAAAATAGCTGGTGGTGACTTGCACACTCAATAATGGGCCCCCGAAAACGGTCGCTAGCATATAGTGACGTAGTGACAAGGGGCTACACTTCCTGAGTTTCATGTGGAGTGGAGAGGTTTCCCACGGCTATCAGAACAATTCTAGAGCCCGGAACATGGTCAAGATCCCTAACAGCACTTACATCACTTCCTTCCTCCGAGTACGTTTGCTCTTGCGAATCTCCACCCAAGACGGCCAATTAAGGCAAGAATGAGGTGGGAGCTCCGTTCCTCATCACTGTTCACTCCAACCAGCCAATAAAGGCAAGCCAGAGGAGAGGAACAAAACTGCTCCCGGGAGATAGGGTCCGTGGGGTCGCTACTGCCCAACAGCTCGCCACATGCTGCCCTGCGGGTTTTTGTATCTCTCTTGGTCTGGCTCCACATCCCAGACCCGTTCCGGCAAAGTAAACTCAACCGTCACAAACCTAGAGTTCGGAGCGCGCAAGCCCCACCACGACGTCAACGTAGAGATACAGCACGGTGGGGTAATTATTATTATGACAAACCACCCAATGAGATAAGCAAATGTGGGAAGAGAAGCATCCACCACCAATTTGGCTCAACAACACATAACATCACGCCTTGTTTCCCCGAAGGATTGGGTAGAGGTGTCCCTGTAGCAGGCACACCCACATTTCGCCAGTTATGTTTAAGTCCCATGTAATAGGGGGCGAGCCTATGTCTATGAGCCTATGTTTGGCTCAACAATAAAAAATAAAATAAAAAAACAACGAAGAAGAGTACCATCGACACGAAAATAATGGTGATGGCTTAATAATCCCTTGATCAATGATTATCTAAAAGAAAAAACCTTTCTATTGAAAAACTACTAACTTCACGACCTTTACAGATCATTTAATTTGAAGTTAGACAACACAAATTGAGAATAAACTCTGCGTAACGTGTAAGGGCCTGTTCAGATGATCAACTATTCGCTAAATATTTTACGATGTCATGAAAGTGTTCCAATCTTTCATTATAAGAAGATAGCTTTTTTGCAAAATATGTAACTCATCGCGCTTCCTAAGCATTCGTTCGTTAAAAAAAACAAAAATTGTCAATTTCCTTTTTCACCATAGCGTGATCCATTCCTGTTGTAATAGAATTGTGCGTTAAATATTATTATTTAGTGTCCTGGTTTTACAGAGTGTTAGGTTAAATGACGGACAACCTACTCCTGAAAATGATTAACTTTTACAACGGGACTAACTCTGAAATATAAAAAGTAAGTTCAAAACAAAAACCCGACTACTGAAAAATCACGCTCTAAAAATTATGAAACAAGAAAACGGACAATTAAGACGCTTCTAGTTATACCCCATTTGTCAAATTATGATTGGTAGTTTAGAAGTTATGAGGTAACAGATGAACATACACATACCTACATACCGGTCAAAATCAAAACCCTCCTTTTTGCTTCGCCGTAGTCAGGTAAAAAGAAACAAACAGCTGCATGTTCCATACATTTTGATCGCATAGGCAGGTATTGCAGTTTGTAAGGAACACCTGTTTTTTTTTGGTAAAATTATGTTAATTTCCATGAGTACTACACCAAAGTGAGAGTGTGTTCCTCGTTTAACGTAACATCCTGTTTATCTTGTTCTGGATGGTTCTGGGTACCTACCTCTATTAGGTTTGTGTCTAAAATTTCCAAAATGCTGCAGAAATCCAAGACATTCTAAGGGTGCATCATTGACCAAGCAGAAAAGTTTTACTTGTGGAAAGTATGTCCATAGATAGCTAGATTATATAATACTTTTTATTGCACATCAGAAAAAAGGGTGATACAATGGGCGGTTTCACCCCATCAGCGATTTCTACAAAACAACATTAGGATGGACGGAAACTAGATCGGTCGATCGTCTGCCTGAGCCTTAACTTATCCCTTGAGGCACAAAAACTGCGTTTAATCTTCCAAATGCCTGTCCCAATTGTTTGATGTGCCAAATTGTCTTTTTGTTCGCAAACTCTCCAAGCAAAGGTAAACTGTTGAGCATTTACTTTCGGTTTATTCTAGCAGCTATTGTTCTTCGATAAATAAGAGGTATTGAGACAGGTTCTGGATGTAAGATGGCAGATCGCAGGTACTAGACTGGTAACTACATCAGTTATGCATGCATCTGATACGAATGTCAGGAATTTGGTGAGAGCGTGGTGATCTTCTTTACGTGTCGATTAGCCTCAAATGTTGTCCGACCAGAATGTAGCGACCTCGACAGCCCTATATCATTGACTTGTTTAAATCCTGGAAGGCGCAGGTGTGCATGTTGGGCTAGAAAGGAGGTGAGGCATATCCTGTGAAGGGGCAATTCTTTACACTGGCACCAGATTCAAGCGTGGTGATCAGGCAAAATCTGGTAAAAGGTACCTAATTATATAAAAATAACTCCATGCAGACTAGCGCGACGCGACGCGACACCGGTATTGTTCTACAGGGATGTTTTCTTAGAAATTGTTTTGTTTGAGTCGCGTCGCGCTGTCGTGTCGCGCCAGTGTGCACGAAGCTTTAGGGTTTTTTTATTTCTGTTAAGACTAATGTAACGCGTTCCTTATATTTGAAAAGATATTTTTTTTGAAAACATCTACCAAACTTTTGCTTATCTAAAAAAATTACATCTACGAACCCGCACTGGGCCCGCGTGGCGGATTACGACCACTGTGTCACAGAGAGGAGGCTTGTTTCCCAGCAGTGGGAACATTATAAGGCTCGTTATGCCATATCTACTATGCTTATTAAAAATAGAGACTCGGAACCGCTCGGAACATACTTCTGGAAAATTCGTCTGACTATTATGATGATACACGGATAGGCATAGATGATGGTTTATTGAATAGTTTTAACTACCACGTAACGAATGCTTTAAGAATGTTGTTTGAATAACCGTTAATGAGTATGAACACTCATTGTGTACTGTCGCGTTACACTATTATTGTGCACGGCGAAGGAAAAGTGCTGATCTATGCAATCCGCGTGTTGTACTACGTGACTGTAGTACAACTTCTATCCATTCATTATTAAAAGTAGCTGGAATCGATATTCATGTATTAGGTATATCTGTTTGCTTTGCAAGCTACCAAGTGGTAATAATACAAACATGACTCTGAAAGTAACCTTATTAATCTAAGGCATAGGTTCAAAATTAAATAATCTAAATTGGTGAAATAAGGTTAAATAATAGCAGCTTTAATGTCGAGTAAAATGTTTGTGGGAGCATATTCTGTTATAATTATCTATTCAATTAAGGACTCACATCGACGAACATTCTACTGACGGCCTAAGTCTCATGTTGTATGTTGTTAATTCTTAGTTACTAAAATGAAAATTGATAAGTACGAGTAGGTATATTGTAAAAATATACCTACTCGTACTTATCAATTTTCATTCGTTATACAAAATTACACAAATTAACGCAATTTGATATGTTTAACAGCTCGTGACAGCCATACATATCTACCGTAAACCTATATATGCTCAAAAAGGAGCGAAAATAAAAACAGGCTGTCTCCCAAACCGCTTGGACTCGCACTTCGAATCCCATCCATTTCCGACGATCATGCAAACATCAGTATAAATCAATATGGCTTCTGGGCTAACTCTGTCATCGCCTAATTTCGTCCCCCACCCATTATTGTGGAAGAAAAGTCCAAGTTCACGCCTATTTTTCCTTCCGATCAAGTTCGATGCGGCGCCCGAAGCAATTTAACTTTGGTGAACGTATTTTAATGTTTGTTGGGTGTTTGGCTGGCGGGGTTCACGGGGCTCGCGGGGTTCGCGGGGCTAGCGGAGCAGGCGGGTCGGGGCTCATGGACCAGTTGGGATTTTTACGAGAATTAAATTGGTGTGATACTGTTTTCGTATGAAATTTAGATGAGTTTTCAACTTTGCTGACGTAAGAAGTTATAAGGGTGCTGAAAAGTTTCTTATATTTTATTATGGAAGAGTGAGTATAGGTGTGATGCGCCTATTTTTAGAATTTAATATTACTTTGGATTGCATATATTTTGGAGCGTTATGTTTTCTTGACGCCTTGGATCTATATTTCAGAACTAGTTACACATTAAACATGACACAACGTCAAAATAACATAACATAACATCACGCCTGTAATCCCCAAAGGATTAGACAGAGGTGAAATTATAGTACACCCACATTTAACCAGTTATGTTTTAGTCGCATATCAGGGGCGACCCCTATTGCCATGAACTGGGCGCTTATCAGTCTCCGGGCTGCTACTGAGAAATTCCTGATGACGAAACCCAATAACACTTTGCCCGTC
Organism: Omphaloscelis lunosa; assembly: GCA_916610215.1. Taxonomy (NCBI): domain Eukaryota; kingdom Metazoa; phylum Arthropoda; class Insecta; order Lepidoptera; family Noctuidae; genus Omphaloscelis; species Omphaloscelis lunosa. The sequence goes on from OU744253.1 coordinate 21,792,343, forward strand.
CTGGGAATCGAACCCAGGTACTCATGCCCCGTACTAGTACTTGCGACTGGTGCGACCACTGGACCAAGAGGCAGTTAAAATAGTCAGAAGATAATAACTATTTTTATTATTGATGTCATTGGAAACTTCCTCTGCTCTTAGAATAGACTTCTGTCGTAGGTAACCAACGTCACAATGAGGCGCCACTTGCTACGAAAGGCGTGGGTATCTGAACACCGGAAGTTCTACTATTTCTATACTATATTATATTATAAATGCGGAAGTAACTCTGTCTGTTACCTTTTCACGCCTTAGCTTTTTATCCCGGTAGTACATTTATATTCTGACCTCTACGTGGGCAAATCCGTGGGCATAAGCTAGTTCTTTTATAAACGTTTATTCTTAGCTGTTGTTTTACTTGCTATAAAACCTGTGTCTTGCATCAGCTGGACCCTTCTTTTTACTTTTATATAACAAACAGTGGGGCTGTAGAGAGCTGTGATCAATGTCCGACCCCAGCCGGCAGTTCTTATTAAGCTGGTGCAGACAGCGATTTGTGCCGCCACTTACAGCCGCTCGCAAATACATCAACCAATACCCAGCTTTATTATTTTAAGCGGAGAGTTCCTTTGGGGTAGTTTTTGCGTTGAACATGGCGGTCCAACCTAATGATTGTGACGCTAGTTTTTATTATCATCAAGATAAGGCTCTGGTTATGTTAGAATTATGTCATCTACTTTCATTTATTTGAGAAGCTAAGGCCACGTTTACACTAAACGTATTTGACCAACTATGAGCGTGTGACGCAGTTTAACACATTTTCATTCGCACAGAATCGAATTCGCTAATACGTTATTATTGAGCCTGCTTTACTTTGGAGTGAATGCGGCATAAGTGAGACGATAATCTTTGAGATACAACCTAAATGAACGTCCACAAAAAAAAAATTGGTAGGAAGTTCGGAGCGTACAATAATTTTACAAAAGCAAGTCTACGACGTAGCTGATGAAGCTGCGACTGTGCATTGCTACGCCTGCTACGCCGTAGGCTCGTAGCACATGGCGACCGAACCGCTACGCTACGTAATAAAGAAATAAATTCATATTATATTATACATGTACTATCCCGGACACGCATATCTGAACACCGTAAGGACTATTTCTGCTTGCAGCGCTCGGCCGATATAGTAACACTTACCTGCGAAAAAAATTTTCGTGTGCACGGGATTTTGTTTCAAAGTGTTAGATATGCGTGACCGCGAGATGGTACATATTACTCTTACCTTCTTGAGCAAAAGGTATGATTTTTTAGGTATGATTTAATTACTCATATATGTAGATGATGGATGGATAGACTGGTTATGGAGGTGACCACTGAGGTAACATGTATGGCAGAAGAGAACATGCTGCGTCAATCTCAAATAATGAGATAAGGGCGGGAGGATCAGGATGTATTTATTTATATGGTGTTCAGTAACAAAAGAGAATTAGAGTCAGAATTTATTTGTCAGAATTCTGGCTAGCAGGATAGGATTGGCCGGTATTCTTTCAGCTTTTGTCTTGGTTATAATAATGGCCATTTTATTGTGAGAAGTCGTAAAACAACTCTTACCCTTATCTCGGGTGCGAGAGAGTATTTGTCTCCGGGTTGTGCCGGGCACCGGCTGCACTCGCTTTGTAACGCGTCACCTTATTGAACAAAATTTAAAAGATTTAATTTTTGATATAAATCTCTTGAGTATTAAAACTATTACGAAGTAACTTACTCTTCAGTGACTATCAGATGCTATGCTATGCTGCATTATCAACATGAAGTTGCTGCGCATAAAACGAACATTTAGACGCCGCTGTTTGTTCTAGACTCGTAGCTTAGTAGTCGTTGTAGCGTAGTCTTAAATACAAATAACTACGCCGCAGCACTCAGCTACGCCTTCGTAACACAATATACATTCGCCCTATCGCCTCGCCTACGTGTATTTTACATGTTGTATTTTGATGAAAATATGATGCGCGACTATAAAAGACATCTATTTACAGAATTAAAATCATTGGAATCAGTAATACATCGTAAGTTAGATTTGTTCCATAAGAACAAATTTTTGGAAGAGTTTTTATGGAACAAATCTAACTTTTCGCGGAACGAATTTCGCGGCATACAACTGCGAATGCACCTTAAGTATTTATTTTATTCACACGTCTATAACATCCTTTAAACAATAAAATGATCGCAAATTCTCGTTACTTAGCCTCTCATCCTCGTCAGATTCGACACAAAGTATGTATACACCCAGAAGGTCGGCTCCATATAACGAAAACGCACGCACAACAAACGCGTCTACGGACAGCGTGTGACAAAGTTTGAGAACGCCGTAAGTACATCCTACAAGGGAGTTTTGGCGCTTGAATCACATTGACAGGAAGGCGCTGTTGGTAAACATACGTGATAATGTTTTGTGAAATTGTATTGAAAAAACAAGATGGCGGCGTTAGTACCAATTTTGGCCGCGCGCCAAAAGATCCTTCTACTACTTTATGCGTTTATATGTGCGTGCGCCTGTTTCGCCCGTTGTAAGGAGCCAACCTTCTCTACTTATTTGTGGCTTCGACCTCCAAAGGGTCTGTGCTCGAACACACAGGACCATTGAGTAAGGTTCGAGAATTTGTCTCCGAGATGCGAATAGAATCGTTAAATAGTGGTCTAGACCTGTCTCAAACTCAGGTAATTTTATGGTTTAAATACGATACCAATCATTATGAAAAATATTGGGGAGGCGTGCTGCCGATAACGTACAAAATGGTTGTCATTTTTTTTTTAAAGATGGTTAGTTCAATAATTTAATTCTTTATGTAATAACACTAAAGTTGCCAGTTGCTTGGCGATATCTAATATTTATAATCTACTACTTAGCAGTTATATTTTTACTATTTAATAGACGATAAATAATGCTGTATTGAATCCTATAACATAAAACTACATACGTTTGTTGACTTATTAGCGTCGCTCTTAGACCGTCGACGTACAAAAACAGAGTCCACAGGAATGATTTACGATCCAAGTTACATAGTTGGCGCTAATTCAATTGTTTGGGCCCACTGTGCAACTTACGGGTGGAGGTTCAGAACTGGAGTACAGTTACAGTTTGTAGTAATTAATTATAGTAGTTCCACGCAATAGATAGGTACAGAAGGCCGGCCCCGAACAACGAATGATAAACGGGCGCACGCACACATAGGCGTGTGCGGTAATCCGTACGTCAGTGGTAACAAACCCAGTATATGTTAGCCTCTTATTACATTGAAACTGCATACTACGTTAGATTAACTCAAGATGTAAGTGTTTCCATCTACGTGCGGCCTACTGTACGTACAGTGATCTCAGATTTTTTTAAACGAATGCCAGTCAAGACTGGGCTGGTACTCTTAGAGCCATAATATACTGGCAATTTGCGAGCGTGTTTCCAGCGAGGCGATTGTTCAACGCGTCACTTGTGCGTAACGTGTTCGCTGCGTTTACGGAACGAGAGCAATTGACGTGAGTGTACAAGAGAGAGCGAGACAAGCGAGTGTAGTGTTGTGAAAATACGGAGACCACGTCATGTAGTCAGCTAGGTCGCTGAACATTCCGTGAAACTGACCTCTGCGCTGTTACCGACGACGCTGTGGAAGCGGCGAAGTTTTGGGCCAACAAGACCTGAAATGCAAACGTGCCAGTGACACGAAGAAGAAAAAGCTAATTCACTTCGCACCCACGGAGAGCACGTTCACAAGTAGCCTCGCTCGAAACACGCTGGCACATCGTCAGTTCGAGAATGCTCTTAAATGTAAAGTGTTATTTTGTAGGTATTTTACTTCCCTAGTTGCACACGGACCGCTCGACATCCTAAGCCAAATGGTACAAATTCGCATGCTATTTCACTTTTCGTCTGATATTACATCTTATGAGCGTGCGGTGACCCCCCACTAGTCAAATCCGTGCCATTGTTTGCATGATTGTAGAATGTAGTGAGTATTGATGAATGCCCCGGCTGGTTAATAAACTCTTCTGGTAAATAAAGAAAAAAATAACGTTACTTGTTGCCTTGAGAATCTCCTTTTTTTCGTCAGTTTGAAAGTTGTCGTTTCTTAACTATTACAATACTAAACACCCATCTTAATGAATTTCAGGTACTGTAACTTACCTATATGTACAACAACTTTTGTTCCTATTCAGCAGAATTTATAGTAGACTTGGCGAAAATTATTGCACATAATAAAATATGGTCGGCCGTAATGTGAACCGCAAGCCGCAACTGGTTCTGTTGCTCATCAATTAGGTGAACAAAATAATAGACAACACAACAAATCAAATAATTAAAAAAAAACCCGTTTGCACTATAAATCAATAAACTCATTTAGCGCTAAACCTATTTAAAATATCGTTCCATTTCTGTCAATCGTAAGACAACAACGTTCACTTGAAATGTTAAATTAGTCTTTGGGATTAAAAAACGAACTAAGTGATGTATGGTGCAAATGGGCCTAAAATATTTTTTTACTAATATGTTATATATAGAGCGAATTTTGTCCGTTTGTGTATATGTGGAGGGTAATCATTGGAACCACAGCTGAAAAAAGTTAAATCGTTTTTATTTTTTGATCAAAGGAATCTAAGTAATCTAATTAAAGAAAACAACAGCTCACTTCAAGCTCACTTCACCTAAAGTTTTCAGTGGGATTTTATAAAATAGACCAGCTGTGGTCGCTTTTTATAATAACGTATGATTTCGGTGCCTGCATTTTTACATGACTATAAGTAGTAGCCCTGAATTTACCATTAGGGTTGCATCACACTTCTTCGTTACAGATTCAACAATTACTGCTTTTATTTAAGAAGGCAGCCGCTGATTATTGTGCTCCATTTTACGTTTAAACACATTACGCTAATACTGGGTATTTTTTTGAGAGTTTCCTTTGTTTTTATTTTAGGCCTGGTCATTTTCTCTCCTAAGTAAGTACAGCTTCTCATGATGTTTCGCAATTTTGTAATTGGGAGTAATAAATATAAAGTAATTGGTCTGTTTTCTTTAATAATAACATACAAACAGAAAGCAAAATATAATTATTTTGTTAACACGGCTATTCAAGGAAAATTGTGCGAGAAAATATTGTCAGACACCTGGAGGTATGGAAGTTATGTTGATAAAAGTAAAGTAAGTCTGCGACTGCTAATAGTATTTTTCTGAGTACTTAAATTTGTCACAACGATTGTTTTAAAGAATACAATTCACCGATTCGCATCCACTCCACGCATGAAAAGATCATAACTATACAGTAGTATCTGTCCCGCGTCACCATCACAGATCACCTGTCATGTCGCGCAATGGCGGAGGGCGTGATAAAGGTGAGCGCACACCGGCGCGGCGCGCTCACGACACGTCCTCATTAGTCGTCACCCTCCACCGCGCACCGCTCTTGCCCACACGCCCTTAGCCATAAGTCGTGTTAAGGTGAAGTTAAATGTTGTGTAATTTTACTGGATTTAGTACCCACATTTATGTTGTTTTATACACGGTGTTTTCTATATCGACGGGCAAAGTAGAAAATTTTCCGCTACAGCAGATTTTTTTTAATGACAGGTGAAGCATTTTCATTTAACGCTCTTGGGTCTGGAATCATGAACTGAACGCAAGGTAACAGTTTCCTATTCAACCTGTATATGTTTTGGGATTATTGCAAACATCGAATCGTTCCAAAAATCCTAGGATCTGCAAAGGACCGAATTAAGGTCATAGCGCACATACCAACTCGGAAAGGGATCGTCACCGTATCGCCTTAGTTCGTGAGCTTGTCCCGAGGCGAGGCGATTACGTTACGATTCCGATTAGTGTGCGTTGCAGTAGTGAGTTTCATACAGAGAATACTGAATGGCTCGAGTTTATACGGTGACAATTCCTTTTCGAGTTGATAAGTGTGTTATGACTTTTATCGAAAACTAAGAACGCTTTGGTTCGCAGCAAATTGTAAGTTATTCAAACATACCCTTAAGTTACATCAATTCAATGTGACGTTTGCTTGTTACGACATAAAACGAATACGTATTGCGACAAGATGTCACAGGTCGGACTTCGAGCGTATACGTGTGGATAATCTTTAAACAAAAATATTCATACTTTTAAAGGCAGTAAAAAGATTCTTGAGTTTGTTATTATTATTTGAAAAAAAAAAAAAGGGACGTACAAAAAAAAAAAAAAACGTCGATGATATTATAAGTTCCTGTCACTGCTTTTTACATAGCAGGTAGTGGTATTCGAGTTTGTGTGGGGTAGGTACCACAACTAAAAAGTGAAAATTAAAAACTTTTTACAAAAAAAAAATATATATATAACCGACTTCCAAAAAAAAAAGACACTACAAAGTTAAAAATAACTTTAAATTCGGAAGTGGGTGTCTTTGGTTTTGAATATACATTTTTTTGTTGTGGTACCTACCCCCACGCAAATTCGAATACCACTATCTGCTATGTTAATAGCACTGACAGGAACTTATCATATCATCCACATACTAAGTGGGCAAAAATACGTATTACTGAAGCTAACTCAAAAACAACACAGGCGAAGTTAATCAAATTTATATGGAACCACTTTTGAAATTTGACCTACAAATAAGAATCATCAAAATCAATTCTTAATTGGCGGAGTCATCGCGTAACATACATACAAAAAAAAAAAATGAGCAGTCGAATTGAGAACCTCCTCCTTTAGGAAGTCGGTTAACTCAAACTCAAACTCAAAGCATTTATTTCAATTAAACCATTTACAGGCACTTTTGAATTGTCAAAGAGTCGGTCAGTTAATCAGAAAGTTGAAGCTCATTACCCATTCCAAAACGTAGATCTCTATGGAGAAGAACGGGCAAGAAACTCCAAGGACACTCTTTTAAATATAGATATTACAAAATCCTGGGTACATCATTCTTGTTGCTTCTATATGTGAGAACAATGTACAAAAAATAATCAAAAGCAATTGAAAATATAAGAATAAAAATAAGCCCTGGCAGATAAGAGATGACCAGTTTCAACTGACGGCGCCCGTTCACGAACATGACGCGTGGATCAGCACCATCCAGCTCAACCATTTTGTAGGGAACCGAATGATCCAACACACTCGCTACCATCAGCGAGACATTTAAGTGAGCATGACATATTCTCAAAAACATTGTTAAAAACATTGAAGAAAGCAACCAGTAGAAAGTTACAGAAATAAAGACGGAATTTAACACTGTCTTTCGTAGTTATAATTAAGGAAAAGGAAACAAAACAAATTAAGGAAAAATCCTTCAAAATAATGGATTTTGTTTTTGATTGAGAGCAGTTGTAGGTATACTTTGGACTTAGTCTGAAAAATAAATGAATTATTATTATTATGTATAGTTACCAGGTAAATACCAATTAGTATTTGTACCAATTAGTATTATTGGTGAATTGGTTCGATTTTCTTCGAAAATAGACGATCGGATAAATCTAACAAGGATTTATAATAGAGAAAATGATATAATCCCACGCAGCAGAGCCTTTGATAGTTTATAATCTAACGGAAATAATACCGATAAATTATAAACGCACAATTTTACAGTGACATAATTATGTCAAGTCTGTGTTGGTATGGCCGCAAATTCTATTTCCTGCTATCGCGCCGACCTCAGAGGGAGGGAGATTTCAGATCGAAGCCCGCTCTCTGGACTTGTCAACGGGATAGGTACGTATTATGATAATGAAGAAAATATGTACAAAAAATAAGTTTAATAAAAAACTGTAACCCGACTACGGGAAAATAAAAATGATCTAGACAAGAATATATTTCAGACAGAAATCAAGACATAGATACAAAAATGGTCAAGGTAAAGCCGTGGTTCCATGCCTGTATACCATGTGGGTGCCAGGAACACCTACAAATAATAGCATGCGACGACGCCTTTACCTTAATATAATAGGTCAGTAATTAACCTATTTTAAATTCCAATAGCAGTGCATACTGCTTTGAACGAAACCATAGCGCGATTTATTTCGACGCCAACACCATCCACGAGCTTCAAAGAAATCCAAAATATAAATACTTCGTTGTACTTGTTTTTCTTCATAAGAGTGGAATCACAAATCGTTACTATTTATTAAGATTTGATTAACTGCGCGTTGGTATCATCTCGCGCCATTCGTAGCGCAATCTTAATAATGGTTGTTTTTAATAATTTCAACATATTAATTTACTTTAAAAATATAATATTATATACATATTTGTGAGAGATACCAAACATGTCATGATTATCTCAATTTAATTTTTTTCGAGGTTAGAAATTTACGTGTAAAGTCCACCATATAAAATTTAGGAAAATGTATATAGTCTATGTCATTATTACAAATCTATTGATACCTCATTCATCAAAATCGGTTCAGTAGTTTAGGCGCTACGGTGGAATACATGTAAATACAAACACACATATATATATAAACATAGATAGATAGATTTCAATCATTGTTTGTAGGAAGGAATTTGGCAAACAGAGCGCAGCATACGAGCTGAGGCATGCGACTAACGAATGCGGCGAATGCTCCCATGTGAGCAGGTATACAGCCGACGGCATGCGCAGCACACCACTCGAAGCGCATACCTCGCGAATTGCGCTGTCTGTGCCTACGCGCCTCAACATGGTAGGGTGGAGTATTGAGAACAAACTACTCTTTAATGTGGCAAAGTGTAACGTTATGTCTTTTACGCGGGTTGTGGCTCCCCGACATCACGAATATAGCATGGACGGGCATGCCATACCGCGGGTAGTGTCGGTGCGAGATCTTGGGGTCACTTTCTCCGAAGATTTGTCGTTTCGCACACATATCGTACAGGTGTGTAAGAAAGCCTTCAAGAATCTTGGATTTGTAATGCGTGAAACCCGGGAGTTTACTAATACAACGGCTGTGAAATCACTTGATAATGCTTCAGTAACAAATAACCTGGAAACGAGTGCTTTCATCTGGAATCCATCTGAAACGAAGTTTTGTCTGATGGTAGAAAAAATGCAAAATAAATTTACCCGTTCCTTTACATAAAGCGATTTGTCATCTACCCCTTCTATCTACATATGTATCCAACCCTCTTTGTAATAGGGATGGTTGGTTACTATAAGTTGGAGGTAAGGCGCCATTTCGCACTGGTTAAATATGTTTTTTATGGTTTTTTGTGGTATTCTGAATAATGCTCAAATACTAGAATCTTTGGGATTGCTCGTTCCAAACAGTAGGCTTTGCCAAGAGAGAGGCTGTTTTAAGTCCCGGTGGCCGGTACAAACCTGTTAAGGTCTGCACCAGTGGGGCGGGCAATAAAGATATTCAACAGCGTTTCTCTGCAAGTGGATATCTTTACATGCACATTGGCGAAATTCCAGAGGGTGAAACTTAACATATCGTCCTCGGTATGACTTGTGCCACACAGTGGATATTGTGACTACATTGCTGTATTGGGTTGAATCTGTTAAAACAAATGTAAGTGTGAATAGTACATAAATAAACATAAATATTTCCATCTTTCTTTTTATTAAACCAAAGACATCGAATGTGGATAGTGGACAGGGGGACACGTGGAAGACGATTCTATTTCCTGCCTCGTTGATATTCAGCCCCACTGGGACGTCAGCCTTTCTTGAGAGTTGAGATGTAGCTTTTGATCTTAAGACAGCCTTTAACGGAGAAAGCTTTGTGAGCTTGTTCCCCTTTAAAATGAATTTCTTTTATTTGTTAAACCTCGTTACCTCGATGGTCCTAGTTCATCATTTATAACTTCCAGTTACAGCTTTATTTAGCTTTATGTAGGCGGGCACGCCTTTTATGCCTGGAGGTTTTATTCAGATATTTAGTTCTGTTTACGTTTATTTTTTATTTCTGCTTGAGTATAGTTCTCGATGTATTTGATTGGTATATTGGCGTGTGCTAGCTGATATATGGCCAATAATTTATCCCTTAAATTATTTTTTGTGCTGTATAATGTAAATTGTTTTGCATACTATTGTATAGAATCATTTTTTTCTAACTTGAACAAACAGCTGTGCTGCTGGGGAGTTTGTTGCGCCACTTCTTCTTCCCAGCTAAAGGAACTAGGAAGTGATGAAGGGTGGGCGTTTTGGGGGACTGTCTTATGTAATTTTGACGCTCGAAAAGTGCTGATTCTCAGCCTAGTTTGAGTAAATGACTTTTGAATTTTGAATTTAATTTATTCGTAGGAAGATGGTGTGTTCTTTTTTTGAATATCTGATAAAAGTCCTAGATTCAAACCACGACAGTATTTTTCGACCTTAATTTCTCTAGTCATCACTGACAGACAGCGTACTGGGTTTAGAAACATGAAAATTTTCACAAGACTTTCTTACGAAGGTGAGCGCTAACGAAGGATTTTTAAATATTCATCCCCTAAAGAGGTAAATAGGGAATGGTAGTTTGTATGGAAGTTCGTCATTCTTGCCGATGGGACATCGTATTGGGCACGCGACTTGTTTTTGTTATAAAAATACTCCATTATAAAACACTTTGCACTCAGCGAACGATCTCTTGAAAAATCAGTTTTTTATTTTCTAATCTGTCGATTTTGAAAGACGTTCTATTTAGACGTCGACAGAATTGATTGAACTTTGGGAACAAATCGATTCAGTCATTAGAAAATCGAAATCCATAAGATTAATTTATAATTAGCATAAGGTAGTTAAAATTATTACCGATTGTGACAAAGTATTTTGTAGACATATGAACATTTATGCGCAGTTTTCGTAATACGAAAGAGCGTTGACAACTACGAAATTCAAGTTCCTCTAAGTTTTTGACTGTTTGACTGAGAATTGATATAAAATAGAGATGTCTCGAAGAAGAAGGCGACGAATGTTGCGCCGACACCAAATTAATTGGGATAAAGGCAAGAGAGTGATGATAGGTATATTGATATAATGAATAATCACAAAATGATTAATTGACTTAATTTTTTCTGTGCATTTAGATAGTGAATTCATAAACTTCTATGTAAGATACGTTGACACTTCCAATAAATTCGTTATTCATGCACAATAAACCACCCTAATTGGTAAAACTTGTGACTTATGTACGCAACATGACTACATAGGTACCAAACTGTTTGAGACATGTTGAGTCAGGACAAAAACAACGACATAAACATTTCACGGTACATGCTCTTCAATAGGGTCCGCGTTTTGTCTCAGCCTTCATTTTGGAGCATTTAAGTAACAGCAGGAAGGCAATCAACGTGCGGGAAAATTAATGAGTTGAATAAAATTAATGGGCGGTGGGACGTCGTCATAATAGTATCTACAGAACATAGCTACAGAAGGTCGACTCCATACAAAGAACGAAAACGGACGTACACGTAGGCACGCATGTACTTACACTCGTATAGCGAGTGCAGGCGCACTCGCGACTGGCTTTGATTTTGACACGCAGGCTGTCATGGATCTGTAGTATTACAAGGATCTATTGGCGCATGGATGACATTTACAGGGGGCGTTGTTGTTGCTACACATTTGTAAAATTGTTTTAGGAAATTGTATTGATCTCGCGCTAAAAGATCCTTGTCCAGCTATAAATGGCGGAGCTGCTAGTCAAGGAAGATGTCAAATCCAGTATATTTCATGTTAAGTTCAACACGTAGGTACATGCAGGACTTGTTCTGTGGAGTCGGCCTTCTGCACCTACCTATTTAGCGTTATCGCGAAGTAGAGCACGGTTCCACTCGTGTGCGTGACCGCATGTACCTAGTAGTATTGATAAGTTTGTTGGGACTTTGGGAGCCTTTTTTATGTAGTTCTATTGTCGTTTGTGACATCAATTTAGGTTTCCTGTTGTTTTGAGGAAGTTAACTAAGTATTAGATTCCTTAATCTCTTGATCCGAAATACATATTTTCTACCACTTAAGCAAAGCGCACTTAACAGCCGCGTCGTAAAAAATTACTGTGCCATGGTTCATACAAAACCTACAGCGTGGAACACACTATGAATTTAATATATATTTAATATTAAAGTATCTTACTTAGATACTGGCCGATATTAGAAAATTAATGTTAACATACCGAAGGCATTATAACATAACGAAATATACAGTACGATAGTTGACGATATTGATCGTAAAATAAACAACAGGATGTTTCCCGTAAAAAAATAAACAAAAACCAACGATTTTTTGGTAACCTTTATTGTAAAGCGATAGATATTTTTTTTATTGGTAAGCCTACTTACTGAAACACAAATTATTGCTACCTACTGACACTTCTTATAGTAATGAGTTGGTAAAAAAACATTGTAAGACATCTTACACTGTTTTATACATACGTTATGTAAATAACCTTAAATATTTTTCATGGCGCCTTAGCTGCATAGACTGAACATCATCTTGAGGATTTACCTGCAGATGATGTTCAGTCAGCGACAAAAGTTGATGATTATTACGGAATTTTGGTTGATTATACGATGTAACCTAATTATTATTTTATCTATACTAATATAATAATAATTGTTTTTCTTAATCTACCCACAAATTAATTATTGTACAAATGTCTAGTTTTTGTAAAACACCCAACAGTTTTACTTAGACTTATGTTTTATTTTCAATATTCTCATGTAAGTGAATTATTGTTTCCTTATGAGAATAAATTAATCTCAAACCTCAATATAATAAAGCTGAAGAGTTTGTTTGAGTTTGCACGAGGTACAAGTACTCGTAGCAGTTAAAACTAAACACACGGTTTATTAAACTTTCTAAACTGTACTTTACATAAATGGATACTAAAGCCTGAATTAATTTACAAATCCTATCTAAAAGTCTAAATCACAGCGCAAGGCCATCCATAAAATACGCCACCCGAATTTCACGAAGGGGTTTAGGATAATGTCACCGACTGAACTTAAAAATTCAAAAAATGTTTATTGATGATTGATTTTTAAGTATTGGTTCTAAGTATGGCATTAACTATATATCTACATAGGTAGCGTACTCATATTTATTATAAATGTCTTTGCTACTGTTATAAGTTCTAATATAATATATTATCTACATTTCTACTAATTTTATTGTATTAATTTACTAGCTTTTGAACGCGATTTTACCCGCATAAGTTTCGATTTCGTGGGAATATCGGGATAAAGTATTTTATGTACTAACCCAGGTCATGATCTACCCATATGCCAATTTTTTCCAAATTCGTTCAGCAATTTTAGCGTGAAAGCGTAACAAACAAACAAACTCACTTTCGCATTTATAATATTAGTGAGATTAGGATTAGGATGTATGTAAGTAAACCTCATTCATTTATTTTGGTTCCTCTGCTTATGGACTTGTAAATTCGGGAAAAAATCAGGGGAGGTTCTGAACAATGTGGAATTGGCCACGCCGCATAACTTCTCATCGGAGACCAGCATGGTGCCAGAGCCGAACGCCGGTAATTGTCTTTATTTAATATGCAAATAAAATATACTCATTCTTGTGGGAGCCAGTTATCACAATCCACCAATGCTTTGTTGTCTGGTTCATACTCCACTGACAACAAATTCGTCTGAGAACATATTCGTGGGTTTCGTATTGTAAGGAACAATACGAAACCCAGGAATATGTTCTGCGTCCGTGAAGCCCAGTGAGGCAAATTTCAAGTAGGCTCCAGGGAGTCGCGATATCTGTTACAAATATACCGGATTATAACCGGGTATACTTGATTTTGATTTTTGTGCCTTCAGGGAATTTTTCCGGTGTATAATCCTCCTCTTTCGTCTTGCTGAATGTAAGATTTCCCAATATTCGCAACACCATCAGGTCGTGCAGCGGGGAGTGCCGCCGGTCCGAGGCGTGCCACAGACGGTTCTCAATGTTCACATCCGCTAAAAACTGCACTTGACGGGCGCATACGATTTTGTGCGTGTACAGATAACTTTCATAATCTCCGTCTGAGAACCTTTTACGGCAGAATGTCGTCGCCGGAACCTGGAGCTCCCACGCAGTTTTGTTGTGCAGTAACGTTCTGAACGGAGTGCATGACGTCAAAATGCGCTCGCGGGATATCAGAACCCCTTCACCGGCGTTCACATAATCGCGTCCGTTGTAATGCCAATTTGAAATATTTAACGACAAGTTGATCAGTATTTCAAAATAAAAGTATGTGGTACTGTAATTAAACGGACGCCCGCCGTTTGTCCACGCCGCCGCTCGAACGCAGGGCAGTTTAGATATTAATATGATTTGAAGTGCAGTTGTTAACCTGAAACAATTTGTGCTTTATTATAATTTATAGGTTATACCTAGTTCCTAATAATAGGAAGAACGCGAGAAAAGACATAATTAATATAAGCCGGTTTAAGGAAATAAATCCTCCTTTCCTCCTAGAGATACATTAGTTAGTGTTTAGGCGGTACCTATCTATTGCCTAATACCAAAAAAAAACCTAAATTGCTATAGGTGTGCCTATAACCCTTTACTTGTCTCAACGATGCCTAGAGTACCACAGACACTAAAGGCATAACAAGTAACTGATGTTACGTCGGGTGCAGACACGCGGACTACTTATACAATATTTAATTTTTTAAAGTATTTCACACATCTATTTTTTATTTTATTTAATATTTATTTCTGTATCTATCTATCCGCGACATCACTGCGGGCCCTATCAGAATACCAGCGCTGCGACATTTTTTTTAAATGTCGTAGTATATGCTGAGATGGGAGCCTTTTGGCCTCGTACAGGACTTTTTATTATTATTTTAAATCGTTTTTTAATTTTTTATTAATGTTTTAATGAGTGTGTTTTAGTTTAATTTGTGATTTCCTGTGCGAGTCTCAATAAATACTTTTTCTTTCTTTCTTCTTTCTTTCCATAATATTTAAAGAGTTCCCTCAATTTCTCCAAGATCCCATCATCAGATCGTGATCAAAATTCAATGGGAGCAACTAGAAAGTATACCCTTTAAAAGGAAAAAAAAACATTCGAACCGGTCCAGCCGTATTCGGAAAATTGGGGAAAAAAAAACAATTCCGACGAAATGAGAACCTCCTTCTTTTTTTGAAGTCGGTTAAAATGAAGTCATATAAATAAACCTTTCATAATTATGTGTGTCTTTTGTGTGGTTTGTAGTAGGTATACCTAGAGCGACTAGCGTTGAACTGTTCATCTTCAAATTCCTACACCGATTTTTTTCCGAGAAAATTGCGTGCGACAGACGAACATCGTGGTGATTCGATAAATCTTCAGTATTTTCAAATATACTTACCACATAATCTTCTGTGAGAGAAAAACAGTGGTCTGAGCCTCAATCCTTGGGTTTCCTCCGAAGTTTGCCTGTAAACGCGATAGATGAAATCACTGCGATTACTTTCTACTAGTTCGATGGTGACAGCAACAACTGACTGATGTGACAAGCACCAAACTGTAACAATGCTGCAGTGGCGACTAACGACTGCCTTTATATAAAGATTTTTTTTAAATATGCGTAAACACAAATAATTAGAGGAAGTTGTATATTTTGGAATCGAACACAAAAGTAAACTATTTGTGGTTACAATAAATATGATATTTACACGGTATGTGCTCGACGTTGTGTATTTTATTTACAAATAGCTTCCGTCAGCGGCTTCGCCTGCGTGATATCTTAATAAATTATAACCTAAGTTATCCAGTGATAATATAGCATTTTACTGGTGAAAGAATTTTTTTAATCTATCTTGTAGTTTTTGAGTTTATTCATTACTAGCTTCTGCTTGCGACTTCGTTCGCGTGGGAATCGATAAAATACAGCCCATGTTACTTGCTGATATTTTAGCTTTCCATCAGTGAAAGAATTTTTCAAAAGAAGTTTTCACTTCTGTCGGCACTCCCGGAGTGCCGTTTGTTTATGTATCATATATGGTGGCAGGGACATCGACGCGAAAACTTTTACCATGGATTCAGAACATGATTCTGAACACCCAGCGTTGACATTTTACGTCGGTTATTTAAAAAAAATCTGCTGTTTCATAGAAAAGTGCAATACTTACGCGATCGAAATGTATGGAATAGCTGATTTTTTTTTAAAGCTCTCTGCCATCCTGTATAAAAATATAATATAATATGACTAGTAATTATTTAAACTACCCAAAGCCAAATCAACAACATACATTATATATAATATAAACTTTGTTTATTCATTCCAAATGTGTATATCTATTTGTGATTATACAAATATAAATAAAAATTAAATAAACAAAATATAAAGTCGAAAATATAAAATTAGAATTGAACATAGCAAATATTACTTAAATAAATTCGGCACACTAGAACTTTTGACTCTGAATGTACTTTAACGTGTGCTCAGGTACGGTTCAGGTATTACAAAAATAACCAATTTATATGCAGAGTTGCCAAACGGGACCGTTGCCAGATGGGAGTATCCCGAATTTTTAAAATCGGGTATGTCCCTATTTTTTGAGTTTATCCATTACAAAAAAATCTACAAACATACAAAAAATGTAATCTTTTCTCTTTATAAAATTATTAGTTAAGTTAGTTATTAGTTAAGGTATAGTTAATAGACAAATAAAAATACAAAATTGTATAATATCTTTTATAATATTAGTGTAGACTAGCTGTTGCCCAAGACTTTATTTCCGTGTATTATATTTACCATCATTTTTTATTCGAATAATTAGGATAAAAAGTAGTGTAGACAGACAGACAGACAGACTTTCGCATTTATAATAATAGTAAGTATATACCTAGTATGTAAATATGAATTTGTGAATCTCTTTTCGACGTACTTATGTTTTTTTTTCCTAGTGAATGTTACTCTTTTTAATGAGAAATATTTAACTTATCCTCTAAAAAATTTTTGAAGATCATTGAAAAAAAAAAAACAAAAAGCAAAAAGTATTTAGAGGTTTTTATTAATAACTGGCTTCTGCCCGCGACTTCGTCCGCGTCAAATGTCTGCCCCCAACCCACCGCGTCGCATCGCATCGCATCGTCCGCCCGCGCTATTACTTCGTTTTCGCTTAGCGTTCTTTCTGACATTTCCTTTTGCTCGGCTCCTTAGGGCCGTAGCGTGATGTTACATAACCTTTCTCAAGAATTGGGCTATCCAATGTCAAAATATTTTTTCAAATTCGACTGGCACTTCCGGAGATTATCCCCTACATACAAACTTACTACTATTACAAATTTTATTATTATATTATCAACCAGCTACTGCCCGCGACTTCGTCCGTGAGCTTATCACCTTCCTAAAGAATTGGGCTATCCAATGCGAATAAAATTTTTCAAATCATACAGGTTTCGGAGATTACTCCCTGCATACAAACTGACGGCACGGTTGGCGCAGACTGCTGCAGCACTGCGTGTCGCGGGTTCGATTCCCGCACGGAACAAATATTTGTATGACCTACAAGTAGTTGTTCCGGGTCCGGCTGTTTGTGTACGTAAATGCACCCGCAATACAGAATTCCTAAAGTGGGGCAAAGTGAAAAAATATATATTATAGTATAGATTATATTATAAACAGATGAAATTTGTTAGCTTGTACGTTTCGCGGACGCAGTCGCGAGCAGAAGCTAATCTATTATATATAAGTAATAAGTATAGATGGAGCCTCTTATAAAATTTCTGACCATTTCACACAGTTGGTCGTAGTAAGTAAACTAGGATAACCTGATCAAACTGATTAGGTTAGGTAAGAACTGTGATCAACAGCGTTCATTCACGTTGGTCGCAGTAACTTGGCTATTTAGTATTTTTAAGACCCCAAAATAGGAATTATTAGAAGTTCACAAAACTCCTTTTTGTAAACTTCTAATAATTCCTTCTTAAATAAAAAAATTACAAAAGTAAAATAGGAATAAGGTAGGTTCGATTAAATACTAGCCCTCCATTTACGTATAGCAAAATAATGTTAGAGCTCCGACTATGAAGAAAGCTTAGCCGCAGCTGGTCGTGTGACACTTGCTTCTTGGTCGGAGCTTCTGCGGCCAAGACTGCGACGTCTGCGTGGTTGCTAAGTTAACCTGCTCCGTAATCCGAGGTACTGCAAGTTTATTGCCCGCTGCCGCTCGAATGCATTCGTAACATTACGGTTACACCCGCTTGTCTATATTATACATCTGCAAACAACGCGTTTAAACATTCACATTCCATTTGTGAACACTCTGTGTAACTTTGAGAAGTTGAAGAATGGATACTTGTTTATTAAACAAAACAAAAAAGCACTGAAAAAGAAGCACTCAGTCAAATCAAGCACTGCCTCGTTACTGCGCTACTGCTGAGTTGAGCGGGTTCTATTCCCGGGTCGAGTAAAGTGTTATTGGGTTTTTCCATAAGGAATTTCTCAGTAGCAGCCCGGAGTCTGCATTCATGCCCGGTTGATGGCAACAGGTCAGTCCCTATTATATGGGACTTAAACATCACTGCCGAAGTGTGGGTGTACTATACGTAGGTACACCTCTGCCCAACCTTATGGGGAATACAGGCGTGATGTTGTTCTAATAAAGAAGGAGCTTCTCAATTCGTCGGAATCTTCTTTTATTTTTTAGCTGTAATTCTTTACTACGTCCACCGATTAAAATGATTCTTTTTTTATTAGAAAGGGGCTACCTTGGTGGTAACAGAAGTATGTACAATGATGGCGTGCCGTGATATTTAATTTAATTTTTTTAACCTGCACTCTTACTGCAGGGCAAGCCATGGTGTGCGAGGCAATCGATATCATAATCGTATTGGTAGATATGGGAGCCGGGCCCCAAGGTGCACCTAGACGCAGACTTGTAACCATCCAGCAAAGTAATCTTGACTATTTTCTTTTTTATTTCCGAGACACGATTTGCATGGTATATCTTTGAAATGACACTTCAGAAACTTGCTCTTTGTGCATTAGAGAGGACGTTTTGTATGCAAATGAACTTAAACTATTTATTAACCCAAACTATGTAGAATAATATATTCACAGGAAACCGAAACTTGCAGCATTAGATCGCACAAGCCCTGTTTGGCTGCGAGCCAACACAACTTACGTTAACACCGTGTGAACACGCCACTCGAGCCTGTTTCATTAATTGCACAGTTGCACTAAATATGTACAACTGAGGGTTAAACACACAATGCAAATTATGCAACTATTTAAAACTTTGCATCCATCTTCTTGTACTTACTTACTTTGTAAAATCTAGAAACACTGTCAGACAACGCACAGGATACGCCGGAGCTTAACTCCGCTGCCGCGAGAAATCACGGCACAGCGGACAGTGCTCCGGCGGGATCTCATGGCGTCATGGAGAGTGCGATTGTCGCAACCCAGCGCTGGGCACGCCACAATTGCGGCGATAAGACCCCTGTTTGAGGAGTGGCTAGAGAGGCGTCACGGCGTTCTCACCTTCCGCCTGACGCAGGTCCTCACCGGACACGGCTGTTTCGGGAGGTTCCTGCACAGGATAAGGTGGAAGGAAACGCCCGTGTGTCATCATTGTGTGGATCGCCCGGAGGACACGGTGGAGCATACGGTAGAGGTCTGCCGAGCTTGGGCGGAGCATCGCCGTGTCCTCGTGGAGGGGATCGGCGGCGGTGATCTCTCGCGTCCGGCGCTGGTTCAGGCCATGGTACAGAGCGAGAGGAAATGGGAAATGGGCCGTCACCTCCTTCTGCGAAGCGGTAATGCTTGCGAAGAAGGAGGCGGAACGCGCGAGGGAGAGGCAAATTTCGCGCCCACACGCCCCTAACCGCCGCAGGAGGAGACGCCCAGGGCGTCGGGAATCGCAAGCCGATTTCCGGCCACCGTAGGCGCGGGCTTGCGGACGGTGAGCAATGGGTAGCTCACCGTCCGATAAGGACCAGGCCCGGATCGACGACGCGTTGTGTTCCACGCGCGCCTCAAAGAGATGTCAGCAGAATTGACGGGGTCCGCTAGGGCCGATGCCTGCCGGGGTTGCGAAGAAAACCGAAAGGGAGATCGTGGCCCCCGGCAACAGGGCAACCGAAGGAACACGGGTGGATTTTACTCAGTAAGAGTTTGACACGCCCTCCCGCTCCGCCCAGAGCGGGAGAAGCTATTTGATGATTTCCCATCAAAAAAAAAAAGACAATGCACAGGATAAACCACTGGGTCCAGAAGTATAATATTTTGGACAAGAGTTCCATAGATAATTAAGTTTTAAGGAAGGTTTTTGTAAATCTATCACCTAAAGGGGTTAAATAGGGTTTGAAAGTTCGTATCGTGGTTCGCCGTTTATGCCGAATCCCATCGGGCGCGCGCCTTGTTGTGGAAGAAAGCTGTTGTTATAGTAACGAGTAATATTAGGTATCTACACGGTTTAGTTTTCAGAATACCTCTTGTGTAATTCGAGACTGTTACGTATGTGTAAGAAACTTAATCATTATGAGTACCTTGGACACCCAACTTAAAGGGGATACCACCCAATGTTTTCAGGAAGTCAATGGAACGTGTCATAAATCAGGCAAATCAATGCATTGATATATTGACTCTCATCTGTCGCATCGTCTTTGTTTACCCTATCTTTTGTGTCGTGCGTGCTCCTAATGTCGGCACACTTAATGATACCATATTTCATGTCTATTAGAAACGCTAACTGATTCGGGTTTCAGGTTCAATTCATGTTTTTGACAAAAAAGTGAAACCTCAACCCGCTAGCATTGGATCTGATTTTTAACCCTACAAAAGATTTATATCGTTTTAAACCGCACACGACTTGAGTAACAACATGTCGTTTCAGAAATCGTTTTCCTGACTAAACAACATGAGATGAACACTTCAGTTTGATGAGATTTCTGGGAGACGTTCATATTTTATAGCGAATAGATTGTATACGAAGCGTGGCCGTGGGTGGAAAACAAACTTATAATATATTCTTTAGACCCGACATTTGAGTAAAAACTCAATAATGTTTCAAGAAACTGTAAAATGCTAGAAGTAAATTTTCTGTAAAATATGCATTTTTTTTAGACGTAGAGAAATATGGAATAAGAAGATAAATGCTGCGTCGAACCCAAATAAATTGGCATGAGAGCAAGAGAATGTGATGATGATGCACTTTTTATCAGATATTGTATGACGTTGTGTATTCGATTATTTAGAACAATTGTTTTAGAAAAACTTTACTATTGGATGCGCAGCAGTGTATGCAGTTCCTTTTGTTCCATGTTTTAATTTAGATAAAATTAACCATTTGCAAGCGTAGTTGGAATTTCCCAAGTTTTTTATAAGTACACACGGCTACATAGCAAGCTATACATTTCCAGTTTATGCTGACCTCCCATTGTACGGGAATCCTATACAATGAGCTTAAATTGGAAATGTATAGCTTGATATATAGCCGTGTGTACTTCGTACGTACATAGAGTAGATACGTACCTTAACTACCTTGTTTTCTTCACCACGATAGGGCTTTACGTACTGACAGACAATCATCTGTATCGATTAGAGTCAGACGGTGACACTAAAACGAACTCCATTTCACATTCATCTATATACATTATAAAAATGAAAATCGCGAATGAATTAAAAATGATGAGCGCTATATTTTTAATTCATTCGCGAATTTATTTGCACATTTGTATATACAAATAAAAATAATAGTTTGTGTTAATCATTTTTAATACATAAATGAAATCGCAGTACAATTCGAGTACCTATGGCAACATCGCCAATAAAAAAAAAAAACAAAACATTTCTTCTGCCCCAATTGGATAAATGACAAAGTGACAAGTACTGACATCTTGTCATTCGTTGCTTTTTTTTTGATTTTTTACTTCATCAACTGCTTCTGCTTATGGACTCTGAGACTTACTGTTCCCTGTGTGACTAGTGCTTGCCTGAGGATTCTGATTATTTGCCTATACGACTACATTTTTCTGTGACACTTGATTACGATTTTGCCTTGGATTTTGTTGTGTGTGCATCGTTTTGTTTATGGGAAGCTATATATGGCCGAATAATAAATTACGCTGATAACCGGCATTTGCACTTGACTTGAGAGTCACTGCTTCAATCTGCAGCTGGATATACCCTCAAATTGTAAGTATTTCTGGCGACTAGTCAAGTTACAAGATAGTGATTATCTTCACTGCCTAAGGCCGCGCGCAGTTTGGACACGAATTTGTATCGTACGTTTATATAGTGTTCCGGTGATGTCTCACTGAACGCACGAAGAGTCCCAACGAGTTCGGATTGTTTTCGGACGTCGTCGGAACTAAACGTACGTATCCGTACGACTAAGTCGCATCCAGTTTGCACGCTCCCTTTGTACTTGGAAGGTCGAGATCGTTCGTGCGTGTTCGTACGTGTATTCACGAGTGAAATTCGTTCGAAAACGCGTCCAACGTGCGCGCGGCCTAAAACTGTAGGTATAACAAGTATAGTACAAGATTATTTACCCTAGTTAAAAAAAATGTGTTTTATTTCTGTTGTAAAGCTAACTATGTTATTAAAAATCATGATTATGAAATATGTAGCTATTTAAAGCTTTATATTAAATAGGTTAAAGAAATGTTCTTTTTATACAAGCAACATATTACCTACGCTTCTACCTAAATATTATGAATTACAATATGCAAGTGTCAATAATATAAGTACATCTATTACATTGGTCACGAAATATTAATAAATCATTCTAATGTATTATCAGTATTGTGCTTTTTTGTTTTTAGATTTGGAAGATGACTATATATGTCTGCGAGTCATGCAGAGATCTTACAATGGGCGCAGTTTATTATAACTTGCAAAGAGTTTCTGGCAGTGAAGAAGCTGTGAACATTGAGGAATAAATATGTTTTTTTTTTTATCTATACCTTTTTTATTATGAACTACCCCTACCATATAATTAATCATAATTGTCCTAAAGATAATTGGCGAAGATTATTAAATAAATATTCTTCTGAACATTTATTTACTTATGGAGGAGCTCGTGGCTAAATAATAACAGCCGCAAGGGTCGATCCATCAGGTTAAGCTACGCTTACCGGGATTTGTTCGTGGAAGGGTCACCATCTTTACATACCGAGAGTCCTCTGTGCCTCGAAAAGCATCTTAAGCCGTTGGTCCCGGCTGTCAGTCGTGGATTTTTGGCGGTCATTACGGGTCGTCATAAGCCCAAAAGTCTGACAGCCAGTTTTACCAAGGGGTATCTTATTACCTAGTTACTGGGTTAGTCCAGTATTTTACATAGGGCAGTTGCTCCATGTAAAACACTGGTAATCACCTGGATCCGGTTAGACTGGAAGCCGACCACAACATAGTTGGGAAAAGACTAAGCAGATTGAATTTACTGTCTTTGGTACGTCGTATGTGGGTCATGTGGCAGACCGCACGTCGCTGTCGGCTAAAATTATAATTTACGGAAATATAAGTCGTCCGTAGTTTATTTTGCTACAAAAATCCATGTCTATCAATGATATTCTGTTGTAAGTAGGTATTTCTATACTTATTTCTTTTTCAATTAGGTTCTGCTGACAAGACATAACCTCTAGAACGAGTGAACTTCAAACTGGAATATCTTTAATTCTTGACTCCTTATAAAAATATAACTGAAGACAAAATTGTTAAGAAAATCAAAGTCTATAACTTTTACATATTTTTCATCAGCAGACGCAAAAAAAAAAATCAACAATTTGTACTAGAGTTTGCCTTTGCCCTTTAAATGTCTATTTTGAATTTTAATTTACTACGTTTATTTTGAATCATGGTTCTGTATATTTTATGAAATTTTTGTGCCCGACAACCCTGTGAACTTTATAATGCCTTTTTTAGATTTGAATTGAATTGAGGTGTGGCGACTGTTTAGTTATATTTAAAAAGTTAATAGTTAATAGTTATATTTAAAAAGAAAAGCATGTGCTTCAGGAATCATCGTCTATCTTCGGAAATACGGACTCGCGATGATGAGATCTAATATACACTCGAGAGCAATGAATCCGGGTCACTTAAAGAATCCTAAAAATCTCGGAAACTAAAAATGCTAGGTTAATGCAATAAATTGTATTTAATAGACAATGTAATACTCCTTAAATGAAGGTATTAAAACTTCTTAGTTATTGTAAAGTTATATCATAAAAAAATCAAATTTGAAAAAGGGCCACTTTCGAAGATGGAACTACGAAATTACAGCATTTGGTTTTGCTTTTGTTTCTAATCTGTCATTTATGTGGGTACATAAACCATGTTGATAGTGCTCTATATTCATTATTCAAGCTGAAATTATGTCGCTTACGCCTGAAGAATGCACCAGAATACTTACAATGCTGGAAACCGGCCGGAGTCAGCGCGATACAGCCAGGACTGTCGGTGTGTCGCTGTCAACAGTACAAAGAGTTCTCCGACGTTACGAAGAAACTGGTTCTAACCTACGCAGACCAGGAACGGGCAGAACCAGGTGTACCACAGCACGAGAAGACCGATACTTGGTGAGCACCATGCTTCGAAATCGCTTTCTCACAGGAACTGAACTCACAAATCAGTTTCGACGCCTCGGAGGAAGTAACCCAAGTGCATGGACAGTAAGACGTCGGCTTGCTGAATCTAACTTAAAACCCCTTAGACCTGCAAACGGCCCTAAACTGGAGCGTGGGCATCGTACTTCAAGACTAAGATATGCCCAGAGCCACGTAAATTGGAGTATTGAAGATTGGTCAAAAGTTATGTTCTCCGACGAATCAAAATTTATGCTCTACAAGCACGATGGAAGACACAGAGTGTATCGAAGACCAGGGGAAAGATTCAAGCAAGCATGCATCGAAGAAAAAGTAGCCTACGGTGGTGGGTCTGTACTTGTGTGGGCCGGAATTTCTTCTGAAAGTCGCACAGAGCTGGTGATCATAGAAAACGGCTCTTTAACTAGCGTAAGATATGTGGAAGAAATCCTCAATGATCACGTTGGTCCATTTATGGTCAATTTAGGTGAGGATGCTATATTTATGCATGACAATGCCCGACCTCATACAGGTAGGATTGTGAATGACTACCTTCAAGAGATGAACATTATAGTATGGAGTGGCCAGCGCGCAGCCCGGATATCAACCCGATCGAGTATGCTTGGGACGAGCTAGGCAGATGCGTAAAACAACGAAACCCTCCCCCAATCACGCTTCGTGAGCTCAAAATTGCTCTCACAGAGGAATGGGAGAATATTCCCCAAAATCGTATAAGGAACTTGGTGTACAGCATGCCAAACCGCGTAAACGCAGTAATGGAAGCACGAGGAGGCAATACGAAGTATTAAAATTCAAGAAAATCGTAATAAAGTTAAAAAATTTCATGTTTCCTATTTTTGTTTTAAGGAGAGATCAGCAGTTTTTTTCTTTATGTAATTTTGTGTTAATAAAATGTATGGTGACTCATATTTTTTTTACTTTCATTTAAGGAGTATTACATTGTCTATTAAATACAATTTATTGCATTAACCTATCATTTTTAGTTTCCGAGATTTTTAACATTCTTTAAGTGACCCGGATTCATTGCTCTCGAGTGTACCTAGAGCTGTTACCACCATGGAAGTGCTTGCCTATTTTATATTACCATGATTTAAAATGATCGATTTACAATGCAATAAAAAAAAAACAAAACATTTTAGGTGACATATGCGTAAATAAATAAATAAATCCTTTTATTCAAAAAGCTAAATACAATTTGTCCATCTCAAACAAAACATACAAACGCCACTATATTAATACATCGCTAAGCATTATTTGAGACAGAGTGAACGTCCGTGTCTGTGCTAGTATAAACCGTGTTACAGACACAGGCGCCTTCCTCTTCCAATTCGTTGCACTATTGTAATTGTGGTATTGGTAGGTACAAATTGCGCTATTCCTAAACTTTTACAGTGCCTTATAGGGATAGCTCGGTGCCATCTCTTCTGTACTTACCTAGTGTTATAAATAACTAATCATGTTCGACACACCTCATTTAACCAATATTGAAACGTTTAAGGCAACTCATCTGCAATTTATCTCAAACTTGTTCTCCAACATTGTTGAGAAAGTATATTATTTTGCTTTTGTGAGTATTTCGTTAATATTGTGTGCTTTTAGGCTGTGTCCGATAAATGTATTTTCTTTCTTTAGTTCTATTAAAATTCACTTCTTAAAAAGACCACAACCGTTAAATTATTCTGTGTTGCACATTTCACCGACTAATCTATGCGCAATGTATCGCAGACGACATTGCCGACTGCAGCTGAGCTTGGCGAGCGTATTGCGCTGTTCCGGGGCCTAGCATGAAGTCACGAACGCGCGGAATAAACGTTACCTTCATACATTTGAACGATTTTAATATTGAAAATACTCGTTTCGCACATAATATCTATTAGTTTTAAAACTTTATTCATATCTATGGGTGATAATAATAAATTGTGCAAATAGTTTTTTTTAACCAAATGCTATACACCGTGGCCACGAACTAAACGCTTAGGCGACACGCGTCTTGCGACAGCGACTGCGGAGAAATAAATTAAAGAAGTTGTATAGAGTTGCGGAGCTACGCGACGGACGGAAACAGGAGACCCGCGCGCGTGTTACTTGACGCAAGTCGCGCTGCAAGTCGCATAATTCCATAGAATAGTTGTGTTTTCAATTCAAAGAACATTCAAATTTACGTAACGTTTACGTCGCGCATTCGTGCTAGGGCGTCCAGTTAGTCTGCCGGAACGGAACGGTATGCCCTGAGAATTGATCTCGACTGTACGATGTCTATCTGTTTTCAGTGAGGCTTGCTTTTTTCGCTTTTGTTTTTGCGCTGCTTTTGAAGGCAAAGGGTATGAAATACAGTTAGAGTTTGTTTTTTGTATTTAGTTTATGCAGAGAGGTGAAACGTGTGTGCTAGTCACAAGTCGTTTAAATTGAATTTGAGTTTTAGGAAATGTTGCTTGTTTTGTATTTTATTTTCTTTATAGGGAAAATAAACTAGAGTCGTACACGTGGAACTTGTACTATAAATGAACGACATTTTCCACACATTATTAAAACTTATGCGATGTGCATATTCTGGTATTGTTATTTTTATTATATGTACCTGCAAGATTTACATACGCAGCAAATAGAGTAATAAAGATTTTCTAGAATATGGTTAAGAGTCGGTTCATTCACCATGTCACCTAGCACGCAGCGTAGCACTACGCACCACACGTACCGGTGTGGCTCATGTGGCTTCGACCTTAGACATACACACTGCACAGATAAAACTAGACAGGGTCAAATTAAAAGAGGGAAGCAAAACTCCACAGACGTGATCGGCATCGGTTCCTTAAATTAACATGATAAAACAAAAAATATTTGAGGTTTTTTTGGTATAACAAATTTTCTAAACTCATACTTCAAGTACATAGGTACTTGAAGTATGAGTTTAGAAAATCTGTTTTTTTTACCGAGCAATCTTCATAGGCGTAATAGATATCGATCGATATCTTAATACAAACAAGCAAAAACAAATTGTTTTTGTTTTGTCAGGTTTAGATATGAATACCCATCAAGTCTACGGAGTTTAACTAGCTAATTTAACTTGAACTTGTACAGGCAAAGACCATAAAACAAAAACAAAACAAGCGGTTACGTAGGTAGCCCTTTTCTTCATCTACCGTCGCAACCCCCCGCTCAGTCACAGCCCGACTGCCTTCAAAATTCTGTCATGCATTGTCAAACAGTCTCGGTGCAATAATATAATCTCTGATTGAGTTGATCCGCGACGCGTGACGAACAAATTTATTCATGGCTTTGGAACTTGGCAGTGTTACCAACAACAGTGCCGTAGTTCGAGTCGATAACAGTAATTTTGTGAAATATACTAGCATTGTTATACTATATCTAGGTACTGAGCTAGTAGAATATAAAACCAAACAGCATAAAGCGAAGTAGGTAGTTCACACGACTCGAAACTAATCCTCATGATTCAAAAGGCTGCTCAACACCTTTCATAAATATAAAGACACACACACACAAATATAAAAACTACACAGATATGAGGTTCAATTGCCCACTCTTCCCCCAACACTGGGCTAGTAATAAAACTCTTAAGGCCCACTATCCTCCATAAAACTAGTGTCAAGGTGAATGAGAAATGCCATAAATTCATATTCCATTTGGCTAGCACAATAGAATAGAGATGCTATTTATGGATGATGTGATTTATCGATATCGGATGTATTAAAGTATTATCGTCAATAGCAAGGGATAGTAAGTGATGCGAGCGAAAGGCTTTAAATCTGAACCAGTTGTGCACGTTGTGAATTTACTAGTATTATCATTAATCAATTTATTGTCAAGTATTTTGGCTGTTACAGCGATAAGACTTAAAATATCTAAATAAACTAGTTACAGTAATTTAAGTTACGTCAATAAATGTTGTTTTTTTTTGTTTATATAAATAAATGATTGTAGAAGATATTTGATGGCAAACTTGTTCTAATCGATTTGATTGATTTTATGCATTATAAAAAACATTGTTTAGCTTATAAATAAAAAGTAGTATAATCGATTCTACTCTCGATTTCAATAACCTAAACCATTACCATTTACCTGGTAGGTACTCAAAGACTGCGTTGTAAGTGCCGGCCGCGATTCTGCACTCGGTCCACACAACCGAAGTGCATGGACAAAGTATAAACTAAAAATATACAGAGACACATTGCATTGACTGAAAAAGTTTGATAGCATATGCTTCCAATAGATAGTATATTTGGATAGTTTTGGCGAGGAAACGAGTTCAAAACCATTTATCGAGAAGTTTGCAGATTGCAACAGTATGCAAACAATGTTGGAATACTGTTATTAGGCGAACTGGTCAAGCATGGTTCCAATTCCAAACAATTTGCAACAATCCCTGTATTTTTTTTTGTATGTATTATTTTAACAATATAATGCAAGTATTGAGTGTTGTATAACATCATTTCATGCTGTAATTGTGTTGTTGTTTTATATTGTAAGTAATTTCTTACCACACTCATCTTAAGTGACAATTAGTAATAATTTAATATTATTATTTATTTTCATGCTGTGTCGACCCACAGCTAGGTGACATTCCTGCATATTGCATTTTAAGTAGTATTTATAAAGAATAACACAAATATACCGAATCCGAACACCATCAGGTTAGGTGTACAGTCACGCATCGATTTGCCCTGGGTCAAATAAATTTACTGTCTTTCTTTCTTTATTTTTTAGTCATCCAACAACATAAATAAAAGGAAATCTAAGGCAATCCAAGGCAGCCACTTTTAAATATCGATAAATGATAAATAGTTGATCGTCTCATCTCTAGCTGTCCACTCGTAAAGATGACCGCACACGGAGACGTTTTATGACACATTAAAATTAAAGTTCGCGCGAACAGCAAAACATACTCATAGGTTTATGTAGGTACGTTATATTATAACTTATGGTATATTAGTACGTACATAATACTATGTACGCGATATACACACATCAAAAGTGTCTAGGGATCAACATATATTTTTGCAATAACTTTTCTCCTGATTGATATTAATTAAAATTTTCTTTAAGGATTCATCAAATAAAGTGTTTTCGTTTGTCACAGTAACGATAAACCAAGTCACCTTTGCATTAATAAAGAAATTTGCCATTTTCCTAATAAAGGGATTTTTGACATTTGAACCACTAACATTAAAGTTCGAAAAAAAGACTGAAATAACAGTTTTCTTTAAAATTCTATTGGGTAACTTAAACAATTAATAATCCGTGTTTCTACCGCGAACACTAACAACACAAGAACATCGGTTTGGCATACTCAAAATGAGTTCATCCAAATCACGCTGTGGAATGGCCGCCCATGTTCGTTGCAACAACAAAAAAAGGTCTTCTTGCGACTGGATACCCTCCATATTCGGCAGAGCTCTTCTCTGTAGCATATCCCATGCATGCTCAATCGGGTTCAAGTCTGGCGACTGAGCAGGCCAGAGCAGGACATTGATGTTAGCTGCGGCGAGAGTCTGTCTTACAACTCTTGCGGTGTGCGGTCGTGCATTATCATGCATTAACTGAAATAAGGGACCGATTTGCACTTGTAGAGGAACGATGACGTCAGATACAATCGTCTCAGCATAAATTTGAGCGTTGAGGTTGCCTCTGATCCAAATCAACTCAGTTCTTCCGCCGATCCAAATACCCGCCCATACCATGATGGTTCCACCACTATAAGGATGGACTTCCTGGCAGGATTTTAATCGCTGTTGGCGTCCAGGGGTTCTCCAGTGTCGTATACGTCTTGTATCCGGTCTCATACCAAAACGAGACTCATCAGAAAAGCACACGAAACGCCATTGTTCTTCTGCCCAATTTCTGTGTTCAAGAGCCCATTGATATCGAATCCTACGATTGTGCATTGCTATAGGTGGTACCCGTAGCGGTCTTCGGGAATGAAGGTTCACTTCATGCAAGCGGTTTCTGACTGTTTGGTCGCTAATTAAGTTCCCTGAAGAGTGATGAAGCCTCACGGCTAACATCATGGCGGTTATTGTTGGAGCTCTTCGAGTTAAGATTTGAATGTATCGGTCTTGTCTCCGTGTGGTGCAGCGATACCGTCCTCCATGGCGCTCAGCCACGGTACCAGTGCTTCGGTAACGTGTCCAAAGTCGACTGATAACACTCTGACTTGTATTCAGAGCTAAAGCCACAGTACGTTGCCGGGAACCAGCTTCTATCATTCACACGGCTCTGAGCATTTCTTCCCTGCTTAAATGACGTCGCCGCTCCATAATAACGTTGGTTTTAATCAGTAGTAGGGAAACAGTAGCACTAATAATGTCTTCAATGCGTTGTATGTTTTTATAGGGAAAATATTGACAGCTGATTTTCATCTTTTACTCGAATTTGATTAACAGTTCCTGTTTCAAATTATGAAATGCACCAAAAAGGATCCATATAAATTTATATAATCATAAATTTATTACAAAGCCACATCTCAATCTCAAGAAATCCGCATAAAAATGCTTGATCTCTAGACACTTTTGATGTGTGTAGTTACCTAATACTTCAAGTATTTTTATTTCGCCACCTCTTGAACACGTGAGTTTCGGGACCTAGGAATTTTAAGAAAAATAAAGAAATAAAAAGTTTTTTTTTAAATATATTTGATCCTGTATAAAAAAAATGAAATAAAAAGTAGCGCTCATAACCCCTATTGTATACCTGACAGAGATGAGAATCCAGAAAAAATAACATAAAAATTATCTTTATATCTTCATAAAAGTGTTAGTAATTAATAAAATAGAAAACCTAATTTTTCAGACACAAGTTCGTATGAAAACATCGTCAACAAGGCATATAAATATATGTATTGGTACACCAATAATAGTAATAAAAATTATACACAGCTGTAACACAATTACAGTCCTTCTTACCGGATTAAAAACTGGGTCGTGTTCTGTCCGTAACGTGATTACGGCAGCTGTCCAGCCTGGACAGGCGCTTTGACGGCAAATAACTTGATTATACAAGATATTATCATTTTCCGGTAAAAGCGCTGGTGATTGGTTGTCGCACGTCCCAAAGCCTCTGATTTTTGGTTCAACCGACCGAAGGTAATGAATTCTCCGTAATAAGCAGGGGGAATTAGGTTTGAACCCTGCACTAAATCTAAACAGCGATTTTTTTCTTGAATCTAGTTTTTGAAATTAGCTCTTCAAATAATATTAAAAAAATAAATATTTTCCAGGACCGCATCAAGGTAAAAAAAAAAAAAAAACAAAAACGCAATTTTGTGAATAACAATTGAGGCAAAATAGTTAACTCATCTTATTACAAAAAAAATTAACACGTTAAAGTAAAATGTCAAATATAAAAAAAAAATACAATTTGCTTCAATGTGTTTAATTTTCTAGTAATTAAGTAAGGTAGAACCTAAAAAAAATAAATTAAAACCAATTTTAAATTTGTAATTTTGACATTTACTCCTGTACCGCTATTGCAAAAAAAATTTGATTAATATTTTGCGTTTGTTTCTTTGTTTGTGTTTGTTTTTAAATATTTAATTCATGTGTAGGTCAAAGGCTGTTCCCGGATTTAATTAAATACAGTAAAGTTATTCCACTTTTCAAATCCGGGGACAGCAAAGACACTAATAATAATAGACCCGTAACGGTTTTGTCGGTTTTCAGCAAGGTGTTTGAAAAGGTAAAGTTAAACCAAATGCTCAATCATTTTAATCGTAATAACATCCTCCATGATCAGGCATTTTTTGCGACCTATTCAAG
The DNA here is from genome assembly GCA_916610215.1 of Omphaloscelis lunosa. NCBI lineage: Eukaryota > Metazoa > Arthropoda > Insecta > Lepidoptera > Noctuidae > Omphaloscelis > Omphaloscelis lunosa. The sequence continues at coordinate 21,824,553 of OU744253.1, forward strand.
GCATTTGATCGCGTAGATCATGAAACACTGCTTTTGAAACTTGAGCATTACGGACTGAATAAACTTGCGCTGGGCTTAGTAAAATCATATTTGAATGATAGACTGCAGTAAGTTCAAATAAACGGTGTAAATTCATTGGGTTTAAAAGTCAAAATGGGTGTTCCACAGGGCTCGATATTGGGTCCATTTCTCTTTTTAGTATATAAGATATTTCTTATCTTAACAGGCGTAACAATAAAAACCAAGTGTGTTGCTTCTGAAATCAAAGAAATTTATTGTCTAAGTTTTACAAATTGAATCTAAGTAAACTAAGATTATGTACTAGGTATTTGTATACCTATTAATACATACCTGAAATCAAAGAAACGACATTTAAAGTATTTTATTACACCTATGTCGATTCTCCTTATATTATATTAATCTAATAACAAGATATTTATCAAAAACTTATTTGTGTTTTTCATGTTAACTTGACACCTCTACCTTTTTCTGGTTGACATTGACATCCGTACTAACTGTCATTGTCTTAAAGAAACTAGTGTTACTATGCAAAAATAAATATTAATAAGAAATATATATTCTTACATCTCCCCCCTAAAGAAGAAAAATTACAACTTTTCGTCCTGAACTACTCTTCCCCTTCTATTATAACTTCTTCATTTCCGAATACAGGGACCGGACTAAGTTTTGTGATATGGAAAAGATTTGATTAATTTTTTCTGTGTCTTTTTCCTATTCTGTATATAGAGTTTGAAATTTTTTCTAGAATCTCATAGGGGCCAATTTTCAGTTCATCTATTTTTTTCCTATTTAGTTTGTTTCCATTTTCCACGTAAACCATGTCCCCTATATTAAATTCATAGTGTTTACGATTTTTATCAAATAGCATTTTTGTTGCTGTTTCTCTGTCTCCAATCCAGTCACTGTTTGATTTTTCCTCTTTCAATTCATTCGGTAAAATGTTTACATCTGTACCATATAAAAGATAACTTGGTGTAAAGCCAGTAACCGAATGATTAGTTTTATTATATAAATTGACGCATTCTTGAGCGATTGTTGCCCAGGCTCTCTTTTTTTGTGCTCCATTTATTTCGCATCTGATTTTGTTAACTAAAGTCTGATTCAACCTCTCATTCAGGCCATTTGAGAATGTTGCATTGACCGCTGTGAAGACCATTCGTATCTGCTTGCCATTTAAGAATTCTTTAAATTCTTTAGAATTGATTCCCGTATACTGATCGCAGAGATGCATACCAATGTCCTCCGTTTTTGCTATATTCTTGACAAATTTCATGAAATCATTGGCAATTTGCGTCTTAGAGGTGAGAATAAATGCGTACCTAGTAAAGTGATCTACTAACAGGTGTAGATATTTTTTTGTTGATCTTGAACCTCCAAAACCTCCAATTGTGTCTATAGAGATTATTTCGAAAGGTTTTACGGCTGGCCTAGGTGAGACATCAAGCCAAACCGATCGTGTCCTCTTGATTTATTTTTAATACAAATTTCACAGCTTCTACAAGTTTTTTTAAAATATTTTTTGTCAAATTTTTAGCAGTATAAAGTGGACCTATCAAAGTGGACCTATCATTATTTGCATTTGTCTAATTCCAATGTGGCATAGGTATTCATGTATATTTTTTAAGAGTTTAATGCTAAACTCTTCTGACAGCATTATTTTTTTATTTGTTTTTATTATTTTGTATTTCTTCATTTTTATTTTGATCTATACAACTTTTAAAACAACTTTTAATTATCATCATCAATTATTATCATCTGATTCTAATACTGGATTTCTGCTTAGACAATCTGCTTCTAAATTGTTTTTTCCTGGAGCATATTTTATTGTAAAGTCATATTGTGATAAGTAATAAGTTAAATCACCTAACTCTTCATCTCTTCTAGATTTTAGATTCATGTTTTCTAGTGGTTTGTGCTCTGAATAAACTGTAAATGCTTTTCCTATTAATCAGTACTGCCAATATCGCACGGCTTCTTTTATAGCTAAACATTCCATGTATATTGTTTGCTTCTTTTTTGAGCTTGGTTAAGTTTTTTTGAAAAATGAGCCACTGGTTTCTCTTTTCCATCAGGTTGTGTCTGTTTCAAAATGGCTCCAACTCCTTGTATAGAAGCATCTGTATATATATTGATTGGTAAATCTTGATCAAAAATTTCCAAGACTGGTTGAGAGCATAGCAGACTTTTTATCATTTCAAATGTTTTTTGGCATTCATCAAACCTAATGAATTGTTGATTTTTCCTGAGTAAATTATGTAACGGATCTAATATTATTGTACTTCTTGGTATATACTCATAGTAAAAATTTCTCTTTCCAAGAAATTGTCTTATATTCTTTTGAGTTGTTGGAACAGGAAAATTCTTTATTGGAATCAAATTATCCTTTATGGGTCTGACCGAATTATGTTGTATTATATGACCCAGATATTTAACTTGGTCTGTTGCAAAAGTACATTTTGTACATTTTAACCTGAACCCTTCTGTTTTGATGGCTTCCAGTAACTGTGTTAGATTACTGATGCGTTCAGAATAAGTTTTAGAAAATAAAAGAATGTCATCTATATAATTAACAGCAAAATCAGTAAGTATTTCCTCAATATGTTGCTTAATATCCTCTGAAAAATTGCTGGTGAGGTCTTTAATCCGAATGGTAAACAAGTCCATTGATAATGTCCATTCTGTGTTACAAATCCCGACTTTTCTGTCTTCAATTCGTAAAGGTATCGACCAAAATGCAGATTTTTTATCTAGACTTGATAAAAAAATTAAAATTTCTCGCTTTTATCATTAGGACATGGAAATGGTTGGGCTTGTGGTACTACTATTTTATTCAAATCTCTGAAGTCTATGCATAGTCTGGTTTTTTGGTTTTCCTCTTTTTTCAACGCCAATGTAACTGGTGCAGCAAATGGACTGCAGGATTCTTCTATTAATTTATTATCTAGGAATTTTGCTATTTGTTCTTCTATTTCTTTTTTATCTTCGACCGAGCATCTGTAAGGCCTCTTACTGAATCTTTAAAGTGGTTTATTAATTAAAATTATTTACATGATTTTTAAAACTAAGACAATAATAATAATATGTACAAGTATATAAAAAGGGGGGGGGGGAATAATCATAGGGCATCAAAAAATTCGTCCGCATCGCTATCAATAGGAAAAGTGCCCAAAAGGCTGGCAGCATTGCCACGTTGTATGGCAATGCTGATTCTTTGGCCAAAGAATAGGCCAGCCCTCCGGTCACGTGAAGAGTCGACCAGTCGCTTGGCAATGTCTTGAAAAACGATGTGGGCACTCGGACCCCATGGCCCTAGTGTTTCAACCCCAAACGGCTCAAACATATAAGTCCCAATAAGATTGGAATATTTGCGCCGTTTGAGGTTTTCCGCACCTGCAGCAGCAGCCCCAGCACAGCCCGCCGTGCTAGGAAGATGGGATGGCGCAAGGGTGTCGACACACGTTGCATCCCACACCAAAGGCCTACCTACCTTCCAAGGCATCATGGTCATTCCGTCTGGTCTCTTACCATCGTCGCGTGCCAAGCCATTGGGCTCTAAAACAGCTGGCACTCCGGCGGTGACAAGAGCACGACGGATGATGTCATTGATGCTGGCGTGCCGTGCTATCCGACCTGCGCTCTTATTGCAGGATAGGCCATGGTGTCCGAGACAGTCGACACCTTCACCGCATTGGCAGAGATGCGGAGCCACACAAGGAGCGCCCAGACGCAGACAGGTAGCGAGCCGGAAGGTGGTATCACCCAGCATAGTGCCTATGTTGGGTGACGGTAGCGCCTGAAGCCAGAGGCCCGACTCCCACTCACCCACAGCCAGCAGGCGGGCACGCTCAGCAGTATTGGTGGACGTATTAATAAGATTGTTCCGTACCAACCTGCAGAGCGGCTCATCCCACTGCCTCTGGGAAGATGGGTTCACTGGCCGATCTGTATTCGGGCAAGTCGCTTTCCAGGCGTTCTCCGCATCGGTCAAGCACGGCACTTCAGAGTTAACCAGGCAGGGGGCTAAAATTTTCCCGGTCAACTTTTCAGTGCTGTGGACAGAGGACAGGAACGCGGGTAAGCTAATACTGGTAATTTTGCGGACACCGAGGCCACCAAAACGGATGGGTAGAGTGGCTTGCAGCCACGCGCGGTCATCCAGGGCCACATTCAAAATGGATGATAATGTGCTGCGAATGATTTGGTCAATTTTGTTCAAGAGGTGTGACTGCTTCCATAAGGGGGAAGAGCGTAGAAAATATATAAAATTTGGACCAAAACAACAGTATCTAATCAGGGTGAATGCCGAATGTAAATTAATTTTGAAGAGTCTGTCCGAAACGTCATTGAAGTTTTTGATTTTTTCGTTGATGAAAGGAGAAAAACTGTCTTCTAAAATTGGGGAACCTAGGAGCTGAAGTGAACTTTTTTCTAAAATTTTGATTTGTGGGGCTATTTCATTAAATTTTTCAAGGATCAATTGTCTGTCAGTAATGTCAGAAAGGAAAATTTCACATTTTGATGGGTTAAGGTCCAAGCCAATGGATTTAAATTGTTGTTTGAGGAGTTGTAGGTCTTTCAAAACGGTGTCTACATCACCTCCTAGCGTTCCATCATCCAAATACCACACGTTAAATTTTGAATTTAGTTTTTGGATAATTGGATGGATAGCCAAGCTGAAAATGACTGGCCCGAGAGGGTCACCTTGTTGGCATCCTACTGCAGATTCCAAAACATTGTCCTTGTATAGTAATTTAGAGGGATACCTGTAACACTGCCACATAAAACCATAAATTTCGGGTAGTTCCTTTTTGACTTCAGCCAACAAAGTGTCCCTGTTGACAGAGTTAAAGGCATTCTTAACATCAACCTTGAGGATAACCTCACATTTTTTGGAGTTCAAAAAGGTGGAAAGGGCATGCACGGCAGCCTCACAGCCCCCTCTTGAGCCGAAACCAAGCTGCAGGGGCTGAAACTTAGCTGTAAGGGATTCGCTGTATAGCTTACAGCATATTTTGGCTGCCGTACGCCTGTAGGTGCACCCAACGGCGATGGGACGAATGCCGCCGTCCTTCTTGCGCAGGGCACATAGATTTGCCCCATATAAGACATCGACGACGGCCTCGTTCACACCGCCGGTAAGCATGAGGTTAATTAGGGCCGCAAGTTCCTTCAGAAGCGACTCACCAGCGTCCCTGGCGCCTGAACTCACTAGGTCCTTTAGGTGTTGTGGGGTCAGGCCGTCGAGGCCGCCGGCGGAACCGCTCCGGAAGGAGCTCACGGCTGCAATCAGCTGGGGTGCCGAAACATTTAGGGAGGTTGAATTTAGGACAAGAGGGTCGGGGGGATCGGGAAATGTGAGACTATCCGCAGGCGCGGGGTGTTTACTCTCTAGGGCTGTTAGCGTTTCTGGAGAGTAAGGCGCCACCACATCGCTGCTGAACAGTATCCTGGCCGCTCCCCTGATGTCACCTTCACTTAATTTGGATTCCACATGTGAACATAAGCCTTTTTGTGGTTGGTTATTGAATGCGGGTAATTTTGGATCTAAAATTAGGGTCGAATTGTTACAATTTTCTTTAATTTGGTTTGTTAAGGTTTTTTTAGTTGCCAAATTTTTTTGGACATGCAGAATCCTATATGGGAATGTAAGTAATTGCTCCCAGGCACTTTGTGAGTTCTCCTGGGTCGCAAGACGGAGACATTGCGCCAGATTCAGTGCAACAGACCGTCTCGCGCCCCGGGGAACTCTCTTTAACACTGGGGTAGAATTTTTTAATTTTGCAAGCGTTTTCCATAAGGTTTTCTCAAAAGGTGTTGATGTTGGGGATGTGGCTGGGGGGCACAATGGTACACTATGTGGTTTGTGGATTTTGCCATAGTGTATCCTCAGCCCCCGTTCGCCTCTAAAAAAACGTGCCTGTGAGCAATGTGGACATCTTACCAGCTGGACATCAAGCGATGTGGCAGGTTGACTGGCATAGGTCCCGGCGTCGCTACAGCCGGCGTTGAACATATAATATTAAAAAACACTTAAACTTACAATTAAACTTACATAAAAAATATAATAACAAACTTGCACACACTAAAAAAATAAACAAACACTTTTCCTATATTTACATAATGAAATTGTCAATGCCATTATTTTTTTGACGGCTGCGGCGCAGTCGCGCTCTAGGCCTGGGGTGCTGCGCATGCAGGGCGCAGCCTTCGCAACCGTTGCCTAGGCTGCAGGCGTCGCGTCTTCGTCCCTTATAGTTCGTTGGTTAGGTTAGGTTTGTAGGACCGATTTGTCAAATTAGGTTTTTACTCAGAATGTTAAGGTGCTCCTGCAGTCGGAAAATGGTATTCTGCGACTGGGTCCTTTCCCAACAGAAGAAAATGTGGATGCTGACCTTATTAATGCAGGCAAAGAAACTGTCACTGTACTACCAGGTATGTAATTTTATTTTGAAATGGTTATTTTTTCACTAAGATATTATTATTATTACTTTTCTATCATTCAATTCGTTGAATTGAATTAATTAGTCAGTTCGAATAACGGAATAATTAAAACGTTTTATTTACGTCCTGTTTAAAAGCGATCGTTGCACGAATACCAAAATACCAAAAAAAGAAGGGTATTAAAACAAGCTTGTTTAGTGGTAATGGGCCTCTTACTACAATATTTGTCCACTAATAAGTCCATTCTTGCTTCATATTCATTAACAGTGCCCATATCATATTTATGTTTCGCAAAAACAGAATCATATTTGCAAAACAGTCTATCTATTTCAGACTTTTGAAACTGATTCAAATGATTTATTTTTATTTTAAAATTTTCTTCTTTTATATGCTCCTTACAATTTATTTTGCATTCTAGTAAAGTGTCATTGGATTTTTTATTTGTAGAAATTTCTTCAATATTATTTTCATTATTTAAACTTTGTTTACAAGTTATTTTTAAATGTTCATCTTGAATTAGTTTGAACTTTTTTATCAAGTCTAATCCTATCAGAAAATCATACTTGAAATTCTCATCATCAATTATGTATACATCAACACTTTTTTTCAGGTAAAAAATTTTAACATGCAAAGTTGTCAAACCACTTGTTTTTTTAACACCATTAATTGTTACTAAATCTGCTTCATTCATACTGTTTCCTTTTCTTTTTATATTCAACAATTTAGATTTTATCAAAGAAACATTTGATTTCATGGCAGAAAATAAGTCGTCTTTCAGCATCACCGGGTAGTAATTTTTGTACTAATCGCTCTTCAATGTAACTTTTGAATTTGTATTTTTTTAGTACACGGTTTATTTTGCTTTTCGAAATTCCGATTACTTCTTTACCTTCCCTCACTGAACTTTTAGGATTTGCCTCAAAGTATATCAAAATGTCGAGTTCATCGTCAGTGTTTATTATTTGGTGCCGCGGTTGTGGCAAGCGATGATCGAAACGTCCCAAATTTTGCAGATTATCCACCAACCGTTCATAATAAATCGAGATTGTTTATTTCTTTTAAAGCTAATGTTATGTTTTTGTGGTTCAAAAAGTATGCTTCCATTAAATAAAAAATATTTTGGTACGCCATGGTTATGTAAAAATTCACAATACAATGCAAAAATCCTACAATGAAAATCACATAAGCAAAAGAATAAAAGTTTGAAAATGGAACACATTTTGAATTATTTCTTTATAATCAGCCAGCCGCATTGCGACGGACAACATAATTTACGCGTCTTTCGTCTCAGGATACGGCTCCATTTGTTGCATACAACCAGGTACCTAGTAATTACGTATCTCTTTATCATTTTATCATGCACTTAAATTATAATAGGGAAACGACGCGTACTTCTAAAGTGGGTATATTTATTAGTAATAGGTACTTATGATAATGTCAGTTGTATGTCCAATTTCACATCAAATGTTAAAATACATTCTCTTCCTTTTATTTGTAACACTATGTTAATTAGCAAAAAATAATCCTTATGATGAAGCCTTTCGATCTGTATGATAGAGCTACAGGTGATTATTTTTCTCGTGTAACGGGTTCGATTCCCGGTTCTACCATGTAATTATTTAAAAATATCTATGAATGCAGTTTAAATTGTTTTTTTTTTTAATTCGAATAATGTCTTCTTTCAGTAAAATGTTCCATCTACAATATTCAAGGTACTTTCCTTCCATGTGGCATATCCGTGGGACGCCCTGTATATATGAAAACATTACGTATGTTCGAAAAATCTACATCTTTTTAGTAAGATAAGTGACAGGGATAATTTTACCACTAGAAATAGAAAAAATTAGATCAACCACGTTTTAGATTGTCCAAAGTACACACTTCTTTTATGGGGTACTGTGTCAAATGTTAAAATAAAATACTACTCGATATTCTTCAACTAAATGAGAAGAAATTTAAAACATACATTAAACGCACACTATGTAGACAAACATATTATAAGTTGGATAATTTTATCGTAGATAAAAATGCTTGGCTTAATACTGGTCCTGCTCCGCAGCCACTTGGGCGCACTAGTTAAAAATTTAATATTTGGAAGAGTTGCTTCCCCTTTTCAATTTTGTTTTTGACATTACGATCTTGTTTATTTTGTTCCACCAAGTGAATTGTTGAATGCTCCATTTAGTTTTTTTTTTCATTCTTTTTGGTGGTAACTTCTATTAATTTCTTAAATACATCTCAAACTATAGTTTGTATAATTTGGAAGTATTTTTATTTTTGTAAACGTGATTACCATGGAGCCATTTATTATATTATTAAGATGTATGTTGACTTGAAAGAGCATGGCAGTTGAGAGTATGTCACGCTCCTTTAAATGTCTCGCTGATGGTGGCGAGTGTGTTGGATCATTCGGTTCCCTACAAAATGGTGGACCTGGATGGTGCTGATCCATGCGTCATGTTCGTGAACGGGCGCCGTCAGTTGAGACGGGTCATCTTTTATCTGCCAGGGCTTATTTTAAATCTTATATTTTCAATTGCTTTTGATTATTTGTTGTACATTGTTCTTACATATGGAAGCAACAAGAATAACGTACCCAGGATTTTGTAATATCTATATTTAAAAGAGTGTCCTTGGAGTTTCTTGTCCGTTCTTCTCCATAGAGATCTACGTTTTGGAATGGGCAATTAGCTTCAACTTTGTGACTAACTGACAGACTCTTTGACAATTCAAAAGTGCCTGTAAATGGTTTAATTGAAATAAATGCTTTGAGTTGAGTTTGAAATATTTAATTAATGCAAAAAGCTGCTGTGAACATTTTTGCGTTAAGTTAAGTTAAGAAATTAAAAGAATTCGTAATTTTATTTTATCGAAATTTGTGTGGATGAAATAGTTATTTTTTTAATCTACTTGCAATACCTTTTTTTACTTTTAAAGTATTATATTATTATGATTTTTTTTTAAATAAAAACATTTTATTTCGTCGAGGTACCAGACCCTAAATTTGGAATTTACAACAGATCCTGGCTGCCATACGACGGTAAGTAGTGCCCACGGCAATGGGACGAATACCGCCATCCCTCTTACGCAGGGCGCATAGATTGGCCCCGTATAGAACGTAACTAATCACCTTTCACTATTGTGTGGATCGCCCGGAGGACACGATGGAGCATACGGTGGAGAAGAAATACAATGGACGTGGATTTATTTAGTAACTTATCCGGTTAGCTATTTCTAAAGAGCCATAAAAAACCCTGAAAGAAATCGACACGCGTTTCACCTCTCAACGACGCATCCTCAGGATGACGATTGACTTGTCGCGAATTCGAACACGGCGTGTTGCCACACTGACCGCTGAACGCAGCGTTCAGCGGTCGGTGTGGCTCTTTAGAAATAGCTAAGCGAAAAAGTTACAAAATATATCCACGTCTATTGTATTTTATAATGGATTTCCGCAAGGTCACGCCTGAATCAATTAACTATCATACGGTGGAGGTAAAATTGAAATTACATGTTTTCTTAAAAAATAAATTTTAAATTTTATTTTTTGGCGTAAATATTTCACGGTATAAATTTTAACATACTCTTTTGTCCGTACCTACACGTCAAATGAATAAAATCGCTGTTTTAAATTATTGCAATGGTTAGCTTAAAATTCGGCGTGAATTCCCCCGGCTATAAAGTGTTGGAAGTGAGAGGGTTCATAATGTCACATGTGAGGTTTTTAAATGTATTTGGGCTGACACGTGGTTCCATGTCATCAATCACATTATGCCACTCCTTGTTTTCTCCGGATTGGAAGTTCGGCTATTTTATTTTAGCAACACAATTAATGTAGATATTTTTATTTTAAACCTACCCATCCACCGGCCAGAGGTAGTTGGAAGAATACCATGGGGTTTTAGCGTCCAAAAGAACTTTACAGACCCCGCCCATCCTTTTTTTTTTGGGTGTGAGATTATGAAATAGCTTCTCCCGCTCTGGGTGAAGCCAGAGGGTGTGTCAGACTCTTACTGACTAAAACCCACTCGTGTTCCTTCAGGTGCCCTGTTGCCGGGGGCCACGATCTCCCTTTCGGTTTTCTTCGCAACCCCGGCAGACATCGGCCCTAGTGGACCCCGTCAATTCTGCTAACATCTCTTTGAGGCGCGCGTGGAACACAATGCGCCGACGACCTGAGCCTGGTCCCTATCGGACGGCGAGCAACCCATTGCTCACCGTCCGCAAGCTCGCGCCTACGGTGGCCGGAAATCTGCTCGCGATTCCCGACGCCCAGGGTGTCTCCTCCTGCTGCGGTTAGGAGCGCGAGGGCGCGAATTTTGCCTCGCCCTCACGCGTTCGGCTTCCTCCTTCGCGAGCATTACTGCTTCGCAGAAGGAGGTGACGGCATCCCATTTCCTCTCGCTCCGTACCATGACCCGAATCAGGGCTGGACGCAAGAGACCACCGCCGCCGATCGCCTCCACGAGGACACGGCGATGCCCAACCCAAGCCGGGCAGACCTCCACCGTATGCTCCACCGTGTTCTTCGGGCGATCCACACTAGACGGGACTTATCGTCGCAATTGTGGCGTGCCCAGCACTGGGTTGCGACAATTGTACTCTCCATGACGCCATGAGATCCCGCTGGAGCTCTGTCCGCTGTGCCGTGATTACTCGCGGCAGCGGAGTTAAGCCCCGGCGTTTCGCCTCCTCGCGCCACTCCCAGATGTGCGCGAGGACCTTTGCCTCCAGATCCCATGGCGGTAATCCGGCAAGGAAACTCGCCGCCTCACAAGAGACCGTGCGGTATCCTCGGCCCAGTCGGATGGCCATGACCTTCTGGGACGCGTTCAACCGGCGGGCTGGCCCCAGCCTCAATAAACGCGCCCACACCGGCGACTCTGCCCATCCTGGGGCGAACGACGTTATTATATTAATGAAGGTTTGCACAATATTATTTTTTCTGTTGTGTAAAAAGTTCGCACCTTTAAGGCTCCCACAGGCAGGCGCGACGCGACGGTGAGACGCGATTCTGGTAGAACAATTTCCATAAAGTTTTCATAGAAATTGTTCTCCTAGAGTCGCGCTGTCACGTCGCGCCTGTCTGCGGGAACCTTTATACTCAAGTTACTAGCACCGTGTCAAAGCTCCTCTATTAATGCTCATAGCCCATAGACCGCCATAGTCTGTAGGGTCATATTTTATAGGTAATTCCGTTCGGTAATCGTCACCATTACACTCCGGTAACTTTGGCGGTAAGCAGTCGGGTCCAGACTCGCAAGCACTTATTTTATAACGCGATCATATTGCACGTTTTAATGTCAATTGTGGTTAAGAATAGAAGAGGTAAATAGGTTTATCTTATTTGTGAAAAAACCTTCATGGATGGGATCCTTCCGAGGAGATGAAAGCTATGTCGGACGCTAACGAACTAAAATGCCATAGTACCTCTTGCTACTTTCAGTCTGGAGTGCAGGTATATTATACTCGCATTTTCCAACAGGTATAGGCCCGGAATACCCGTGTATTTACTTTTCTATTATTGCTGTGATAGATAGTTATAAAATGCAAAACTTTGACTGTGAACAAGATTGTGACTTCTTTCTTCTTCTGGCTGTGATATCGACGCCTTTTTAAATCGACTTAAAAATGCAAGGGTTTGGGAGAGTTTTAATTTTTTTATTGCGGGTTATCAAAAGTATTTCGAATCAATTCGTAGAAGACAAGGTGTTATCAAACACCCTGTGATAGACAACATAATATAAGTTTATAGTCTATATGAATATCATATTATGAGCTAGTTATCTCGGTTACATTTTACAACTTGCGTATAACAAGCAGTTTTACGACATGGCGTGTACTTGAGGCATTCGATGTTATAACATTCTCTCGACATCAGCTTTCTAATAACGTCTTCTCTATATGATCTGATTTCAATATCTGTACTGTACTGCAGACAATTTATCGGCCGAGTATAATGTACATTATTTATTGAACTCTATAAAAAACACCACATGAAAAAGGACATACCATGACACACGCACACATCACACATAACGATTTATCCCACTGTAGAAATCATGCTGTGTTACCTAAAATTATTATTTTTAAATAGGTACGTTCGTGATTCTTATAAATTAAATCGTTCACTCGACCGACACTTTTTTTGGAGTAAAAGTTTATTAAAGTCCCAGTCGAAATTATGAATTGAAGTACGCTAATAAATAAATAAAAGTAATCGTCAAAATAGGGGGTTCTTCTCTTTGGAGCCCTGACTCTGGTAGCTTGGACTCTGTTCCTGATACCGGTGGGTTACCTTCTATTTTTATTATATTTGTAAATGTTTTTATACTTTTTATACTCAGATTGTTAATAATGTAATTTAAATGTATATTTAATTAATAAAAGTTAATATGTACTACTACAAAAATGGTTAACGGTATTGATCACACCACCTACTACGCTTACCATTAGAATATAGGACCTTCTCTTTTTCAAAGCTTCCACGAAACAATTATAAGGTTTAAAATATTCTTTTTATCAGGAAAATTCCTCAATTTACGTCTGAATGAAGAGCAGGATACCCTTCGAGGGTCCGGACTTTTCGAAGAGGATTATGTAAAGCGACAGAGATTTGGAACAAACCTACTTTATATATCGAAAATAATGTCAAGAGAGTTTTTGAAAAGACACTGAATTGGTTGCGGATTTACGATTTCGGGTATTACCCTAGGAACTAGGATCTTGATCGCGTTGCCATTTCGAGCATGGATTTACCATGGCAACGATTTCGAAGAAAACAAATGCTATATTTTTCAGTACCTACTTATGAGGGTGCTTTCATAAAGTTGGCGATGTCGCAAGTAGCTATAATTAATATTATTGCAATTCTTAAATATTATTTTAGTGCACTAAGAGCGATATTTCATAATTGAATTTAGTAATACTGACAACTAAATCAAAACAGCGAAATATTTCAAAGCCCCCCCTCGTAAGTTAAAACTTATTGCTTTCGCAAGAAGACTGTAATTTGTAATTCACAGTTTCCCGGGAGGTTTAGTTACGATAGTGTTAAGGATTAAATCCTGCAATTGTTTTTAATATAATCATTTTTCAAGGCAGGTATGATGTGCAGAGCACACAATGGATAAGATCAGCATGACACTTCACTTTTATAGTCTAGGTAATTAACCAGCTAGAACAGTGTATACTCTGTAACACACGGTACCGTCATTCAGTCTGGCAGGGGTACGCATAGTACGCCAACATTGCACCAGTTATGTTTAAGTCCCATGTAATTTAGGACGAATTTAAAACATCGTCCTATTTCTGTCAATCGTTTGAAGATGACACAGACAGAATTATGTTACAAATACGTTTAGCGTTTCAATTATTTGTGGTGCTAGTGGGCATAGGTGCTCACAAACTACACTAAAATTAATCGTCATAATACCCTTCGTAACGTGGCGAGTTCACCTGGAGGTACCAACAATATGTGTCACAGTGTTATCTCCCGTTTCCGCGTGATTTGGCGCCGCCCGCGCGGAAGCACTCGTTCTGCTCACCTCGCCTCCCGCACACAATGTCGTGAATGAACCTTAAAAATGGGGTGCGATGCGATGAGTAGATGGGCCCATCAATTTGGTTGACAAAATTACAATTTAGTGTGGCGCTACGAACAATAATGTAATTATCTAATATTGTACGTGTATTGTGTGCACACGTGGGTAACTTATATTTGTTTAGTTTAGATATATATAAATGTCGGTATGTACATTATAATGTGCTTAAATTGAACATGTATTAATATCTTAAATGTCTTTTTATTGTTGTAAGAATAATATTTAGTTTTTTTTTTAAATTTTGCTATCACAAGTCACTTTAGTCGTACTCTTGATAATCCCTTCAACTCTTAATATGTATGCACGAAATCAACTATATTAGTCTTAAACTTCCATTCAATTAGCATACATGGAAATGCAACAGTAGCTAACTTAATAAAAATATGTCCCATATCTGACACATGCATTCTTCCTTCATTAGTTCAGATCTAATTAACACAGCGCAGTAGTAGCGTATAAGCAAGCTGCAGTATTAGCGGGGTAGTCAGTAGCGCAGCCACGTACGGACTAGAATACCTTGAAGTGTATGTATGGTCCCTAATAATGCATAACGTAGTAAGTACACTCCTTTAGAATATAAATATCATTTTAAGCTAAGTAAGCAGTTTACTTCAATGCGCACTGTAACATAAATTCACTAGATATATTCATTAAAGTACATTCTATCAAGCTGGTTGTCTGATTCTAACGACCCTTGAACCCCCAACATTTCAACCTAAAGTAAGTCGGTTAAACACCTGGGCGAGACATTTGCACCATACGCTTTGTTAAGGTATAGGGTACTGTGTTTATTTAAAAATGTTTTTATTGCATAAGTCTCGATCCCGTGGGAATATCGGGATAAAAGTATCCTATGTGTTATCCAGGTTAAAACTATCTGTGTGCTAAATTTCATCCAAATCCGTTCAGTAGGTTTTGTGTGAAAGAGTAACAAACATCCGCGTTTATATTATTATTACTAGCTTTTGCCCGCGGATTCGCCCGCGTAAAGGTCGGAAATTATTCCACAGGAATGTACTACCGGGATTCATAGTATCCTCTGTCCTAACTCAGGTCATGAACCCAGATCACGCATGCCTTTCATCTAAATCTGTCTGTTCAGTCGTTACGGCATTAAACGGTCAAATACGGACAGACAGGTAGATAAAAAATTCAAATCATATTTTTAAGGTTTCGTACCTTAAAATGAAAAATTGAAACCCATAAAGGATGACTTCGTTGTCTGTCAAGACCCTTTTTCTCAAGAACGCGCGGAGATGTTATGATGAAATAGATACCCTTAAAAATACGGCCATTTAATTATACCGCATATTTATGTTGACACTCGCAAATAAAACAAAGCCTATATGGTACTTCCCGTTGACCTAGCAGCATTAGTTTGGCGAGAAGTAATGTTTTACGGTTACAGTAAAGAGAAAAATCAGTAAATTCATTATTGAATACTTAGCTCCACAAAAGTATAGCGGGATGATAATCATTTAAAAGGTTAAATCTATAACTATCTGCTACAGTGGTTCCCTATTCAGCCCAGTGAAGTATTGGAATAATTCAACTGTTGTATAGTGGTATATTGTGTTCATTTAAATAATAGTAAGTACATTCTCAAGTACCTATACTCTCATAGTCATTAGAAAGTTATTTCATCATACAAAGATAAATTGTGTTCTATCTCCTCTCAGGCTCATATCTTACGGAATATAAGGGAAGATTTGCAATTTTTGACTTTTGAATTTGATGTAATTTAATTTAATTTGATTTGATTTTATTTGACATGATTTTATTTTATTTGTAAAATTTCTATCAATTTATGTTTGGTAATGGGTGTAATTTACCTGAAATAAATGAATTTATTTTATTTATTTATAGGTACTCAAACCTCAGTTGGCCTGATATAGTTTTTTGACCTTAGTAAAAAGAAATAGGATTAACTGGCACAAAATTAGGTTTTGTGAAAATGGCCCGTTTTCTTGCTGACTGTAATTTTTTTTTTATCTGTGACTGCAGATCAAAATGTTTCAGAAAGTTAAGGACAGTCCCCTAAGACCTTTTTCTTGTAGCAACAACTGTTAAGGTACCTGCCCTTATTGCCTCATCTCAAAATACACCCTGTATATGTTATATATGATTGACTGCTTAGGTCCATAAAGGTATAGCGTGATGATAATCTTTTAAAAGGTTAATCCATAACTTTCTGCAATATTCTAACCTTTTGGCTAGTCTTTTTACAATTTGCGGTAAACTATAGAAGAATACGAACATAATGCAATATTGCTCATCCCCCATAGCAAATAGCGTGATAATATTTTTAAAAAGTCTATTGTGACGTTTTAATTATTTTACTAATACATTATTTATTTAAATTTTCAAGTTATTCAAGCTACACAGTAAAATCCTCCCCTGTTAAAATGAATACCCCTTTTCACCCCGTTAGTGATAGATTTTCAAAATACCCTGATATTCGTTTGTATTTATATTTAGTCTTAAGTATAAATACTGACTTTCGAGTTAATCAGACCGCGCGTTAAAATTCTTCCATACAAATTTTGACACCCACCAATCCTCCTTTAGGGGAATAAAAATGACAAACTTTACAATTTACATAGATAAGTATTCGTGCCAAGTTTCAAGTTTATAAACTCAAGGAATAAGATTTTTCATACGAACGAAATCTCCCCTTTTCACCCCCTTAAAGGTTGTATTTCCAAAAACCCTTTCTTAGTCGATGCCTACGTCATAATAACTACCTCCCTGCCAAATTTCATCTTTATACGTCAAGTGGTTTTCGATATTTCGTGATGGGTGTGTGAGTGACTTTTCGCTAGATGGAAAGCGACCAACTTGGAATCAACGCTCGCTGGCCGCTGACACGGCACCTCTCGCTTCGCTCGCCCGGCTTGCGCGCGGTTCATCACAGTTCTAACCTAACCTAAGCCTAACCCATTTGATCGGGGTGTCACAAGCGCCGTGAAATGCAACTTAACACATAATTTATTTTTTCTTTAATTCACGCCCCTTGTGGTACCCCAACTTTTTTTCTGCTAAGGTATATTAACACGACCAATGAGTTCTCAATTCATAGAACTATTTGCCGTCAACGAATAAAACAATTAAGTAAATTGCGAAATTGAATAGTGATATTATAGTTGAATAATGGGTACCTAATAATGATGTATGATTAAAAATTAAGCACACGAAAATACCCGATCCATTCACTAAATATCTTTGCAATGATCTGAAATATGTTTCATAAGTATCTTTAAAGAAATTACAACGTTTTAACAATACCTTTACCCCTTTAATCTCTATTTCGATCTAACAAAATAATAAATATCAAATTCTTAGTCGTTTAACGGTAATTGTTAACAGGAACAAGCAATTAAGTCTGTACGTAAATATTAACTGAACGGAACGGTTTGGTCGGTAACACGCTATTTGTGAAAGAAGGCTCGATGATAGCGGGTAGCGCGTAGCGGAACTAAGCGGTAGCGTAGTGGGTGAGAAGGACACAAGATCTGTTGTATTTCTTGGCATTGTACAGTAGGCTGCACGTCAGTGGTAACATCTTGACCTTCAGCTGGCCTAGCGTAGTACGGAGTTTCAATTGAATAAGATGAAAACTTATACTAGAATTTACCACTGACGTGCGGCCTGTTGTACGAGGTTACACAAAGAGGGCAAACAAGATTTGTTTTCATAATTGCCGCGTTACTATAGAAGCGCCTTGAAGTAAACAGTTACTTTCAATCCATCAAATCAAATCAAATGATTTATTTGCAATGAATGTAGGTTACATTAAAATACAGGTGGAATAGAAAGGAGTGTGCCTTGTACATTCTGCCTGAAAATAGGCACGCAATAATTATTAAAAAAAAAAAAAAATAAGCATCTAAAAATAGTTACTAATTAAGATGTCACAGTTAGAATAATTGCAATTATACATTAATTAATATTGAAAATAACAAATTAAAATGTTAATATGAAAAAATAAAATAAGAATAATGTGGTACCTAATATGTTCAAGACTTATACTAATAAATAATTCCACGCTCCAACTGCACAGATTATAATTATATTTCTTGTTTGCCTACATCTAGTACGTGCGTGTTAAAATTATGTCTGAATGTATTAAGGCCCATTCAGATATAAGCGAAATCGCTGTCTCGCTCGGTAGCAATACTGGTCTAAAGTGACTAACCAGAAGGCGGACCCGGTATCGCTACGGAGCGCGACAGCGATACCGTTTATATCTGAACAGGCATTTATCTTGCTTTGCGATTAATCAAAAGGATGCATGTAGTAAACCAATCGTGCGTCTTGCTTACGAGCACTTGAAAGACATTCAAAGTATTTTCATTCCGCTATTCTTATCGCTACCCGCTTACCCATATTCGCCCCGCTATGTACCCCGCTACCTGCCCCAATACCCGCCCCGCTATCCGCTGTTATCAAGGCCTCTGCCTTCCTTCTAAGTGATTACTGAAGTTGAAGGCATGGTAATTTCGGTTGAACTATTATTTATCTCTTTGATGTTAATCATTCGTATTTGTATTAATGGGTTGTATCGGTAATCGATGTTTTTGTTATTATCTTCCGAGTTTCCGGGTTGTAGATGCTTTTGGCTGAAATTCACGAGGGAAATCTATGACAGAGAAAACTAGTATTTCGTTTTTAGTTTTTATATTTCCACGAAGTATAATACTTTGTGGTAGGACATATAATAACTGAAGTTAGCAAACTAAAAACGAAGCGTATCGATATCAACAGTGTAGTGACCGACTCAATCAGTACACGTCAATAGCATGTCACTGATCTCTATCGTATCGTATCGACAGACTAGTTTCACGCGCCGACGCCTCTAGGAGTTGGTATGTATGTGTTGCGGTCTGTACAGTAATTGATAATTGGATAAGATAAATATGTATAGGTCTGTTCCAAAAGTATTTGATGTAAATGTAAACAAGTGAATCAGGAAACGTAGCTGTGGCTGATGTCAGTTTGTAGGGACATTTACAGATTAAGTGGTTTGATTTGATTATTTGAATTCTTAAACCCGAAATTCAATTTTATATCACCTAAAAACATTTTTCATTTGATAAATTAGGTACAAATTATTACCTCAATTTTCATCGATCATTTTTCAATTACAATTTAATAATGTTATTTTTGTTGAAAAAAAGGGGTAAGACCGTAAGATATTAAGTTAAAACCTAAATACAGATGAATGTGTTAGTAATTCCGTCTAGTGAGTGATTACGTAAGAATTTAACCTGAACAGGGTTTGTCCATACTGTCATCAGATACTTTTGGAACAGACTTTAAGTATAGTCGTTGTAGTTTACGAGCGCGCGTGAATGCGTGCTGTTTAAAGTCGTGGTCCCAACGCCCGCTTTCTCACAGGCCACATCGCGCCAAGCTAAGCCAACAGACCGTGAGAACCGTCTCATCCGATGAGGCCTCCGGTGGCCTGGCGTCACCCGTCCAATCCGTCGGGAGTCGGTAAGTTCAAAGGCGCGGCGCACTATAGGTCTGTTTCGGATTAATAATCGATAACTTGTTAATTTCTAAATATTATTTTGTAAAATTTTGTACAAATATTGAGTAGTGTATAATTTGATTTAATACAATACATTAAAAAAAAACATATTCAGAAGTATCAAAATTGACCATTATTTATTTTTTTAACAAATCCATATAAATTACAATGTCTATAAAAACCAATTATCATATACTTATTCTCAAAATACAAACCAATATATAATAAAAACATAAAATATATATATATATTTTAAATATTGTTTACAAAATTGTACATGTATACTTAAATTAATTGTATATAGATTAATGTTAACTATATAATGTTATAGGTATTATACTTGGTGAATTTCGGGATTTGAAATGAAATCGTTCACTTTCAAAAGATCTAAGGTGTCTTCATCAAATTCCTTCACGTTTTTATAATGGGGTTTTCTAATGCTGGTTTTGTACGGGTCTAAAGTATAAAGAAGAGTATGAAATACATGAATGTATTACTCATTTGTAGCTGATCAAGGGCATTTTCTGGCATGATGTAGACGAATTTTTTCATAATCCTTATTACGGGATTCTTGTGCATCTTCGAAAAGTTGACCAATAGGACAACATGCTTTTTGAAACTTTCTCCATGGATAAAAATTTTGTGAACTGAAGATGGCATGTAGTACCATTCATAATTACTCATGGCATAACTGACAAATTTTTCAGCATCTATCATTACACTTGATGAAAGGGCTTGCAGAATTATGTAAAGTCGTTTAATCAAATTCATATCCACTCCTGTAATTTCAGCAGAGCAGCTTTCATTGAAAAAAGTCTTCTGGCTTTTTTACTATCATTAGTATTATCAGTTCCTTGTCGTGGTTGGTCGATGATCAATCCTAGCTCGTCACGAAAACGTCTTTGTACCCAGGTTTTCTTTTCTTGCTTTAGTCGTGCCTTTTCTTCGTTTGTGGCTGACCATGTTTGGAAAGAAAGATTGTAGAAAATATGTAAAATCACTTCCATACAACGAATCCAGGCATGTAAAGTGGACAGTCCGTATTGATAAGAATCTTCATTTTCAGGCCTAGCATTTATACTTTAGTCAAATCGTTCATTTGACGTGGAGTAGCTCTACATATTGTACATGTGGAACCAGAAGGTGTATCCGTTAATACCTGAGCTACTTTGCCATCTATTATTGTAAGAAAAAGTTCATGCTTCACTTGCACTCCCTCACCTTCTTTGTTAATTAATGATGGACTGAAAGAATTTATTTGGCTTTGTATTTCATCCACTACAGCTTTCGTTTTCTTGGGAGTTTCTTTGCAAAATTCAATTAATATAGGTTGACAAAAACGAACACATGAAGGTACCGGATTTTGCCAAAGAACATCACCTGTTAGCTCGTTAATTAATTTGATAGGCACCAAAGAAGTTATAAATAATATATAATTTAATAATATTGGCTTTGACCAGATGAGCCATCGCAGCCTCATTTAAAAGAAATAAAGAAAGAAATATGCATTTATTGGCATTACAGCAAAGACAATACACCTTATAACTGTAAAAAACAGAAAACAATAATTGTAAATGCCAAAAGGGCTTCAGCTTAGCATATTGTCAGATGATAACACAAAGTGTACAACCGGACGCTGATTTTCAGCTGCAACCCACGAGTGCCATACGCTAGAATAATAAACAGGGAAGTGTGTGTCCGTTTTAATAAATTAGGTATCAGAATAAATAATGTAATAAAAGATAGGATAATATAAAAATTTACTGTTTAGGAGTTAATTTTCCAATCAATTCTTATACACGGAATCTATTGTCAAGGTTCTAGCTGCAGTGTAATCTAATAGATCTTGAAGTTTTACTATTTTTGCACTTGAATAGTTGAAGATGGTGGATAGCAAATTTTTTAACTTCTTGTACTTTGAAATATGGTGACAACACGAAACATTTTCGTTCGTTTGTTAAATTTCTCAAATACAAATAGTGTGCTTTCGTTAAATCCAAATCAATAAATATGCTCAATGCTTCTTCATCCGTTATCATTTTTTCCTGCCTTGCGGCTTCTATGAAACTCGAGAATAAGGTCTTATTTTCACTGTCAGCAGGCCTTAATGTTCCCACAAGTTTTGCTTCCGTTCTTTCTCCTATCGAACGTAATCTTTGCAGATATGCATTGTAGACGTGCTTAAATCCATATTCATTAGGTAACATAGTATTTTTTATTTTTTGCTGATTTCTGACGAGTCTGTATAAGATACGCACGGTCTTCTACGTTTTCCAGAAGACATAGTATAGATTCGGTTGTAACGTCTTCAGAGTTCGGTAAAGCTACTGAATATTCTGATTTCAACCAATTACTGTATATTACTAAAAATATTTCCTTGTTCCGTGAGGTTTCCGTCCATCGCTTATTAAATCGAGGAATAATATGTCTTTGAAAATCACTGAGTATAAAATATAAGTTGTCTTCAGATACATGATAATTTTCTTTCAAAACTGTTGATAATACCTCCAATGTTTTTACTCCTTCGATATAGGAAAGTATTTTTATTTTTTGACGTTGAAAAGTGCCATACATGGGCCTAACTGAAAAAAAAAAATTGACTTTGACTTTATTATTACAGGTTTAGAACACTTGAAAGTAGACATTTTAAAGAGTTAATTATTTACCACTATTTTGTTATATAGAAATAAGTGTATCAACTCTTTATATACTATTTGAAAAATGAGGTTAGTGTGCATCTTGTTGATAACATTTTTTACATGCAATATAAGTGCCAATATGATAAACTGTCTAATATGAATTAATTTTTAATAGAAAATTACAAAACATACCGCAAACTATTGATATAAATAGTCTACTTGGAACCGCAATAGATAGCGGTTTTCCGTTTTCTGACTTTTATCCCATTTTTACAAATTACTTCGAAAATCTTAAATATTCACATCAGATTTTTATTTTGATGTTATTATGAAGAGCTAGGCTAGAAATCAAGATTAACTGGAAAGCCTGGAGAAGCGTGGGTAACTGTCAAAAGTCTTGACGAAGATAAAAAAAGATTTTTTTTCACCTTATTTTATTTTGCGATTATTTTAACGTAAACGTTAACATAACATAATAAATATATTAGTTGTTCTAAAATCTTCAGCAGATGAGCTTTTCAGAAATATATATTATTTTATATCTATTCCTACAAAGTTTTACATTAAACTCACTTTGAAGTCGATGAAGTGAACAGGCTTGACTTGGACGTTCTTCGAAACTATAAAGATTGTGGCACTATAAAAAAATAATTTTATATTTAACATATAAAATTTATACATTATAATTTTGGTTGATACTTAAACTAGTAAATAAAATTAAAAAAGTATGTCATAAGTGACATTGGTAAATCTCATTTTTGATATGACGTTGTTCTACGGCGCGCGGCGTGGCGCGGCGTGGCGCGGCGTGGCGCAGCGCCAGGTACCTGTCGCGGAGGAAGTTACTTTTTGCTTTATTAGGGTTCCGTACCTCAAAAGGACAAAGCGGAACCCTTATAGGATCACTCGTGTGTCTGTCTGTCTGTCTGTCACAACCAGATTGCTCCGAATCTAATGGATCGATTAAGTTGAAATTAGGTACACATATGTATTTTTGTAACCCAAACACGGACGTGTAGGTAAGGTAAATAAATGAATTTTGAATATGGGGGTCACTTTTAGGGGCCAAATAAGAAAAAAAAAGTTTTTCAAACTGTATCTTGTGACATATCAAATGAAAGAATTTTTTATAATTTTAAAATAAATATATTTAAGAAAATAGATGAAAATTGAACATTCCTCCACCCCTTTATCTCCGAAACTACTGATCTTACAATTTTGAAAAAATGCAGATAATGGTTCTTCAATCATAAATTACAGGAAAACCTATAAGAAGTCTATGGTCTTAAAATAACATGGTAAATCTCTCAATATTGTGCATACAAATTTACTGTTGGAATGTATGTACGTACATGTATTTCAACTACAATGTTAAAATTAATGGAATGGCTACTGGAACAGGACTATTTACGAATAGAATCCTTACTTAAGTACGTGTCCTAATTACCTACATATCCTCAATCACACAACACACTCTCTCACACACATACACATACCCACACATACACACACACACACACTCGCGCAAACAAACACACACATCACGTATATAGTATTACTTTATTTAGCTCTATATTAATTAGTCGCTCAGGTAGATCGACACACTCTACTATTATAATAAAGCATCACTTTCTAAGCTGAATCACTGTCTCTCGAGATACAGGTTTCCTAGTTTGAGAGGCAGGGTTTTCCATATTGTGTACAGGTTTTAGTTATTAGATTGTACTGCATTGTGTTACTACCAAAGCTCATCTAAATTGTGTTCATATGTAAAACATGTTAAATCTGTATTTTTGTAAAATAAAGTTATTATTATTATATTATTAAGTTTGTATTTGGGATGAATTTATCCCAACTACGCAACCCTTCATTGTGCGTAGTCCGACACGCACCTGGCCGGTTTTTTTATAATCAAATATTGATCACTGAATAAAACCACAACAGCTCCACACGCAGCCATGCGCTCCGTACTACTTGACATGTTGGAATAGCGGCTAACAGGCACCAGGCCGACACACGCCGTGGGAACGCACGGCACGGGCGCGACAGACAGGCCGCAACAGGCGTGGCAACGTCTGGTGTGGCCTGTCACTTAACGGGCCGTGGGACCGCAGCTTACCTAAGCCTAAAGTCATACATTGTACATAATTTTACGTACTTAAATTTTAAGCCGCGGTTCCACAGCCCGCTTTCTCACAGGCCAGTTCGCGCCAGGCCAGGCAGACATGCCGTGGGGCCGCAGCTTTCGGCTGAAATAACACTAGTTTTCTTTGAAAGTACGGCTTGAAATAGTTTTTGCTTTTAATAATGATTATTTTTATTGTTTAGAGAAAGATGGAATGTTCTCTGGAGCTCAGTTTAGGTAATTGTACCATTAATTAGCTAGTCCGCCATTGTGTTGTCTTTCTCCATAAACCGACACACCTGTGTTTACGAAAGTTTACTACGTTAAGTTGTCCCACGAGTCCCGTCTCAGGAACATTCAGACAAACTATACATGTGTATGCATGTTATTGTTGGGTCAGAGCTGTCATTTGTTTACCAGTCCGAAAAGAACATTGCCCGAAACGTTCTATGAATCAACACGTATGAAATCTGTACGACCCTAAGGCAAAATAACCTAAAATCTAAACATATTTTGCATATTTAATTCATGTCTCATTTTAATTTAATTTCATCCGAAATAAAATAAAATACAGAAAGTAATTTGACGGGGCTGTTGGTTCTTAAGATAAGGGCGTTTGTCTTCCGGCACCGTCAACGGGACGTCAACGATGCGACAACGAGATGACGGCCCCGAAGTAGCTATATATATATTTACAATGGCCGCGCTTTTGAATAATCTTGTTTCTCGTTGACGTCCCGTTGACATTGGCGCTGGACAAATAGTCTAACAATGTAGGTCGTCAGAGCAATTTCGTTTGTTAACAGAATGCGAATTACTCATATCACAAGGATTTGTTTTCTGAAATTCAGTATCAAACGCTTTGTGGCGGCATCAACATTGCCACATGCGAACTACGCATCACATTGACGTCACGCGAAATCCTGCATCGCGCAAGCATAGTTTACGCGATCAACAGTATAAATATAACTTGCTGATATCAATCATAGGCGCACCACACACAACACTCGTCTGGTCGGAGGATCCTCCCTTATTTATAGAGGATGAGTGAACTTTAGACCCTGTTCCTTAGACCTCTATCGCCTTATTTGAAAAACAGAGGCATAAATAATGCTTTACCCACCACAGGTTATTGCAAAAACATATAAGGCTTGATAAAATGTTAAGCAGCTATAAACACCACAATCTTGAAGTTCCAACATTTTATTATTTAAACTACATTAAGTGCAGATTGCTACTATCTCAAGTAGTAAAACATCTGAAAGCATAAATGTTGTATCTTACACGAGAACGAATCATTTTCACAATAGTGCTAAAATATTAACTTGTTTGTTTTGTGGATAAACATAAAGTTAATGTATGATGTTGATTTGTTACATGACCTTCGTTTTTGTATGTTATTAAATGGCAAACAAGCGACATGATGTTCAGTGGTCACCACCGCATGTGGACGTCTGCAATAACAGAGGCATCACAAATGCGTTGCCATTACTGAGATCAAGATGAATTGTGTCATGTGCTTGCAATTACACAGATACCCTTCAAACTGGAACACAGCAACGGTGCTTGGCGGCAGAAATAGGTACATATACCTCCACCGTTGTTGTACCACCATATATTATCATCATCATAATTCTCCTACCCATATCCCAATTCATTTGTGCCCAACGTGTCCTTTTCTTCCATACTTATCTGTTAGTCGTCATCGGTAGTCACCCCCTTCCAGCAATATCATCTTTCACACAGTCCATCCATCGTTCTTTTACGAAGAGCTTTACTCTACTATCTACTAAGTGTGTGGTCATATATTATGGTATTGTGCAGTGAACTATCGATATACGATGGCTATTATCACTATTTGCTCATGTATCGGTTGAGTGCATCTCTATTCCGCCGGGATTAGAGGAAGCAATGTTATACTGCATGTGGTCGTTTGTCAACTCTGATATTGATGATGTAGGGATTTGTTAGTAGTTCGAGTGGTATTAACAACAATCAACCTCATATCAACTGCTAATACTTTCATGAAAAGGTAGGTTTATGTAAAGGCAGAAAATAGCATCTATTAAATATGTTGTCATAATCCCTTTGTCGAACAACACACCTCGAAAGAGATGGTGGAGATATATCGTAATACATCTCCACCGCTCTCTGTATCTAAAATATACTAATTAATAAAAGAATATATTACGATGTTAACAAATCATTATGTAAATTCAGGCTCCTATGGAAGTTCTGTAGTTCTTTCCACAAATACCTACACTTTTCAAACTACTCAATACCAAAAGTTTCCATTGGCATCTTGTGCTTCTTTAAAATGTTCTTTATTAGGGTGACACCAGCGTCAGTGGTACAACGCCCTTTGGTAAAACCGTACTGTTGTTCATAAAAGATGGAATTTTTATTAAAGTGACGTAACGTTTGATAAAGCATCAACTTTTCAAACACCTTATTGAGAACTGGCAGAACTGATACAGGCCTATAAGTGTTTGGTTCCTAACTATCACCAGATTTGTTGTTAGTCAAATCAAATGACCTAAAAAGACTTACTAATCTGACAGTTTTCTAATTATTTTCTAATAAGTTAATATTAAAATCACTACATATGATTATTGACTTACTACTAGTACTAAGTTTCTTTAATACGTCTTCCATTACATGATCAAACACGATTCATTGCCATTTTAGTGCTGCCAAACTAAAATATAATTAAGTTGTGTCACTTTAGTGCATTTCAGAATGGGAAATCGTCGTTTGACAGGAATAAATAAAATGTTGGTAACTTTTAGTATAGTTTAAAGGCATTTGTGATAAGAGAATCGGCTCCAGTATTGTTCATAGCTTAATTATGACACTGGTTCATTGGTTGATGTCAAGGCCACGGAAGAAAGGCAATATTGCGTAATTACTGTTGCAATATTGGCAAATGACAACAAAAAAAAAGACAAAAACACAATATCGATTGCAGAGTTAACTACTTTTGTAGGAAATAACAAAGAAAATTAAGCTGTGCGTCGCATCTGTGCAAGAACAGGTCATTGCTCAGCGAAAAGCTGTGTATTCGGACGAACCTAGTGTCGACAGCGCTGGTTTTCAGCAATTACCTAAGGAATGACGTAATGACATCTCCCTGTGTGACCTATTAATTCGGGTAAGTATTATTTTCCACTGAAATATGCGTGATTCAGCTGAACATAGTATGTACTTAATAAAAGTAATTTTTAAAAAATCTGTTTCTACGTAACATAAATTAAATATTTAAAAAATAAATAAACTAATACATTGAAAACATAAAATACTTAATATATTAAATAATTAATATATTAGACGTTGTGTACAGTGTGGTGTGTTTTCCTGTTGTACTGTTTTAGTAATTATAATAATTTCGATAATACACTTATAATCCATACTTAGGTCTACACTTAGGGCTACACTTAAGTTTAACTTTTATACCAGGCACCTACACAAGGCAAACTAACAATATGAGAAGACTGCTAGCACGTGAACCCGAAGGCAATAGTTAGCAGAATATAAAACTCGGTTATCAATTCCCGAAGCAGTTATTATATTGCTTGCTGGTAAAAATACCATATTTTTATGGTGATAAACTTTATGGCGGAATAAAAAGGGGTTTACAGTTTAATGTTCAAACGTTTCATGGCACGAAGATATTTATTTCTAAATTATATTCTATATCTACTCGTTTTTATTACTCCATTGTTTTATTGATTTCCTTGAATGTGAAGACTGAGATTTTAAGTACCTATGTTTTTCTTTATTTGTACTTAAATGATGGAATTGGTAGATGACAGAGCCGATACTATATGATAGATAGTTCGACAAAAAATATACATCGACGCGAAAACTTATACCATGGAGTCAGTACATGATTTTCAACCCCCTGCATTGAAATTTTTCGTCGTTATTTAAAAAAAATCTGCTGTTTCATAGAAAAGTGCAATACCTACGCGGTCAAAATGTATGGAATAGCAGATTTTTTTTAAATAACCGACGAAAATTTTCAACGCACGGGGTTCAGAATCACGTACTGAATCCATGGTAACAGTTTTCATGTTGATGTCCCTGCCACCCTATATCTAATAAAAATTTTAGGTAGGTACTTCTTACTGCTTGAAAAGAAAGTGATATCGTACGACGTTGGTAGGACTTTAAAATAGAAAATACAAAATTGGACATTGACATTGATTGAGTAGCAAAAATACCGCTCACATTGGGTTTAGATAACAAAAACAAAAGATACAATATTTGAGTAAAGAAACATCGACACTGGGTTTACGAGTTTTTCGGTGTGAGTTATAGCCTGCGTGTCGACTTACGTCTCCCACGATACAACTTTTTCACTCCCGATGACGTTTCCAATCACTTAAAGTATTCCCTAAAGTTCCAGCCAAAAAATATCCGTGAAACGAAAACTTTGTAGAAAGTAAAATGGGCCAGTAAATAAAGTCGCCACCATAAAGCCGGCTATAAATGATGTAACAATGGTGCCATCAGCGGTAATCAAGCGCCTCGGCTTTCATTGCTGGGTGTGACCGAAACCAAAGTTATTGGTGTCTGTGTTGCCTGGCGATGTTTAACGCGTTGTCGTGGTCTTTCACACTGATCGTGTTGTGCGCTATTTTCACTCCTGCGAGTTGGTTTTTAAGAATTATCAATTTTTCTGCGGTTTTACCAGCGTTTAAAATCAAGATACTTACATCCGTCACAATGCAATAGTTATAACATTGATAGCTAGGCTTAGTCACAGCGTCCGTCAGTGTCCCAGTTGGGCGCCAACAGAATTTTGCTTTATCAGATCCTTGGCTTAGTTCCTACGTCTTTTTCAAATCAAATCAAATCATTTATTTGCTTGAATATGGGTAGGTACATGAGGTGATACATACAACAGAAGATAATACTTTAAATCATATCCTACATTAATAGGTGTGCAAATATCTATTACAATAAAAATTATAAATCTTACATTAATCATACATTATCTACAACAAATATTATTATTGGGTATTACATGACATTAATTAATTATATAATTTTATTATTATTACTTATTTA
Organism: Omphaloscelis lunosa; assembly: GCA_916610215.1. Lineage (NCBI taxonomy): Eukaryota > Metazoa > Arthropoda > Insecta > Lepidoptera > Noctuidae > Omphaloscelis > Omphaloscelis lunosa. The sequence continues at coordinate 21,853,989 of OU744253.1, forward strand.
AAAAATGTATTTACATTTTTCATTTAAATAATCATTAACGCTACGCATTTGACTTTTCTATTCATCAAGTAAATATACATACAATTTACTTTACTGACACTACTACGGTACGCTTATATAGGATGGATCTTTGAAACGGGGCAGAAAGGATAGGCACCTAACTTAGCCGTTATAGTTACAGAAAAGCGGCCAGTCCATCCATCATAAAAAGTAAGTTGGGAGTGTCATTTTTTACGAAATGTATGGGAAAAGTTTTAAGCGATTTCTGGCTTTACTAGTACTCAACCCTCAGTTGGTACGATACATTTTTTTCTGTATAGGAAACAGGATCGATTGGCATCAAATAAAGTTGTTGTGAAAATTGCCCATTTTCTTTCAATTAAACTCAAAAAAAAAAATAAGGACAGTTTCCTGAGATTGTTTTCTTTTAGCTACAACGGTTAAGGTACCTGATGCCCTTATTGTTCCATCTCAATACTCCAGCCTGTTATAATTTGTGTGAGACCGGGATACCTTGTTTTAAATATAATCTTTTTAAAAGAAGCTTATCGTAATTTATTAATTAACTGATAAAAGTGGCCCCGTATATTAACGAACTTATAAAAATAAATTTTATACAGAAGACTATATTTATTCGGACCTTTTTATGAGCCAATGAACCAACACGAATCATTATAGGCTTTGGCTCGAGCCAACAGGTCGCTCATTGTAAAAATACTCTGCCTTTGATAACAGGTATATTGTTAAGTGGAAAAACATTATCAAATATCCGAAAATGTACAAGGTTTTCTAATTTGGGATTAAATAAACGCATCAGTATGTATACTGAAATAGTAGTAGGTATTGAAATAGAAACCAATGTAATATTAGATTGGCATTTTGAGGATACTGTTTTTGGTACTTCAACACGTCTTTGTACAGTCAACCGTGTAACACTCGCACCATCAAAATCGCGCTTACTGCTATGACATAAAGGTGCTGTACTGCTGTCAATGTCAAATTACTACCATCGCTGTGCAGTTGCCTGTACTAAGCACCAATGTACACGCATAAACGCAACTCGTTCATGGGTCAATGTTTACGCTTTACAACAAACTTCCCATTGACATTCGAAACTTACCCATTAAACGATTTAAAATCTGCATTAAAACCAAACTTTGTAAAAAAGGGTACCATAAAATTTCAGATTATTTAGAAGATAAAAAAGCTTGGGATAGAGCTTCTCACTCTGCTAAGCCTTGTGATATTACCAGAAAACTTGACATTTTAATTATTATGTAAAATCATCAAAATATACCAGTTTTATATACACAATGACATTGAAATTCAATTGAAATTATATTAAAAATTATTACTTTGTAAAGTATTATATAATTTTAATTATTGTGAAGGACTATGTGGATATTATTATTGTTTTTATTTCTCATCTAGTTATAATGACGGTCTGGCAGTTTATCGCAAATGTGTTGTTGCAAATGTCCTTTCTTTGGTATCTTAAGTTCTGAGTTGAGCTCCACGATTACTGACAAATGCTTGCACTGACTGGACAGGTCCACTCTTTGTGTGGTTCTTTCCTCCAAAAACCATTTCAGACACTATTCTACATGGTCCTCATATGGCCTGACCAAGATTATGTCTGGACTTTAAAAAAGACTGAGTTTGTTTCGGCCTTTCTTCTCAGAGTAGTCAGCCGAACTCATCTAGCTTATTTTTTTAATATTTTTTTAATATCACGTGTAAAAGTGATTCCGATATCCTATTTACTGAATAAACAATTTCATTTCATTTAATTTATTTGTATTCAAAATAAACGGTAGCTCCATTTATTATGAAACTGGATCGAGGGCAAAAAAAAACATCTGAACAATATCAACTAAATATATTCTTATTATTTTCGTTTCGCCGCTATGGGACTTATTAGTCGTAGACTGATAATAAATATTGGCTCTGGGGCAATGATAATTAGGCAGCTTGTCCACACAGTGAGTTAACACAGACACAGATAATACAATACTACGACACGACATAATGCGTCTTATGTAGGTACCTAATTATATTGGACAAACATTTTAATGATTAGGTATACCTCGTAGCAATACATATAAGTAGATTCTGTTGCTATCCAGTAGGTATATGGCGCAGAGTTTTAGAAAAATATCGGCGTAGTAGAGTGTCGTTGTCGGCGTCGATACGTCATTATATCGCCTGGGATCTGGGTAGGTAAAGCGCTACAAGGTTATTTTGGCGGGTCAGCAAACGAACTAACACCACCATCTTGTTTTTTGAGTAAATTTCAATTGACATTTCACAAAACAATTGCACAAATGTTTACCATCAGCGCCCCCCGTCAACGTCATTCGAACGCCAAAAGTGCAGCCTTGTCTATTCCTTGTTTTGTTAAACGAATACATATAGGTCCATTATACGTTCACGTCGTGTTTGTGTGTGGTCACCTTAATAGTGCGATTCGCGTTAAATTCCGGAATTAGCTGCGATCCCTTGTGACTGCCGCACTGCGTTCACCACTCGATATTCTGCTTATTTGCATTTATAGCAGCTTTAGTTAACACGGGATGACGATGGCATGGTACACGGACAAATTTAATTAGCTAGCTAATTATATTTTTTTTTTTTTAATCAAAACTCTTAATTTCAAGTAGGTAACTGACAACTGAGACAACGACCGCTGTAGAGTAGTTGCTTGAATTAAGAGTTTAGGAATGAGTTGTTATTTATATCATTACATTTCTCTTACGAAACTAATATTATTATTCTTAGCTCATTCTCTTAAATTGTTTGTTTTATCGTCAGTAGATATCGATACTTATCCATCACATCTGCGAGGTTTCGTTAGCTAATTAAATGACGATGACCATTTATGCCCTAATCATATCCAGCCAATTCATATTTTTAAGTAAAAAACAGTAGCAGTAGTTGTTTTCAGTTATTCAAACTAGATTTAAGATGGTTTAGTCTAGAGTCAATCATATTATTTTTTTAAGATTGAATAAAAATAAATATTATTTAACGTTCCGGTTACATTTTCGGTTCATTCGGTCAATGTGATCAGATGAGTGGTTGGAGTATACCTTATTTTTGAGGTACAGGAGATAACCATTGAGGCCACCATATTTTTATTTATTTATTGATATGTGACTAACTCACTAAAACATACACACTCAAAAATCACAGTCAGTTTTAGGTATTGTGAATTCGTCACTTACAGAAGTGCACAGCACTATAACAGAGAACTTAATCATTATAGGATTTGTTGAAAGATAGCGTTAGTTGAATTAATTACAAGTTTCAGAATAGAGCAAAAATTAGCTGTGTTAACAAATACGATAGGAAGTACAGAAATATATATCAAAATAACAAAAAAGGCTGTATCTGAGAAGTTAAATGGACAAAATAGAAAATACTTTTGAATTAAATTGAATGATTAATTATACTCTTGAATGCCTTTTGTTATGTAAACAGGACACATAGACAACAAAATTAGGACTGGACACCTCTTACTGCATTATTTAGTTTTTATCTTTTTGATTATTTTTATTGTTTATATTCTAGACATTTTAGTTAACAAACGGTCTCTCGTGTCACATTATCATAAGTATAGTTTCAATATGAATGATGTTACCAAGATGTTATAATATACTTTGATTAATAAGTTCTTTTGTAGGTAATGTATAGTATTTTTTCCGAAGCAGATACTTGAAAAGGTTTTGGGTAAAAAAATAATACAACTATCAGGAAACACTGATTGTAGGTGTCTCTCGCTCATTCACTCACTTGTCACTCGTTGGCATAAAAACTTACTGGTACGTTCAAACTTGAGCTATGTGCGTGTGTTTATTATTTGTTTGTTTACTTATTTATTTCAAACTTTTTAGAGACGTGCAATTGCTGGATTATCCGTGCAAAACAACAAAGCAAAAAAAAAGAAAAACAAAAAAATAAAAGCAAAGCAAAGCAACACGCAAAACAAAAAGCACGCAAAGCATCTTTATGAACAAAGCAACGCGACGTGTGAACAGTTCCCTTCAAATTGGTTAAGGCGGGCCGAGCCCGAGCGCAGTAGGCATACAACGCTTACCCCAGCCCCCGCAACGAGTAGCGATACGTAACAAATTACGATGCGCGGGAAACGCGAGCGCCAAGCGCACCGCTCATGAGTTCACGACCTCGCGTAGGTAGTAAGTTGGGTCACATAACAGAGCAATGCAGTAGATCAACTTGAATTGATTAATATAAGTTTATTTTATTTTATTTTTCTATTATGTATTTTTGAAGGTTATAGATAGATTAGGTAGGTATTGATTAACTTGAACCTAATGAATAATAATTAAAAATAAATATAATAATAATAATAATAATTTAATTTTTTCCTTCAAACCAACGTGGGTATGCACCGAGATGTGGTCGCAGTGGACAAGGGCCTCACCCCGCTCTCCTTGGCAAAAGAGAACTGGCGCAAACCTACAGTACTTGATACTAACGATCGTAAGGAAATATGGCAGGGCAAAGAACTACACGGACGCTTTTTCCGGGCCCTCCACGGGCCTGATGTAGACTTTTTGACATCTGTATCCTGGCTGCGTTTTGGCGACCTCTTCGGGGAAACCGAAGGTTTTGTCTGTGCGATTATGGATGAAGTTATCATGACGAATAATTATCGGAAATACATTGTCAAGGATGGTACGGTTGACATCTGTCGGGCATGCCACCAACCCGGTGAATCAATCCGACATATTGTTTCCGGTTGTTCTCGTCTTGCTAACGGCGAGTACTTGCATAGACACAATCTAGTAGCTAGGATTATCCACCAGCAACTTGCCTTGCAGTACAACCTTATAGAGTCCGAAGTACCATACTACAGGTATGTGCCCGACCCAGTTCTTGAAAATGGTCACACCACATTGTACTGGGATCGATCTATCATCACTGACAGGACTATTGTAGCCAATAAGCCTGATATAGTGGTGATAGATCAACGAGAGCGCCGTGCAATGATTGTCGATATCGCTGTCCCTCATGACGAAAATCTCGTGAAAGCTGAGAAAGATAAAAAAATCAAGTATCTTGACTTAGCACACGAGGTTGTCGACATGTGGGATGTGGACTCTGCAATCATTGTACCGATAATCGTTACCGTTAATGGCCTGAAAGCGAAGAGCCTCGACCAACACCTCAGGAGGCTCTCATTGCGTGGCTGGATCAAGGGCCTGATTCAGAAAGCAGTACTTCTAGACACGGCACGTATAGTGAGGAGGTTCCTCTCTCTAGAGCCCTGACCACCGGCATCTTGGACCCTGTTCCTGATGCCGATGGGCCACTATTTTTTATATTTTTAAATGTTTTATTTAATGATTTTTATAAGAATATTTAAAAATGTAAATAATATGTATTGAAAAGAAATAAATGTAAATAATAATTTCATTCAAAACGTCTAACGGGCTCTGCGAGTTGGCTTCGGCCCCTCGTACGCCTTCCAAAGGTCCGGGACCCTAAGGTCCCGAGAAATGTCATAGACCCTATAGTAATAATCTATATATATAAAAATGAATCCCTCTTTCCCTTGGTCACGGCATCACGCTAAAACGGATGAACAGCTTTGGGTGAAATTTGGGATATGGATAGACTTTGACCCGGAGAAGGACATAGGATACTTTTTATCCCGATATTCCCACGGGATCGAGACTTATGCGGGTGAAACCGCGGGGCGCAGCTAGTAATAAATATATTACAATAATAATATATTTATTTACTCAAAAACGATTAAAAACAGTCTGATAAATGTAATTTACAATTTCTAAATACTTTTCCTCTTGCCAATAAACACTGAATAAAGTTATGCCTTGGATAACGTGTGTATAGCCAAACTAGCTAAATATATGTAGTTTTTATTTATTTATTTGTCATAATTTGATACAGTGTTTTTAGTAAGTAGTGTACTGCGCATAAACGAGCTTGTGCCTAAACGTTACCGAAAATAATAAATAATATTTTTGTAGGAAATGGTCATACTGTACATTTCTACACTATGGCACGAGTGTAAAAAAGTGTAAATATTATTATTTTTTGTGTTGTGGTGGCTGTGGGATACATAGCTTACTTCTAAATGAACGCCTAAATATTATTGCACTGTTGAATTTTCAACTCTCACGTAGGAAATACGCGCTTTTATTTAGGCATTTACCTATTTAGATGTACGATAAGTGAAACCGGACATATCAGCAGTAAATAACAAATATTATAAGACTAGGCAAAGGCTCTTATTATACATATTGAGATTTTATTAGGACTTTGTAACCTTTTTGAAATATAACGCAGGCGCTCGGTACCTTTTTATTACCTATCAACTTCGTTTATGCAGTTTGTCCTGCGAGTCGCGTAAACACGTACAGTAGGCCGCACGTCATGTCAGTGGAAACAAAACCAGTGTAAACTGGTCTCTTATTCTAATGAAACTCCGTACGTTGGGCCAGCTCAAGATTATAGTGTTATTTATCACTTACCACAGACGCGCGACGTGTGGTCGACTGTACAGTACCTACCTACGCTAATAAACATTATAAAAACCACCCGGACCAACTCAGCGCGGGATGAACTAACTACCTATTTGACATTTGAAAATAGTAAACCATTACAACATTAGTGCGCGTGGCGGCTTTATGCACTGCGATAAAGGTTTCAAATTCACCTATTTACACACCTTGATGCGGTTGGTAAATCTATTCAGCGAGAAAAATATACCATTATAATTTTTGCGCGCGTGGCGTCTTTATACACATAGTCATAGGGTTGAAATTCAACTGATTTACACACATATTTGCGTTTTGTAAATCTATTCGTTAGTAAAGTAAAATATAATACCTTTATATAATGTAGTATATAATAATATTTTCAATTACCTTTTTTGTTTATTCAGCCTTCGTAGACCCAGAGATGACAACTATTTTTTTTTTTAGTTTTGCCCATTTTGTTTAAAAAAATATAACTAAAAGTATCTAATAAAAACTAACTATTCACAACTATTAAAAATTTTAACTATAATAATTACCTATCCTAATACCTAACCCAATTCCTTATCCAGATATCCTAATCCTAGTTACCTATTATAATTTACAATATGTTTTTTGGCTCAGCCGGTAATAAAACGTAGCGGGGTGGCGGTCTTGCAAAAATTGGCATACGTCCGACCTCCAACACGTTCCGCTCGGGACTAAATGGCACGGGGCGAGCGCATGAAAAGATGAAAACGCTTGATTTTGGAATTAGTAGTATTGGTATTCTCATATTTCACATTATTTTGGCCAGTTTATATCACTTTTTTTACGACCTTTATTATGGTATAAGTTTTATTATTCAAAGCCTAATATAACTCAAATAAAAAAAATATTTGAACATAATTTAGACATGTTTTTGCGATTTAATTGGATGCAGTAAAGTGCAAGTAATCGTGTATCGCATGGCTGAAATATCTAGATCAAAGTGTGAAATATGTAATATGTTTTTTTCAAAATTTTAATCCGTGTTATCTACGAATAAAAGACAATAGAAAACGTCGTTTATACGGGTAACCCCGCCTTAAGCTAAATGGTGCTGGGACTAGATTGTTAGGACTGGCCGTCTCTTCACTGATATGAATTATATTTATTTAGGTTCTGAAATAAATTAATAAAAAAGGGGTATCTACGTTGTTTGTGAGAGATTTGTTTTATTTTACTTTACACTGTTTGATCGGTTTATTCGTATGTGGAATTCTCTCATAAATTATAAGCATCTGGTAGTGGGTCTTCCAGATGTTTATAATTATCCCAACGCAGCCTTCCCACCAGAGATGTGCTAAGCTGCTCAGCAATCGATGCAATATGATCATTTGGTTTTCATAGCATAGTTTGGTTTAATTCTTCTCGAAAAGGGTTAAATTAAATGAAGTACCTACACATAGTTTCGTAGCTTAGCTTCCCCGCTTAACAACCTCACAAATTTCTGACGGAAAGACTGCATAATTCTCAGGTTTTAGAAATAAAGGTAGGAACACAGTTTTCACAGTCTTGGTTCATTTTAAGCTGGTTCCAGCCGCTGCCGGACTTAGTGGCGATTTGTGCCACAAATTTTAGTTATTTATGTTGCTAAATCTAATCAAGTGCTATTCAATTCAATTCAAAATATTTTTATTTCACATAAACCTACATGGGCACTTATGAAACGTCAGAAGCTAGGTGCACAGTCCAAATTGGTCGTTTCCTATGGAGAAGAGCCGGCAAGAAACTTAACGGTTACTCTTTTAAAAAAAAAATGGCTTTTACAATTCTTTTAAATAACAGTGTAACTAGGTATGGGACTAGGCTACTAGGTTACATCAATATTGTTATTTAAATCGAAATTCGATATTGAACTAATTGTGTATAAAAACGCCTGACAGAAAATAATTAGCAATCAATCGTTTTTTGAAGTCTAACGACTGAGCTGCTTGGCAGAAAAAGTTTTTTTTTTTTGTTATGATATATACAAAAAATTGCACGTTAAATTAAAATAGATTAATTCTTTCAAAATCTAGGTCTAATGTGCTTTTAAATGCACCATGTAGCTTTGGTACATGATTGTTTTGGTTAATGCATGTGATTTTGGTCATAGTCCTTTGACTCTGTGGCTAAGGCTCGGATACCGGTTAAATTTTCAAACCGTTATTACGTACCTCTACTTGTCAGTAAATCTTTAAGAGCGGCAATTCAAAATGTGTAAAAAACCACGCTGAACAAGCATTTCTTCTGTCTTTCAATGAGAAGGAGCAAATGACTTTACGCAAAAGGCGTGACATATCGGATTCTTCCAATCTGTTCAGTGCACAGTGACGTCACGCCAATAAAGCGATCAATCAAATTCCGCCATAATCTAGTCATACTTCTATATGACGGAGATCGCACGCTTATATCTGCGACTCACACTTAATGGCGGCCGCACACATATATTATGTGAACACGTCACCCGCGCATAGCCGCGTTTTATAGTCACAATCACGTTTATCGTCCGCGTGATTGCTAGACGCGTTAACTCGCGGTTGGAACACTTCGCGGGTAAAAGAGGAAGCAATAAGTAGATAGTCTTATGGGAAATGTTTGCAATAATAGAGATGTGGTGTTCTTATGTCTCAATACTGTTGTTTGCTAGATTAGATAATTATGCCACAGGTCGGAGTAGAAGGGAGATTTTGTTTACTTATTTTGATCATAATTCAAATCGTGATTGTGTATATAGTTTTTTGTTTAGTTTTTACCCGACTACGGCAAAGCAAGGAGGAGGGTTATGATTTTGACCGGTATGTATGTATATTTGTTCATCTGTTACCTCATAACTTCCAAACTACTGATCATAATATGACAAAGGAGGCATCGTTGGAAGCGTCTTGATCGTCCGCTGGTAATAGGCTATATGGCGCCCTCCAGGGAACATAAAGTCATGAATAATAGTTTTTAAACCCCATAATAATTTAAATAAAAATAAAAGTTAAAAAAAGTAAGTTAAAAACTAAAATCCGTATACTGAAAAATTACATTTTTAGAGCGTGATTTTTCAACAGTCGGGTTTTAGTTTATGAACTTAATTTTTATTTAAATTATTTTATTTTAATTATTAAAGTATTTTCAGAGCAGCTTAATTTTTTATGTTGTTTGGGTTTTTTTGTATAATAGGTAGGTATTAATTTTAAACGTCGTACGTAGCACAGTCTCACTCGTTTTGCTTTTTTAAAATAATTTACAACTATTGATTTACTTAGACAATATGATATATACACATATTTGTAATGTGCTTGTCAAGCCCTTTCATGTGATACCCAAACTGGCACAATGTAAAAAAATAGTTCCTGACTTTATGTCCTCTAGAGGGCGACATATTGCTTTCGATGTGACTTCACATAGCCTATAATCAGCGGCAACCAAGACGATTCCAATGAAATCTCATTTGTCAAATTATGATCGGTAGTTTAGAAGTTATGAGGTAACAGATGAAGATACATACACATACATACCGGTTAAAATCATAACCCTCCTCCTTGCTTCGCCGTAGTCGGGTAAAAACTAAAACCCAACTACGACAAAAACGCCAACTGAAAAGGCAAAAACAATATATCTTATCAACAAAATAACATCGGTTGTCATATAACCGGACTCACACGTCATTATAGATAACCAATATATTTTAAGAAAGTTCTCTTTAAGACCTTTCATTAGATTATATTATTCTTGAAATATATATTTTTTCCTTCAATAATTTACATTCATTATAAGCCGCTATGGTGGATTTTATGTGACGACATGTAGCCCGCGGACTTAGAGTATATAACACTGGAGAAGCCTTACGAACACTTCCCTATACTCCCTCCCGCATAAGTAAGATTCGCCGACCAAGGCATACTCTCACTATTCCAGACGACCCCACAACCCTCCTCCAGGAGAGTAGTAGGGAAACCAGTACTTTAGCACACAAAAACAAAAACCGACCGCCGTCATTCCGTCCTAACCACCGCGGCCCGCCGCGACGTCCCCCTCCATCCCCGCTTCGACCCTTGCCAGAGCCAGCCCACGCCGCTGAGCCTGTAGCTTTAAATTCCCTTAATAATAATATCGATCCAACCTGTCCCTTGCTGTCCTCCACCAGCGACGCCCCAAACCGAGGTCCGAATCCCACAGGGGATGCCCTTAGCGTGTAGTTGCTGAGTTTCTAAATTTTATGCCCTGGCTGGAGGCCTTAACTTATTGAGGCAGCCACAGGAAAGTCCGGTTAAGCAGCCGACAACCTCCTAGGTTAACCTGTAAGATGCCATACAAAAAAAAAAATACGAACACTTCCCCTCTGTAAAAGTACAAGAACAAAATTAAATGTTCTAGCACGGTCATAAAAACTACTTTCAAATCGATTCTAACGCATATCGTTAATCGTTTTCGAGTTGCGCGGTCCTCATTCGATTCTCCGTGAAAATGCCTGTTAAAACTTGTAAAAAGCGAACAAATACATCAAACTTAAATAAAGACTGAATAACCTTCCATAAGTAAGTAGGTATTTTTTTAATATTTGGTCATGTTTCATTGAAATTCAAAATCCTAACCTCATAAAACATTTTGACTTTTCATTCGATTCAACCATGATTCAACATAAAACAAGTCAAACAACGACAGAATCGAGAATTTTTCTGTATTGCGTTTGTGACGTCACCATGCCTCGCTACACCTCGTTTTTATGTTCATAAGGTTAGGGTCATGTACGAAACCAAAATTAACATGTCGATAATTTCTTAAGACAAATAAAAAAAAAATTGTTTAAAAAAATGGTTTTTGGAACGAAGTTCCTTAACGCGGGTTGCGGTAGGAGTAAACTGCCAGAAATCGTTACGCGAACAAGCGTTCATACTTTTACATTCTGACTGTCTTTTTCCAATTCGATAGAGAGAGACAGAAAATGTGAATTTGGTCAAAATTAAAATCCAAGATGACGGCTGCAAAAGTTCACAATGTTCGTCATTGGTGTCATTTTTATAGTTTTCAAGGGTGCTAAACCTGATAATCAGGTCGCTGTCATTTTCGTAGTTTTTGAGGGTGCTAAACTCGATAGTGAGGTCAAAATGTACATTCAAGATGGTGGCTGAGTACATTACAAAAAAAAGGAACCCTCAGAAACGTATACGCCATATTTACTCCAAATTGATTCATTTTAAAAATCAGAAGGTGTTAAGTACCTACTGATTTTTAAACTTATACATTTTTGGTACTATAACATAATTTTATTATTAATTTTATTTAGTAGTTGTTGTTCGATATCGATAAAAAAACCAATGATACGGACTTCTCTTTTCAGGCTCTAAAAAAACAATAGCTATTGTTCTTATTCGTAGAAGCTACCGCGTCCCCCACCAAAAGTGACATACTTTTTATTCGGGATATTGAGCTTATGGCTTCTCCAGTGTTATATACTCTAAGCCCGCGGAACATCATTACGTTTCCAACGAAACCTCGCTTGTCAAAATACTATGAAATGATTTAGAAGTTATTAGAGGACAGATGAAAATACATAAATACATACATAGCCTGTTAAAATCATAACCCTCGTTTGGCTTTGCTGAAGTTGAGTAAATGAAAGAAACTACAGATTTCTGGTGAAGTGTTTTCTGTTCATGGATTGGTTTAAGGTTAAGCAGTAAAGAATGCTGTGAGGCGTGACATGTAGGTACTTGTTCATTTCCTGTTTCCTATCTTTACGACTCAGTGAAATAGATACCTAGTAATAGTAGCAACTTACATTCAAAATTTGAATTTCACGGGTTACCCTGGCGCTTTCGTCTTATTACAAATCAACTTTGCAGAATTAAGGCTCTTTCAAACAGGCGCGACACGCGACGCGACACAAAGACACCGCTCGTTGCACGACGAGCGGTGTCTTTGTGTCGCGTAGCGTGTCGCGCCTGTTTGAAAGAGCCTTTATGTGAACGCGCCAAACCTACGTCCAACGTTCGCATCAAAATAAACGCGCCTTGACTCCAATTGTAAAAAACCAGCCAAGTGCGTGTCGGACCACGCACAATGAAGGGTTCCGTTGTTAGTTGGGATGAATTTATCCCAAGAACAAACTTAACTTTGTATTTGCAAATGCAAATGCAACTTTGCAAATGTAAGTTGGTTGACCGACTCGTTAACTTGTTTAGCCTGCTTAGCTGTGACATTTTTCCTTCTGATTTCGTTATATATACTACTGCCGTGAATGTTTTCACATATCCAAAACCAACTTAAATAAAGACTGAATAACCTTCCAGCTATTTAGCTGGCAGGGGGGGTACCCTTACCGCCGCAGGAGGAGACGCCCTGGGCGTCGGGAATCGCAGGCAGATTTCCGGCCACCGTAGGCGTGGGCTTGCGGACGGTGAGCAATGGGTAGCTTGCCGTCCGATAAGGACCTGGCCCGATTCGACGGCGCGTTGTGTTCCACGCGCGCCTCAAAGAGATGTCAGCAGAATTGACGGGGTCTGTTAGGGCCGATGCCTGCCGGGGGGGCAAAGAAAACCGAAAGGGAGATCATGACCCCCTGCAATAGGGCAACCGAAGGAACACGGGTGGGCTTTAGTCAGTAAGAGTCTGACTCGCCCTCCCACTCTCCCCAGAGCGGAAGAAGTTATCTGATAATTTCCCACCCAAAAATTATCAAATAACTTCTCACCCCTTTTCTTGACTCTAACAAAAATTAGCAATTTAAAGCTTAATATTTTGAAAACGGATACCTGAATCCAAAAATGGTCATCATAAACTAGATATTTTTGAACGAACTTTCCACCGACACCCTACACTATGGGATAGATGACATAAAAAAATACCCTCACTTTACGTGTAAGGGGAGGTACACTTAAAAAAAAAATCGATATTTTATTTTGCCACTTTATCGGCGTGATTAATATGTATACCCAAACCGAATTACAGCTTTCTAGTACTAAGAGTCTCGGAGCTAAGCTGCGGACAGACAGACAGATGGACATGGTAAAACTAAAAGGGTTACTTGTTTACTACGGAACTCGCACATGCGTCATGTTCGTGAACGGGCGCCGTCAGTTAGGACTGGTCATCTCTTAGCTACCATGGCTAATTTTTAATTTATTTTAAGTTTTGAAATGTTCTTTGTTTTATCTTTTTCTTACGGACGGACGCTTCTAAAGTGCACGTATTTCTACATTGTTCTCACATGTATAATTTCAACATGAATGATGTAACCAATTTCTTGTAACTATTTTTTATTTAAAAGACTGTCCGTGGAGTTTCTTGCCCGTTCTTCACCATAGGTACAGTACCGACCAAAAGTCCATAGGCAATCGCACAAAGCAATAGACTGACGCTTCGGTTTGACTTACGACCTTCTTCTATAAGATGTTACAATACTATAGATACACACACACTCACTTTGTCTGCAACTCATAGTAGTTCATAATTTCAATCAATATAGAATACGGCGTGCTAGCTCAGTGGATAACGTGCTTTGGTATGTGCGATTATGGCGAGCCGAGCGAGGGTTCAAATCTCATCTGTGGTTTGATTGTAATTTTTAATAATTACATTCATAGTTTTTGTTATTTTTAATAATTATTATTCATAGTTTTTGTTATTTTTTAATAATGACTAGTTCAATAATCATTCGTTTTTTGTTTCGGTCGTCTTGTTCACATAAATATTAAGCTTTAGCAGGTAGACCACAGAAAACTAAGTAAATCATTTCGATTTCTGTGGGGTAGACAGACGCAGTTCGTTACGCATATTCGCGATTGCTACGGTCTGTTCCCAGCCAATCTCAAAACTTTGTTGGTTCGTGGTTATTGTTGGTGACGAGTACTTAGGTATTAGCGGTGTTGTGGTTATTGTTTTCAAAATGCAGTCAAATATAAATATTGAAGGGAGATCAAATATTATTGCGCTGCGTAAAAGTGAATGTAATTTACACAAATATCTAATGAGACCGGACTAAGTGTGAGTGTTATCATTTAAATATTTCATATTTTACTAAACATAAATCTTAATCAAAGGTATTGTTGATAGAACAGAGGTATTGTTGAGACAGAAGATGCCTTTAAAATTTTAAATTCAATATGAGGTTTAATTCGATTAGTGAATGATAAATAATTATTATGTGTAATAAATACAATGTTATTCTTTGTTCTAGAGAAATACTGTGAGGGTTAAGAGGAATGAGGAAGAGGCTTATTATCGAGCAGTAGCGACGTCAAATGATGGAGGAATATGAAACAAATGGTTTCATACCAACGAGATATTTTGCTGAATTATTAAACACGTCATTATGAACCGTTCGCTGTGCACTCTGAAGACTTGTATCACTGAAGACCAGCTAGGAAGCCGTTTTCGACAGAAAGGCATAAACAAGAACGTTTAAGTTTCGCACGATAATATTAAGACTTCAAGTGGGACACTGCTATATTTTAACCTTAAAATATTTACCGTACCAACTTAATAAACAACAGATTCGTTATTGCATGAATTTGTGGTAACGATTTTTTAAGCAAGTTACAATATGTTGTTTGTCGTATTTCACGCAGATAGACCGAAAATGTTTAAGATTATTTTAGTAATATTATTATTTTAGGATTACAATTTGAGGTTAAGTTTCAATCTTCTTTTCGTAAAGAAAATGAATACTTAAGCTATAACCTCAATACCAACCAATATTTACTAAAGCCAAATAAAATGTAAAATAAATAATGTAAACAAACTGCCCATACTTTACCTTAAATCACCTATTTTGTAAGTAGTTTTTTTTTACATTTTGATTAGTCTTATATTCTTATTTATTGCTTAATTACTTCGACCATGATCAAAGCTAACTAATAATAAGCTAGCTAATATTTATGGTGAAAAAATCAATTTAAAACATTTCATAATACAAATATGTCAAAATAATATAAATTACTTCTATGTTTTTTGACATCTATTTCACATCTTATTGAGCTGACGTAATGACAAATAATTGTAGCAATATATTATCTATAAGTAAAATAAATATAACGAATACATTTTTTTAATTTTGCTATCACATATTACGCATTTTTAATTCTAAACCCTTTATTGCAATAACAGCATTAATAAAAAAGGCAGCAATAGTTAAGATATAATATTATTGCAAACAAAAATATTAATATTTGCAAAAACTGCATTGTGCTTGCCGAAGTTGGAACCTAAGCCAGTTTGCATCTCAGACCAATGCTTAACGCGTTCCGCTATCTGCACACGTAAATTTGATTTGAATTTTAGCATTGCCATAAACTGGCCAAGGTCAAGCGCATGATGCGTGTTGTCTAACAAAAGCGAAGGAAATATATATTTGTTTCGGTAGTGAGGCGCAAGTACGCGACGATACGACAGTGCAGCAGTGTGTAAAGCGCAATACTGCGTTCTCTGTGGTGTGTGTGTGCCGTGTTGTTTACACATACAGATATACGAACTATACCGCGTGTTCACAGCAATATGATTCTTAACGTGCTTATGCACTTTTGAACGCTTACTGTACATACCTATTACGCTTTGGAATGGGCAACTAGCTTCATATTTCTGACTGACTGATTCCTTGACAATTCAAAAGTGCCAGTAAATAGTTTAATTGAAATAAATGCTTTGAATTTGAGTTTGCCACGAAAGGTTCCGTACCTACCGTATTAAGATCGAGCAAAAAACGCCAAAAAACACCTTTCTTGTAAGGACCTTTAATTATTAAGTTTATTACATTTTTATTATTTGTAGTATAGCGGCTATAGAAATAAACAATCTGTGAAATTTTCAACTGTCTACCTATTACGGTTCATGAGATACAGCCCGCTAATGGACGGACGGACGGAATGGACAGCGGAGGCTTAGTAATAGCTTCCATTTCGTACTCTAGGGTTCCATTTGGTTACTCTTCGGGTGCGGAAGTCTAAAAAACTGCACTGGTCGTTTGTTTGACTTCTGCGTTTTCCAACAACGAGTTTTATTGACACTGTGTTGCCCATAAAGGGTGACATGGATTCATTTATTGACGACACGGTGTTGAACATTCAGTGGTGTATGTTTGTGAGGTATAAAGAGCGTGTCATATGTGGCACGGTGTCCTAATTTCGTCGTGGTCAATAAAGACAATTTGCCAATTTGATGGGAAATCGAACTGATGGGTGGTCGTTACGAGTCTGCGTAAGTTTCGTGATGACGTGTGTATAATTTTTTTGTAATACCTGATTCTATCACCAACTCATAAAAAACTTGGTGAATTGCTGTCGCTGTTGGAGGCCAGATTAACCGGGGATTTTTAGTTTAACATACTTATAAGGACTAAGTTTAACCACACACATTGTAGGTTAGGTAAATTACATTGCAGGCGGCTATGTCATTTACTTAAATTATAGTGCTCAAATTGCAGATGCCTTTGCCTCACATTTTTCGTCTGTTTTCTCTAGTAATAGGCCTATTATATCTGACGAAACATCTATCAGTAACGCTAAGTCGTACATCGCTTCTCTTAAGTTTAATGATAAAGATATAATAAATAAGATTAAAATATTTGACATAATCAAAAGTACTAGCCCCGATAATATCCTTCCAATTTTTATAAAACGTTGTGCATCTGTGTCTTTACGTATTTTATTTAACTATTCTTTCAAATCAGATGACTTTTCCGAAATGTGGAAACAAGCAAGAATAATTCCTGTATTAAAAAAGATGACAATTTCGATGGCAATGTCAAAAACTATCGAAGCGACGGAAAGTTGAACTCATTGGTATCGGTAGTCCCTTGTTACGTTGGCTTGTATCGTGGGTGGGTGGGTTCAAGTCCTAATCGTACTATGCTGAATCTGGAGTTCTACAAGGGTCCCACTTAGGTCCAGTACTCTTTTTGATATTTCTCAACGATCTAACTTTGAAAATTCAATTTTGTAAATTATTCCTTGTACACCGATGATCTTAAGATTTATAAAACAGTCAAATCCCTTGATGATCCAACACCAACCGCTATATATATAACTTAATGATCCTTATTACTCGAAAGAAAAAACTTATATTTAAATATACGCACAACACTAAACTAGAATCAGTAAGTGAAATCAAAGATCTAGGAGTTACAATAGATAGCAAACTGCAATTCACATCCCATATTGATACCGTAGTTAAAAAATCTACTCAGATGCTTGGTTTCCTTAAACGTAGCGCCAACTGTTTCAGGCGACCCCAAACTAAGTTGCTGCTATTCAAGACGCTAGTAAGAAGTAATTTAGAATACGCATGTACAGCGTACCTGTCTTATACTGTCCACTTTCAACGCATTGAACATATACAACGTATGTCCTGACTGAATGTTGGATACCCTCATCCACCATTCCCATAGTACCCGGATATCGTTCTTCTGCCACTAAAAATAATCTTAAACAAAATGATGGTGTGGTTTTCTACCACAAAGCCCATCTTAACTGCACAATTCACGAGCCTCATTTTACAGATGGTAATTGTTTGGTCATAACAAGCGAAAATCGCACGGTAATTATAGGTATATACCGCTCACCCTCTCACAAAAATATTGATGGATTTCTGTCTTCATTAAACGATATTTTATCACAATTTGCACATTTCGAAAATGTTATGGTAGTCGGAGACATAAATATACCCATAAATTGTTCAAAAATTGAATATCCTGGTGAGCGATACCTTACACTAGCTGCCTTTCACGGACTCTTACCAGCTCACACAGAGGTGACCCGCGAAGCTACTGGAACATGCCTTGACTATGTACTGATAAAAACTAAGTACTCTGGTGGCACAGTTATTCCAAGAACTTACCTGACAGATCATTTTCCGGTCTTAACATACATCAATTTTAAGTTGCCACGCCGTTTTGCTACCACTACAGTTACCAAAATCGATTTAGATTCATTAAAAATGGCTATTTCATCAATAAATCTAGACCCTATCTATGCATCTCAAGACCCTGATTATTTGCTTAATTACCTTACAACTAAGATATAAGAAGCTCTAGATCAGAATACTAAAGTTATAAAACTATCGAGGCGAAAAAAAATTATAAAACCGTGGGTCACTCAAGGATTAATCCACTGCATGAAAAAGAGACATGTTACACCAAAAGTCAAACATGTCCCCAGATAATGAGACTTTGAAAATAACGTATGTCCGATATAGAAATTACTACAACGCTATTCTGAAAAAAGTAAGATGGGAATACGACAGAGCCCTTATTGCAGAAGTTAGAGACGATCCCAAAACTCTTTGGAAAACTATAAAAACCATCACCAACACAACAAAAGAACCCAAAAACCCAGACGAACTTCTTAATCTATGCTCTACTCCTGAACAAAATCAATAATTATTTTGCAAGTGTAGGTAAAAATTTGGCAAATGTCTGTATTCAAACGCAACACAATCTGATGTCTGGGTCTCTTGATAACATCCCTATTACTACTCCCGGATCTTCCCAGCTTAAATCATTTGTAATGAGCAACATCACCGAGGACGAAATAGAACGTCTTATCTTAGGACTAAAAACAGATTCTGCAGTAGGCTGGGACAAAATCTCAAACAGATTATTAAATAACAACAAAGACGCTCTAGTTTCTCCCCTAACATACATCTTTAATGTCTGCCTGGAGAGAGGCATCTTTCCGAAACATTTGAAAAAATCTGTTGTGCGTCCTATACACAAAGGTGGAGACTCAAATGTATTGTCTAACTTTAGACCAATATCGATTCTACCTGCATTCTCAAAGATCCTAGAAAAAACTATTAATCTTAGGCTTGTGAATTACCTGGAAAAGAACAACTTGCTTTCAGATAAACAGTTTGGCTTTCGGAGGGGTAGATCTACAGAAGGAGCAGTGCATATCTTAACTAACTATATTGCAACCAACCTAGATAAAGGTAGGAAATGCCTGTCAATCTTCCTCGACTTATTCAAAGCATTCGACACTATTTCTATTCCAATATTAATATACAAACTAGATGTTCTAGGGATCAGAGGCACGCAACTGAATCTTTTTAAAAGCTATCTCACTGGGCGAAAACAGTGTGTTCGAGTAGGTCAACATACGAGTAGTGACCACACAGTTGACTATAGGGTGCCATAGTTGGTCCTAAAATACTACCCATTTTGGGACCAACTCTATTTTTCGTTTACATTAACGTAACGTTTACATTCGCGAATTGATCTCATATGCAGACGACACTGCCCTCCTTTTCTCCGCCGATACTTGGGATGAGATATTCAACGCTGCCCAGTCAGGATTTAATGTGGTGAAACATTGGCTCAGGGCCAATATTTTAACCTTAAATGTCGAAAAAACTAAATACTTGACGTTTAGTCCTCGCTGCTTCGGTGAAGTTATTAACAATCGTCACGTCATATCCCATGAATGCCTATCTGGCGTTGGATGCTCATGCAAATCTCTAGAGCGCGCCAATAACATCAGGTACTTGGGTATAATAATTGATAGCAACCTTAGTTTCAAAGAACACATTAAACAGTTAAGTGCACGCGTACGGAAACTAATCTATGTTTTTAAAAATCTCAGACATGCCGCCGACGCTAAACTACTCAAGCAAGTTTATTTTGCGCTTTGCCAGTCGATAATTATGTATTGCATCTCATCTTGGGGAGGCGCTCCGAAAACCATCCTGAAAAAAGTTGAAATAGCTCAACGAGCTATTTTAAAAACTATCACATTTCGACCTATTCTGTATCCTACAACGCAGCTATACCAATCATGTAAAGTGCTGACTGTTCGTCAACTTTTTATTTTAAGTATAATCATGAAGCAACACGGTGATCTCATATATGATCCAAACACGTTACGCAAACGTAGGAAATATGCAGTATGCAAACGTACATATGTACCCAAAACATCATTTATTAAGAGATTCTTCATTTTTCTTGGTCCTTACCTATACGATAAAATCAACAAAATTATTAATATTTACCCACTCAATAGGACACTCTGTAAAAAACAAATACAGAACTACCTATTGAAACTTACTTACGCTGAAACAGAAGCGATTTTGAACATCCCCAAATAGACAAGCTACTACTTTACCCACTCATATTGAACAGTCATCCCATCCACATCTCATATACACACACACACACACACACACACACACACACACACACAAATACATACTCAATCACATGAACACAGACAAAGAAACAGCTTCACACCACATTTATATTTTTCTCTTACATTGTGATTGTGCATACTTTCCAAGTTTCTAGATACATGGCAATCTTATTAAATGTGTACAACCTTAAACATGACTATCAAATGATCAAAATTTATGTACGGGGATCAAATGCAATCCGAGATACAGGTTTACCACCTAGTTCGGATGCAGATAGTCCCAAACTTTATGTATTACTTTAAGCCATTTCTTAGTGTATATTGTCAGTTTTCATTTTGTAATACGTGTTCTTATTTTGGTGAATAAAAATTATTATTATTATTATATACTTGTGCTTACATATCTCGGAACCATGCGGTCTCGGTCCTTTGGAAGGCATACGAGGGGCCGAAGCCAACTTGCAGAAGCCGCTTGGACAATTTTAAATGGAAAGAGGCACCAACCGACGATTATCCCTTTATGCACTATGCAAGTGCACCCAAGGACAACCCCCGGTTGATGCAGGGTTATTGCAGAACATGGAAACAAAATATATTAGACTATGGGTTTGGATGGCTATAATGGATTGGTTACTTAGAACTATGGAAGGCCTATGTCCCCTGCCTGATCAATGTTATGTAATACACGGATAAAATGGCAGGGGGTGACTTGCACACTCAATAATGGGCCTCCGAAAACGGTCGCTAGCACATAGTGACGTAGCGACAAGGGGGCAACACTTCCTGAGGTGCTTGAGGAGTGGAGAGGTATTCCACGGCTATCAGGACAATCCCGGAAGTACGGTCAAGATCCCTACCAGCATCTTACTGGAATACTTCCTTCCTCCGAGCACGTTTGCTCTTGCGAGTCTCCACTCAAGCCGGCCAATAAAGGCAAGAATGAGGTGGGAGCTCTGTTTCTCGTCAGTGTTCACTCCAGCCAGCCAATAAAGGCAAGCCAGAAGTGAGGAACAAGACTTCTCCCGGGACATAGGGTCCGTGGGGTCGCTACTGCCCAACAGCTCGCTACATGCTGCCCTGCAGGTTTTTGTATCTCTCTTGGTCTGGCTCCTTATCCCAGACCTGTGCCGGCAAAGTAAACTCTACCGGCACAGACCTAGAGTTCGGAGCGCGCAAGCTCCACCACGACGTCAACGTAGAGATACGGCGATGGGGTTATTATTATTATTATTATGTTCACGCGCTCCTTGGCATTTAGCACTCGTTTTATTTCTTATAGATGCCCATATAACCAGCGCTTTACTTTCTTCAAAATGACTTCTCTCCGTGACCGTCGAGTAATGCTTAGTATTTAATTTTTGCATAAAATTGTTAATGGAAAAATTGATTGTAGTCACCTCCTAGCAGAGGTTCTCATAACAGTTCCACGTAATAGGCCCTGCGCTGTCCTAACTAACACATTTTGTCCTCTATTCTGTCGCACGTAGTCCGCGCGTGGTCCGCTAGTAAGAGCTCTTAACCATTACAATATCCTCAACAAAAACTTAGACTTAAACCTGGACATATTTCATGACCCCTTGGGTGGGATTCGGAAAAAAATACTTGACAATTATTATTTAGTTTCATGAGTTATCTTAAAGTGGAATTATGTATTTGATTTAGAATTATATGTGTTATGTTGTGTTCATCCCCTTAATTAATTTGTATTCATTCTGTCTTATTTTATTTGTTGAAGTTTTGTTTAAATTTTTTAAATCTTACTTTTTGTTTATGAGCAGTTTCTGTACAATGTACCTATAATTTGTGTATATATTAGCAGTAATAACTTTCTTAATTATTATTATTATCTTTAATCCAATTGTTGAATGTATATGCTGTTGGTGTTCTTTAATAAAGAAATAAATAAACCGAACATGTACAGTAAGCGTTCAAAAGTGCATAAGCACGTTAAGAATCATATTGCTGTGAACACGCGGTATAGTCCGTATATCTGTATGTGTAAACAACACGGCACACACACCACAGAGAACGCAGTATTGCGCTTTACACACTGTCGTATCGTCGCGTACTTGCGCCTCACTACCGAAACAAATATATATTTCCGTCGCTTTTGTTAGACAACACGCATCATGCGCTTGACCTTGGCCAGTTTATGGCAATGCTAAAATTCAAACCAAACTTACGTGTGCAGATAGCAGAACGCGTTAAGCATTGGTCTGAGATGCAAACTGGCTTAGGTTTCAACCTCGTCAAGCACAGTGCAGTTTTTGCAAATATTAATATTTTTGTTTGCAATAATATTATATCTTAACTATTGCTGCCTTTTTTATTAATGCTGTTATTGCAATAAAGGGTTTAGAATTAAAAATGCGTAATATGTGATAGCAAAATTAAAAAATTGTATTCGTTATATTTATTTTACTTATACATAATATATTGCTACAATTATTTGTCATTACGTCAGCTCAATAAGATGTGAAATAGATGTCAAAAAACTTAGAAGTAATTTATATTATTTTGACATATTTGTATTATGAAATGTTTTAAATTTTAAATTGTTTTTTTCACCATAAATATTAGCTAGCTTATTATTAGTTAGCTTTGATCATGGTCGAAGTAATTAAGCAATAAATAAGAATATAAGACTAATCAAAATGTAAAAAAAAACTACTTACTAAATAGGTGATTTTAAGGTAAAGTATGGGCAGTTTGTTTACATTATTTATTTTACATTTTATTTGGCTTTAGTAAATATTGGTTGGTATTGAGGTTATAGCTTAAGTATTCATTTTCTTTACGAAAAGAAGATTGAAACTTAACCTCAAATTGTAATCCTAAAGACTTGTACTCTGAAGACTTGTATCACTGAAGACCAGCTAGGAAGCCGTTTTCGACAGAAAGGCATAAACAAGAACGTTTAAGTTTCGCACGATAATATTAAGACTTCAAGTGGGACACTGCTATATTTTAACCTTAAAATATTTACCGTACCAACTTAATAAACAACAGATTCGTTATTGCATGAATTTGTGGTGACGATTTTTTAAGCAAGTTACAATATGTTGTTTGTCGTATTTCTCGCAGATAGACCGAAAATGTTTAAGGTTATTTTAGTAATATTATTATTTTAGGATTACAATTTGAGGTTAAGTTTCAATCTTCTTTTCGTAAAGAAAATGAATACTTAAGCTATAACCTCAATACCAACCAATTTACTAAAGCCAAATAAAATGTAAAATAAATAATGTAAACAAACTGCCCATACTTTACCTTAAAATCACCTATTTTGTAAGTAGTTTTTTTTACATTTTGATTAGTCTTATATTCTTATTTATTGCTTAATTACTTCGACCATGATCAAAGCTTACTAATAATAAGCTAGCTAATATTTATGGTGAAAAAATCAATTTAAAATTTAAAACATTTCATAATACAAATATGTCAAAATAATATAAATTACTTCTAAATTTCTTGACATCTATTTCACATCTTATTGAGCTGACGTAATGACAAATAATTGTAGCAATATATTATCTATAAGTAAAATAAATAAGTATAACGAATACAATTTTTTAATTTTGCTATCACATGTTACGCATTTTTAATTCTAAACCCTTTATTGCAATAACAGCATTAATAAAAAAGGCAGCAATAGTTAAAATATAATATTATTGCTAACAAAAATATTAATATTTGCAAAAACTGCACTGTGCTTGACGAGGTTGGAACCTAAGCAAGTTTGCATCTCAAACCAATGCTTAACGCGTTCTGCTGTCTGCACACGTAAGTTTGGTTTGAATTTTAGCATTGCCATAAACTGGCCAAGGTCAAGCGCATGATGCGTGTTGTCTAACAAAAGCGACGGAAATATATATTTGTTTCGGTAGTGAGGCGCAAGTACGCGACGATACGACAGTGTGTAAAGCTCAATACTACGTTCTCTGTGGTGTGTGTGCCGTGTTGTTTACACATACAGATCAACGGACTATACCGCGTGTTCACAGCAATATGATTCTTAACGTGCTTATGCACTTTTGAACGCTTACTGTACCTATGTAGCACGTACGCAGTACAAAGGCGTGTACACACGAACGAACAAGAACATAGTGAACACGAATATCAAACACTTTGTTCGCATATGCGTACCACTAACGAATATCAAACATTATGTTCGTCAAAAATTATCGTGGCGATCCATTTTCAAATCCATGGCTACTAAAGAGAGCGAGGCGATTGAGCGGGAACTGTGTTCGTGTTCGCTTTGCTAATTTACGTCCACACGAACCAAATGTTCCATGTTCGATGTTCAAGATACAAGATACAAGATATTTATTTTGTAAAACATGAGTGTAGAATTATACAGGTCTTAAAAATAATAAGAGGTAGCTACATGTTTTGCCAATCATGGCGTACAAAATTAGTCGCACTAAGACAACTATTACAAAAAGATAATTATAAAATCTTTAATAATAAATTAAAACAATGACTTACAAAGAAATAAAAAATAAAAAAAACATGGGATTAAATTAAAATGTCAACAATTTAAATTCAATTTAACTAAAATACAGATTAGAAAAAATAATAACACAGGTACACATTCCAAAGTCTATTGCAGAAGATTATCATTTAAATAGTCATCTACGCTGTAATAGCACTTTTCCAGTAAAAACCCCTGAACGGCTTTTTTCAATTTGGTTAAAGGTAAACATTTAACAGCATCAGGTATTTTATTATAGATAATGGGTGCCAAAGAAGCTCTTTTTCAGTAAGGCAGTTTTGCACTTGATTGGACACAACAAATTCTGATATTGAGAACGAATTGGGGTTCTTTTCACGTCTGAAATTTTTTGAAAAAATTAGTTCATGTTCGCCATGTTTCGTTCGTTCGTGCGTCGCCTTAATAATAGGAACAACTTTATCTACCTTCTCCTCATAAACGCAATCTGATTATTAAATTAAATCTCGGCAACGCTCCCTACTAAACATACTATTTAGTAAATCCAGGCGATAACCGTGAGCAACCTATATTAACCTTACGTGGTAAGTTTGCTCACGCGCGGCGCTGCAGGGTTAAACGGGTGCAGATAGTGCAATAAGCAGCTGTACGAAGTAAACGGGTGCATGCTGTTGTGATATTGCTGCAGTATGCATGGGGACTATACGGGAGCTGTAATTGAGGCGTGCCTGTTGCTAAATACCGTTTATTTTCATGTGGGACTTAATATTCTCAAAAACGCGGAGGGTACATTTGAAAAATATATTTTTACCATCACCCTATCAATTTGACACTGACTCGACAGGAGAACGTTTAAATTCCTATTTACTGATAACATTCGTAAGAGAAATAGCATCATTTCGAAAAGGGTAGATATCTATCCATAAAGTGGTAGACAGAGATTAAAGGAAGGGGGACTATGTGGGGGCTGTAAACTTAATAATATTAATAACTTTTTGTTAATTTAATCTAATTAATCAGATCAATTAGCATGAAAATTACAGAAGATTAACTGATTAGGAACTTGATCAAAATCTCCAAAAGCCTGTTGTTGTTCGTGTAGCTCCCGCTCCAACTTCCACGGACGTATATTTCCACTTGAACGGTGTCACGCAAGACGTCACATCACAGTGACGCGACTATTACCCTACTTGGCAATGCATCACGGTGTGAATGTATTAGCACAGATAACCGCACTGTAGGGTTACGTCGAAGCAATGTATTAACACAGATATAAGTACCCCACGTAGGGTTAACGTGTTGGGACAATCTGCGGTTACGGGCAAATTGAGCGCTTCAAATAGTGTTGGAGGTAATTTTGTACTATTGTGTTTAAGTTTCGAAGTTTAACGTTTAAGTCTCACACTTGGACGTAGTATCCTCTGGGTATACGGTCATATCAAACAGAAAATGTCCTTCAATGACCATTGCACCTACGGTCGACTGTACACTTAACACCAATTTTCAAGAACGTTCGCATTTTAATTCAAACAAATTCTAATAATTTCCCTAAGAAAACAAGTTTTGCGAATAAGATTTTAAATGTTTTTCATTAGGGAAATCCTGTGACAAAATTTTAGGCTACCTATCCAATTTATCCATATAAGATTAGAACCTGTGACAGCCAGGTACTCTACTTTTGTGCCGTTTAACATTTGTGCAGTTTGTGTAAGAACGAGCTATAGGTAAATAAATCAATTAAAAACTCATCGATCTTAAGTTTATAAACCCAATTAAATGCAAGGATTTTTCCATTCAGAAATTGTAATTCATATCAATATTTTACTCAGTCCCAAACGTACACATACAATCCCGTAATATTATAATTTCACGAAGATATTAGGTTTCTTGATAATAGTTTTTCATTTCTGGAAATTTATGCGTTCATGCTAATGTAATTTGCTCAGAAGTTATTTTTGATCAATAAATTATGTTAGGTAAAATATAAATCAGATTATAAAAACAATTTTTCATGCGTTAGAAAACTGAATGTTCATTCCATAATGTGAAAATGGGAACCTTTTTTTAAAATGTTATGGAATAAAATAACACAAAAGATAAAATCGATTCAGCTCAAAATGGTTATGTTTATCACATTACGAAAATGTTTGCAGGCTGAGTATAATTTTTTTTTTTTATTAAAACAAACACAATTAAATCGTTGCAAACACTTGCACTCCAATAACTATATCCAACAATGCCAATTTGGAGATGAACAATTCTATCGCCGGTCAATACCAACTCGCTGATTGCCAAAAAGAATATAAATATAGCATTTTCAAGGACCTACAGACTAACAAGCTCTTGAATGCTTTTGTATACTTACAACTTTGGCGGTGATTATGACGGACTCCTTAGAACCAGTTTCTAAATATTTTTTTTTGCATATTTTCTGAGAAAAGGAAATTGAAGTCGAAGTAAAACCGCAAACCTTTTTTCTTGGTGAACTGTTGAATTAAAAAGTTTTAAGTCCTGAGATAGCGTCACGAACAGTACCTATCTACCTACTTAACAGCGGCCAAGTGCGAGTCGGACTCGCCCCTGAAGGATTCCGTAGCAGTTAGTAACATAATATAAAAGTTCTTGTAGTTCGTTGTAGCTTTGATCGATGTTTTAATAATAGTGTATTAAAAAAATAAGTTATTGATAAGTAAACATTATAATTAAGTACCTAAATGATGGGATTTAGATCTAACTACATATATGCGAGGACATATAGGCTTGTGATAGCTAAACAAGCTAATATAAATTCCAGTTTGACATTCGCAAATGTATCGAAGAACTAGCTCCGCGCACACCAGTGTCAACAACGTCTACCCTCACGTGTCTGCCCGCTCGGGTAAGCGCACAAAGACACCGCTCGCCGCGTGTCGCGCCTGTTTGTAGGAGCCTTAATGCGGTTCACAGAATACATCTATTTACCAAGTTTCAACAGCTTCTTATAGTTTCGGAAAAAAGTGGCTGTGACATACGGACGGACAGACAGACAAACATGACGAATCTATAAGGGTTCCGTTTTTTGCCATTTGGCTACGCAAAGGTGCACGCAGCACCTCACACCTCGCACCAGCAGGCTCGGTACTAAATAAGTAAAAGTCACGTAGATATTGCGACGTTTTTATAATGAAAGTAGACAAGCGTCTGCAATTCAGTTTATTTTCAAAATAAATTTCTTGCACAAGCACTGCTGTTGTGCTAATTACCTCGAACTTACGCATATTATAACGCAGGTCTAAGTTATTAATTACGGCTACGTGTGTTCTAATTACCTCCTCTCAGGCATGCGTTGCGAGTCTAATTAATTAAAACGATCTCTGTGCAAGCACGTTACGGCACTGACAATATTCACTTAATTATAATTAGGAGTTTGAGCTGTCTCAAACTCCAGAAGCAGATGCCACATTTGCTTCGCTTGCAAGTACTTGCAGGTTGAAAACCAAGCTATCTATCTGTACTATGCTTTAGGAATGTACGTGACTACGTAAAACGTACAGTCGCCTATGTGATCATGCCTTTACAGCGGAAATGAAACCTCAATAAATACATAATATTACTTTAGGTTTAAAACACAATATTATCGTTTGACTCCGTTAAATTGCTAAAAGCGACACAGATACGTCGTATACTATAAGTTTCCACTGTGTCCGGATAAGGAATCGTTTTCATGCTCGTTTCTTCCAAATATTGAATTCACTAAAGCTCTATGGCTTTCTTAACTGAGTTCAAATTCGCAAATCAGAAAATTATACGAAATCTTTATTAGATTTTCCGCTTGCGCTGTTGTTTTCAAGTGTTATTGCAAATCTTGTTTCATTGCTGTGTATTTCAATTTCAAAAGCTCTATTTTAAAAATGAATATAAGGAAACACAGTAGGAAAGCAGTTAAGTTTTATTTGAAAACAAATAATACGGGTTTATCCAGTAAGTTTGCCTTAATTTAAATATTAAACTAGACTATTTTATTCTTCTAGCACTCTAGAAGAATAAGAGTTGTTTCCAAAATTAAAGTTAGTTTATCAGCCAGATTTAAAAATTATATTGTATAAAAAGTACCTACATGGTACCATTAAGAATATATAATTTTACACGTAAAACATTAATCCCACTGTGAATGTTAAAACTGAACTGAACATAAATGTAGACTCTCACAGAACTGTGGTTTCATAATTTAATTAGAATTCGAGTTAACTTAAATTAATGTTAAAAACACCTACTATTCTGTCAGTCCACTTAAAACCCACTGTGCTCATTATATTATACTTAAGTATTTTATATATAATCATGAGTAACTCCAGAATAATACATTTTTAATTGACAAACATTAAATAGGAGTACATAAAAGCTCTTCTTAATTGGTACTTTTAATTTTATTTTCAAATGTAGGTTCTAAGCAAAATAATTTAAATATGTTCACTTACCTCCAACAAAAACGAGACCTCTTACTCAGATTATAATTATTATGTCTTTCGTTTATTTCTGCACGCCATTATTATTTCTGATATGAGAAAGTAGTGAGAGTTGAAACATTATAAAGATTGCCTAAGAATGTAACCTGCACAAGGTTTGTATACACTTTCATACTTTTGGAACAGACCAAATGTAATTTTGTTTGAGTGTTGAGAGTTTTTCTCACTTGATTAGGTACATAAATTATTCAAAATTCTGGAGAAGGACTTCCTCGCGACCTCGTATCCAGCTCATTGTAATGGGCTTTACTTTAACCTCAAATTTGAAAGATGATTATAATAATATTATTCCTCCTACACAAAATTTTACAGCCTATAACCATCCATTCGTAAAGAACCAAAATATCTACTATAAACATTTTGCTGCGCAGTGCACGAATAAAAGCCACCAATATACCCCCTCTATCAATCCTACGCATGTACTACGTAGTTGGTGAGCCCCAGAGCGGCCAGCGGGCTGTGAAATGGCTGTTAAGGTGCTCTTCCACGAGCAAAATTGCGCAATTCTGGACAATGTTGGTAAAATTTGATGTAGCGATAACATCAAGAATTTACTGAAGAACTCTACTGTAGCCGCGATCAACGTGACCACTTACTATGCTAAAGTAATCTAGTTAATTAGACCAAGGCACTTGTCCCACCGCCAGGCGATAAACAAGAAGCGAGTAGAGCAAGCAACTAAAAACGAGTTGGCGAGCAACGAGCTAGCGAGTGTGCGACGGCGACGAGCGATTACTCGCTCATTTACGTATGTTCCAAGCGCGAGTCTTTCAGCGAGTGTTCTGCCCGCCATGCAAGTGTCGCTGAGCGAGTACTCTCTTTGATAGCTCTTGTCGCTGCGACAAACGAGTACCTACTCGCCGGCGGCGGTATGGAAAGTCACCAATCCACTATTAATAATGTATCTCTTTTACTTACACGGGACCTACAATCTTTTGTAAGTATGTTTGTTGAGCGAGAAAATCGTTGATAGCTTCCACGTCGGCGGTGGGACAGGTGGCCAGTTTTGTACCATGGATTAGAAAATAAGAAGCATTTACTGTGACGTATTGAGCAATTTGAAGGATCTTTATAAAAAAGGCAGTACCTACATTCATTAGCAATACTGATCATACTAAGCAGCAAATTTTTGAATTTTACCGAAACAATTGATGAAATACTCCACTCATTGCTCCACTTTGCCGAGCAATAAAGGCTGAAAAACTGGCCCGTCTAATTGCAGCTTTACAGTTTGACCAGATCTGAACGGATTCACATCTCGTTTTACACTTCACTGATCACAATTATTGTAATATTTGTGATTCTGATAATACCTTTATATATGCTCTGCTAGTTTAGGTATACGAAAACAGAATGATATCTTGAGTAATACAAAAGGACATTTATCGGTTTCATAATTATAAACGGGATGGAAGGTCTTATTAAAATTAAGCAAAACAGCTTATAGTAGGAAAAAAAAAAACAATCTTTGAAAATGGAAGTTAATAGGTAACTTGAAAAATAGTAAAATACCTATTTAATATAAATCTTTTATTCATAGTCATAGAGTCATAGTCTACGAAATTTTCCTATGAATCATAAGAAGCTCGTCTTATGACACAGCAGCTGGTACATAATCAGTATTTTTCCATAATTTCTACATCAGCATTTCAAAATAGCTTCAACAGTAACTGCTCGCATAAAAAACCTTATAGACTTGATATTAAAGACATCTGTTAAACTACAGACTCCAAGACTACAAGAGGGTGGATTCTAAGAAAATTATGATCTCTTTGACAAAAAGATTTTGTAAGACTTCGTAATCCTGCGTAAGCTGATCTGGTTCGCAAAATTATTAAGTGGATATTATACAGAAAACTTTATTATGTGTTCTTGTAATTTTTCCTTTAGATTAAGGACATCGTCCATTATAACAGCACCGCTCCAGCGCAGTAACATCCCCGCCTGCATGCGTTTCTAAGACATATTAGCCTCGCCTGAAAACGCAACCAGGCAATGAGGAACCATGCTGATCTCAACTGTGCTGATCTCAAGTGACCTGATCTCAACTCGTTTCTCCTCTGACTGGAGAGAGGCCTTAACCCTGCACTGGAATATTTAGGCTCATAACATATTCAAAAATTTTGATAATTATTATGTAGAAGTCGTTAACTACGCCCGTGTACTGTTTAATTACCAAAATAACCAATTTATTTGTGTTTGCTTGAGGTATTCGCAAGGCTATACGTTACATAGGAATGAGGTAAGCTTGATCTTGAAAATGTGTTTTATAATGAGTGTTCACTATGTTTGAAATTAAGTTACCTTATCTTACCACACCGATAAATAATTATTATTTTGATACATAGTCATAATTATGTATCTAAAAGTCAAAGTAGGCTCCTCTATTTGACTTCGACTTGACAGGCGAATTAATCTAAACTAATCAATATTATAAAGAGAAAGGATTTTATTTTTTGTATGTTTGTTTGTTACGCTTTCACGCTAAAACGGCTGAACGGATTTGGATGAAATTTGGCACATGGAAAGACCATGATCTGGACATAGGATACTTTTTATACCGATATTCCCACGGGATCGAAACTTATGCGGGTGAAACCGCGGGGCGCAGCTAGTTAGTTATATTATCGTGAGCAGACAAGAGGACGCCTCCCATTTTCTTGACACGACTGCAGAATTAAAAATTCATATCTATACCTACTTTAATATTATGAATGCGAAAGTAACTCTGTCTGTTTGTCTGTTACCTTTTCACGCCTAAACCACTGAAACAAACGTTAAAATGTTTACACATATGTACCAAGGGACCTAAAGAATTACATAGGCTATACTTTTCATCCTGAATACATAACATCACGACTCGTTTCTCCGAAGTCATCCTGAATATCTGTATAAATAATGGTGAAATACAAAATACACGCAGACAAAGCCGCCGGCGGGCAACAGCTAATTTAATAGTGAATAATGTGTCCCTTTTAGGAACTTCTTGCGCGACGCGTGACGGCCGCAGAGCGGAGGATGTATCTCATGGATGCGTGGAGTCACTACAGCATAAATTTAATCAGCAGTTGGGCAGCAATCAAGCGCGACCGCGTTTAAAGCAACAATAGTGGCAGCGGTCAGTACTGTGGTACTTTAGGTGGCACTAGTTAAACCGTATCGTAATTATATGGAGTTAGACAGACAATAGATGTTAGCTGCGTCTTTTTTATTTGGGTGGAACTTTAGGTACGATCGATTCATGTAGGTTTTATATTCATCAAAATTTTTATTTTATCAAAAACAACCTTACGAGTACTTTGAGAACGTATCTCTTTTCACATAATTTTAGGGTTATACTAAACCTAAATGTAATCTCTGAAACTAATTTTGTTTAGATACTCAGATGACTACCTAAACAGCTTTACCCAGGATAGGATAATTAGTTAATTATTATTGTAGTTATAATTTATAAGACGGCCATATTACTAAAACATAATAGCATCACTTAAAACCGTCTTCAAACATCCCATTTGTGAGAACAACACAATCCCCTGTATAAAAACTAATTGTTGTTATTATCAACGTGCATTTAATTAAGGAATACAATTAATTTAAAGAGCGTCGCCGACTGAATTGTCTTAGCGAATAAAGTTACGCGACAATGTGATAGGCGGTCAAAAACCCGTGAAAGAAAACTTAATTGAAACTCACGACTTTATGTTATAGCTTTTACGGTAGTAAGTCCCTTGGCAACAGTATATAACATTTGTGGGTCAATACTTCTCAGTTCCGGGTTTGTTAGTTTTCATATTAAACCGTTTTTGCGCACTTTGTGACGACGGTATTTTACTGAAAAAGTATTTCGTTCGTTAAATTGGCGACTTCTGAAATTGTTGTTTATGAAATCTTCAAAATTCAAGGCAAATACGAGAGGAGCAATATTTCTACAATAGAATAGGAACTATGCTGTTAGTAGTTGGTCTAGTTTTTAGGATTAGATTAGACCAGATTCTTGAAGTTGCAGCTGATATTCTGATAAATCTAAATGGTAATAAATCAAGTTTGACCTAGACCAATCTCTATCCTCAAAATCATCAAATTAACAAAAAATATCCCAAACACAAAAACATTCCAATCTTAACAAGACGGCAAAATATGAGGCCTGATATAAGTAGGGCCTATTTAAACACAATGGCTGTCTACTGTCCACATCTGGCCTAGATCTTGTTGTACAAACATTCCATTAACATGGAGATGGTAAGGCTAAATTAACTGTAGTGTATCTGTGTATATATTTACATCCAACATGTCAAGCAAATAATTATGTTTGACATGAAGTCGTAACAATAAGGTCGAGGCTGGGTTAAGCTCATAACAGATTATGTGAATGTGAATTTATTTATTTTAAATACCAACATTTTTTTGTAAATGATGCAAAAAGAAATAAATTCACAATTGTTCCGACTATTTTTTTCCAATATTACAAATAAAAGTGACAGTTCTAAAAGATGACATGTGTCTGCGATGGAGAACATATATGTTTTTGAACATTGCTTAAACTTGTTGTGCGAGAGTACAATTGGTACGTATGACTAGAATAGTGATTGGCATGACAGCAACGGTTTTACGCTGGGAATGGAAATATTGTAGTATGTGAACTGTAATATCCAGAGTAACTTATCTGTGTGTAGACTGAAAGTACCTACATAATAATAAAGCAATTAAAACTTGGCAGACTCCAGTGTCCCTGGTCCTAATATTATACACAGTCTTGCATAAAACTAGCTTTTATAAATCATCTTTATTCAAAAGCGCATGAAGGTTGAGTATTAAGATATTCAAATCAGACTTATCAGCGAAGGAAACTTCGACAAATTCGATGAAACTGCTTGAAAATCGAAGTTTCGAACGTAAAATGTAATTTTGTTCGAATTAAACGTGGCAAAGCAAGTGCATCCGTAGATCTGATATCTGTAGCAGACATCGATGCCCCCCACTTTACACTGGCGAACAAATTAAACGGACACCCCTTTATTGCTAATGAAATTACATTTAATTAAACCCCACGAATTTATCTTTATGAGAGTAGGTGTGGTGGAAATTTCGTTTCGGCGATTAAGTTTTAGAGGTTTGAAATACCATTTTCTATTATGTTCTATGATCAGTTAATTACTTTTGTTTTAATAAATTTTGCGGGATCATTTGGGAACTTTCGTGTATTAAATTGGAATTAATAAAATATTATATTAAAGCTTTTCAATAGAAGCAGCAAGGGATAAAGCCTAGTTGCCAATCATGCCGCAAAAACGTTTTATATATTCTAGAATGTTCTGAATAAACTGCACACGTGGATTGGCAACTTCCCGTGAATGCACTGCTTTATTTTAATGTATCTATTTTGTGTTACCTGTAAATTTATTATTTTTTGCTACTTACGTATAATTAAACGTCAGAAGCAAAACATGAAGGGTGAAATGCGAACACAAATGTATAGTGTAGAGAAAAAAACTTAGGATATCATATATTATTGCTCATCGGATTAATATTTATTAGTCACATACCCAAAACTTACTAATCTACTAGTTGTCTATCTAGCTGAATTGTCCAGTTCTCCTACAGAATTACGATGAAAATTAATAACATTCAGGTAACGTTTCATAAAAACTCCAATATAGGTAATAAAACCCAAACAAAATTACCTGTCTGTCTGGACCTCTGTCCGTCGACTCATCAAATCCGATGGACGTGGAACGAGCGACGTCAAACGAGCATGTTTATTGTGCGCCCAAAGTTTTGTCCCCCAGTGTATAGAATGCAGATTGCTGCAATATTATTAGCAGTTGAGGGGAGCGCTAACAAACTTCGTGCAATGAATGCCGACACAGCACCTGTTTATTATGTATTCCCTTGTCTCAGACATAGCCTAAGGCTACCCGAGCTGACTGGAACAAATGATATCTTATACAGGGATGCTCACGAAAATTGGTTCAGATCTACTTGGTATTCTCTAGAAAGTGGCTGAAGTTTAAGAAGGTTATTATTTCTTTGGGTCATTAACGTCTAGTCTAGTTATTATTTACTCGTGGTCTCGTGTTCGTGAGGACGGTAATTACAGTTCGGACAAGTAAAATAATTGGAACTTTTGTAACAGAACAAAAGTTTTAATAAATACAACTCGACATTGTTATCGTAAAGCGATAGTTTAAGTAACTTTTTGTGAACAGCACGTAGTCATTATTTTACATCACTTTATTTATAAATACTTAATTACGTTAACGTAATACATAATAATGATAATTTTTGAAAGTATTTCCCATACTGTTACCATTATATTCCTGCAAGCTGAGCTTGCAAGCTCAGCAAGTGAGGCTTCTAATTGTGGCTTCCCCTCATTACGGCCCGGCTCAACAGCCTGTAGCTACAGCGGATACACACCGTAGTTCCCATTATGTCTGCCATTTACGGAAATTGTCGAATGTTTTCGTATGTAATGTTAATTACAAAATAATATAATATCACGCCGGTTTTTCCTGGAAGGTGCGGCAGAGGTGTACCTAGGTGTGCCGCACCTGTACTATAGTACACCCACATTTCGCCAGTTATGATTAAATAATAATGTTATGTTAATTTGTACTAAGCTAAAGGCACTTCCAAGTTATTAGTTATTTAAAATAAGACTAGCTAGCTAGTTGAGAAATTGTAATAAACCTGTCTTAAACTTTTTGGGAAAATGGCGAAATGTAGGTGTACTATTATGTCTGCGAGTGCGATGTTATGTTTTACGTAGCCAAATTATTCGTTTAGGGTGATCAAAGAATGATCAGTACATACCCTAATTACATCTTATAAGAGAGAAAGGCGAATATTCCCTTATAATATTAATTATATTATTAATACAGGGTAGTATGAAGCGATTATTCGTAAGCCAGGGTCTAATTATGGCAGGTCGCGGTCACCGCTGTGGCGCCCTTTGTTATGCGTATCTTGTATACTGTGCTATACGTGTGGTATTGTGAAGCTAGATATTGTGTGTAAGTGAACATATAATATACGTAAAGCTTTGTGCCATAATCTTACGGATCAGAACTCCGTTGTTTCAAGCGGGGGTGATTTTTAGGGTTCCGTACAACTGTATGAAAAAACGGAACCCTTATAGGATCTAATCGTGTGTCTGTCTGTCCGTCTGTCACAGCCAATTTGCTCTAAAGCTACTGGACCAATTAAGTTGAAATTTGATACACATATGAATTTCTGTAACTCAAAACCAGGACGTGTAGCGTAAATAAATAAATTATGAATTTGGGGGTCAGTCTTGGCGGGCAGGTCAGAAAGTTACAAAAGTGTCTGTGCCGTGTCCATCTGTGCCGTGTGACTTACTAAAGGCTTGTTGTGAGGTTCTCAAAAATATTTTTAATAATTAAAAAAGAAATAGTTTTAAAGTTATTTAAGAAAAAATATGAAAATTTACTTTTGTTTTTTTTTTTTCAAAATTTGAAACTCTGTAGTTTCGGAGATATTGGGTTATCTCTGAAACTACTGAGCCTAAAATTTTGAAAAAAATATATAAAACAGTTCTTTATAGATTACAGGAAACCCTATAAGAAGTCTATGGTCTTCAAATAACAAGTATACCTCTCAATATTGTGCGTACAAAATTACATTATGCAGTAAAATTACAAATACACACCAATTTATTAAATTTAAAGTGTGAAGGCTCTTTCAAACAGGCGCGACACGCGACGCGACACAAAGACACCGCTCGTCGCGCGACGAGCGGTGTCTTTGTGTCGCGTCGCGTGTCGCGCCTGTTTGAAAGAGCCTTCACGAGGTAGTCGTTAATAATATAATATATCAGTATACGACTAACTTACGTATGCCTTGTAATTGACTTTTAAAAGATGAAAGTATTAATTAAATATATAATTATTTCTTCATGCTGAAATTATTTCTGCAAAACTGAAATCGTTTTTCCATTTCAATTAATTTCCAATTACCCTTAAACAAATGTATTCTTTAATAGACATATGTAAGTATGTATCGATCTGCATCCCTAATTAAGAAACACGTTGTCATTTATTGTCAGTTAACACTAAACCCGTAATATTATTTTCAATATCACTTAGTTTGATCTCAAGCAGCTTGTTTATGAGTGCAGCTACTAACACTAACTTGGCACAAGTACAAGCTACTCATGTGAGTTAGTCTACTCTTCATTATTCTAACGAATAGCGCTCATGCTGAAGGGTGCAGTCACAGTCATAGGAGGAGCGATTGAATATGTGACGGTCATCTTTACGTATAAGGGCGCAGGATAGTCCAGAATATCTATATTTGCTATAAGTGGTCATCGTATTAGTGGTTTAGCAGCTTTGATATCATTAGGACTGTGCCAGAATATAGCAGTTCGTCGTGGACGTAGTACGACCCTCTAGTATAATCTATGGGTACGACAGCAGGTCCCCTGACATCTTTTGTCATCAGAAGACAGCCACCATGCAACCATCCGTGCGACGGTCTGCTAGAGTGACTGTCACCGGCCAATGTCAATTTTTTTCGACCTTTTCGGTGATTCCAGTAACTTCGTCACAAAACTAGATGGCGCTACTTGCTGCGCCGTCACATATTATAAATTAAAGTCGCTTCTCGTGTCTGTCTGTAAAACTGTGTTGTTCTCCTAAACAATGCAATGAATTTTCATGCCGTTTTTACCATCGTTTAGAAAATTCATTCCGTAAGCTTTTGTGTATAATGCATTCATATTAAACTAACACATGATAAAGAAATCTCGATGTTGTGATGAAAAAAATTGTAATTTTGTTTTATGTCTCTCATAATTATTATTAGACTACACTTTGAAAATTTCTGCTTCACTTAATTATAATCGCTTTCCGCTAGCGAATATTTGCGAGCTGTACCTTACATTTAACAGGTATTAACACAACGACCTATAAAAAGTAATATTACTCAGATCTTACTTAGAACAGAAGCCCTTTGCTGAGATTAATTCCTCAAATAGAATACATCAAGTAATCGATCGTAGCCGCACTACGCCGTAAACAAGTGCTACGCCGTAGAAAAGTGCTACGCCGTAGAGTAGACAGCTACGCAGTTAACTGAAGGGATTTTGTTAAAGGCATTTTTCTTTTGTTTTAACTTTTTTAGAAAAGCTGAATGTTTACATATCGGACCTATAGTACGTTTACTTTATTTATTTATTCTAGATTAGGGTAATAAATATAACGATTTGATTTGTTTTTACTGAAAACACGTTTTTCTTTTAAAATAAAAGTGCATTTTTCCGAGAGATTTTCTTTATCTCATGTGATGGAGTTTATTTCGTGTGTCTTTAAAGAATTGGTTATATATTAAACTAAGACCTTTACTAGGTAGCGTTGAATTTTCAGAATTACAAATTAATAATTTCTGACTAGAAAACTGAAGTAATAGGAAGCAGATAATAAAAAAAATAATCTTAAATGTGTTCAAAATTAAGTTGATTTTCCTATAAGTTTCAAGAAAATTATCAATTAAATATCAACTATTAAACAAAGTAAGAAACATTTCAAAATGTTAAGATGCCAAAATGTCCTTCCTGAAGTTTAATATTTATATCTTTGGATGTGTATAAGCGGTAACTGCACCAATAATTTAATTTTAACTTTATAGTTTAAGTGGCACCGTCGCAGTTAACTTTCAAGTTACGGGCAGTTTATTTTAGTAACTTGAAGAATGTTTAAACTAATTTACTGCTTCTAAGTGTTTCTTTGAAGAATTATGAAAGCTTCGTTCTTCCAATTATCATGAAAAATTTCAAGCTATTATTATACATCCTACGTATTTGTCAAGAACACAAATATGAACAAAAAACATTAAAACAAAATGCAGTGGATGTGACTGCGGTGTACGTGGAAGCAATCATACAGACCGCCAATTGGTGCTCCGTGCAAATGTGAGTGGACCACAATTGGGTCGAGCGAGTGGCTTCAGGTACTCGATAGACTATAGAGGTTACATCTCACCATCTGCCTAGCCTTTTCTGCTTCCAGTCTAACCGGTTGAAGCTGATAACCAGTATTTGACATGGAGCGAATATTTATCTGATATCCAGGGGTGGTGACATATCTGACATCAAGGGGTTTACCCAGTAACTCGGTAACACGATACCCCTTGGTAAGACTGGTTGTCAGACTTTCGGGCTTCTGTTTACCCGTGATGTCTCGCTATCTAATAGATGGGCACCCATTCACGGGTCGACCTCGGTTAGCGTTGCTTAACCTTGAAATCCGTACCGTGCGGCTGTTATTATTTAGCTACGAATCCCTTCATGGAAGTAACATCTACTGACAGTTATTAAAATCATATCGGACAACACCGAGTCTGCCAGAGAATTGGAGCCATAGAAATGTAAACCTTTTTAATAGATAATGGTGTTCCCTTTAAACCATGCGCTTATATCAATCTTACCATTTATTTTACATGAAAATGTAATTAATTTACATGATTGCTTGATGTGAAAAGGTGTTATGTTTTAAATGAAAGTCATTAGTGGTTTATAATTAAACAAGGTTCAGTGTAGAGGTTACTTTTTCGTGAGCAGTACACAAGGAGACTTTTAATTTTGAGGTTTTATCAATAATTTTTATAATCTTCTTTTTTGAACTTAGAATGTAACGTTACTACCACAAAACAGTGTTTATCAGTTGTTATGGATTTTGACGTAAAACTGACATTAGACACACGTTGAGCAAGTGTCTAAAGTTTTATAGTAAGACCCTTAATGTTTATCTAATAAAAATTGAGGTGCAAAAATTGCGCTGTGTCATGTATATAAAAATACACAAAAATAAGTGTTACAACAATGAATTAAAGCATATTTTTAACCTGCAGGTACTTACAACATACTTTCTACATATATGACAAAGAACCTCAAAATAAAAAGTGTACCCGTGTGTGTGTGTGTGTGTGTCACTTTAAAGTTAGTTTTACCGGTAGCAGTAACTTTAACAACGCGTCGCGCTGAACCAACATTACTAACGAGCTCTGAAAGCTGCACATAAATAAAAGCTTTCACTAAAATTTTCAGCAAAAAATTGTACACCATTGAAAATAAAAAAGTACGTCATAATGATTTATAGTTTCTGTAAAAATTCACTGCTGTGTTAGAATATAGTTTTAAGTTTTAAACTTAAAGCTGTTTCCACGGGACGATAAATTGCAGAACTTTGCCTGCTTCTCAGCTAAGTAATATCAACCTGTAGTAATTTTTCCATCGCAGGTGGAGACGTCGTCTGTTACAGAAAAGAAATGAACAGATCAGCACATCTGTTTTTCTTACATTTTAACAAATGTAAGGGAAAATATCCGTATCGTCCGTCTGTCATATTATCTTGCTGATATAATTTTTAAATTGTCACCAGCAGAAAGTGTATTTAATTTTACAAACCGTGCTTAGTACACTGTTCCGCCAACTGAAAGTAACTGTTAATAAGCCACAGATTAATTTATTATCTGTTATGTTTAAGAATGCAATATCAAAGTAATGTATTATTACAAAATGTGGGACACGTTAAATATACGCTGCGCATGTGAGGTTCCACGCTTTGTGTACGTTTAAGTCCGGTGTGTTACTAACTTTTGGTTATAACCGCTTTTACTTATATTGCAGGTTAGAGTTGAATTTGCAGAGTTTAGCATTTTTATGTTAAAATTTCGTGCAAAACTAAATTCTCTTAGAGCAGAGTGCTACGTCATGGACATAGATCCTAAGCTCAAATTTATAGCAATAGCTCCGCTATTAATTTTAGAAATTGTCTTCTGGAAGGATTATTTGAAATTGAATAGCTGATATAAGGTGTTGGTGGCGATAACATACTGAATGTATGAATATTATCATCGTTTCCGTTTAAGCGTTAGTTTTAAGCGGTTGGAAAGTTACTAAGGGGTCTCGTGTTACCCATTAACTGGGTTGTGGAGGTCAAAGAGGCATATATTAATCAATGTAAAATACTGGTATTCAACTGCATCCGGTTAGACTGGAAACCGAACCCAAGATAGTTCGGAAAAAGCTAAGCAGATGTTAATTTCTTTAGTTTTCAATTTAGATTCAAAATAGAAAAGTTTGCTGACAAAGTCATAAATGCATTAAAATAATATCTCATCAAATTAAATACATTTAGAAATGAGCAAAATCCATCCCCATTTAAAAAGTTAGACAGGGCCAACTATGTAAAAATAAAAACGGAAATAAATTACACTCTAGAAAAAAACTCTAATTAAAAAAGTCAATCGGCGAGAAAATCGGATTCGGAATTAAAGCAATTTGTTCTATCCGTAGAAACAAATTCGTATTTTTTACACAACCTACGTTTTTTATACGGACACAGTTTGACCGGGATTGTAAACAATAGTAATCAGAACTAGAAATATGTCTCACATCGAGTTCCTAATAACCAGAGAGGCAATTCCTATACATTTTTAGAACCTTCGCTTTCTACCGTAATCGATTCGCAATCTGTCAAAAATACTATCAAATTACCAACATTTTTGACAAGTTTGACAGATTGCGACTTAAATGTGAACGTTTTTGAAGTACGAGAATTAACCTTCCGATCAAGTTGTGTCTCGCCAATAATTATTGACAGACAACAATATCTAGATCAATCAGTTGCAATGAGATTTGACAACGCATTCAACTGAACAAATTAAATTAAATTAAATATGGAACAAACAGTCAGAAACTGGGCCAAGTAATAAAATAAGTCAACATTAATAGCAGTAGGTACAGAGCACATAGTGAATATAGGTACTTATTAAGTTGCACCTCACAACTCGATCCATAGAGTAACCCCCGCTGCCTTTCATCAAAGTTTTTATTTAAAATCGGAACTTTTAATTAGCAATTATTTTTTAAACTTTGCTTACATTTCTGGCAAATTCATTATAAACATAGTGTAGTTACCGTATAAGCTGAGGGGTTATTAAAATGCATGGCGCGTCGTCTCGCTCAGCGTTAAGTGCAATAATAAAAATTGTAAAGCCGAAGTTTTTACTGCTCAAGTTTGGTCAAAACGTTGATAAAGTTGGTGCTAGTTATTAGTATTATGTAGAGGTTCATTTCGAATGGTCAAAAGAACGAGGAATTTTTTATTTAATGGAACTTGGTATTTTAAGGAAATAACGTTGTTGCGATCGCTAAAACAGAGAGAACAAAGCGTTCACAATCTAATCCAAAGTACTGTTCATTTTCAAAAGTTCATATTCGCTTTTGATAAAACATAACGTGCCAACGTAGTCGTGACTTTCATTAAAGTTTTTAACACCTACATAGTCCTATATATCCTATACTGTTAAACGAGCAATATTTGAAAGGGTATGCTGAGATGGTTTGGTCATGTTGAGAGGATGAATGAAAGGCGACTAACAAAATATATATACAAGGCAGATGT
The DNA here is from genome assembly GCA_916610215.1 of Omphaloscelis lunosa. Lineage (NCBI taxonomy): Eukaryota > Metazoa > Arthropoda > Insecta > Lepidoptera > Noctuidae > Omphaloscelis > Omphaloscelis lunosa. The sequence continues at coordinate 21,897,012 of OU744253.1, forward strand.
AAAGGAAAAAGCCGGGCGGGCCGACCTTGGAGGACATATTATACTGACCTTATTGGTGATGTTATTCAGAAAGGCCAGGTGCGTAGTACTCGCAACCGGCGGGCGTGTATGACCAGATATAGGAACGTAAACGAAGCAAAAGGAGTATGTAAGGATCGTAGCAGGTGGCGTTCTATAGTTTCTGCCTACCCCTATGGGAAAAAGGCGTGAGTTTATGTATGTATGTTTATATATATTTGTACTCACGTTCTCGAAAACGGCTCTAACGATTTCGATGAAAGTTGCAATATACGAAAAATCGATTTAGATAGGTCTCATATCTGGGAAAATTCGTTTTATCCGTATTTTCACCTATGCAGAGCTCGGTCGCCCAAAGTTTAGAACAAGGTAATGAATAGAATAATGACATGTCAGCATGGAATTAGTAAGTACCTACTATCATGGCAGCATGGAACGAGTAGATATTATATAGGTACATGGATTAGTATGAACTTTTATATACTATTAAATGAGCATTCTCTATTTTCACCAGAGCAGAGCTCGGTCGACCAGGTACTAGGAATTATGTGAAAATACGTTTTGCGAGAGCGAACAAAGGATTGTTCAGAATCTATTCTACTCACTAAATTATAATTAAAATTTTGTTCCTAAATAATTACAATAATAACAGCGAAGCTTACAAAGACGCAATTTGTCTGTGAATTAGTGCTCTAGTGGGTAAAGTTCACACAAAAGACTATAATTTCCTATATTTTAGGGTAAATCGTGTAAACTCTAACTAACTTGACATTTGCATGAATGGATAACCTTATAACTTTATGTACCTACCTTCACACACATTATAATAGACATTGACATTCATTGACATTTTAATGGTATTAAACAAACTTTCTGTTCTGATTCACTGAAGCTTTAATTTGTGACATTTAAAATGATTTTACTGATGCTTGATTGTGAGGTTTATTTTAGAAATAACTCATTTTAGTCACTGTCTCAAAATGCTGAAACCTCGGTCACACACAGCGAATACTCGCTGCAAGTAGGCTCGCAACGAGAACTCGCTGTGTGACAGGTTGTTGAGCGCTGCGAATAGATTCGTTCACCTTGAGTTTGTTGAATTCGCCGCGATTTGAATTGAGCATGTTTGAATTTTACTCTCTGTCAATCTCGCCGCGAGTGTGTAGTACACTCTTAGCTAGTACCCTGTGTACTAGCTACGAGTAGCCATACCGCTCAGCGCACCTGTGTTGTCAAAGACTGTCGAAATTCTCATATAGGACTCACCGTGTGTGACAGACAGGCGGCGAATATTTGCTGCGAGTATTATTCGTGCGTGACCGAGGCTTTAGGCCAAGATCTATAAACGTCACTTAGCAAGTGCTTTGACTTAGACATGGTCCCGTCTCTATTTTGCACTAGTAGTTTGACAGTGACGATGACACTAAGTAACATTAAATAGCTCTCTGCCTTAGTTTCGACTGTATTTACTAAGTATAATAATATGAATTAGAACAGAAGAAAAGGTCAGTTACTTTCAAAGCTTCGCCACAATTCTTAACTCGGTCATCTAAATAGTTAAATAATCGTTTAGCACTAAAATTTGGCTTATCTTAAAGGTGTCTGAGAAGTGAAGACAGTGTGCCTGGGAACGGGCCAAGACTACCTGTGATGTAGAGGTACTATCGCGGCCTTTTCCACTTGATCACTTAAAAAAAAATTGCCTAAATCCTGCAGAGGCGCCGAGCCACGCGTTAAAGTTTTGGCCTATTAGGAAAGCAATAACGCACTTAGTTGCTTGAATAGTTTCTCTTTTACACACGCATTACCTGTTTCACTATGACTGTATAGATCTCAGACCAATAAAAAAATGTCGTCGCGATTGTTTACGACGGCTCCGTCACATAATATACAAGTCACAAGGAAGGGTGGTTTTCTATTTCTTATTTTAAGTTGATTCTATTACCTACTTCTTATATAATCGTATCATTTACCTATTTACTGTATCCAATTTCTATACCCAATAATTTATGAATATCCCTGTTTATTTTATTAAGTTAATAAAACTGATAAACTTTTAAATAGTATTTTACTTTTTAATTAATGCTTAACCGATAATAGGGTTTAACAAATCAAAGTTTTAGTTAGAATTAATATTATAGTTAGAATAGATAGTTTAAGTAAAATATCTGGGTGACCGAGCTCTGCTTAGGACAAATATTAACTAACAACGATCTTTTTCAGAGATGACATATAGCTAGATCGATTTTTCACCCTAAGCAATTACCATTACCAACCACATCGTTAGTTGCATAAGCCAGCAGATAACATAACAATAGCAGTTTGAAAGTAACAATACATCACGTTCGGCGTGCGTCGTCATCCGTCAGTGCGCTCAGCCGGCCGGTCTTGTCTTTCATTCGTTTATTCAAAGTCAACAAGGCGGGGCAGAGAGCGCTTCTATTTTTAAGTGCAAGAAACATTGATATATAATATATAATCAATGGCAAGAAAAGATGAGCTTAGTGGTGTTCAGGCGGGAGTGTCTGCGATAGTACACACAGCTCCATTAAGTAGTTGCCCCCCCAAAAGACATGTGTGTTCAAATCCATGATAGGCCGAAGTTGGTTTTAGTTTTTTTTCAAAAACATTTTATTTTAATTAATGTATTGTTTTAGTCAATAGGTTTAATATTTACAAAAAGTTATTCTACGTCTTAATAGACTCGAGGTTTCAAGACCGCTTGCCGTGCATAAGATAGGAGATTCAAATCCAAGGTAAGAAATGTGCTTTTTGTCATTCATTATATATTTTTAAATCGTGTTTTTCTATTTTGTTTTAGTCATATTTAAAGTAATTTAAAAGTCCAGAAAAATAAAATACTTTAATAATCATTTAATAATATTGATTATTGCTATTATTTAATAAAACTTTGATCTTATTTTATTACAAAGATTTATATTTTACAATTTGATTTGATAATTTACAGTTATCATAATAGGTATACATATTTTGTCAACTGACAAAAACGGGTCCCTAGACAAGTGACATCCTATTACCGGAAACGATAAAGTAGGAACCGCTAGAAATAAACAATATTTTTAAGTGAACGTATACATGAAACGTTGTAGTTATGAATTGAGGGTATGGATTAATTTTATAAAGAAAACTTTAATGGATACCCTCAAATTATAACGTCTACCGATTAGATAGATTAGATAGTAGATAACAATTTCATCGCAATTCACATGGGCTTGCTGGCTAGTTCGGCAAACTGCCGGTATGAGTATGATGACGTTCGGTGATGCGATGGTTCGAATCCAAGTCGAAACAATTAACATATTTTGAAGTATTCTTTAGATTATTCGTAACGAACTCAATGTTGTAGCAGTGTAACATTTTAAAACTTGAGGTGCTAGCACATACTGACGCTGTGTGTACCAGCACTTCACGACATTACTCTTGTTTAAAGTAATTTGTCACCCTGTAGCTCTTGCTAACACAATTTATAGGCAATTCCTGCTGGCTTGGGGCTTTATGAAGTATATTCACAGATAATCTAGTGGCTATTCATTGAATATATTTTAAGATATCAGCATGGAAAATGTATGTATTACTCACTAGCTTTTGCCCACGGCTTCGCCCGCGTGGAAGTTGGGAATTATCCCACGGGAATCTACTACCGGTATAACAAGTATCCTATGTCCTAACGCACGTCGTAGTATATATGGGTGAAGAAATATTGATAAAGAGTAGAAAGGTAAAAGGACAGACAGACAGAATTACTTTTGCATTCATAATATTCCATATTACCTATTGTTATGGATATGGATTACTGCTAGTACGACAATACAGCGGTCAGCTGCAGTTGCTACGCAATAATGTGCCATTATTGCGTAGCAACTGCAGCTGTCTTCCTTACGATATAAAGACGAACGGTATGTCAGCAGCGTATTGTGGACACGTCTGCCTATTGCAGGCTTGTCAAGACGGGTTAATACACGAGTTACCAAGCTGTATAGCAAGCTTGAGCAATATGATTGTGTGTCAGGTGCTCAATAGTGAATGTAACAAGACAATAGATTTGTGTGAGTGCAAGTCAGCGGCAGCAGTATGCAACATGTAGACACACTTTGAAAGAAAGAAAAGTTATTTATTGGGACTCGCACAGGGTCATAAAGAACTAATTAATTACACAAATTAAATATTATGACTCAAACACACAAAAATAAAATCAACAATAAGTATAAAAAATTAAAAGACCCTATCTCAACATGGTGCTGCGAGAGTTAAATATAAAAGATTTCTATTGGGTAATAACTAGTAACTATATTACAGAATCAATTATAGGATAAATTGGTATTTGAACTTTCTCATCATCTCATGTCCAGTTGTAAGAATCCTTAGGTTTTTAAAATCTAATAGACAAAAACATTGACAGATGAGCTTTATGAGCCAATAAGGATCAGTGGGTTCTCCTAAAAACTCCTAAGTAACAATATCTATAACGATTCGACTACTAATTAAGTTGGCTGAACCCATAAATCACAAATCAGCGGGATCGTAAAAAACGTACCTACTGGTTGGACTTGTGTTCACATTTTACGAGAATAAGGGCATTAGGGCGTGACAAATTGTTGTTGTTATCAATAGCAGAGGAAACTGTGACAAATTGATCCCCCGCAGTTTACAACCACCAAGCAGTATTTATTATTGCTATCAATAATAAATTATGATTCAGTGACCTCGTCCTCATTTACATTACTTGTAGTTCGCACTTTTGCAGTACACGCTATCACAACGTTGAGTTCATCGAAAAAGTGATCCAGAAATTTGCAGAGCTCACGAAAAGAGATTTCATCAGCATGTGAACGTCGAGGCAATCAAGCTTCTCGACCACACAAACATAGAAGACTAAAAAGAACAAAACCGTTCGAGCTCGTGTTTAGTGTTAGTGAATAGTGTGAAGTACAAAAGTGCCAAACCAACACAAGAACGAAGTGTATTCGCCTTAATAGAGACAATAAGAAAAGTGCTATTGGACACATTCTTAGTAAAGACAATTTAATAGTTTAGGTTATAATTAAATTACTTATTAGTCTATTTATCAGGCTAAATTGTTATAAGATTAGGGTCCATCCTATTGCTGAACTCTAGGACAAGGGAAAAAATGCCGCTGCCGCGCTCGCATGACGTCTGTCAAATGATTGTACTTTTTTGTGCCGCGCGCTTACTACGTTTTCGTTACAAATTTTTTAACAAATTGGAAAACATCGAACAAACCGTTATAAGGAAATGGAGGACCTAAACGAACGCCTGCGAGAACTGGAAAATCGAGTGAAGACGCGAAAGCGAAGTCGTCATAAACACTGGTAAGTTTCTTTGTAAACCTACCAGTCTGTCGTTAGTTGAAATCATTTTCCTAAAATTACCTTGGATGCAGTTCACACGGGAGGTGAACCAGGAGAACATTAGTGTGCCGTATACTTGCAATGAACGACACCACACGAACTTCTACAATAGATTAGTCGATGGTCTATACGTTCTGTGCTTAAAGCATGTTCCTGCTGAATCCCTAGAGCTATCACGTGAGGATAGTCATGGATTTGAGCAGTCTGGTAGCTAACTTTAATAATTATTCTACGTAGCTGAGTACAAAAGCCCGCTTCTATGGAAGACACTACAGTCGAACATGTTCAAGAAGCTTTGTGTCAAGTGACCGACGCTGACGCAGCTGGACTCTGAATAGCCGCCAATTATAATTTATTTATTTATTAGACAACATCCAGTTGTCTTCAAAAGTTCCAAAATACTTACAATCATTCTAGATATAGGTATACAATTTAGCTTGAATAGGCTATGTTAACAGTTGAATTCGACTACAATACAACCAGAAGGAGACTGAGAGTGAAACGGTAACCATTCCCCAACATGAAACCTTATGTAACTTCAGTATTAAGAAATTACTCCGGGATGAGAGGGTACGGTTAGTTACTTCGCCTATAAAACTGCATCGCAGTCTGGTCATACGGTGGTCAGCAATAATAATAAATAGACTAAATGTGGAGATGAAGAAAATCGTTTAAAATTAAAAGAAGTATGAAACACCCATAATCTATAGCCTATTGAACCCCCCAAAATTGAACGAGGAAGTGATGGCAGCAGTAATCGAAAGTGGAATCAAATGGGACCAAAGGATCAGGGGGCAGCGGAATACAGTGGCTGCTGCTATTATGTCCGTGGTAGAGTCCCTAACAGTTTAATAGCGTCCCAAGGAAATACAGATCAAATCAAAACATTAAGTGGCTCAGCTAGACTACTGATATCCTTAATCCTACCTAGCTTTAATAAGGAAATGGAAGAATTGGTGGAGCAAACACCAATATCTAAATACTTGTTCGGCTATAAGCTTCAAGATAAATTCAGTGTCATCAAATGTCGCTGGAATCGGGATTGTCGCCAGTTCAGGTAAAAAACTGGTAGATTGCAGTGCTTCTCTGAAGTATGGAATAGTATTAAGTACTACTAATTAAACGATACATTAGTGGATTAAGGGTTATAAACTATCCTTTACCGAGTTTCCAGTTCAAACTTCCAAATAACAACTTCATAAAGAAAGCAATCTTATCTCTATAGAAATTAATAATTTGTTACGTTAGGTGCCATAGAAACACAAATCAGATGGCACTTGGAGATTCATATTAAAGCTAAATAATGTAATATTGTTTGTCACCAGAAATTATGATAAAAGATATCTCCAGTTTCTGTTATAAAATATATGTAAGAGTTTACATGCCTCGCATTCGGGCCTAGCACAGCACCATATGTATTCACAAAGCCAGTTTACTGTCAACTGAGTTCATTAGGGTTGTTTTCTGTTATATATTATCTTGACAATATTCTGTGCCTTGCAGAATTATATACCTATGCAAAGTGTTAAGAAAATGTGTCTACTGCTCTAAAGGCGTTAAAAAATTTAGGATTTATTATGAATACTGAAAAGAGTGCCCTAGAACCCAGATAGTGCTCCTAGTATCTAGGATTTTTTTTAGATTCAATCCAGTTTTCCATTTCACTTGGAAAGGAAAAGATAGAGTTTATTCACAGAGGTCTCACACTGATTGCCGCAATCTTATCAGGGACGTTTTCCTGAGAAGAGGAAGAGGAAGGTCCCTTCAATTAATATAGTAGGTACTAACTTCCTTGTCTAGAAAAAAACAAGAAAACAATATGAACCTGTTCTAAATTGGTGGATTCCCTTCTAGGCCCAGGGCACTATGGTGATATTATTTTTGACCACTAAATTTAATGAAGGATGAAGGAAATGGCTAATCCATTGCTTCACGTCTGCTTGCTCAACAACGTCAAATAACGCATTGAATGTTGTTGACCTGTCAGAATGAAAGAGATTGTCATTGTGAGTGTTACGCAATTACCTACAGGTCAAATACTTTTAGCTTTGGGATTCCACATAATCAGACCATAGTTTTGTCACTGCTGGGACTCTGGCAATGTACCTACCTAATAGTAATCCACCTCGCGGTTCTTAGTCACGCCCAGTCCGATTTGGTTTTAGATAAAGGTTGAGACTGAATATTGATTGTCAAGAAGAATTCGTTTATTTTCTAGTTGATAAAATAAGGAGTTTAACTTGGGCTTTTATTTAAATATTTATTAGACCTTGCTCTTTTATTATTTTAAAACGAATAGGTCTGTCTGCACGAAATGTCCAGTATTGATAAAATACTGTGTGAATTTCGATACGAATGATTGAATAAAACATTTATTTTAATTCTGAATATTATCTTTACTCTAGATAATAATATTTTCGGAAAATATGTAATTGGTATTCAAACAAATACATTCTCAATTCTAAAATTCGTTTGAAACCACCCATAGCTACACATCACTGTGTCTCTGCCAAATAAAACCCACAGAACGGTTTAAAAACCGCTGAACCATAGACACCTACTACGTCTAGATAATTGAATACGTCAAGTGTTCGGCCATGTTGTAGTCACGGGCGCAGTGGGCAGCGTAATGTATTAACTCACTTTACGGTTATAAGGGTCAGATGTTTTTGTTAAATAAAATGGGGTGCTAAGCTATGGGGTGTTTTGGTTTGGTATTAACGTAATGGGAGTGAACAATTAAAAGGTTTTGGTACCTACCACTCGGCTTTGAACCAGACCTCCGCTGCTGATAATGTAACAGTCGTGATTTCTTTTACGACAAATAATCCATTCCTGTTTGCTGTCTGTTTCGTAACTCGAATTCCTACTTTGGCACCAAAGTTCCTTCAACATATTTTTTAAATTTATTTTACTACATAAAATTATTAATTTGATAAACTGCTGATACAAACATCTCTCATTTCTTGAAATTAAAAAATGTCATTCTAAGAGATCGTAAAGAGCAGCGATGACAGGCTCGCATCGAGCTCGTAAACCGACAAATGGGGCTCGGCAGACAGACAGCATGCACTTCTGTCGGCCCGAGACTGAACTAATAATGTACTACCAACATAACATATGAGACGTGACGACAGAACGTACAGAAGGCTCGAACATACAATACGTGGTAGTAGAATCAACCCACCGAAAGTCGACTGTCCACTGCTACATAGGATGTGCACGGATAGGTTTGCTAACTTACCTATGCGGTTCATTTGTATGACATGCGTGCATAGCGGGGTCGTGAGCGATTCCCCCAACATTTTCATCATATACAAAATGAAGCTAAGTACGTGGGCTACTGTGGAGCGGCGCCTTTAAACTTTGGTCTCACAAACCCGGTTACCTTGCATGGTGAGATAGAAAGAAAATAAATCAAAATAACGTTATAGCACCTGAGGCTACTTAAAGTCTCGGAAATTTGCCGTCAAAGGCTTACAGTAATTACTCTATATCATTGTATTATGTAGTGTACCTTCTTTGCCGATCTGATCTATGTGATAACATACGTCTACCATATGAGACGAGCGTTTGATGGATATATTGCACTGCTGTAAATAAAACTTTGTGTTGTCTGCGACTTTACTGCCTGAGTAGTTGCTGCCAGTCGGTAAAGTTACAATCCGTCTGTTCATATGCTAAAACAACGTCATTACTAGGGTAGTAACTTCATGATCACAAATACGATACAGTAAGTTGAACGACAATTTTTTATTGTTTTTTATTTTCATGTATTTTAATTATTTATTTGGTTAGGAAACATTTTTTTATTTAAATAGGTACATTAAAAATAATATCCTTAATGGTAGGTTCATTTATAAGTACAACAATTACTTACAGGCTAATACAACATGCGCCATTAATGGTTTTACATTATATTACAAATCCAAGAAAGATATTTACAATTAAAGTATTCAATATTTTTCGGTAATTCGTACGTACCAAAAAAATCATTCTACATAATAAGTATGCTTGTATAGGAAGTTTTATTACTTCATACAAATGTAAGTGTAATACAGGCAAAAGTACATTAAAATCCATTTAAATGGGCAACCATCAAGAATTGAATGAAATCATACAACAGTATTTTAGTATTACATCTAGGTGTCCAGAAAAATAAAACGAATTGAAGAAAAATAACAATAGTATGCAAAGAGCTGATCTGAAATAGAATCAGAGTGAAAGTCTCACACATATGGGAACTGTGGCTTGATAGCAGCAGCTTTGTGAACTGTGGCCTGGTAGCAGCAGCTTTGTGAACGAGACGTTTTGTTGATGCGCAGTTTTGGAAAAATCGATAGGTAATTGAAAAGATGTAGCTGCTGAAATAACTTCATTACAAAAGTGCATTAAAAATGTCATTATCTGCTTAGCCATTTGTGACTTTTAAATAATTATAAAATGAAAATTAACTGTCTCGTCATAATATATTTGGTATAAATCGATCACGATCTACAAAATGAGTCCTTGTGAGTCCCTTAGAAATAAATTCAAAGAAATTGATATACTGACTCAGCCTTCTTTTTATATCTTAGAAAGTATTTTGTATGTTCGCAAAAACTTAGGACTTTTCAAAATAAGAAGCGATTTCTATAATATAAATACACGTAGTAAACATGAAATTATGATACCCAAATTTAGATTAACTAAAACTAATAAGTCTTTTCTTATAAACAGTATCCGCTTTTATAACAAGTTGCTAAAGTCGGTTACAGAACTAAGCGATGGAAAGTTCAAAATCAACATCAAACGTTTCCTTATCACAAAGCATATTATAAGATGAAGGACTACGTTGAAGACAAGAAAGTTTGGAAATAATTCCTTCTGCACATGTGGCTTCCCTGGTACCTCATTAACGGCATAACAATGTAAATGTTTATCAACTGCTCCCAAATTACGATGGTTATTTTATTTTACCTTTTTTTACATACTTCCTTGACATAATTTTTTCATTATTTGATATTATATACCTACAATTTTCTATATTTTTTTTATAAAATTAGATTTGTTACGGCTGTAGTAGCAATCAAGTCATTTGGTTTAAATAGGTCCTCATTTTTATTATTTTGTTTATCTTTTATATAGATTCTTTATTTTAAGATTTTGTGAATGTGAGAACGTTGTAGGCTGTAGACTTGTGGACCATTTTTTATTTTACTAAGTACCTGGTATTTGTTGATAGACCTACACTGTCCTCTCATACCTATTAACACTGTAATTTGAAAACATTGTAGAAACCATTTATTTTTAAAATAGTAACCGTGGAGTTTCTTGCCGGCTCTTCTCCATAGGAAGCGACCAATTGGAATTATGCACCTAGTTTCTGACGTTTCATAAGTGCCCTTGTAGGTTTATGTGAAATAAAATATGTTGAATTTTGAATTTTAATTTGAAATCAACTCAGTCTAATCCAAGTCGGGTTCGTAAAATAAGTGCTATTCATAAGGATGTCACATCAGCCATTTTACGTCTTTCAAACTACCCTGAATTACAATGAAACATCATTGTTGCTTAGATCGCTGAGCTGACTGTCCTTTAAAACACAAAGTTACATAGTATACATCTATTTAAGAGGGCGTACAAAGGTACACTAGCGCCACTCCTTTAAAAAATATTATCTCGTAACTGAGAACGAATTATGAATAACGGCTAATAAGGACCCTCGGTAAGTGTGTCTATAATTTTCCAATACATTTTTCTATTTTAATTTACCTATTATAAAGTTTCATATTGAGACACGAAGCAACAAAATACGATCTAGACTAGAGGAATCTGGCCGCTTTTCTTTAGATCGAATTTTGTTACTTTGCCTCTCAATTTAAAGCTTTATAAAAGGTATTAGAAAATTCTTGACACAAAACTCAAAAAAAAAACACAAAGCATTTTTCATTATTTCAATTAAACAATTTACAGGTACTTTTGAATTGTCATAGAGTCGGTCAGTTAGAAGGTTGAAGCAAGGTTGAAGTTTTGGAATGGGATACTAGCCAATTCCAAAACGTAGACCCCTATAGAAAAGAACGGGCAAGAAACTTCAAGGACAATCTTTTAAATATAGATATTACAAAATCCTAGGTACATTTTATTCTTGCAGCTTCTTTATGTGAGAACAAAGTACAAACAAATATCAAAAGCAATTAAAAATATAAAATTAAAAATATGCCCTGGCAGATAGGAGTTGACACACACTTACCGAGGGTCCTTATCCATAATTCCTTTTCATTCACGAGATAATATTTTTTAAAAGGAGTGGCACTAGTGTACCGTTGTACGCCCTCTTAAAGTATAAACCTTTTTCAACTATGTAGTATATAAAATTCAGTCCGTGAGGTATGTATGACTGGAGACTATAAAAGTTTATAAGGCCTTCTACAATGTACTGCCCCATTCTTATATAAGGTATAAGACATTTATGTACTACCTATATGTTGCTGAGTTGACTTATATAAGTCTTGAATATCAGTTATATCACATGTCACAATGGCAATATTTTATGAAAGAATTCTGTGACAATAATACAATACAGATATTATCTGTATTGTATTATTGTCACAGAATTCTTTCATATTAATATTGTAAGTGCTTGAAGAGCGTTCAAGGATATTGAACCCAGATTTCCAAGAAATAAAAAGAATATTACTTGATACAGTCATGTATGACGTAAGAGTCTGCAAATGCGCGTGTCATATTTAAATGATAAGCTTGAGAATTTTAACCAGTGTTGCTATCATTCTGACCTTCTAACTATGTATCTAATTCTGCATAAATATATTTTGCCGTCATTCGGTAAAGTTATGTTCTTTATCTGAAATCATAAATATCTCAGAAACGAATCTGTTTGTTTGCGAATACGTATATTCTAGATAGAAACCGAACAGAAAATATATTCCTAACTGATGTCCTATTTTGATCGTATCAAAACGAATCAATCTCAGAGCGAGCGATTCTATAGTTTTCCTATTCTTAAATCAAACAAAATTTTGCAATTTAAATGTATGGAGCAGCAGAATGCATGGAGTAGTGTTATGTTTAAACATTTCGTAGTTTTATGGTGAGATTAGTCAGCTTGGTTGAGTTTTGAGCATCATTAACTGGGGTTGAGTTGGATATAGTGGCGTTCGTTAGAATACCCACTGAGACCTCACAGAAAGAGGAGACATGTGTCCCAGCAGTGGGAACATTATAAGCTGATAATGCAGTAGAAGAATAAGTCCATCAGGACAAATACGGATGATATCTGTCTTTGTTAAACCCTGAATTGTGGTTTCCGAAATAAATAATGTCGGACTACAAAGGAAAAACAATAATAGTGATGTGGCATTACTCTAAACCTGCGTCAAAACCGAAAGCGACTGTTGCGTGAATAGGTATACGATTACGCAATCGTTTATAATGACGTTCATACGAGATAATGTCATATTCATAATCGAGCGCGACGATCGTTTACTCGCGCGATAATTGCTTTCGGTTAGGACGCGGCCTCAGAGAAATTTTAAACGATGGAAGAAAATAAAAATCGTGTACGGTCGGGAACCCCCGTTAGGAACGAAGTTCCTTCTCACGTATGGTTTAAAATATTCACAGCTGGATTTACGTTTAGACCTCACTATCAGCTTTACCACCCTCAAAAACCACAAAAACGATATCAATGAAGAAAAATTTGAAAATTTTCGCAGCCGCCATCTTGGATTTACGTTTTGACCTCACGATCGGCTTTAGCACCCTCGAAAACTATGAAAACGACACCTATGACAAAAATTGTGAGAATTTTCGCAGCTGCCGTCTTGTATTTTCATTTTGACCAAATTCACACTTTCTGGCTCTCTCTCGAGGGTGAAATTAGATAATCATGGTGACGTGAGACCTCACAGCCCGCACGCGCTCCTCACGCCGCTCACACGGCTGCCTTTCCGTCACCTGCGCTCCATTCCTACTGTAAACTGAAAATCAGTCGCTGGTGCGGGGATGGTGAGCTACCAACTAGTAAGCGATGCAAGAACAACAAGCTGTCACCTCACCGGTGGCGTGCCAGCAGCGACTGGTTGGCCGACTTTTGGGTTTCTGAAGACCCGTAACGACTGTTAAAGATCCACGAATGACAGCCGGGACCAACAGCTTAACGTGCTTTCCGAGGTACTGAGGAGTCTTGGTATGTAGAAATGGTCAACCATCCATGGACCAACACCGACAAGCGTAGCTTAACCTGATGGATCGACCCATGCGACTGTTAATACTTAGCCACGAGCTCCTCAGTGGTTTTTAGGCGATAAAGAACTTTTCATAATACCGATACTAAATTAAAATATGAATGGTCTTAAAAACCAGGAAAGGAATGATTAACATCAGATGAATGCCTTCGAAATGTTTTCATAAAATTTAAATCAGAAAACTTTGTTTGTAATTTATAACGAGGATAATGATCTAATTAGAAAACTTTTTAACAATTTCCGAGAAATATTTAGATTGTTTTATTGACCATTATTTTGAGGAAGCAAAGTTACCTACCTAAGTGAAATGTCAGGGTAAAATAATTAAAAAGAAGGAAATTGACATGATGGTTCGTAATTTTTTTTACCAATTGATTAGTACCATGTAAAATAGAAAGTAGATCATTGTTTCATTTTCCAGGGCAAAGAAAATGTGTGGATTGCCCGGAGGACACGGTGGAGCATACGGTGGAGATCTGCCTGGCTTGGGCGGAGCATCGCCGTGTTTCGTGGAGGCGATCGGCGGCGGTGATCTCTCGCGTCCGGCCCTGGTACAGGCCATGGTACGGAGCGAGAGGGCATTAGGCCGTCACTTCCGTCTGCGAAGCAGTAATGCTCGCGAAGGAGGAGGCAGAGCGCGTGAGGGAGAGGCAAATTGTTCCACGTGTGTCTCAAAGAGATGTCAGCAGAACTGAAGGGGTCCGCTAGGGCCGATGCCTGCCGGGGTTGCGAAGCAGTTTGAAAGGGATATCGTGGCTTCCGGCAACATGGCAACTGAAAGAATACGGGTGGGTTTTAGTCAATAAGAGTCTGACACGCCCAAAGTTATTTGATAACATCCAACCAAAAAAAAAATGTTCCTGGATAATTATTTATGAGTAGTTCTTATTCCTGATAAGAATGATATTTGGTTGGCATTAGAGAATAATATAGGTGTTATAATAAAAAAAAACCATATCCAAATATAAAAAAAACTAATTACGGAAAACATGCTTGCTTTTATATAGCTGGTCTGTAGCTCTCATTTGTTTTACTTTATGCAAAAAACACACAAGAAAAGTCTTCGTGCTGTGTGCACAGTAAACCCGTCATAAACAATACCTATACATGTCCACATGAGTTGCGATCGCTATTTTTGTCACGTCAGCGGCGCGGGTATAATCCCCGCGTCACGGCAGCCGGCACACTCCGTCACGCTGCGGGCACGCTCGCGGCACGACAACCATTCATCTTGTTTTGCATTCGGTGCGTATTTCCGAATAATATCAATATTATTATTGAAAAAGAGGAATGTGACGTGAACTGATTGTGATGTGTTGTGACCTATGACTGGGGAACGTATTGAAAACGTGTCTGTTTTTAACGCGTGATTTCATGTTTTGTGGATTGTTTTTTTTTGTCTTATCCTTGTAGAGGAAATAATATTCCATTGCGTCACGTACTGCTGAAAAATGATATGATTCGTGTTAAAACATAATGTGGCGGATTTTCAAAATTATGTAGCATCGAATACGTGCCTATCCACGACATTCATAGGCCTCGTTATTTATTTTATAAGTCTATCGCATTAGGAAACTCATGTATCGTGTGCCTATAGTTTTGTAAATACTCACGGGTACTCGCAACAACTAACGAATAAGCCAAACCTACAAATATTTTTAGGGCGAGAATATAACCTGCGACCAGGTAAAGAACAGATTGATTACCCACTGGCGTTACTGCCCCTCTTCCTATACAAACACTATGCTTACAACACATGAATCAGAATTGTCTATCCAGACCTCGTCTGTAGTCCACTACAATTCCCATAGTTTCCTATGTCATTACGAACCAATCAGGATACAATGCGGTGCGTCGTGCGACGTCACTAACTCGTCGGCGATGGGACACTAATCACATATTGTCTGTAGATACGACACTCCAACATTGCGACACTGTGTCAGACACTGCGAAACTGTGTCAGACACTGCGAAACTGTGTCAGACACTTGCTATTACGATTTGAGACAAGGGAATGTGGGGGCGCAGTGGTAGAGGGCAAGGAAGGATCTTATCTCAAGTATAAGTTGGCAAACAGGCCGGCAGGGTTTACTTGCACAAGCCTAGCTCTATTGCCTTCTAATAGAAACACAGAAATGCTTCCAGGCTACAGAAATAGGTAAGATTATAGTGATCCTTTCCAGCATGCACTTTCACAATAACCTCTATATTTTATTTTCGTACTCTTCATAGGAGAAATAGGTAATACTTCAGTATTTGGTTCTTTATAGTTCCCTTAATTATGGATTTTGAAAAACCCCAATTAATTTAAAAAAAAAAACTTCTAGAGTAATTGCCCTTAAAATCTTACCAGGAGAGCTGTCAGTGTGACCATAATATTAAGAAGTAAGTGTACAATACCGGTAATTATGCCGGGTGAGTGAGCCGCGCCGTGCCGGAGGCAGCGCTTGCCGGAAGAACGGCGACTGCGCCGGACAGCGCCTGACAGCCGCCCGATCACAACCGTTGAGAATATTATTAGAAATTGCATTATTTTCCTGTTTTATTTGTTAATGGCACTTAGTCGTGGACGTTTTTGGTTGAATAGCTTTTTCTGAATACGATGGTTTGTGTGAAAGAAATATTATTGAATTTTTGATGAAAATGTAATAAACATTTATGTTGTATGTTATAGAATATTGACATTACTATTATTCATGCATTAATATCATCCTCGACTTCAACCTAAGAGAAGATGAACTTTCCATGAGACCATGTTCTGCAAAGCTTAAGATTAATTCGCTTGTATAACAATCGACTTAAAAAAACAAATAAAGGTCTTTCAATAAAATACAGAAAGCAACATAACAGAAAATAATAAATTCTCTTCAGACCTCAGTACTTTATGCGACATAACAAGTTTAGCGCCCCTGCACAATGAAATGCTATTTGAAAAGAAAATCCTCCTAACTGCATGCCCTTTAGAAAATACTTTATGTTCGGAAAATGTAGGTTCCATTAAAATGTCTATAAAGACGGGCTTGGGACGGGCGCCACAGCTAGAGGTAGCATCGGTCTAACACGATTACTTATGATCACGAACTCCGGTGTGGGATAATGAGCGCCTCCTATTTCGGAGGTGCCTTTTAAGTTAGTTATCATTTAACTAACATCACGCCTATCATCCCCGAAGCGTAAGACATTGGTGTACCTATAGCAACACTCATATTTTACCAGTAATTTATCATCCAATAATTTCTTTTTGAGGTTTTGCGTTCTAGCACCATGTCTGCATTGACATGATGCTTCTACGTTTTGTTATCTAAGAGGTACTCACTGTAACAGTAGATAAGGTTAAAGCTATTTTATATTTACACTATGTTTTTTTATTGAATGTGGTTTATTGCAAATTATGTTTTTTGTGGCGTAAGATAGGTACATATTCTTAAACAAGTGACGTAGGTACCTATCCTATGTTTTTTCTTGTTTGAAATTTTTTCATTAATAATTTATCTTAAATTTAGTTAAACATTAACCTGCTGTTGGTGTTGCACCGTTAAATGTAAATGTTAAATGGGTAACAAGACATCTATATTTTGGGGAAATGAGACGTCTTTTTGACAATGGCAATGGCAACACTTTAAGTTTGCTGTCATCACGCTTCCATAGAAGATAGCCAATGAGCTAAGGATAAGATATTTTTCCTAAATATCTTGTCCTTAAACGCTCTTGCGTTAATTCTAAAAGTATATATAATATTTTGTGCGCTTTCAATATCTTTTTTTCATCACCATTAGGGTGTAATATATTTGCGTTACCCTTGTTCACTGCCCAAACAATTTTCCGCATACCGAATTTCATTTGCCAAATGATTACTTAGCAAATAAACTCTTCTCAAATAATTGTAACGCAAACGTTTAAACAATAACTTGCTTTTACTAAACTAGAACTTTTACCAATTGTAATGTAGTCAAATATTTCAGTTGGTATATCATATTTTACGCAAAATAAAATAAGCCAAATATTTAGTATCGAGCGAGCACGCAAGCAAGCATGCAGCATGTAAGCGAACATGCAACATGTATCATGCAAGCAAACAAGCAGCATGCAAGCGCGCATGCAACATGAAGCCGACATGGTTTCTGTCAAGGCTCCAGCACTGCTCCGGCGATGCCACGCGAGCTTATGGTCGCAGGTGGTTTAACGCTCACTATTGCAGCTTCATCTTGCTTCGCCGACCAGCCTTAGCCGTGGCAGCGAGCGTTACAACCATCTGCTCCTCAACTCGCGCGCCGCCCCGCCTCTCCGCGCCTACGTGATTCTAAATTACACTCTAGGGGTAGGGCAGACAAGACTGCGTCGAGTCGGATTTACAGTGATTCGTTAATAATAATACTAACAATGAATAATAACAAATAATGATCATGATTTTCGGACAAACAATTTTAGAAGAAGTACCGTATCTGGCACTCGCCGGCCGCTGCTGCGGCGCGCTCGCTTCTTTTTTAACCGACTTCCAAAAAGGAGGAGGTTATATGTTCGTAGCGTATGTTTTTTTTTAAATGTATTTCTGCCCATTTCTCCGTCAATTGTGGAACAATTATATATTTTTTTTTAAATGCTTTCAAGGTGGTCCCATATAAATTTTATTAACTTTGCCCGGATAGTTTTTGAGTTAGCTTCAATAATACGTATTTTTTTGTGGATGAAATGATAATTAAGTTCCTGTGACTGTTATTTACATAGCAGCGCAGGTAGTGGTAATCGAATTTGTGTGAGGTAGGTACCACAACTAAAAAGTGAAAAATATAAAAAAAAAACAAAAAAAGAAAACAACCGGCTTCCAAAAAAACACTACAAAGTGAAAAATAACTTTAATTTCGGAAGTCGGTGGCAAAAAACGAAAATTCAAGACCAAAGATACCGAATTCCGATTTTAAAGTTATTTTTCACTGTCTAGTGTTTCTTTGGAAATTGGTTGTTTTTTTTTTGGAAAAAGTTTTTTGACTAAATGTTTATTGTCTCAAGATTGTTTTCTGTATTAGATCATTTGATTAAAGACCAAATGCCTTAATGACATTATCCTTGGTAATATTGTGCCGAGTAAGAATTTGATCAAATGAAGATGTGCGTACTAAAATCATTCCAAATATTGCATTGGTATAAAAAAGATTGCTAAAATTTGTTTGAAAAATGATTTTTTTTTTAAAATAAGTTCCGGCAAAGTAAACTCTACCGGCACAGGCCTAGAGTTCGGAGCGCGCAAGCCCCACCACGACGTCCACGTAGAGATACGGCGGTGGGGTTATTATGATTATTATTAATTTTTATATTTTTAAAAATCTCGGGGGCATGGCTCCCGGTCCTTTGAAAGGCGTACGAGGGGCCGAAGCCAACTCGCAGAGGCCCCTTAGAATTTTTTTTATGGAATGAGACACTAACCGACAATTATCTCTGTTCGCACTATGCAAGTGCACCCAAGGACAACCCCCGGTTGGTGTAGGACTATTGTAAGATATGGAAACAAAGATTATGGGTTTGAGTGGCTAAGTGAACTGGTTACCTAGAGCTGTGGAAAGACTATGGCCCCTGCCTGACCAATATTTTATATAAAATAAACAGTTAAAATGGCAGGGGGTGACTGGCATACTCAATAATGGGCCCACGGAAACAGTCGCTAGCACATAGTGACGTGGCGACGAGGGGGCAACATGTCCTGAGGTGCTTGAGGAGTGGAGAGGTATTCAACGACTTTCAGAACAATTCCAGAGCCCGGAAGATGGTCAAGATCCCTACGAGCACTTACTGGAATACTTCCTTCCTGCGAGCACGTTTGCTCTTGCGAATCTCCACTCAAGCCGGCCAATTAAGGCAAGGATGAAGTGGGAGCGCCATTCCTCGTCAGTGTTCACTCCAGCCGGCCAATAAAGGCAAGCCAAAGGTGAGGAACAAGACTTCTCCCGGGAGATAGGGTCCGTGGGGTCGCTACTGCCCAACAGCTCGCCACATGCTGCCCTGCGGGTTTTTGTATCTCTCTTGGTCTGGCTCCTCATCCCAGACCCGTTCCGGCAAAGTAAACTCTACCGGCACAGACCCAGAATTCGGAGCGCGCAAGCCCCACCATGACGTCAACGTAGATATACGTTGGTATACGACGGTAGGGTTATTATTATTATAGCTAAGCGCGCACTACGAATTTTCATTGTTGCGATTATTAAACTGCGAAATAAAAATGTAAACTAAAATAATTCCTACGCGCACTCGCAAACGATTTATTTACGCGCGTGGTGCAGTAGGTTGGTTCGAGCGGGCGGTACCCACAGCAGCGGCGCACAGTGGAACGAATGTATGGGAGCGGTTGGACGTAGACATGTCCGAAAAAAAAGAGTAAAATTATGCCAAACTAATGATGCCATCTTATTCGATTACTTAATGCCTTCATAACTTGTGGTGATGAATTTCTTCATAACTCCCATATTTCGGGAGTAATTTGAGAAAATGTGAAATTTTACTATGAAAATGAGTGTATCGAGCTCTCTCCCTCCTGATTCCGGGCTTGTTTCAAGTAGCGGTCTCTAATATCATAATGCTAATACTAAGAGCTATATTTAATACTAAGACACATAGTGCGCCAAATGTGCACTTTCTGGGATAAAGAGTGATGTTTATTTTATAACACAATTTTTTAATTTTTTGTTTATTTTGTTGATTAAAACCGTTTTTCTAAAGGTTTACCTTATTACAATAACATTTCTGATCAGCCAATTAGAGAAGATATAAGCTAATTAGGATATATAATTAGGGACTTAAGGTTTACATATAAAACTGATGCACTAATGATTACTGATAAGAACATTGCTATTATTTAATTACTAAATGGCTCTTAATACACTAATTTAGCATGCATCATTTACTAATTATCACAATAACTAATTACCTTGCAATATTTAACAAAGGATACCTGGGATACCTGGATTTTATATAAATAGGTCACTATTAGTAACTTTAAAATCAGTGTTGATTTACACCTCGTTGTATCCAAGCTAATCTCGCAATGTATTTTCCAAATTTTAATACAAATCTTGATATTCACGTTGCTTTATGCGCACGCGCACATAAAGATTTACGCGACTTTAACTATTTGTTCAGTGTTTTAAAAGATAACAGTTGTGTTCAGTTATGTGAAAGTGCTGAAACAAGTTTAAAAGACTGGTGTCGTCGATTTTGCTACCGCATTTATGCAAAATGGACACAGTCTGGAAGAAGCACAGATAAGTTTCGGAAGAAACATGAGATTTGGCTACAGGCTGCAATTCAATGGCCGGAATTACAGAATGAAAATATGGAACCTTCTACAGAAAATATAAGTGACGTCATCGAGCCCATAATTTCTCCTGCTAAATCTGATGCTTCAACTTGTACACATCCTAGTCCTCGTAAATCTTTTGAGGACCTTAGTAACCGGCAAAAAAGAAGACGCACCACTGAAGATAGTCTTTCATGCAGCAGTAGCAGCGCTGAAATTATGTTTTCGGCCGAAAGGGCGCTTCAAAAGGCAGGACAAAGCGATACAGCTTATGTTATGAAATACTTGACGGAGAATCCAGAAGAGGCCTCAAAAATCAAAGCCTTCATTGAAGGTAAATCAATTCAGGTACGGGAAATATCCCCTTTGAAGGCATTGGCTCTTTATGTATCGATGAACTTATCGAAATGGCGCTATAACACTCTTCGGGATTTCAACACTCAAGAAGGAGCTCTTCAATACCCGAGTTACTACATGTTGGTTAAAGAAAAAATTAAGTGCTATCCGGCCAAAGAAGATCTCACAGTTACAGAGAGCTCTGCAAAAATCAAATTACAAGCCTTGATGGATTTAACCTCAAGAAGACTTATTAGGTCGTTAGAAACCCCTGTTGATCCCAATCAACAGCTCGTATTGACCAGCAAATGGGGTTTTGACGGATCATCTAGCCAAAGCATTTATCATCAAAGGACGAGTGAAGATGAGCAAATCGATCTTGCTAGTAATTTTATGATTAGTCTTGTACCACTGCGGCTCGTCTCAAAAGGTGTAACAATTTGGGAAAACGAGCGACCATCTTCCACTTCATTTTGCCGGCCAATATTGTTTAAGTTTATAAAGGAAACCAAAGAAAATGTGCAGAGAGAGATGGCTGAAATCGAAGCAGAGATTGAAGCCTTAACTCCATCCACCATCACTGATGGAATTAGTGTCAAACACCAACTGCTGTTGACAATGATTGATGGTAAAATTCATTCCATTATATCCAATACAGCAGCTTCAGTGTGTGACATATGCAAGGCTTGTCCTAAAGAAATGAATAATTTAGAGTTAATCAAAGATAAACACGCAAACGAGGACATGTATAAATATAGCTTAAGCACCCTTCACGCTTGGATTCGCTCAATGGAATGCTTATTACACATTTCCTACAAATTAGACATAAAATCATGGCAAGTAAGGGGTGATATAGCAAAAAGGCAAGTTGATGACAGGAAGAAAAGAGTTCAAGAGGCTGTAAGAAGAGAAACGGGCTTACTTCTCGATGTTGTGAAACAAGGCAGTGGATCCACCAACAATGGCAACTCGGCAAGGAGATTTTTTGAAAACTACACTAAATCTGCTGAACTGACCGGAATAGATGCTATGCTTTTAAGAAAAATCTGTGTGATCTTGCAGTGTATTTCATCAGGAGAGAAGATCAACGTAACTAAATTCCGAGAGTTCTGCTTTGATACTGCTAAGCTTTACGTGGAGTTATACCCATGGTATTATATGCCTTCTTCACTTCATAAAATTTTAATGCATGGGCCAGACATAGTTCAGAACATGTCAATTGTGCCCATTGGTTTTCTATCCGAAGAGGCATCTGAGGCTAGAAATAAAGATTTTAGAAAATGTAGAGAGGGGCATTCTCGAAAGCATAGCAGTATCTCATGCAATGAAGATATTATGCACAATCTTTTACTGTCTTCTGATCCACTTGTTACAAGTATCCGTCCAAAAGGAAATAAGTTTGTAAAAAAATCTTCTTTTAAGGAATTTTATGAGCTTACGGATTCTGAGAAAAGTGATATCGAATTTGTTAACATAAATGATTTAGCGGACATCGATTCTGAATTTGAATTAATTGATGATGATGATGATGACGAAGATAATTAAATGATGTTATTGTTTTAAAATGTGTAACTTAGTAAATTAGAGCTTACGTCTTAATTATTTATTGTACTTTTAATGAAACTAGGTAATTTATTATCAACTTACTTAAAAGTCATACTCTCATCAGTTCTTGTGAATATTTTTGTTAATATATATTTCTGTATATATATAATATATTTATAGACCTCTTAATAAGTCTGTCTGCGGTTTAAAGTAAATACAAATGGGGAAAAAACGTTTTTTTTTTTAAATTTTCATTTCCTTTTATCCCAGAAAGTGCACATTTGGCGCACTATGTGTCTTAGTATTAAATATAGCTCTTAGTAATAGCATTACGATATTAGAGACCGCTACTTGAAACAAGCCCGGAATCAGGAGGGAGAGAGCTCAATACACTCATTTTCATAGTAAAATTTCACATTTTCTCAAATTACTCCCGAAATATGGGAGTTATGAAGAAATTCATCACCACAATTTATGAAGGCATTAAGTAATCGAATAAGATGGCATCATTAGTTTGTCATAATTTTACTCTTATTTTTCGGACATGTCTACGTCCAACCGCTTCCATACATTCGTTCCACTGTGCGGCGGTCGCCTCCGTCGCCCCACGTGCCCATCAGGTATACACAACCCAACCGTGCGTAGAACACCTGGGTTGTGTATTTTACCACGCATTATTTTAAATAAGTAAGTGGCGAGAGCTACTTCCCTTCTTACTTACAGTTTATTATAGCCTACCATGCCCAGCACAAATAGAGTAGGATACAACAGTGGATACGCTGGATACACACCATACTGCTTTCATTTCAGGAATCTCATACATTTGTTCTGGATCCGTTCTAGGATTCGTTTGTACTTGACTTCATGTGGCGACCAGACGACAGCATTGCATTCCATATGACTTTTTACAAGGGCTTCGTACAAAGATCTCAGAGCACTGATGGTCGTGAACTGATTTCCTAGCCGTAAGACCAACCCTAAATTGCGGTATGCTTTTTTACAAACATCAGTGGTATGCTTACGGAAATTTATTTATTATTCGCAACGATTAAAATTCGTAGTGTGCGCTTAGCCCTATATCTACGATCCCTTGGATCTGTAACAAAAATCAAACTTCCAAGTCAACGCAATAAAAAAATACGGCAATTTATGCCGCATATTTTGCCACTCGCAAATAAACCAAAGCCTATTTGGTATTTTCCGTTGTCCCAGTAGCAAGAAGTTTAGCGAAGAGGAAAATTGGTAATTTATAGTTATAATATGAACTGCAAAGTTAAGTTTGTTTCTTCAATCTAGGATCAAAATTTCATAGGCCGTGTCTTAAAGTAAGTCTGTATTTCATTCAAATTGGGACTCTCCACTCTATTAAAAGTTCCTTTTGAATTGAAAAGTTAAGTTTGTCCTTCACTCCGGATTTGGAAATTTGGGCAACTGAGCAAGCACAGCTTTGAGATCCGTCTGGGCGCAAGTTCTATTCACACTTGTACGGTTAAAAAATAAATAAAACAGTTTTATATGATTATAAATACCTTAAAATACTAATTATTCATTTTACTATTATTATTCTCAGAAAGGTTAGTCAATGACTTCAAATTGTGACTTTTGTCAGAGTGGGCCGATTTTAATTAAATATAGACTAAACGTTAATTCAAGATACGGAATTATGAGTATATTTTCAAGCCCTTATAACTCTTGAAAAGGAGCCACAAAAAATGAGAATTTTAAAATCATCCCCTATTTTATCTCTTTGGGAGATGATTTTACAAAAACGCGGAAACGCGTAATTATTTATTTCTTACCAAAGCATACAATTGAATTTTCATATCTCTTACTTACTTAGGAAATGCTGGGTTTCCCATACAAACTTTCAACCCTATATTTTCCCTTTAGGATAATTTTTGAGACAAAAAGTACCCTATGTCTTTTCTTAGGATGTCGTCTATTTCCTTGCCAAATTTGATCGAAATCCGTTCAGTGGTTTAGCCGTGAAAAGGTAACATACAGACAGACAGACAGACAGAGTTACTTTCGAATTTATAATATTGATTTTATTAATAATATATTAAAAGTATTAAAGTTTGGATATAATTATGTATTTAGGATAGATGGGATTAAATACAGGCCAAACGCAATAAGCTTCAAATAAATAAAATAAGAAATGGACCACAAGTGTGTGTCAAGTTTACCTCCTTGCTCGATAGATGGCCCTTTTCTGAATCGCGCTATGGTTTCGTTACAAGCGTTAAATTATATCCTCTCATGACTGTCTCATCATCTTCAATTAATTTGATATTGTTAAGGGGTTCAGTTAGTCGATGTTGAAATGTCGAATAATAGCGATTTTTTGGTAATCAAAGTAGATACTTATGTATTTAAACAAAACCAACAAGTCTCGGTTTCGTGCTATGCTATGGGCTCCGTACTACGGTAGTTATGGAATAGATCACCTATCTCACAGCACTGGAATAGTGCACTTTTACGCCGCTGAATCGCTTTTAATAAAAATTTAATGCTGTTCATTGGTAAGCGCATCACTTGAGAAGGGCTGGCCCGATTTGGCTTTTTTTTGTTTTAAATTGTTCGTAATAGTTCGAATTAGGTTTTTATGAAAAGATAAATTGCTTTTTTGTATGAGATATTTGTATGGATAAAATTTTGTCAGGACGTCTGTCAGCTAGTCTAAATAACAAAACCGGCCAAATGCGTGTCGGACCACGCACAATAAAGGTTTCCGTAGTTGGGATGAATTTGTTCCAATAACAAACTTATCATTGTGGTTGAAATACTTATTCTCTCATACGGAATGTACGGGAGAACCTGTTTTTGCAACTGCAAATGTAAGTTGTTGATTAATTGTTACTCGTTAACTTGTAGAGCCTACTTAGCTGTGATACTTTGCCTTTTAATTTCGTTATATACACACATCAAAAGTGTCTAGGGATCAAGCATTTTTATGCGGATTTCTTGAGATTGAGATGTGGCTTTGTAATAAATTTATGATTATATAAATTTATATGGTTCCTTTTTGGTGCATTTCATAATTTGAAACAGGAACTGTTAATCAAATTCGAGTAAAAGATGAAAATCAGCTGTCAATATTTTCCCTATAAAAACATACAACGCATTGAAGACATTATTAGTGCTACTGTTTCCCTACTACTGATTAAAACCAACGTTATTATGGAGCGGCCACGTCATTTAAGCAGGGAAGAAATGCTCAGAGCCGTGGGAATGATAGAAGCTGGTTCCCGGCAACGTACTGTGGCTTTAGCTCTGAATACAAGTCAGAGTGTTATCAGTCGACTTTGGACACGTCGAAGCACTGGTACCGTGGCTGAGCGCCATGGAGGACGGTATCGCTGCACCACACGGAGACAAGACCGATACATTTAAATCTTAACTCGAAGAGCTCCAACAATAACCGCCATGATGTTAGCCGTGAGGCTTCATCACTCTTCAGGGAACTTAATTAGCGACCAAACAGTCAGAAACCGCTTGCATGAAGTGAACCTTCATTCCCGAAGACCGCTACGGGTACCACCTATAGCAATGCACAATCGTAGGATTCGATATATCAATGGGCTCTTGAACACAGAAATTGGGCAGAAGAACAATGGCGTTTCGTGTGCTTTTCTGATGAGTCTCGTTTTGGTATGAGACCGGATACAAGACGTATACGACACTGGAGAACCCCTGGACGCCAACAGCGATTAAAATCCTGCCAGGAAGTCCATCCTTATAGTGGTGGAACCATCATGGTATGGGCGGGTATTTGGATCGGCGGAAGAACTGAGTTGATTTGGATCAGAGGCAACCTCAACGCTCAAATTTATGCTGAGACGATTGTATCTGACGTCATCGTTCCTCTACAAGTGCAAATCGGTCCCTTATTTCAGTTAATGCATGATAATGCACGACCGCACACCGCAAGAGTTGTAAGACAGACTCTCGCCGCAGCTAACATCAATGTCCTGCTCTGGCCTGCTCAGTCGCCAGACTTGAACCCGATTGAGCATGCATGGGATATGCTACAGAGAAGAGCTCTGCCGAATATGGAGGGTATCCAGTCGCAAGAAGACCTTTTTTTGTTGTTGCAACGAACATGGGCGGCCATTCCACAGCGTGATTTGGATGAACTCATTTTGAGTATGCCAAACCGATGTTCTTGTGTTGTTAGTGTTCGCGGTAGTAACACGGATTATTAATTGTTTAAGTTACCCAATAAAATTTTAAAGAAAACTGTTATTTCAGTCTTTTTTTCGAACTTTAATGTTAGTGGTTCAAATGTCAAAAATCCCTTTATTAGGAAAATGGCAAATTTCTTTATTAATGCAAAGGTGACTTGGTTTATCGTTACTGTGACAAACGAAAACACTTTATTTGATGAATCCTTAAAGAAAATTTTAATTAATATCAATCAGGAGAAAAGTTATTGCAAAAATATATGTTGATCCCTAGACACTTTTGATGTGTGTATGTATACTACTGCCGTGTATTTTTTCACTTATCCAAAACCAACCATTTAGCTGGCCGGGGTCTCCCGGGGTTCTTGGGGTCCTCCCCAAGACAAGTTGAGAACCTACTAGAGAACGGCTGGACCGATTTCGCTATTTATTGTTTTTAAATGTTCGTAATAGTCCGAGAATCAGGTTCTTACGGAATATTCAAAGGACAGCACAAAGTCTATCGGGTTAGCGAGTTTTGTTATTATAAAGATAAGACAGAAAATACCACACCCTAAAGCTAAGCGCACAATATCCCCGCAGCGCATCGCATTCAATACAAAAAGTGCGATGCGGCCCGCCTGTAGTGATGGTTCATTTAGCAGGCTCTTTGTAATACAATGGTGCCGATTCTCTTGTACACCGAACTAAACTATTACTAAAATTCCTTACTTTTAGCTATGAGAATCTTAAAGATATTCTGCAACAAAAATTCTCTAAATTAAAATATAATTTTGAAACAACTAAAATCGTATTTGATAATAACGAGTCCACGTGGTACTTGTTTGCCCTACGCCGTGAAATCTTTTTTAGAGCCGGAGGCGCGCAGGGGGGCAGCTTCGACGTGTTTTATATGGAATTTTTCACTTTTTTTATAGAAAATAAGAAAAATTATTATCTACATATTGAGTGTTAGGGGTTTAGGGC
Source organism: Omphaloscelis lunosa (assembly GCA_916610215.1). Lineage (NCBI taxonomy): Eukaryota > Metazoa > Arthropoda > Insecta > Lepidoptera > Noctuidae > Omphaloscelis > Omphaloscelis lunosa. The sequence continues at coordinate 21,924,984 of OU744253.1, forward strand.
TTTTATGAAGGGGTCGGAATTTTCATTATTTTTGCGATTGGACACATCATTTTCGAGATATAAGCAAAGAAAAAAAAATAGATACAGTACTGTTTTTGCACCTGAAGTCGAGATGTTGCGTGAATTTGAGTTCATATTTTATTCCACACCTTTTTAATCGCGATTAGAAATAAGATTTAGTTAGAAAATTAAAATTTTTGGTGAAAAACGTCAAATTCAGAACAGCAAAATTACCATTTTCACTAAATTAATATCTTAGTACCATCTTAGTGATGTCAAACTAAAATATAGTTAAATTGTATCACTTTAGTCTATTTCAGAATGGGAAATCGTCGTTTGACAGGAATAAACAAAATTTTGGTCATTTTTAGTCTAGTTTAGATGCATTTGTGACAAGAGAATCGGCACCAATGTGCTTTAGCCTTATGCAAGCAATCTGTAAAGGGATGGTGATGGTTGGATGGAAAAGTTCGATATCGCTGCAGACAAAGTCGCGGGCGCAGTGTTAGTAAAACAATTTACCTATTATTTTTGTTACCCAACGAGACACAGAAACCATATCCCATATAAATGACAACCGTATTCCTTTATGTAGAAGTTAATGGTGTATAAATCACATGAATGAGTGATGGCGTACTGAGCGGGGCGTGAAGGTGATCGTTTGGACTGCGACGTTGCAGATTAATGTTTTCACGGTCTGGGGAGCAGACGGCATACGAGTCGAATGAAATAAATGTGGAAGTGGGTAAATTATGCCCGACCCGAGAATCGAAGACTTCAGGCTTAGCAGTAGCGCTTGCACTAGACCTACGAGGCACACAACTGTTACTATTATCCATTTGAATTAAGATTAGACATTTAAATAAACCTTTTTTACATTTCGCTCAACCGATTTTGACTCCTATACCGTAGGTACGCCTACGGTACGGATGGCATTAAAAGCAAACAGTGGTTAAAATACCAACTGTTTACTGCAGCTGCCGTTTTTCATGCCTAAACATAATAGAAGTCAAAATCGGTTGAATGGACTATAAAAAAGGTTTGTTTGAATGTCTGAGTTAAGTCAATACATGAGAATTGGATTATATAGATGTAGGATCAGGAGTGCCGAGAGGTATTTCGTCAGGGTTAGGAGTTCCCATTTCAATAGGATTAACAATACTGAATAAACAATTACAGGGTTTTTAATATAGTAGGTACTAGTTACAAATAGTCATATAAGGCAAAACACAATACAAATGGTAATTAATAACAAGATAAAGTAGGTGAATAGGTAGTAACAATCGAACAGACTTTTAGGGTCTCAGTTCGTATAGTGGCCAAGCCACCCAATGAAAAAGTGTATCGCTCACTATCAGCAAGCTAATATAGCTATGTGAATATACAGCAGTGCTGTACCAGATAAACCGACAGTTTTGTCGGGAGCAGGGCTCTTTATTGAGTCGAATCCGAAGATAGACTGACCCAAATAACGAGTGCACGCTCTTTTATAAGACGATGCCCTCACCTTGCAATCCCACTACGACAACTCTGTCCGATGGCGCTCGGAAGTGCGTCACGTGTTTACTTGATACAAAACACTAAAATGTGCTAAATCTAATAAGACTGACATTATAAAGTTATCAAATAATACAAGAATAATTATCGTAAATAAACAATAGTGAATTCACAAAGTAAATCCTTTTAAAATTAAAGTAACATGTCATTAATTGTTTTTAACAAAACCATCGATTATAATTATCGAAATAAGTTGCCAAATATCAATTAGTGCGTACACCGAGTACTTAATAAATTATGTTGCGATTTATTAGACAATAATTGATAGTAATAATCACATAAATTAATAATAAAAAACACAAATCATACCAAACTGTTGACTACCCACAATTATTATTCACAATCAACTCCGACATAGATATAAGAATGTAAAATTTCTCACTTTCACTTTGATCTTAATATTAATCTAGTTAACCGACTTCAAAAAAGGAGGAAGTGCTTAGTTCGTCGGAAACTTTTTATTTTATGTATGTTCCCCGATTACTCAAAGACGGCTGGACCGATTTGTAAAATTCGTTTTTGTTTGAAAGGTCTTTCTAATTGGTCCCATTGTCATTTGGTCACGATCTGCTGATGGGATCTTGAAGAAATTGAGGGAACTCTTCAAATATTATAGGACACATAAAGCGATTTGGGTATTGTTCGAGATAGGGAACAAACTTTAAAGAAAGACTGGATTACTTTGTTGGCTTGAATTTAATGCCCTTTAAAATAGGCAACAACGCAATTATAATATAATAATTGAAATAAATATAAAATAGGGAGTGCAAGATATCGGCTTAAAATGGCGGTGATAGTCGAGCAAGTGAAGCGTCGCGAACGTTCTCCCGCGGGCGGCGAGTATGGCGTGATGTAGCGGTCGCGTCATTGGTCGCTGTAGATATCACGTCATGGAGAAGGGCTGCTATTGGCTGCGGCAGCACCATACAGTTACTGACGTTGAAAGCTACGTTCGGATACGAGCACGGCGTCAACATATTCCCGGCCGTTGAAAGCTCTAGGGCAGCTTTCAAGCTTCATTTATCTCGGAGGTTGGGAGTAGCACCAGACGATTGAGAGCTCTCTTTATTGTGCCTTGAGCTGTGGCTATATCAGCTACTCTAGGTGTCTGATCGGATCCAATGTAGAGGCGGCTGACTCTTCCAAGGCGCCAGCAGAGAGGCGGCGTGTTGGCTTCCTTTATCAGGACTAGATCGTCGAGCTTGAGATCCCGGCACTTCACCCGCCACTTGGTCCTTTGTTGGAGCTTGGCGACGTACTCGGAAGACCATCTTTTCTAGAAGTGCTGCTTGGCTTGTTCTAGCCGCTGGAACCGGTCAAGGCGACTCGTGCTGGAATCCAGGTAACTTGGTGAGGGAAGCCCAGTCATTTGCCTACCAATCAAAAAGTGAGCCGGGTTAAGAGACTGGAAATCGTTAGGGGACTGGCTTAAAGGACATAGGGGTCGGCTATTTAGGATAGCTTCTATCTGTGCAAATACAGAGGTCAATTCCTCAAATGTTAGGTGAGAATGACCTATCGTTCTATGTAGATGAAACTTGGCTGATTTGACGCCGGCTTCCGCAAGACCATTGAAATGAGGAGCGTATACGGGAGGGAAGCGAAATTCAATGCTCCGGCCAGTAGCAAAGTCACATATAGAATCACGATTAGATAGTAGAAAGTTGCCAATTTCCTTGGCAGCGGCAACGAAATTACGGCCATTGTCGCAGTAAATAAGCTTGGGCACTCCTCTGCGAGCAATGAACCGTTTTAACGTTTGTATGAAAGCATCTTTGGACAGTTCACTTACCACTTCTAGATGTAGGCACTTATATCTAAAACAAACGAAAATGCATAGATAGCTTTTAGTTATTTTGCATCCTCGTCCCTTGCGATCAGTTATAAGAAAAGGACCGGCAAAGTCAATGCCAACAGTACTGAACGGGAAGTTAGGTTCTACCCTATCAGTGGGTAAGTTCCCCATTATATTGGACATTGTGATCCCCTTGAAGCGACGACAGACAAAACAGTTTCTTGCTACTTCTCTAGCGAGCTTGCGACCTCCTATAGGCCAGTAGCGCTCACGGATAGACGAGAGTAGATGCAGTGGTCCAGCATGCAAGAGCTGAGTGTGTTTATATTGAAAAATTAGTTTTGTTAAATAGTGATCAGACTTTAGAACAATAGGGTGTCTTTTTTCATAGGGGTGGGCAGACGTATCAATACGCCCTCCAAACACGAAGTAGACCAACATCATCTATAAAAGGGTTTAATGAGCACAAGTGAGTATTAGTTTTAAGTGGTTTGCTGGATCTTAGGTCTCTCATTTCTTTTTTGAAGGATTCCGATTGAGCTATTTTAGTGAGAATAGTCATAGATTTTTCTAGTTCATGAACTTGTAGAGTTCCCATTAACTTATTAGTGTGATTTTTACAATTATAGATAAATCTATAGACCCAGGCATATATTCTTTGTAGAGTAAATAATTTTGAGTACTTTTTAAAATTCACTAAAGGTATCACAGGTGCATCCTCCACCACCAAAGCGGGCAACGCTTTCAATTCAGGTAGGTCAATTGCCTTTCCAGTTGAAAGAGAAGGCCACGATGATTCCGGTTCCCTGAGGAAGGTAGGCCCATGCCACCATAGTACCGAATCTTTGACCTCTTGGGGTTCCACACCTCGAGAAGCGAGGTCTGCGGGATTTACAGTAGTAGGAACATGACGCCAAGCGTCAAGGTCGATGAGTTCACCTATAGCCGCTATTCGGTTAGCTACAAAAGTTTTAGTTTTATCAGGCGATTTTAGCCAACCCAGCACAACACTAGAGTCAGTCCAGAAGACGCAGCGCTTTAGTTCTAGTCTTAGAGCTTTTTTGACAGCGGCGCTCAATTGGGCACCTAGCAGAGCACCGCAGAGCTCTAAGCGAGGGATTGTGCAAGCCTTGATGGGAGCTACACGGGCCTTGGCACACAGTAGTTTGACATGTACATTGCCATCCATGTCTAGAGATCTGAGGTAGACACAGCTTCCGTAGGCTAGCTGCGAAGCATCACAAAAACAATGCAGTTCAACTTCACGTGGGTTATAGGCACATACCCGTCTTGGGACCTTAAGACACGATAGAGTGCTAAGTTGTTGATTGAATTTTTCCCAGATAACTTGGATGGAGTACGGAACAGGTTCGTCCCAATCTATTTTTTCGACCCAAAGTTTCTGAAGTAATATTTTTGCGCTAATAGTGCAAAGGGATAGTAAGCCTAGGGGGTCAAAGATTTTAAAGGTTGACGACAAAATATTTCTTTTAGTGAAGATCGTGTCAGGGGTATAGGCGAGAGGGAAGTGAATATGGTCGGGCTGAGAAGACCAGCCGATACCTAGAGTACTAGAGGCATTACTTATAATTAGATCCTCAGAATTGATAGAGTCGGGAGATAAGAAATCAGGTAAGTTGGATCGATACTTTCTGAGTGGGAAACAGCCTTTGGCAAGTTCATCAGAAACCGAACGCTGAATGTAACGGAGCTCTTCTTCAGTGTCAGCCCCAGTTAAGAGATCATCGCAATAAAAATCTCTTTGAATAATAGTTTTAATTCTAGAGTCGCTGCATTCTCACCGACCTGCCAGATGCACCTAGTATTAAGAAAGCTTGAACTTGCAAACCCGTAAGTTACCGTGTTTAGTCTTAAAGTGCGAAGATTTCCATCGTCGTTGTCGCGCCATAGTATGAGCTGGAGGTTGCGATCGGACTCTCTTATTTTCACTTGGCGATACATCTTCTCTATATCTCCCGAGAGGACGTAGCGATACTGACAAAATCGTAGAAGAATATCAAACAATGAATCCTGAATTGGGGGGCCTACCATTTGGAGGTCATTGACCGATAGACCGGAAGTAGTGGGTTCAGACGCATTAAATACCACTCTAAGTTTGGTTGACTCACTTTTCTCTCGCATGACTGGGTGATGAGGAAGAAAATAGGAATTTGGGGGTTTAGTCTCCGTAGACTCGGAAAGGTGGCCTAGCATACTCATGAATGAAGTCCGAGTACATTTTCTTCAACTCTGGATTTTTTTTAAATCTAGCTTCTAGATTGAAGAACCTTTTTTTTGCTATGAAGTAGGATTCGCCGAGACAATCTAGTCTGTCCCGTAGTGGAATACCTACGCAAAAACGACCGTTGGTTTCACGGGTACTAGTGGAAAGATAGTGCCTTTCGCATTGCATTTGTTCCTCGGATAGAGGTTGGATTTTAGGAACACTTTCCAGCTCCCAGAACTTAGTTAGCTCCTCCTGGATGTCAGTGGGATTTTCATTTTTTAGAAGAAAATTACACATTAGGGACTTAGTCGGCGAAGTGCGACTTTGAATAGGCGTAGGACCTGCTATGAGCCATCCAAGCTTAGAGCTTCGAAGATTAGGTTTATTAGAACCTAGGGACTGCTGTCTGGAACCTATCAAGTCCCAAAACAGATCTGAGCCGATAAGCATGTCAATAGGTGATGGTTCGTTAAAGCTGGGGTCTGCAAGTTTAAAGTCGTTTAGGTTTAGTGAACTAATATCGAAATGATGCTTGGGCAAGTCATCAGTTATAGTTTTCAATACTAGACAGCACATTAGAACTTCAAAGGAAGTTGAATTAGATTGGAGTTTTATAGAACAGTGCTCTGGGTTTAGGTCTAGGGTGTTGCTGCCTATACATACAATACTGACGTTTGATGGCTGAGGAGTCAAATTGAGTACCCGCTTCACACGCTCAGTGATGAAAGACGATTGGCTCCCGCTGTCAAGTAAAGCCCTAACGCTAATAGTTTCGTTAGTTTTTGGGTTAGTTAGTCGCACCTTAGCAGTACACAAAAGAATCTCTGGGGAGGACAATGCAGACATGACTACAGATTTAGGTTGGCTAAGGATGGACGAAGCTTCATCAGGTAAGTGAAGTAGTGAGTTGTGTTTTTGTTTACAGGATCTACAAGAACCAGGGAGCCTACAAGCTTGACTATCGTGGCCAGACCTTAGACAATTACGACACAAGTTTAGTGTTGCAACAGTGGAATTCCTATCTTCAGGTGTCTTAGACTTGAATGTGGGGCACTCGTATGCACGATGATTGCCCGAGCATACCACACACTCAAACGAGGTTCGAAATTGTTCAGGGTTGTGTTTGTGTTGTTTGTCCGCTTTGGCTGCGGAGGATTCCCTGGAAGTAGCAACTAATGATTTAGTTTATGTAGTGTTCCTATTGTGAAAAGCTGGGTTGTGGGGAACTTGTTTAGCCCCAGCTGCTTTATCTGTCTTGTTTTTGTTAACAGTCTCAAGAACGTCTGCACGATTTTTTAAAAATGAGAAGAACTCTTCGAGTGTAGGGATATCAGATATTGTGTTACGATGTTCTTCCCATTTGAACATAGTACTGTTGTCTAACTTTGCCGCCAGGATATGAATGATTAGAATATCCCACTTGTCAGTAGGAAGCCCTAGAGTACAGGGGGCACGTAAATTTTTTGTCACATGATCAATAATGTATCTAATAGATTTGTCAGTTTCACGAGTTGACTCAAAAGTAAATAGGGAATTTAGATGATTATTAATTAGTTGCCTCTTGTTGTCAAACCGGTTGCAGAGAAGTGACCAAGCTTCCAAATAATTTTTATCAGATACTTCCAGATTGCTTAGAACTCGCGCCGCTTCACCCTCCAAATAAGAGCTGAGGTAGTGGAATTTATGAATGTTTTTTATTTTAAGGTTGTCTTGAATCAATGAAGAGTAAATCTCTTTGAACTCAAGCCGCTTGTAGTAAGTACCATCAAATTTAGGTATATTTATAGTAGGCAATTTGAAACCTAAATTATTGAAACTATCATGTTCATGATGAGGGCAACCATTGCTGTGAGAACAGCTAGCAGTAATTTCAGGTGGTTTGGTGGTCGAGCTATGCGCTTGGAGCAGGTTTTGGGCAATGGCAATGCAAGTATCAAACTCTTGCTCAACTAGATCACGAGTAGTTAATTCTACGTCTTGGTTAGATTCGTTGAGTATTTCTATTTGAATCTGCACCCTGTCGAACTCAATGAATAACGCTTCCATTCTTGATAACCTCATCGCAAGCCTATTTGTTTCAACAGCAGAAATACTGTCAAAGGTTCCCAATGAATCTAAATATGATTTAAATTTAGTTACACGTTCTTTAATGGACCCACGCTTAGCAGCTAACTCTTTAAAATTTAAATCTGTAGACATTGCGATAAACTATCAAAGAATAAAAATAATAAAATAGTAAAAACGTATACGATACGCTCCTCGTTTCGTAGTCCCACACGAAGAAACCGGTTTCAATCAGTGAAGTACAGGGATCAGCAGTGCACAGCGTAGGTACTCAAGCCAGGCAACGGCAGAAGCGAAGCGCAAGGCAGGTCGTTGACGCCACAAGACAGATTACGCTGGAATCAACGTCAAATACAAATAAGCAAATGAATGAAATAAGCGTGCAGTGAGGGACAGAAGAGAATATCTTTCTAGGTACGTTATGTTACAATGGGTAAGTAATCTTGCAGTTAATAGATAGGCAAATGAAATAAATTATTGGGAAATTAGAATGATTGTACATAGGCATTTATATTACGAGTAGATTTAGGCTTACTCGACTTGAAATAAATAAGCACATGTGCAATAGTGAAAAGATTAAGTCACAAAGTGAAGGCGTGAAAGGAATTCAGCTTGTAGATTCCCTTTGAATGATTAGGCAAAATACTTAGAGTCAAACAATAAAAATACGCAATTGCACAAGTACTAGATAGATTGATAATGATCACCAAGCACTTAGAGAAACGGATCCCAAGTATGAACACAGATAAAAGCGGATAAAATTAGGGAAAATGATAGGAACGGGCTCACGTTAATGATGGCAAGCAAGCAAAGCAGGTAGGTTCCCAGGCTTCGCAGTCTTATCTTCAGCTGATTAGGCGGCTGAAGGACGAGGGCGCCTCCAATGCGGCACGTAGGTATGCGCAGCCACGCGGCAAACTTGTTCGTCTTCGCCGCAGGAATTCCAATCCAACGCCAAGCCTTCTTCTAGTAGAATATACTTCCTTTCTTGAGCAATCCGCTTCGGCTTGGTGTAATTTGTTGCAAAAAGGACCTGTCGAAGTCGACAAAGATTATTGAAGTCGATCGATTCGTGTCCTGTCACGGTCGCCACTTTTGTTCGAGATAGGGAACAAACTTTAAAGAAAGACTGGATTACTTTGTTGGCTTGAATTTAATGCCCTTTAAAATAGGCAACAACGCAATTATAATATAATAATTGAAATAAATATAAAATAGGGAGTGCAAGATTTCGGCTTAAAATGGCGGTGATAGTCGAGCAAGTGAAGCGTCGCGAACGTTCTCCCGCGGGCGGCGAGTATGGCGTGATGTAGCGGTCGCGTCATTGGTCGCTGTAGATATCACGTCATGGCGAAGGGCTGCTATTGGCTGCGGCAGCACCATACAGTTACTGACGTTGAAAGCTACGTTCGGATACGAGCACGGCGTCAACAGGTATTTTTATAGTAACTCGTGCATTTGCTCTCGAAAAGCACCATTTGGTAAAGTGCAACTGATGATAAAGGACACAGATTGCCACTGGGACTACTCAATAATATGTATTTCACGGGTTGCAATTCAATTATTTTAATATGGTTAGTAAGCAATTGCTGTTCGTCACAACTCATATGTTGCAGTGGAGCTGATGGTGAAGTATTTGTAGAACTCCTCAACAATTAAAGCGTATATGTCTGGTGTTCTGTGAGAGAAAGTATGCTAGGGAGTCCACTGTTCCATGTTAGTTTTAAATTAAATTAATATCAAGATTGTAATTGTTTCTATGTTAATTAATGTTATTGGTGTTGTACCGTTTTAATTAACTACATAACATAACATAACATCACGCCTTGTTTCCCCGAAGGGTTGGGCAGAGGTGTCCCTGTAGCAGGCACACCCACATTTCGCCAGTTATGTTTAAGTCCCATGTAATAGGGGGCGAGCCTATTGCCATCAACCGGGCACAAATCCAAACTCCGAGCTGCTACTGAGAAATTTCAGATAGAAAAACCCAATAACATTTTGCTCGACCCGGGAATCGAACCCAGGACCTCATACTTATCAGTAGCGCTTGCGACCACTAGACCAACGAGGCAGTAATTAACTATAAATAAAAAATAAATAAATAAAAAGTCCTTGCATCGGGAAAAGCAATATTTTGTAAAAAACTAAAATACTGATCCAAAGACACCGATTTCCGAAATTAAAGTTATTTTTCAATTTGTAGTTTGGAAGTCTATTGCATTTTTTGCAAAAGTTGTGGCGCTAACTGGCATGTTACCGTGAGGTTGATTTCTAATTGGTAGGGGTGCTACAAAGCGGCGATAAGACCCCTCTTTAAGGAGTGGCTAGAGAGGCGCCACGGTGTCCTCACCTTCCGCCTGACGCAGGTCCTCACCGGACACGGCTGTTTCGGGAAGTTCCTGCACAGGATAAGGCGGGAGGAAACTCCCGGGTGTCAACATTGTGTGGATCGCCCGGAGGACACGGTGGAGCATACGGTGGAGGTCGGCCTAGCTTAGGCAGAGCATCGCCGTGTCCTCGTGGAGGCGATCGGCGGCGGTGATCTCTCGCGTCCGGCCCTGGTTCAGGCCATGGTACGGAGCGAGAGGAAATGGGAGGCCGTCACCTCCTTCTGCGAAGCGGTAATGCTCGCGAAGGAGGAGGCGGAACGCGTGAGGGAGAGGCAAATTTCGCGCCCTCACGCCCCTAACCGCCACAGGAGGAGACGCCCAGGGCGTCGGGAATCGCGAGGCGATTTCCGGCCACCGTAGGCGCGGGCTTGCGGACGGTAAGCAATGGGTAGCTCACCGTCCGATAAGGACCAGGCCCGGGTCGACGGCGCGTTGTGTTTCACGCGAGCCTCAAAGAGATGTCAGCAGAATCGACGGGGTCCGCTAGGGCCGATGCCTGCCGGGGGTGCGAAGAAAACCGAAAGGGAGATCGTGGCCCCCGACAACAGGGCAACCGAAGGAACACGGGTGGGTTTTAGTCAGTAAGAGTCTGACACGCCCTCCCGCTCCGACCAGAGCGGGAGAAGTTGTTTGATGATTTCCCAACCAAAAAAAAAAAAAAGGTGTGCTACAAAATGTTTCAGTCGGTATGATTCAGCAAAGGCCGGGCGGCAAAATAGGATGTAAATTGTGCCACCCGGATGTGCCGAATCGTCCCGAATCACGCCGATCCGAACATGTATGTATCTCGCCTACTATAACGTAAACCCTCCTCTATCACAAGCATCAACTTTATTCTACTATCTCGAATCAAACTACCCTTATCACACTAACATCCATGATCGATAGAGACACAGCGAGTTTTATTTTTTTATTAATTCACGACACATCAACACATCGTCATCAACACTTTGATAGATGACGTCGTGAGGAGCCTTCATAAATCAAATAGCACTTCAGTTTTTCGGTTTTTCTAAGGCTTAGGTAGGTAAAGAAATATCCCTTAAGTGAGGGTACTGCTATTATTTACTCTGTGGGGAGATTGGTCGTTACAATCGTGGTGTTATAAATAGAGCACTTTGAAGGCATTTTGGATGTATTATTGTTGAAAAATTTTAGGTATTGTCGAATTTAGAGTGCGTAGTTTTAGTTGAACTTAAGAAAAGTGTCGCGATATACAGGTGTATATCGCGACCCATTTAAATACGAAACGTAGGAGGTACCTTTCGTATTTAAATGGGTAGATTTAAATGCTTTTTTTTATTTGCATTATATTAAACTTGCATGATAATACCGTGCTAGAATATTCGTTCGTCTTTTGCATTTAATATTTTGCAAAAGTTGTTTTATTGTTAACTTAGGTATCTAATACATTTTAGCTTATTGAAAATATTTACCTACCAGAACTTTTGCTTCATCAACCTTTCATTCACAGTACAAAATAAATTACAGTGATTTGTAGTCACCTATGCTCAACAACGTATTCAGTCATTATCACCGCTTACCCCGTGACTTAGCAGCCATGATTGATCTTTAACTATATACCTTCCATAAAACTTCATAGGCACAAAGGCACAAGAGGTGAATGACCGACTAAGGGGTTGGAAATAGCATCGCTTATACTGACGAACACACGGCACGCCGGGAGGCGACGCTTGTATATAAACTATTGTGAATTATGTGTATGAACAGTTATTTATTATTCGATATTGATATATTACGGAGAATGTCCTCGATCATGTGAAGGATAAATCAAATAATTTGGTCGTTTCCTGCTGTGTTGTCAACTTTTGTCGGAACTAAGAAAGTCACAACTTTTCGATGGTATTCTATTGTGACATGATTGTATTGATTGTAAGTGACTGTAACAAGACGGCATATCGGCGATCGATGTAGCATATAGATCAATGTAGCATCTAAATGAATGTAGCATCTAGATCAATGTAGCATCTAGATCGCAAGATTATATCTAGTTTTGAATGACGTCTCGATCACTCTATCTAGGGTTACACATTATATTAACTAAGGTTACTCTGTTTTAAAAAAAATACCCACGAAGAGACCACCTAAGTGCAAATAAACAAACATTGAATGACATGACACAATATTACGATACAATATTATCACGATATTTAAACATTTGATACTCTGTACTTCGATATTTTCAAGACTAACTCTTGCAAGCTCGATGCGAGCTCAGGACTTCGGGCACCCCGACTTGGACAGGTTTTTTTTACACCTTACAGAAATAGGAGCTACCGCTAAGCGGGGCTCCGTCGTCTACGCTGACTAAAATAATTACAAATATTGACCACAGATATATCAACAGTAGGTGAATCGTCCGTTAGATCAACCAACCCCACCAACGTTCGTTTAATCAACGTTAGGTGAATTAATTGTAGTTGAATAAACCGCAGATGAATTCTCCTTTATGGATTTCGTACATTAGTTATTACAAAAATGTATGCAACGATCTTTATGTATTTTAAACCGCCTTTTGACCGTAGTTATCTCGAAAATAGTTAGAATAACCATAGATATTATAATATGTAACCTATCTAGGAAACCAGATAAATCACTCTATCCGTAAATATAATGAAAATGTCATTATATTTATACGTAGGGATAGAGTGATCTGTGCGCTTGATAACGTTTTTTTTTTCTTCGTGGGTAGACATGACATATACACATAATGTTTGTAGCTTTTTTATTTAATATTTATTTTAAAATAGTTCATTGTTCTTTTTCACTACGTTTATGTGCTAATTAATTGATAAACCCACCTTCACTCGGAATTATCCTTTCAGTTTCACTCTTCAACAACCACAACACTCAAATTATTCCCACTATGCATGGACATCAAACTTGTGCACAGTATGGAGGAACTGGAGAAGCTGTCCGGAATCTGTATTCGTTTTGTTTTTAACCTAAAAAAGTATGATAACGATCGCAAGATACTCAAGTGGCTCCCTATTCGACTTCGCAGGAACTCTCGGATATTGTGTCTGCTATTCAACATCCTTCACAGCCCTAAAACCACATCCTATCTGCGGGAACGCTTTTCCTACGCCCGAACTTTTGATGCACCACCTTGCAGGTCACATCTTAAAAACCTCCTTAAATCCCCTCCCCACCCAACTGACTTCTATTCCTACTCCTTCACTGTACACGCGGTTCCGTTGTGGAATTCACTTCCGCCTGACATTAGGGACTGTCAAACTGCTGAAGCATTTAAATGAAGAGTGAAAGAACACTATCTTTCCGCTTCGTCGTAGTTGCATAGTTATTTTAAATCACATTATAGTTATGTATCTTGTAGTGATATTTATTTTAGAAGTATGTATGTAAGTATATTCTCATATTGTATGTTTATATTGAAATTAATGAATTGTTTTATTTTCTTCTTTGATTTATGTTTCTGTTTTCTCTTCTACGGTTACACACGTTGTCTACATCTCATTTTATATACTTTCCTGTCGCAGGTATGTTGGAAAAGATTTCTTTAGAAATAAGCTATGCCTATATACGTATTTTTCTGTTCCTTTCTTTTTGTCTGTTTATATGTGTGTGAATACATGTTTAAATAAATAAATAAAATTACGATATAAGTACGTATGCAGCTTGCCACTTCTTTTTATATCCGATGATTAGTGTTGCCCAAATGCAAGAACAAGACGAGACTTAGCCAGTCTTGGTCTTGGTCTTGCGCCAATACACCTGGTCTTGGTCTTGGTCTTGGTCTTGCGCTCCCAGTCTTGGTCTTGGTCTTGCAGCAAGAGTCTTGCAAGTCTTGCAATTACCTATTAGTCTATTACTATTTATTAAAGTTTACTTTAAATCTTAGAAAAACGTATTAGAATTGGAACATTGTGAGCTTGAATTAACATAGCCATAGTAAAGATCAAGCAGATTAATAAATAACTGAAGATTTGATAAGAAATTCGAAAAATCAACTGACCTATATGTCGTTTTCCATGGAAGTAACTGTTTCTTAATAAACATTTATGATTTATAAGCTTACATTTGCTAAAACATGTAAAAAAACAAATTAATTACAATAACTTGACTGTATTTTAAAGAACAATACTTATCTGTCTAGAAAGAGATTGAACCCTCAACTTATAAGAAATTTAATAAAAGAGTTTTACGATTTATCATTTATTTGAATAAAAAATAAAATACAACACAAATCAACAGCTTTATCATTAGGTTATGATACTTTATATCAATTTTTTTGACCAAGAATTAATACAAAGTAACCATCTGGCTGACTCATCACTTAACCTATTTCTATGTTTTCTAATTACTAATGATGCTTTAGAAAATAACCTCTCAGCAGGTACTGAAGTTGCAGGTATTGAGAGAAAATCACGGGCCATTTTCGATAAAATCGGATACTCTGTCTCATGCGTCCTCCACCAATCTAAAATGTCTTCCGAGCTGGCAGTTCTTGGTTTTCTCAGGTACTCCTCCAACTCGTCTATCACTAAGCCTTGAAGACAAGATCCAGATGACGTCGAGGGACATTCATAGAGTTTATCAAAGTCTATTACGTCTTCATCTTCATCACATACTTTATTTTCTTTTTCTGGTAATTCCAGAGATTTGTTCAGTGAGTGTAGACTTTTATATTCTTCATAAAGTTCATTGAACTTGCGCAGACTTTCTGTTTTAAGTTGCTTCCCCCACATTGTCAGGTCAAAAGTCTGAGCCTTATGCCTTGGGTCTAAAATTAAAGAAGTACAATAAATCCAGTTGCTCTTCTTGTAATGTTTAAGCATTTTGTCTCGAGCTGCTTGGAAAGCTAGAATGAGCCTTTCATCCACTTCAGATCGATTAGGTTTCTCATCTAACTGTTTTACCATGGATTCAATTTTATCTAGCAAGAGATTGAATGATACAATGACTAGCGGTAATGTAACATATTTGTCTCCACCAAGTTTTGTACTTAAAAGTTTAAAGTTTATTAGAAATTTATGTAATTTTTCGAGTACCTGCCATTCATTAGCTGTGATTTGAAAATCATTTAATTCGGTGACAGAACTGCACAATATGTCAATGCCCGCTCTCACTTTTAAACCAAATCCAATCATATCATGTGTGGAATTCCATCTCGTTGGACAGTCAAGAATGGCATTTAGATTTGATGGCACGCCAGCTGCTTCACAAGCAGACTGAAACTTCTTCTTCACTATCTCACTTCTTTTTATTTTACTGGAAATACTGCGTAACTTTGTTACAGATGTACGCGAGTCAGCAATATTTGGTGCAGATTCTTCATCTTCCTCATCCTCAGTTTCGTCTGCATAGTCTTCGTACTGCTGATCTTGCGCGTTAGTGTCAGACTCACAGTGTAATGCTAAGGTCTTTAATAAATCTTGTACACCAAGGTTTAAAATGTGAGCAAAGCACCGGAAATGTTGATTGTCTGAATCAAAGTGTGGCGGCAGCTGTTTGCCCAGTTCATACATAAATTTGGTATTTGCAGTTGCGTTGTCGACCGTGATACCTTGTATTTTATCAATTATGCCATATTCCAATAAACATTCATGGAAAATCGTTGCAATATCTTCCCCAGTATGTCGACCGCGTGATGGTATAAAATCAAGAACTACAGATTGATACTTCCATTCGTTGTCTATATAATGAATAGTAACCCCGTAGTAACTCCTACCAGCAATTGACGTCCACCCATCAATGGTAAAAGACATTTTAGATGATAATTGTTGAAGTCGTTCCTTGAGATTCAATTGGAGCTCTTCAAATCGCTCTTTGACTTTCCTTCTAAGTGTAGACCTTTTAGGAAACACCATATTAGGGCAAATACGTCGAAAATATACTTGTGTAGCTTCGTCATCGAAAAATGAGAAGGGAAGATATTTTTTCACCACCCAATCAACTGTAGCTGTCGTGATGTTGTCACTGCTGTTTTCCGACTGAAACAAAACAATAAATCTTGTGTTATTATTTAAAACATACTAGGTTTGAGCGTATAAGAGGAGGAGGTTTGATGTTGTTAAATCGAGAAAATCGTTAAATTGATATTTGTTATATTAAGGTTGCACTGTACTGTAATTTACCAAAATAAAGTACTTAGTTGTTACTGGTCGATTAAATGAAAATATGGGTGTTTATAAAAAATATTTAAGACGATAATTACATACTTAGAGGTCGTTTGTATGTTTAATATGTCGCACCCCTAGATGAAAACACCACTAACTCAAAAATACTTACGTAAGTTAATGGCGTTTTTGAAAGTATCGCATGAATAGCTACGCGGAGTTAAAATTCTTTTAACTGTTAAAAAAATATTCTTACCTGTCCACTTCTTCCAGCGGTTACTAAAAAGCTTGTGATATCTCCACTTAATTTTGGTTTAACAGGAAGAAATATTTCTGATTCCTTTTTGTGGAAAGATATTAGATGTTTCCTTAAGCCTGAAGTGTTTCTGTTTTTCATTTTTATTTCAATCTTTTTATGTTGGCACAATTTACAGAAGGCAGTTTGGGATGCATGAATTATTTCGAAAAACTCCTCAAATTTGCTTTTGGGTCTTTTAGATCTGTGACTCAAACTCTCGTTACTCGGACTAGAATAATTTGAATCTTCGTCACTCATATTAAATTGTACACGTGATACGTTTTTAGAAAACAACGAGAATTAGTAAAAACAATTATTAAGTTAGACTCGAAGCACAGCTCAATTGGAAATGACTGGAATTAAAATAATTCCTTTATTTATAGTACGTTTCCTTGCTTTCTACCGCGCCGCCTCGCCACGTGCCGGCTCTATGAAAAGGATGCCGCCGCAAATCAAACAATGCCGCGTGCGGCGTACAAACACACACTAAATATTACCTACTTGTACAGACGCGACGCGTGAATAAAATAGAATTAGTGCCAATCACTATTCTTTACATATAAGTGAATGTTTTGGCGTACATCTATACTAATATTATAAAACTGAAGAGGTCGTTTGTATGTTTGATGACAGAAGTTTTAAAATAAATAAATAAGTCCTGAACGTCACTATACCTCCAAAGTTACTATTCCTCGTGGACGAAGTCGCGGGCACAGCTAGTAAATACTTACTCTTGTTTTGGCGTACATCTATACTAATATTATAAAGCTGAAGAGTTCGTTTGTATGTTTGATGACAGAAGTTTTAAAATAAATAAATAAGTCCTGAACGTCACTATACCTCCAAAGTTACTATTCCTCGTGGACGAAGTCGCGGGCACAGCTAGTAAATACTTACTCTCATCATCTCTCTCAGAGATATTCGGGCTGGTAAGTAATACAAAACTCTTATCGCAGGCTTTTTATTTTATTAGTAGGTAAGTACCTACGCTTTTTATATTATTTTATTAGTTTTGTAGAATTTTTTTACACGTTTCAAGTATATTTAAAAGTGGCTACAATATTTATTAAACGGGTGATATTTGAACACTTTTTTGCTATTTTTTCTTGTAAAAACTTAAGAAATATAATGACTAAATGTACAATAATAGTACCTAAGTAATTAGTTTAAAACCATATAAGTAATCAATATTATAATATATACATACTAGAATGAATTAATATGACATCTACTACCTATCCTTACCATTTTATCCTAATCATAATACTACTTGCGTGATCAGTATAATGTATTCATTTTCATTCTAAGCACTCTGAAACTTATTTATTCTTTGGAACACCTGTAGGTACTCTTAAAAAAATTCGAAATTATTTTGCATGAGTATACCTACGCCCTATGGCGGCAATCAAATAGTGTCACAAATGTTATGATTTCGGCGTGGCGGCAACGATTGTTTTAGATTTCAAAAGAAGCCGCCGGCGCGTGTATCATAACCATGTACTTCCGAAAAGCGGCAAATTTCTTTGAGAAGTAAGTACAAAACCTTTGATGCCGCATTATCAAAGTGCCGATGGTTAAAACATAACTATGCATGCACTCAGTTTGATTTTAATAGATATTTTTTTATTCGTTATGTTTATGGTATTAGTCGTAATGCGCATAGGTCCAGTTTTTCATATTCTTTGATACAGTTTTTTGCGTCTCATAGAATTCCTAAGCGTACCTACCTATACACCGAACTGTTACACCTAACTACTCAGTGAAATAGCGCTAAGTCCTAGCTGCAAGACGCAAGACGCAAGAGTCTTGCAGGCTATGTCTTGTTCTTGCTCAAGTCTTGCACGGTCAGTCTTGGTCTTGGTCTTGCTAAAAATACGCGGTCTTGTTCTTGGTCTTGGTCTTGCAAAAACGCAAGAACAAGACCAAGACTGCAAGACCAAGACTGAATTTGGGCAACACTACCGATGATTAATTCAAAAAGCGTGGAGCGATTTTTAGTGTGTGTACTTTTAATTAATTTAAGTTAAGTCATGATTGATGACTGTTTAACCATACATCTCTCAACTTTAAGGAACGTTTATAAATAAATCCCTTATTAATGCACAGTATGTTAATCCCTAAGTAGTTCTTTACGACACCCATGAGGGTTTTAGAACTCCGTCAAAACCACTCAGCCAATTACCATTCCATTGTGTAATAATATTAATGAAAAACATGAAAATATGTAACAATAATTCCAGCATGACGAGCAGCTTAAATACCACTTATTTTCTTTAATCCTAGATTAGCATGAGAACCCAATTCCTTTGACGAATACGACCTAGCTGCCTATAAAAGTGTATGAGAATGATTATAAATCATCTGACTAAATGAAATTTCGAATTCACGGACCAGCAAGAAATGTACAAAGAAGTATTGTCCTTATACCGCAAGTCATGTTTTTGTTATTTATTAAAGGTGATTTTCAGGGAATTGCCTGACAGTGTAAACCAACAAAAAATATGTACGATTAAATGCTTCCCTTGAAACTTTATCTAGAACTTAGTTACAATAATTGAAGTGAAAACTTCATTAGGCGCGTTGGGCATTTTTGAGATGGGACTAAACCATTGATTTCGCGACACCATGACCACACCTCACTTTTGTAAACGTGGTTGTTCTCTTTATTTATATTATTATATTTATTATTTTTTTATTTATTTCTTTTCAGTACATATTGTTTACATTTTTACATATTTTTATAAAAAATCATTAAAAAAAACATTTAAAAATATAAAAAATGTTACGGATCAGTGTTCTATGCAAGTATTTTTACTTTAAAGGTTTTGTAAACACGATTGTGCTCTTTATTTAGATAGAGTTACGGACCAATGTTCTATACAAGTATTTTTTCTTTCACCAAGGCGTTCTTGTTCAAGTTTTCACTTCTGTCGGCACTCCCAGAGTGCCACCACTTTTTTATATTGTAAATAAATTATGCCAGTAATTTTATCTATTTTAGTAAAAAAAAGTTGATGAGTAAACTAACGTGTAAATATAGGGCAATTACTTGCCTATGATACAGTGACATCATTATTATGAAAAAACCGATAAGTATATGCGAGAGAATCGTTAATTAGCAAACGTATTTAATTGGTTGTCATTTTACCTAGGTATCAAAGATGTATAATAAATTATAGTTTATTTTAAACATAAAACATAACATCACGCCTTGTTTCCCCGAAGGGTTGGGCAGAGGTGTCCCTGTAGCAGGTTCACCCACATTTCGCCAGTTATGTTTTAAGTCCCATGTTATAGGGGGCGAGCCTATTGCCATCAACCGGGCACAAATCCAGACTCCAGGCTGCTACTGAGAAATTTCAGATAGAAAAACCCAATAACACTTTGCCCGACCTGGGAATCGAACCCAGGACCTCATGCTCAGCAGTAGCGCTTGCGACCACTAGACCAACGAGGCAGTTTATTTTAAGTAAATAAATAATAATTAATATGTATTTCATGTACAAAACGTGATACTTTTCTATCAGCCATCCTACTTATCTAACTAGTTTTACATATTTGAGTAATCAAACACAAACCTACTCTACCTTAGTATAACTTTATTACAACCTACAAACTAGGAAAGTCGAATGAAAACTAACTAAACTCTGTTGGTAAGTTTATACTTCTGTGTGTCTCATGCCCATAACTCATCTGGTCTTTTATTGTGGACACAAGTGGGTCGGCGGCCGGTGATAACGCATTACCTCTCCTCTGCAGCGTCGGCTAAGCGAGGATATTGCTGCACCCTTCAGTATAGTGCCGGTACTGTTGGCGATGCACTTTGAGGAATGGAGGAGAATTCTGTTCGACGGTGCTATCTATTTTTGTTTATTTGAGTGTTTTCGTGTTTTTAGAAGAAAAGTGCATGTACAGCTGCACTTTACTGGATATTTTCTGGGAAACAGGTTAACGGTGTACTTGATAGTAGGTAGCTAAGTGGTTTCGACAGCGTTCGTTTTACTTAGCGCAATAAAACCCGTGCGAAGCATGGTCAGGTCGCTTATAGGTCTGCCGGGGTTGCGAAGAAGTCCGAAAGGGAGATTGTGGCCCCCGGCAACATGGCAATTGAAGGAACATGGTTGGGTTTTAGTCAGTAAGAGTCTGACACAAGAGCGGGAGAAAATACTTGATGAAATGAAATGAAAACACCCCAATACTATCAGACCACTTTTTGATGAGATTAGTATGAGATTTGCATTATGACGATTTAGCATTGTACGAGTTTATTCAAACAAACAATATTCTAATCCTATCCTACTAATAATACCTATTATGAATGTGAAAGTTTGTGTATTTGGGTGTTTGTTACTCAATCGCGCAAAAACGGTTGAATGGATTTGGATGAAATTTGGCACATGATAGTTTAAAATTTATTTATTTACGTTACACGTCCGTGTTCGGGTCACATAAATTCATATGAGTACCAAGTTTTTACCTAATCGGTCCATTAGATTCGGAGAAAATTGGCTGTGATAGACGGACAGAGAGACATACACACGAGTGATCCTAAATGGGTCCGTTTTTTCCTTTTTAGGTACGGAACCCTAAAAACAAACTCTTCAGCTTTAATAAATTTGTAACTAGTTTCTGCCCGCGACTTCGTCCGCCAGCCTTCCTCAAGAATTGGGCTATCCAATGTTAAAAGAATTTTCAAATTCGAGCGGTAGTTCCAGAGATTGCCCCTACATAAAAACTTACAAATAACTCAAACTCAAACCCAAACTCAAAGCATTTATTTCAAATAAACCAATTACAGGCACTTTTGAATTGTCAAGGGGTCGGTCAGTCAGAAAGATGAATCTAGTTGCCCATTCCAAAGCGTAGTAGGTACCTATGGAGAAGAACGGGCATGAAACTCCATGGACACTCTTTTAAATCACAATATGTTTACAAAATATTGGTTACATCATTCATGTTAAAGTTATAAATGTGAGAACGATGCAGAACGATAAAAGCGTCCGTAATAAAAAAATAAAACAATTCAAAATTCAATTTAAGATAAGCCATGGCAGCTAGGAGATGACCAGTCCCTACTGACAGTGCCCGTTCACGAACATGACGCATGGATTAGCACCATTTAGCTCAACCATTTTGAAGGGAGCTAAATGATCCAACACACACGCCACCGTCAGCGAGACATTAGAGTGAGCATGACATATTCTCAGCCGCAAGGGCACATTCAAGTCAATGAAAGACGTACTTAGTAAATGGTAGCTTTAAAGTAGGTACATAGTACTCACACGTGTTATGAAATTATACAATGCTAAGGGATTGAATTTATACAATGCAAAGATGAGTTTTTAAATCTTCAGCAACTCCAAAAATATTTTCAAATGCTAATCAATTAGTTTATGCGCCCTTGTGGAGCAGGACCAGCGTTTAGCCAGGCATTTATATCAGCGATGTAATCCCCCAACTTATAATATGCTTGGCTGCATAGTGTGCGTTTTATATAAGATTTAAATTTCGTTTTATTCAGTTGAAGTATGTGGGGAGGTATTTTATTGTAACATTTTAAACAGTACCCCATGAAAGATGAGTCCACTTTAGCCAATCTGAAACCTGGTTGAACTAATTGGTCCCTATTTCTAGTGATATAATTGTGTCTTGCACCTCTTTTACTAAAAAGATGTAGATTTGTCCTTACGTACATAATGTTTTCATAGATAAACTGTCAAGGTACCGTCATGATGTTAATATCTTTAAACAGTTCCCTTAGAGAGTCGCGCCTGCGAAGGCCATATATGGCTCTGATGGCTCTTTTCTGCAGAATAAAAATAGACTCGATGTCTGCAGCCCGACACCATAGTAAAATACCATACGACATAATACTATGAAAGTAACTGAAATAGACTAGCCTCGCGGTATCTACACCAGTAAATTGACGTATTTTTTCTCACAGCATATGCTGCTGAACTTAGCCGTCCTGAAAGGGAGGTTAAATGAGGACCCCATTGAAGCCTTGAGTCGAGCGTGATCCCCAGGAAAACAGTTTTATTGACAAATTCTAGTTTCTCTTGATTCAATACTATCTCACAATTACTACTTTTGACATTTGGTAAAGAAAATCTTATGCATTTAGTTTTTTTACCATTTAATACTAAATTATTAGCAGTGAACCAATTTTGGACTTGCAGCAGGGCGTTATTTACGTCATCAAGATTTGATGCACGTGTATTAATTTTAAAAATTAAGGAAGTATCATCAGCAAATAACACCATTTGTGGTTGGGTTTTTAACAAATGGGGCAGATCGTTAATATATACTAAAAAGAGGAAAGGACCTAATATCGAACCTTGTAGTACACCCATTTTTACTTTTAAAGCAAATGAATTGACACCATTTATTTGAACTTGCTGCTGTCTACCATTTAAATAAGATTTTACTAAACTAAGCGCTAGTTTTCCAAGTCCGTAATGCTCAAGTTTCGAGATTAAGGTTTCGTGGACGACGCAATCAAATGCACGCCGTAAATATGTGCTTTAATAAGGTGACACCGGCGTTAGTCGTACAACGCCCCTTGGTGAAACCATACTGTTGATCATGTAAGATTTTATTGGTGTTAAAATGATTGAGCATTTGATTAAGCATTACTTTTTTAAACAACTTGCTGAAAACCGGCAATACGGATACGGGTCTATAAATTATTGGTGTTTTTACTGTCCCCGGATTTAAAAAGTGGTATTACCTTACTATACTTCATTAGATCAGGGAAGACTCCTTGATCCACACACAAATTAAATATTAAGGCTAAGTACGGCGCTATAGTCTCAATAATGGAGGTACAAACTTTGATAGACATTCCCCATAGATCTTCGGTTAATTTGATCTTTATTTGCTTAAAAGCTTTTATTACTGTTATGGGGTTTATATGTTTGAATTTAAATTCAATCGGACAGGATGAAACGTTTGCTTTTAATAAATCAATAGAACGCGGAATAATAGGGCGAGGAATTTAAGGTTTCAGTAGTTATAAGTGGAATACTGGTAAAGAAATTTACGAATTCATGAACATCTTTGTTGGTGCTTATGAGACCACTTGAAGTTTCTAGTGTGAAATCATTATTATGTCTTTTATTCCTGTTAGTCTCGTCATTGATAATTTTCCAAACAGTCTTTATTTTATTATCGGCTGATTTGATCTTGTTGCTAATGTACAAAGCTTTAGCTACCTTGCAGGTATTTTTAAAAGTTTTAGAGTAAGTAGCAACATATTTATTAAAAGTTTCAGAGTTAATATAAGGCTTAAGGCTATACAGCTCAAACAATTTTTCCCTACTTTTCCTAATACCCTTTGTTGCCCAATCACTGAACAAAAAATTTGGTTAAATAGTTTTAGTTTTCTTTTTTAAAGTATTATTGAACTCGTTGCCCACTACCGAAAATAATTCCTCATATAATTAATTTGCATTTTTTATAATATGACCCGGTATATTTAACTTACTAATTAAGTTATTATTAAATATACTTAGATTGCTGGTTGTTATTTGTCTAGATTGTATCTGAATTCTTTGTAATGGTGTATTGGACTTGCAAGTAACCGTTTGACCACTATGATCAGAAGGGAGATAATTTACAATGGCTTTATATAAGTAGTCACAGCAACAATAAACATTATCAATACATGTAGCAGTATTTGTAGTTATGCGGGTTGGTTCTGAAAACACATTTGATAAAATGAATGATTTAAAGAGACTTAATAATCGACTACTATTTGAACTATTTTCTAATATATTAATATTGAAGTCACCACAGATAATTAGTGATTTTTTCCCGATGCAAGTTTTGCTAGAACATCTTCCATTACTGACTCAAATATGGAGTAGTTTTGATAATTTGGGGGTCTGTAAACGCACACTATAACATGCTTATCTAGCTCAACACAGGACAAGTCGACGATATGTTCAACCGACAGATCAACTATATCTTTGCGAGTCTTAAATTTAATGGAATTTTTAACCAAGATTAATGAACCCCCACACAAGAGAGATTTTCGGTTAAAACAACTGCCCACACTATAATTTTTATAATTTATTAGCATTTCATATTCTTTCAACCAATGTTCAGTTAAGCAAATAATTTCAAACTTTGTTTTTTCCAAAAACAATTCAATTTCTAATTGTTTTGCAGAAAAACCTTGAATATTTTGATGAAATAATTTCAAGGAATTCTGCTTAGACTCTTTTTTACAATTAACCATTTGAGAGCAAGAAGACACCTTGTTGTTGGTAGGTATAACTATAGTGTTACTTGTATCTTCTTTTATCTTACTATCTAGTTTAAATTTAAATTAACATCCAGAGTGAGCCCAATACTCCCATGCTATCACCGGGCAATGAGATCCTACTACTTGTGGACCCCACACTATGACAAGAATTCCCCATAGTGACACATGGCTCCTCCTTCGTACAATTATTGTAAACATTTATAGCATTAGTGCTAGTTATTTAAGGTGGGTAACCTGTACATTAGAATTATTACTAATGATTGCGGTGTTAATTATAGTACAAGACTTCGACATACTACTTATGTCTGAGTTTATATAAGCTAATAGCCTCGCTATTTTATGTCTAAACCTAATGGGCAGATACACTGTATTCCTTGTCGATTTCAATTTATCAACAAAATTTTTGGTGTCAAAAAATATAAGTTTGTCACTGTAATGATTTACTAAGAACTGGATATGCTTATTAAGCATATGTATATAATTGTTTTTTCTCTTTGATAACCTCTCAAAATATGGAAAAGCATACAAAATAACTTTATCACAATTTATCTTTAAAATCTCAGTAACACTGTCAGTGATATCTTCTTTTTTGACCTGGGAACTATTACCTACAAATACAGTTATGTTGGTATTAGAATCATATTGATTTCTTGTAATTAATGTCATTATTTCTTTGAAGGATATCCCAGGTAAACAATAGTTTAGAGTAAAAAAACTCAAGTTGTTACTAACTAATTTCCCTAAACCGCTTTCTATACTATCTGAAAACATAACTGACTGATGGCAAACTTGACTACTACAAGAGGAAGTACTACTAGCTACTGACTGTACCACTTGTGTTAATTCTTGCACAATATCAGGTATTTCTTGGTTCAAGATACAGTCTTGAGACAAACTCTCAGTCTGGGACGGGTCCTCCTTTGCCTCAGGCTGGACAGCTTCAGGGTTTGAAACCTTCTGAAAAATACATTGACACATAACTAACTCATTAGCAGCAAGGATATGTTCTTTAATTTGGTTCTGCGAGCCCACATATTTAATGAAAAGGGAACTAAGTCTGCCCTCAAGTACCTGTATGTCGGACTGTAAGCGCTGTGTATCAATTTCATAGATGTTTTTGCTGTCTTCCACTTTGATTTGATAATTGTTTAATTTATTGATCAGATCAACACGTTCCTTTCTCCGTGGAATATTTTTGGAAAAGTGTTTTTATTGTCTCTTAATTTGATTATATTTTTTAATTATTCTATTCAGTTTTGCATATTTTTTCATTTTTTTATGACTAACTTTATAACTATAATTCTGTTTCATCAAGGAATCTTCAGTAAGGTCGATAGTTATTATGGAATGAGGTTTACAATTAGTATTCAATAATTCATTATATAAGTGACTAGCTGCGCCCCGCGGTTTCACCCGCATAAGTCTCGATCCCGTGGGAATATCGGGATAAAAAGTATCCTATGTCCTTCTCCGAGTCAAAGTCTATCCATATCCCAAATTGTACCCAAATCCGCTCAGCCGTTTTAGCGTGATGCCGTGACCAAGGGAAAGAGGGATTCATTTATATATATATAGATTAGTTTCTTTAACCTGAATACATTCTTTTTCTTTCTCTAACTGGACAATACGACTATTAGCATAAATTAATTCATCTTCTAGGTCCCTAACTTTGCTTAAAGCCTCCTCATACAAGTTACTACAGTTGCTGAAACCATCCGTGACCACCTTCAGTTGATCGCGTTCATCAACAACGTCAAGATATTGTTGATGTAGATCTACTAGCTCCCGTTTAAGGCCTGAGTTTTTGTTGACTATCTTTTTAACTTCTTCCTCACTTTCGTCACTCTCTTGTAACAATTGATTATATTGGAGTTTAGATGCTTCAAGGTTTTGGAGGGCCGTTCTCAATTTAAGTTCCATATCCTGAGCAGTAGCCTTACGGGTCATCACAGGCATGGTTTCAGGATTGATACTGAAATTAGAATAAAGAAACGGTGAGAACAAGAAGGACAGACAAAGTCAAGTTGGAAATGAAAGTGAAAATGGGAGAAGGTTGTTTAGTGGTGAAATAAGGTAGGCTACTAATTAGCTTGAAGAGCTATTATTATCAAAGCTATATTATCAAATTAAATGTAAAATTTGGATGTTTTTATTGCCTTAGGATTTACTTTTTCTTATGTGGGTAGGTTGCCTAGATTTTAAGTTATTATTTGATATTTTACAGTATAAGACAATGCAAAACTAACGATCATGAACGTATTTATTTTTTTATGTATATTATATTATAAATCAGATTGAGATTATCAGAATCTTCGCTACCATTCGTTTTCTACAATGTAAACAATGCGATTTAGACCTAATGCAGAGTCATAAATCAGCAAACTATTTATGTTAAGACTTAACCAGATCGTGAACAGAGTTAATCAAACGATTTTGTGCTATAATAAAATAAAAGTAAAGTAATACTCCCCGTTTTAATCCGCAGTTCAAACGTCAGCTGTTGATTTTAGGTTACCGGTAGTTAACCAAACACTGTGTTTTACTTTATATATTTACAGTAAAAAAATAATCCTAAATAATGATATTACGTTTACATATAAAATTACACCTTAAATTAACATAATTACTCGAAAAAATAAACAAACAAATTTTACCTCTTTATAATATTATTTTGTATTAATTAATTAATATAGTAAAGATTATAGATAACGTCTTGTCAGTGTTATACTAATTACGCGTTTAATTGATTAGAGTCTTTTTTGCCATCAGTGTTTGTGAGTTTTGTGTTAGATGGTGTAAAAAGCATTTTTGTAGAAGACAAATTCGGAGACCCGTGTGTGATCTTCAACAAGTCAAGATAATAATACTAAATGGGAATACCACAAAGGTAAGGGCTGCCTATGTTATTGTTACACTTCGTAGATTAGTAAGTAATCATTATTTATTCGTGACGTGACATGCTTTTACTTCCACCTGCACCTAAACCCGTCCAACTGGAACACAGCTGCATATCGTATGGAATAGTACTTCACCGGTCGAACGAATGTGAAAGAGGTTTATAGTGAGTAGTAAATGTGGAGCGAAGTTAAATAATTATAGATAAGATTTGTTTTCTTTCAGATCATCATCACGAATTTAAAAAAAATTGAGTTTAAAAATATTATTTTGTTTTTTTTTTGTTTTCGCACGTCTTCTAGTAACAACAGTACTTCATTATGTCGAAGAAAACAAAACAAACAACTTTTATCAGTAAAAAAATAAAACGTGCTATTTTAATTCACAGTCCATTGCTCGATTCATTGCTCCATTTCATCTGAATCATCAACGAATTCTATCGAAACTCGTTGGAAAAGCGCAATGAATCGTGATTGCTTCATATTTATGAATGTTCTGAACTTTATGTTGTTTATTTACTGACGTTTGACTTTGATGTGGAAACTTATCTCATTCGAATCAAATCAGTCTGGAATACTAGTCAAAGGGAGCTAAGGACGTCTACATACATTTGTTAGTTATAATACTTGCTTGGTTGTTATAAATCAGAAACTAAGGTCGTGACTGAAGTTTTTTTAAATATTTGTTCAGAAGAGGTGGACTTCGGCACCTTATAAATTTTTTTTTTTCATTGTATGAGAATTCTTCGTGTCTTTCTGTCGAGTAAAATACCCAATCAGTGTTAGTTACTAGTATCGCATACAATCCTAAAAGTAGGTGTGTACCTACAAAAAACTTTAAAAACAGAGTGCATGTTTTCAACTACCTAATAGATTTACATTTAGCGATTCATTTTGAGCACCAAAAATGGCTGCGATCGCGTTGCGCTGTCACCTGCACCTATTATTTTTACTCCAAACTCATGCTATTATTTTATCGCCATGTCAGGCACTTCAACACAGCCATGAATAATGAACGTAGTACCCACTAAACCATTTTTTCAACGAACTGTCCAGCGTCCATTAACCGCTGGATTGCTTTTACTGATTCGACCGTAAACACGTTTTACTGACATGTTTCTCTACTCGGTCGTGTAAACGCGCCTTTACAGCCCCTCATAAATTTATAGAAGTGGCCAATAAAACTATTGTATGCGTGACAGAGCTCTAATATTAAAATTCTAATATACGAATTGATTAGTAAAAGGATCCATACAAATGCTCGTAAACAAGATTTGATTTCAAGATAAAAAACCGTTTAAAGAGTATAAGTTTCTTTAGGTTCCGTCAAAATTGTATAAAATATGGAAGAGTTTGGTATCGCCGTCAGCACTGTTCGGAAAGCCGAAGTTAACCGAACTGTGCGTGACTTTAGTAGTGCTCAGGGGATACGGGAGCAAAGTTCTAAAGTTAAACGCGAATGCTTAGTTTCAAGCAGCGCGGAAGATAACTCGATTTTTTTCTTTTATATCTAAAATCATCTCACTGTCAGTTAGTTGACCTGAAACATTGTGAAACCGCCAGAACGAATTGCTTTTGTTAAACGACTTTTTAAAATTTCGTTGGTTTTTTCATACAAACGAGTTGCTGACGCAGTTCCAGTGAAAACGAAAAGTTCATTGATTTACAAAAACCATAATCTGATAACTTGAACAGTACCTACAACGCAATGCCAAACTTAAGCGTATTTTAAATATGCTTAAGTTTGTCGAAAACTAATAAATGTTGTAACTATGGACCAAATCGATGGATACAAACTAAATTGGCTAGATAGAAATTAACGATGTCTGAATCCTAACTAATGGCAATTATTGTCACGACCTACATACTCATATTACCCATAATAAACGTAAAATAAAATTCCAATAAGAACCCAGACTATAAATATAATACGCACTTCAGACAATAACAACTTGAACAATTTACGAATTCTATATCTATAGGTAGTCGCTTTTCGTGTCTGTCTGGTTCTTAATTAATCAACGGATTATGATCCGGTTTTCACTACCGTTTAGAGAATTTATTCCGGAAGGTTTATACGTTAATAATAAACTAACATAAATTGTAGAAATCACGGTTTTCTGTAAAGTCGTAAAAACCGAAGCAGGGGCAGGTCGCTTGCTTCCAATAAAAACTGAATGATCCCATTGTATAGTTAACGACAGTTTTATAACTATATTTATTTTGCGTGTAGATCTGTTTGGCAGACAGCTGTGTGTCTGATCACTGGTGATCTGATCTTATTGCTCGTCGTAAAAATGTAATATCAATGGTCGGAAAGCAATTTAGTGTTGTGATTTTGTAATTGATTGCTGAGACTGGAACACAGTGATTCATTTTAAGGAAGCGAAGAGCTTTTGAATGTACCTAAGTCGGGCTTAAGTTAGGTACTTAAAATTAAAACTAGGAGGATCTCAATGAATTCTGAATAAAACAACAGCTTCTCAAAGCGAGCTAGTCACAAATACAATCGCTCGAAAAACAAACCCACAAAACCTTTAAACATTAAATAAATATGCGTCGTCTGTTCCTACCTATTCCAAACAACACGTTTTCAAAAGTTTACCCGACCGAGCATAACAAAGAGGTCACGGTCCCGCGACCTACAGCCGCAGTGTCAATAGGGACATAAGCCTGAACACATGGAACTAACTCGCGATATTAACTAAAGTTCGGGTTCACAGTGTAACTGAAACTATTTTATTACGCATGACGACATGACCAAGGATTTGCTGTACAAATACGGACTTCAAACTGTGGATACGAACCTAAATATATTGATTTCGACTGCTTAAAACGTAATTGAAACTCTTAATAATTATAGCATCTGTTTGGAAAATCGCAAGGATCTTAGCAGGTGGAGTTCTGTAGTTTATGCCTACCGCCATGAAAACTGCTGAACTGCTGACAATATTGACGCTGCTGAGCCACTAATACGATGACCACTTCTGGTAAAGGCTATTCTGCGCCGTTATATGTACGTCGGGTCTGAAAATACTACTGTAAAACTCATGAAAGAAAAATCCATAAGTAAACAGAACAATTTATTACCATGAAGTACGAAGACAATGCTTGTGCAGTCCTTAATTTTCCCTAACATCGATTATGGTGGTGTGTGCTACTATGACTTGAATGCAGATCTCCTCGACAAACTTGACCGTCTTCTCAATAACTGCGTTCGATTCGTTTTCAATCTGCGTAAATATGATCATGTCTCTGCGCATCGGTCGCTTCTAAAGTGGTTGCCCATACGCCAGCACAGAGAGCACACTGACCACCTTGTTTTCATTTCTTGACTCTCCCTCTTCCACTAGCTATTTAGCCCCCACTTTCAGTACATTTGCGCAAACTACAATAGAACTCTACGTTCATCACACAATCATCTTCTTCTATGTCCCACTCACCGCACTGACTTCATTCACTCTTCCTTCTTCGTTCAGTTTATCTCTCTATGGAATGCGCTCCCTCAAGAAATCAGGATGGCAACCAACCGATTATCCTTTAAAGTTGAAGTTCGCGAGCACATTAGTAAGAAGCTGGCAATATCATCACAACGGTAATGTTTTCCCATTGTTTGTCTTTTTGTTTTAGTATATTCGTGTATTTATGTGTATTTATTTGTTCTTATATTTATTTTTATTTAGGTATATTATATTATTTATATAGTTTTAATAAGTTTATGTATAAACTTATATTTTAATAAATATTTATTCCACAATTTTCGATATTGCGCCAACCACTGTTTGTCTCTGCATCGCTCAATGGTTGACTGGCAGAAAATGACGACGATATTAAGTCCGCCTCTGTACATTTGTGTGCTTAAAGTGTTTAAGATATAAAGGCGAATCGTAAATAAAAAAAATAAAAATAAATTCATCTCGTGCATGAGTCAGTAGTCCAAAATTAGCTTCAAGCTGTGTTATTTTGTTTCGCCCTAAACCTGTAACTATTCGTTTGTTTACTGGTGCCCGAAGAATTTATTACGAGTTTATACCTAAAATGAACTATCTGTAGCTTCCTGTATATGCTAAACTTTCTAGATTTTTGTAGTCCGCATTTTTTCTTTGCTCTCGTAACGTGTGAATGAATATTTGAGGACAGTGTGAGTAAATATGAGTGGGAGAAAAATTTATAATTTATATTAAGGCTCGTGCAGACCAGCGCGATATCGCGGGCGCGACAGGCAGCGCGACCCGTGTTGCGCCCGCGATATCGTGCTGGTCTGTATTAGCCTTTATGCGACAACGTCGTGTACCTAATTTCTTCCTAATTATGGAGCATAGCTAAGAATGCTAATTTGGTGCAATATTTTCAAGCTAACAACTTTTACTTCGCAAAGCTTGCTTGATGTTGAAGTTGGCTCTCAAATCGCAAATTTTGGTTAATCACAAAATATCCAGGTATCAAAATCAATTGGGCACTCCACAATTGCGGCGATAAGTACCCTCTTTGAGAAGTAAGATAAGTGACAGGCATAATTTTAACACTAGAAATAGGAACAAATTAGATCAACCACGTTTTAGATTGTCTAAAGTACATACTTCTTTTATGGGGTACTGTGTAAAATGTTATAATAAAATACCACTCGATATTCTTCAACTAAATGAGAAGAAATTTAAAACATGCATTAAACGCACACTATGTAGACAAGCATATTATAAGTTAGATGATTATATCGTAGATAAAAATGCTTGGCTTAATGCTGGTCCTGCTCCACAGCCGCTTGGGCTCACTAGTTAAAATTTTAATATTTGGAAGAGTTGCTTCCCCTTTTAAAAAAAAATATATTTTGACATTAGGAACTTAATGTTCATTTTTGTTTTACCAACTTAATTGTTGAATGCTCCAATTAAGTAATGATTTTCTTTCTTTTTGGTGGTTAAATTCTTTTATTTTTTTAGATACATTGCAAACTATAGTTTTGTATAATTTAGAAGCATTTTTATTTTTGTAAATGTGAGACCATGGAGCCGTTTATTAACTTATTAAGATGTATGTTGACTTGAAATAGCATGGCAGTTGAGAATATGTCATGCTCACTTAAATGTCTCGCTGATGGTGGCGAGTGTGTTGGATCATTCGGTTCCCTACAAAATGGTTGAGCTGGATGGTGCTGATCCACGCGTCATGTTCGTGAACGGGCGCCGTCGGTTGAAACTGGTCATCTCTTATCTGCCAGGGCTTATTTTTAATCTTATATTTTCAATTGCTTTTGATTATTTTTTGTACATTGTTCTCACATATAGAAGCAACAAGAATGATATACCCAGGATTTTGTTATATCAATATTTAAAAGAGTGTCCTTGGAGTTTCTTGCCCGTTCTTCTCCATAGAGATCTACGTTTTGGAATGGGCAATTAGCTTCAACTTTCTGACTAACTGACCGACTCTTTGACAATTCAAAAGTGCCTGTAAATGGTTTAATTGAAATAAATGCTTTGAGTTTGAGTTTGAGTGGCTAGAGAGGCGCCACGGCGCCCTCACCTTCCGCCTGACGCAGGTCCTCTTCGGACACGGTTGTTTTGGGAGGTTCCTGTTCAGGATAAGGCGGGAGGAAACGCCCGGGTGTCACCATTCTGTGGATCGCCCGGAGGACACGGTGGAGCAGAAGATGGAGGTCTGCCCGGCCTGGGCGGAGCATCGCTGTATCCTCGTGGAGGCGATCGGCGGCGGTGATCTCTCGCGTCCGGCCCTGGTCCACCCAGAAAAGGAGAATAAGTTATTTGATAATTTCCCACCCAAAAAAAGGCCGTGAAAAAATATCTTGTTTTCAGAAACCGTAATACGGTAGAGGTCTGCACGGCTTGGGCGGAGCATCGCCGTGATCTCTCGCGTCCTGCCCTGGTTCAGGCCATGGTACGGAGCAAGAAGGAGCGGAGCTTGGGAGGCTGTCACCTCCTTCTGCGAAGCAGTAATGCTCGCGAAAGAGGAGGCGAAACGCATGAGGGAGAGGCAAATTTCGCGCCCTCACGCCCCGTACCACCGCAGGAGACGCCCTGGACATCGGGAATCGCAGGCCGATTTCCGGCCACAGTAGGTTCGGGCTTACGGACGGTGAGCAATGGGTAGCTCATCGTCCGATAAGGACCAGGCCCGGGTCAACGGCGCGTTGTCTTCCACGCGCGCCTCAAAGAGATGTCAGCAGAAGTAAGGGGGTCCGCTAGAGTCGATCCCTGCCGGGGTTGCGAAGAAGTCCGAAAGGGATATCGTGGCCCCCGGCAACATGGCAACTGAAGGAACACGGGTGGGTTTTAGTCAGTAAGAGTTTGACACGCCCTCGGGAGCCCGGCCCAGAGCGGGAGAAGTTATTTGAACCCACCCAAAAAAAAAGGTATTAAAATCAATCCATGTGTAGGAAAATACACTTTTACTTCCCTCTTGAGTAAGCAAACGTTAACATTATCATCAAGGTGTAATTTTCCGACTCTATGGGCGGAAAGTCACACCTTGATGATGATGATGATCAAACCGTACAGGGCTGTCCCTGTACGGTTTGATCACGTTTGTCACGATGTATAAATATTTCTCCCGATAAGGAAACATACTTCATTAGCTTGAACGCTGAAAGGTTTCCTCAGCGTAATAGGTTATGCCTCATATTATGGGACTTAAACACAACTGGTGAAATGCAGGTGAATTCTTAGGTACATCTTTGTCTAACCTTTCGGGGACTATCGGAGTGATCTTTGTGTAGTACAGTACCTATTCTATTTTCCTCTATTAGCTCTCTAGTTTGACTGCATTTTAAACAATCCACTCTTCCAAAGTTACTAGCTAATCCAACCCAAATTTTGAAGACAATCTAACTAAAATTCGCCAAATCCGCAGAAAATTCGAGTTCTCGAGGAAATATCGATAGCCATTAGGATAATACGGCGGCCGGAGATCGTCCAAATTTAATAAAAGTTTCTCTTGTGCGGCGCATAAATCTGGCGGGGTTAGTATTCAGCGCACAACGCACTGACGAATACCCTCGCCTCCTTATGATGGAGTGTCGCCCAGGAGCGCAGAAGAAGCAAGAAAATTTATTTTAATATTGGTGTAACGGCATTTATATTATTATTATTACAGACACGCATAACATAATTATACAAGGTAGATCTATGACGGGGCAGTACCGAAGGTAAAGTCAGGGAAGTTGATTGTTTAGCAGATGGACTACCAACTTATTTATTTATTTATAGTTTATTTATTTGTAGTAACTTAAATTAATTGTCCGTATATTCAAATCACAACTGTCATTCTTTGACAGTTGCATGGCTATAACACGGCAAATTGATGTTGTGTGTCAATTTTATAAAAACGAATTTCTCTGACTGTACATTAGAACGTTATCTTGTAGCTTCAACGGCTAAGCTGGCTGCGCTTACTGCCCCGTCTCAAAAAGTCACCCTGTATGTACACAATTATAAATGGTATTTACATGTTTATATTTACAAAGCATAGTTAATGAAAATTCGACACCTTTATATTTTATTCCGGCCGCTGTGTATTAGTGGAAAAGCGCAATTTCTGAAAACCTGTATTGTTGTACAGCGGCCGCCATCACCATTCTCTTTTGAACTTTTTTTGCTTAACAGCCTGATATAGTATTGTTCGTCATTAGCGCTCACTTAGTAACACATCGTTGACAGACTGTTTGTATGTTTTACTATACACACTTTATTATGCCAAAATTGGTCATAATGATGCCTCAATGCCACTCTCTTAGCGTATCTAACGTAACGTCCACGATCTACAAACGTGCTAGTTCTCTGGGTCAATGTTTGTAGAACATTTTTCCGCTGAAAAGTTTTCGCATTACACCCGAATCGAGCAGCCAGGGCCTGGCCAAACACACAATAGATAGCTTTAGTACATAAAAAGTACCATTACCTTACTGGATTTCTATCGGTTGCCCTGAAAGGGTGGTGTTTGCCGAAAAATTATTTTTTCTAAGTCACAGAGAAAAAAAGTAAGTTCAAAAACTAAAACCCGACTACTGAGAAATCACGCTCTAAAAAGTATAAAACAAGAAAATATTTCAGATAGAAATCAAGACATAGGTACCAAAATGGTCGAGGTAAAGCCGTGGTTGCTTGCCTGTACACCTACAAAATTAAAATGGCGTGGAGGTCACAGATGAACATACATATATACATACCGTTCAAAATCATAACCCTCCTTTTTGCTTCACCGTAGTCGGGTATAAATAGCGTCGGGTATGGGTTGATTTGGGTTGGTTTTTAAACAAATTATTTTTTTTCTCCAAATCTCTTAGAAAAACAGAATTTCTCTAAGCAGGTACATCACATAAGCCCTCCGTGCTGCTGAAGTCTTAAAATATGTACGAAATCTGTCACTGTACGAAACGAGGGTTTACCGAATAATGTCTAAGAGAGTGTGGTAGATGTTTTGTAAATATTCTTCAGTCCCGACGAGTTTTATTTAAAGACCATTTTATGTTTCTGGGGTAACTGCTATAAATCGAAGTTATTATTCTAACCGGCCTAGTGTTATGTTCTACAATTGAATTGTTCTGAAATGTTTACGAAAACAGTGAGATCATTGTTATGAAATCTATTTATTTTCCAACTGTGTCTCAGAAAAATAAGAACACACGACATCGTGTATAACCTACCTACCTAATTAGAGGCGAACTAATAAAAAAATATTCGAATAAAAGAAAGACATGAACAAAACAGATTTTGGACTCTATATACTCTCTCTATAAAGATTGTAGTATAAGTTCGTGCCATCAACAGAATCACAATGAAAGCTACTCTTTATTATATAGAATATCTTTCACAACCTAAAAAAATATAAATTACAACAGATTTACATAGTCCGTAAAATCACCTTATTTACATAAAAATCCCAGGCTATTCAAATCCCGAACCTAAATCACGACCTTAAAGCCCATCAGGGATAGCCTAGAATAGCTCCACTATAAAAGACTACTACACAGTATCGGATGTGGGCCATTAGACCCTTTTATTGCTCTGACAATGCAGGTTCTTGACCGGGCTAGAGGTCACCGCGATATAATGTGTCAGGGGCTATGCGATTATGACGCTATCGATGGATAGATAAATTGCTTGAAGGTAAGGGTCGATTTAATGGTGGTCAGTAAATATTTGGTGAGTGTCACCTTTTCGGGATCAGTCGTATTTATTTTATCAAGGGCGCTTTTAAATAGGGTTTATATAAATAACGTTCGAGAGAGTGGTTCCTACTCAAAAGTTCTAAACTTCTGTGGTAATTTACGACGACTTCACAGTTTTCGGTGAACTATAATACTAAGTGTTGCTCCATATGCGAAACTCAGTAATGAAAGAAAACATTAACACCGAAGTTGTTAAACTAGAAACCGGCTCAAAATAGAATTAATAGAAAATAATTGAAAAGATAACTTTGAAAGATAAGCATCAAATTATTATGTTTTAACACAAAGTAATCAAAAATCACTTTCATCTCGGATAATTTTTCCGCCACGCGCGGTTACACACCCCCATCGAAATATGAACAGTACCCCTAACGCGGGGGCGAATCTCGCGAAAAGTAAACAGAAATCGTTTTAGTCGATAAAGTTGCCCCCGAATCAATTACATGACAAAATTGGTGTTTATAAGTTCAATTTGGAAACGTGCGAGTATACGCAATTATATAAACGTTTGGAAGAAGAGTAGAAGTAGGTGTATTTATTTACAAAGGAGAGAATGTCAAAAATAGACCTATACTGTTGACTTTTATGTAATAACTGGTATATTGGATGCGATACAGGTATAGTCTGATACGCTTCGTGATTATTCAATTGTTGTAAATAGTTAAACGTGGCCGTAGAGTTTCCTCTTCCATAGAGTTTGTTTTAATTCCTTACCTATTTATCAATGAAAATGCTCAGGATACATATTAAATTTAACTTATTAGTGATGTTCTTCAGAAAAGTCAAGTGCGTGGTCCTCGCGACATACTTGATTTTTTCAGATTTATTGCGATTTTTTTCAAAAAAACTGCACAATATTTTGCTATATGAATTATACGAAACAAAAGGAGTATGTAAGGATCGTAGCAGGTGGCGTGCTGTAGTTGGTGCCACTCCCCGTGGGCTAAAGGTGAGAATTTATGAAAACTATTCTGACATGAATTATTTCCAATAACAATTCCCACTTCATTTTCTAACACAATCTTCCGAGAACTATGGTTAGTTTCCCTCTGGGGTTGTTTGCGGAAAATGTACAAAAACGCCTGTCGTTCCATGTATCAATGTAATAACATGGGTTAGTTCATCAACTCACTTGTTATTGTTAATGAATATCTCAATAAAGTTAATCAACGTATATTTTTTATTCCATTTTTTTTACAAATATTTCCTTTGAGGCGACCATTCAACTTTATGTCTGTGGTACACTTTAAAAGCCTATAGTAATTTTTAACGGCACGCTTAGCCTTTAAAGAATTAATTAATTAATATTCATGCGTAACACAATGCTGTATTCATCAGACTCCCATAATGTGGAGCGGCCTTTTAGACCCAAACTGTAAGCTTCAAACATTAGCGTTGAAACTTAATGCATGAGCGGAGCGATTTCATAATTTAAGTAATTTTTTCATTATATTTCATCATTTCGCCTATTCTCGGGCCCAGTACCCCACAAACGTAACACAACAATGTTCATCTAGGAGCTCTACTATGTCCAATCAGCCTCAAAAAGATGTATAAATCGACAAGAATTCAATCTTTGTTCTATAAAATTTTATCAATGTGTAGCTATAAAACATATTACCTACTATTATAGAATACTGTATCCATGTGTAGCGGGACAAAGATTGTAAAAAATGAATTCTTGTCGAAGCATACATCTTTTTGGGGAAAATCTCATTTCAAACTACCGCTCAGTTCAGCACCGTATCTCTGTCACTGTAAAGATGATAAACTTGGTACGTATGTCGGTCCGTCACATAGGTTTGCTATTAAGCGATCATTATCCGCCGGCCGAAGCGACTCGTGCGACACGATACAGCCAATACGAGCCCTTTGTGTCGTGTCACACCACATTTAGTGGTAATTGGTTGCTGCCATCAGTGCTCTTTTATGGGAAATGGATTTTAACTTTTTATTTAGAGTTTTCTTGTGGAGGGTCTTTTGAATGGAAATATTTGGAGTTCATAAGTTTATCTAAGGGTTTCGAAGAAATAAGTTAATCATTTATTTTGTATGGCGAGTTGAGTGTTCCCACAGACAAACACTGGTGTAATTTTTTTATAAACATAGAAAAACAACACATCGACACAACATAGATAAAAGCGACCAACTGTGCAAAAATATCAAATAGCTAATCAATTACCCAGGTCCAGTAAGTAGGTCCCTACTTGATTTCTGTTATAGATCCAAAGACTAGGTTTTGCTTTTCTAGCGTTTTAGCTGGGTCAGAAAAAAATATTAAAAATATGTACAGAAATAACATGGCCGGAATTTGTAGCGAGCTTTACCCTAACAAAAAACATTCATGTACATTGATATACAGTAAGTCATATTAAAGCTTACTACAGATATGTAAACAGTTTAAGTTTTATGATCAGAACAAGCGAGAGAAACTGTAAATATTTTATAAGTGCCTAAATATTTTGAATAGCAATGATCGTTAATTCCGAGTTTTATAGACGAAACAATATGAGAAATACAATATTATCAATAAATATAAAGTCCGTTTCTTCACTAGCCGACACGACATTCATTCACATCGATATCACTGAATTATATGAAAATGAATTGAACACTCTAAATCGCGGTGTTCCATACATTTTCATAGAATTACTCGTCAACTCAGCTAGTGAAAAAAGAGGCAAAAATCTAAATATTACGTAAAACTTATTGATATTGATGTATTTATGTATTGGTAATAGTCTCTGGCTAGACCTTTCAATCGTCGTCATAGGCAGGCCACGATGCCGGGGTTGCGAAGAAGTCCGAAAGGGAGATTGTGGCCCCCGGCAACATGGCAACTGAAGGGACACGGGTGAGTTTTGGTCAGTAAGAGTCTGACACGCCATCCCGCTCCGCCCAGGGCGGGAGAAGTTATTGATAATTTCCTACCCGAAAAAAAAAGGCAGGCCACCATAGCGAAGAGCTCGTCGTCTACAGATATTTCTGGATATTATGAATTTCGCATAGCTACTTTGCAAAATATATACAATTAAATAAATAACAAAAATAGCACTTGAATTTTTATTTAAATATCTAATTAAGTACACAGTGTAACGTTACATTTTCCCAGAAGGGGAAAATGTAAGCGAAAATATAATAATATAATTAAATATTATAATATAATAAAAAATACAAGGGGAGTACAAAAACACAGTTTAACACTACTGATCGGCACTGCACGCTTAGGAGGTTAGGCCTCAGAGGTGGCCTGCAGCGGGAGGTGGTCTTCGGGAGATGGAGGCACCGGCAGGGAGTGATTGACGGCTGGTGGTGGCCTCGGCGGGTCGATGACTCCGAGGGAAGGAAGAGTTGGCTCCGGCAGGGAGTGGGTGAGCCCCGGGATGGCCAGGGCAGGCCAAGATGGACTGTAAGAGAGTCAGACCCTTTTATTATAGTAAAGTCGGAGATAGAATCGGAGATAGAATGGGCTGTTCCTTCTGACGGCCTCTGCTTTTATAACCTTCAGCTCGTTTCCGAAATCAATATTCTTTTCCATTTTCAAACAATGGTTTCTTCAAATATAATCGGACCTCCTTGGAGTGCGTAAATTTCATAAATAAAATTTAGAACAATAGTTAATAATTTGTAGTTATTTCGTAAAATCATAATATAAAAAAATAAATTATAATTAATACAATGTTTTAGCGATATCAATAAAAATAATTAAAACTATATAAACCAAAAAGTAACATCATAGACTAAGCCAAACAGAAAAATAAAAAGAAACTGACAGTTTAACATTTGACATAGGTAAGTGTCACAACAAGAAAATCTACAGAAAATATCAATAACAATGAAATACAGAGCCTCAGGAATATTTAACACACCGGCAATGGTCATGCATTTACCTAGAGAGAACGTATGATAAAAGACCAACATTTTAATAACTAAACCGTAAGTAAAAACATGCAACATTACAACAGGTAGGATTAAATTTGCTTATAAAATGTATCTATTTGTTTTACAGACATTTTAAGAAAAACATCATTGCAATTACTCAGACAAGACACGTTCAATATTTTCATCCACTCTGAAGCCTATTTATGTTTAAAGATCAACAAAATGTGATCAAGGAATGAGGCTGGTGCCGTTATATTTGCTTGATGCCTGGGCCAACCCAAATACCATTACAACGTCGTGACATGGCAACAACACAAAGGTTTTGTGAAAGGCGTCCTCGATGTCAATGAAAACGGCTAGTGCTAAGCATTTGTGGTCCACTGCGCATTCGATCTTGGACACCACGCTGTGCAACGCGGATTCTGTCGATCGGGCTGTGGAGTACACATGCTGTTGCTTGTGAAGTGATTTTACCTGGAGAGGTCCATCTCGGATGGGTCTATCACAGAGTCTCTCGAGGATTTTCAGTAGAAAGGATGTTATGCTTATAGGCCTATAAGCCTTTTAGATTGTGTTTGATTTGTTTTACCACGTTTGGGTATGAAGATGACTTTCACTTCACGCCATGCGAGAGCTATGTATCTGAGTGCTATGTAGGCTCGATAGATCTCCACTATGCATGGTGTCAGATGATCTACCCCCCACTGCAGTAGGGCTGGGAACATGCCATCTAGTCCTGCGGGCTTGTATGCTTAAAGGTGTTGATTGCCCACTTTATCCGGTCTTCTATTATATATTGTGGGCTCTAGAGTAGTCTTGTTCCGTTGGGGTTCATTCTGGATCCGCCTCTAGGAGTTTTCAGTCCGGGGGTCTCGAGAAGGACCTTACTGGTTTCTTGGTCGGTCAGTGTGTATGAATTATCGTGTTTTTTTCAGCGCACCAAGGGTTCGGTCCTGATTGGTTTATAGGATCTTCCGTACCCTTGCCTTCCTACCTTGATCTACAATTCAGGCGCCTTGACATCGTGAGCGTCAGAACAGAATCTAAATTCAATATGCACAACAGAATATTAACATAAGAAGCGTAAACGAAAGTCCGATAAACGATAGCGTGGGGTCAAGTTAAAATATTCAGTAGAGGAGCATAAACAGAACACAGTAATACGTGATAAGATCACCTCAAGACTGCACTGCACAGAGCACAGACAGAGTGACAGACAGAGCAGCATCAGCGCGCGCAGTTCAAACGTCAAAGTAACTAGGACGTTTGGATACACACTCTTGAATATATTTTCGATACATAATGCGTAACGTGATCGGCAACATGATACACGGGCTTCAGCAGCTCGAAAAATGGTGTCTGCGATAATCGTGAAACCGTTGACTTTCATAGGTAAATACAGGAATACGATGCCTTAGCAATACGATTCTGGCAGTCGTGGGTATTTTTTATTTTAGTCTGACCTTCATGGTAGCTACAGATACAGCGTTTGTCTTATGCGTTTATCCAAACACAAATTGTATTGCATTGCTAATATGTCAAAAAATATGTGTGTTAATTGATTTTGTGTGGTTTTTTCACCACACAAAATCAATTAACACACATATTTTTTGGTATTTTTGTCGCCTGTTCTGGAGAAATGTAATTGTTGCGATTTATTTAAGTATTTTTAAGAAGTAATTTTCATAAATTAATAATGACTGTACATTTATTTTTTCCGAATTGATTTCGAGGGCAGGATCCGGCCATGTCTTTTCAGTGGCGTTACCAAATCGTTTAGTAAATAAGGTTGACTGGTAAACAATGCCTATGATATTAAGTCCGCCTCTGTACATTTCTGTTTTTGAAGTATTAAATAAATAAATAAGAACCTATTATTTATCTAGCGTTGTAGATACAAACTCTCATCTAAGAGATTGTAAAGTCTACGCCTGTTGGTCTAATTGATAATGTTTGTGCCGACTATTTGTTAGTATTTGCAGGCAAACAGAAGATAATCGAATTTGTGAGAGGTCTGTGACATCGCCGTGTTTGTTCCAATTCTATTCAATTATAACTCGAGTTTATTCAATTAGGAGATTTAATTTATTGAAAGTGATTTTAGGGTGGAATGGAAAAGAATTGTCAACAATTGAAGTTTCTGCAAGCTAACTTATCGGAGATGGATTGTTATTTTTAAAGTAAGTAATTATTACTTAATTTTTACTTGGACAGCGTCTTTACAAGTTGATGATTAAGGAGCATTATTATCTGGTTATTTATGGAATGGATACTCCGATTGTTACGAAACAAAATATGAGGAGAAAGAAGGCAGCAGGCGAAGCGTATTTAAAAATACTAGAAACTATTCTCTGTCGCTTTACTAGTTTCTTAATGCTTCACTATGAAAAGTGCGGTCTTTTAATATTTTTATTCATAATCTTTTGAAATAATTTTCTTAACTTCAGCATGAATTCATAAGAATTTTCTTTTCTATATAATCGTCGTATGAGTGAATGTAAATGTGTAGTTTCATAGTTTCGTGCAGGTCTTAGCTTAAAAGAAACAGGTAATGTGTTAGGTTCGCAGGTGTTAGCCGCAGTAACAGATGATGCCTGATGATGTTTCATAACTTTAATGTACCGCGAACACATCATAAAATAACACACATTTAATTTCGAAAGACAAAAACATCTTCGATGCATTTTTTTTTCGATTCGATATTTTTATTTTCTTGTATCACCACGACATCATCGAGAATATAATTATGAGCCTTTTTCATCACATTAAAATAATCTAGAAAGCAAGAGTGAGAGGGATAAATTCCTCTTTTTGGGAATATGAAAAACGGGAACCAATAAGTTTTCAATCAATCAAATCGTCTACAAAACTCACATACCGTCAAACGGGGTGAATAGGAATCAAGGGGTGAATAGGGAAAAAATCGGGATTGAAATAATCGTGGTAGTAACTCTGAAAATCTACTAACCATAGCCTATAAAATGGCAAGAATGTATGGTAGAATAGTAACTTTTTGAACTGGTAACACTTATTTGACATAAAGTTAGAAATAAATTGTCAAAACAACATTCTGAAGTTGCTTGTTTGAAATAACTGGATGAAATGCCTTTATTTTTATCAAATTAAATTGTTATTGTGATTAAATTGGTATCAAAACAACTATCTGCAAGGTTCCTGTTTATGCAGGAATCTGTATATCGTAATTTAAGTACAATTGAAAGACTTTTTAAATTGTAAAATTATATTTTATTATGACTAATAATTTATGAACACACTTAGAGGTGTTTCGGTACGCGTCGGGAGTTTTTAAGTACGGCTGGGGGGTCAATAGAGACGGGATATTTAATAAATAGGGACGATGCCGTATGTCAAGAGACAATAAAGGGACTATAGGAACAGGGCTGCCACTTGATTTATGAAGTAATTTGAATGACTTTATTTGCGAAGAAATTTTTAACATTTTTAATTTATAGCCTGTTTTTAGTTTATACAGGGTGTTTGGTGCATCGTGT
This sequence comes from Omphaloscelis lunosa, assembly GCA_916610215.1. Taxonomy (NCBI): domain Eukaryota; kingdom Metazoa; phylum Arthropoda; class Insecta; order Lepidoptera; family Noctuidae; genus Omphaloscelis; species Omphaloscelis lunosa. The sequence goes on from OU744253.1 coordinate 21,969,157, forward strand.
GCCAAATTGAAATGGTCGACTGGGGAGGTCACCTGCTATCCTTTCAGACCCCTAAACACTTCTCATGCCCTGTGGATTTTTTTTCATCGACTTTTTATTGTTTTATTAAAAAAATACCCAAATTTTACAGTCAAGTACAAATTAAAAAAAAAGTGTAAGTCGTAGCCTCTGAATTTTTATTTTATTTAGCTGTGTATTGTATTACAGTACTTTTAAATTCAAAACTAGTGACATTAACCATGTAGTTTTTTTTTTATTTACTCGCAAAGTTTCGGACTTCAATTAAAGCTGTCCATGTTACAGCTATTTAAATGGCTATAAAAAAAAATACAAAAGCGACCGGGATCTTCCAACTCCCTCAGAAATTCTCTAGTCTATTCTCTTGCTAGTGATGTGCCACATGCCATAAAAATCTTTTTACAACTTTGTGAATTCGCTAGAATTGTGAATCGAGTCACAAAATACTAAATTCCAAATTATGATTTAAAAAAAGATTTTTGCTTAAATGATACCTCAAAAACTCATTAAATCTGTTATCTCACTCTTATAAGGTAAAATCTGTCTCGTATCTCTCTGTGGGGGGGGGGGGGGGTTACTAGAAATAAAAAATAATTGCATTTTTAACATTTATTTAATAATTTTTACATATTCTGCCCAAACTGTTGGCCGCTATTGCGAATGCAGGCCCGACATCTATTTCGTATTTCCACAGTTGTTGTACGAAGTCGTATTTCCTCCTTTATTTTAGTGAACGCCGTTTCAATGCGTTGAAGTAGTACCTCCCTTGTTGGAACCTCCGTGGCGTATACCAGCTCTTTGGCACGTCCCCAGACATAAAAGTCTAGCGGAGTTGGGTCTGGGGAACGTGCCGGCCATGCAATAGGGCCATCGCGCGCGACCAATCCACGCATTGGGGAACACATCGTCGAGATATTCCCTCACAGTCAAACGCCAACGTTTGGGCAGGAGTGACTGGGAATCAGGTAGTTGAACCGCATTACCTGCCCGATAACCTCAATGGCGATAACTATTTGGAGTTCCTTCAAAACGACCTGCCCGAATTAGTGTCCGAGGTGCCCGTATTTAATGAAAATGTGCCCAAAGTATTCCAGCATGACGGCTGTCCCGCGCATTGGCGTTTGACTGTGAGAGAATATCTCGACGATGTGTTCCCCAATGCGTGGGTTGGTCGTGATGGCCCTATTGCATGGCCGGCACGTTCCCCATACCTAACTCATTTAAAAAAAAATGCAATTATTTTTTATTTCTAGTAACCCCAAGAGAGATACGAGACAGATTTTACCTTATAAGAGTAAGATAACAGATTTAATGAGTTTTTGAGGTATCATTTAAGCAAAAATATTTTTTTAAATCATAATTTGGAATTTAGTATTTTGTGACTTGATTCACAATTCTAGCGAATTCACAAAGTTGTAAAAAGATTTTTATGGCATGTGGCACATCACTAGCAAGAGAATAGACTAGAGAATTTCTGAGGGAGTTGGAAGATCCCGGTCGCTTTTGTATTTTTTTTTATAGCCATGTAAATAGCTGTAACATGGACAGCTTTAATTGAAGTCCGAAACTTTGCGAGTAAATAAAAAAAAACTACATGGTTAATGTCACTAGTTTTGAATTTAAAAGTACTGTAATACAATACACAGCTAAATAAAATAAAAATTCAGAGGCTATGACTTACACTTTTTTTAAAATTTGTACTTGACTGTAAAATTAGGGTATTTTTTTAATAAAACAATAAAAAGTCGATGAAAAAAAATCCACAGGGCATGAGAAGTGTTTGGGGGACTGAAAGGATAGCAGGTGACCTCCCCGGTCGACCATTTCAATTTGGCACACGATGCACCAAACACCCTGTATAACCAATATTCCGATTTTAATATAAAGAAAGTAAGAAGATAAAAAAATGTGATTATATGGTAGACTGAGTCATTTCCATTGTAATAAAATTATTTATTTTAATATGTAAAGTATATGTTCTTAAAATACTTGTTTTTATTCAAAGTGTAATTACCTACACTACATATCTACTTACCATATTTCACTTTTAATACTAAATTATTATCTAGGTTAGTACCTACTTACATATCTTACCAAAATTGTGACAGCCCTGACGGTTTTTCCCTATAATGCCAATCACCGTCCCTATTAACCCCATTTCGTGTTTAAATAGGGACGACCTATAATTTGAAAAACTATGTAAAACTAGCTGATTTACATGATTTAGTGTGAAGTCTTTAAGAATCTTCAGGATGTGACTCAAGTTTTGATACCAAAATCAATATAATATTTTCAGGCGTGATTGGTGATAAATTTACTCAAAGTTCAATTCTGTGCCTATTCACCCCGTTTGACGGTACAAGTACAACATTGTCCAATATTCCGTAGAAACAACTTTACGTACAGTTCTATCTATTTTAAATCTTCGTTCGTCGAAGGCCGCGTAACATTAAAAGCTATACAATTGTAATATTTGTTCGCAGGTTGGTAAAGGTTGGGAGGATGCAAAACTGTGGGTTTGTACAGCAGCAGTTTTCTAACTTCGTTTTTTGTATTTTTTTTTTGTATTATTTGTTCGTTTTGAAAAATGAAATACAGTTCGGAAAATATTTTGGTTGGTCTGCAGAAACGTAGAACGTACTCGTATGAAAGGAATTTTAAATTGGTGAAGTGGTAAAACAAGTTGGAAAAGTGGGAAACTCTTTCCTTTGTGCGTAACAAGTTCGAAATTGATGGAAATATACCTGTGTGTTAAATTTTATGTTACGTAATTAATGAACAAACATCCAAACTTTCACAGTTATAGCGATGATGAGTGATGGAAAAATCTAATGATTATGTAATTTAAAATTGTGCAGGCAGTTGAATGTTCTGAATGCGTTCTGATAACTAACGAGTGCACAGCCATTTTTTTTTTTCAAATCATAATGCCTATAATTTGTTTCGTTCATGGGCGTCACTTGGCCAAAACCTCTATATCAAATGGGATTTTGCCTTTGGTGCTACCATTATAAAAGCTGCACTTTCACAAAGTAGCATTTTTCATACAAGGGTACCATTTTTTACCATTTATCATGAAATATGTTCCATTATTACAGTAGTAGAAACCGCAAAGCGATGTCATTAGAACATAGCTGCGAAGGAAATATTTTTTAATTTCAATTAGTTTGCCTCGAGGGCGTGCTGTGGCTCGTGTAATCATTTATTAACAACTTTATAATTCGTTTTTCCTGGAGGAAATAGCAAGAAAATTATTGGTGATTATGCAGTTCTGTCGTTTGTTGTTGTTCTGTTTTAAATTGGATTAATACTGCCACAGACAAAGTCTGGATATTTTGAAAGTGTCACTACAATAATTGTTAATTTTCCCGATTCAAGAAGCAAGGAGTATCATACAGGAGTATCCACCCTTACGGTAATAATCTGAACACACTTATATGAATTCTCAGTTTTGGTAGACATAGGGAAACTATCAGTAACATGACACTTCTCACTTTTTTTTTGTATCACTGGCATTTTAATCTTCCCACTGTGCATTCCCTGGGGATGCAAGAAATCGTGTTATTCCCACTGTAGCAGGGACATCTCGCGGCGTGCGCTGTTTGTGTGTACTACCGCTTAATAATGTTGCATGACACTGCAGCGGCTGGGGTATACCTCCCACCACTGCGGACTTTGTCGCATTGTAACGAGTTCTACCTAAAAATGATGAATATTAATGTATTAATTTAACAATGATTACTTTCAAAACGCAAACTATGACCTTTCTTTTCACTTCATTTTAATTGTTTTAATTTTATCAGCCATCAGAATAAATTCTAAACTTGTCCTATCCTTAATAAGTTTTTGTATTCAGTCACCCGATTCCTTGAAGGTAAAAATTTCGGCAACGGATACAAAAAAGACAAGCCTTATCAAAGGTAAACCACAGAACCTGCCTTTGTACCAGAAATGTTACGGAGCTTCGATTCTGACGCCGAAAGGTCGGAACTTCCGATTAATATTACACCTCTGACTGCAACTTCGGCTCTGATAATTTGAAATCGAAGTTATACCGAAGATCGAAACGCAGTGACGCACGTGAGTAGAGCGCGTACAAACAACTTTCAACTTGTCGCCCGGGTCATTTTTATACACGCTCGCACTTGAACTCTCAGTTTTCTGTTTGGTGTATGCGAACCGGAGTCGGAGTCGGAGGCACTTTGTTTTGGCTTCATATTGAAATGAACTTATCACAACAGTTAAACCACATCATTAATACGTCTGACATACAAAAATCATGTAATTTCAATATGAAGCCGTGAAAAGTGTTACAAGGAACATGTTTGTTCTACCTCCGCCTTCGACTCTGATGCCGGTTCCAACTCAGACTCCGGTTCCGACTCCGATCAATCAAATTTAAAACCTTCGCCTCCAGCTCCAGTTCCGGTAAAACAACGTCCGTAACATCTCTACTTTGTACTTGCTTTTCAATCTGCATATCTTAAGAATCCATTTCGTAATTGCTTCCTAAAAATATTGTAACACTTTTAATGTCTATGAGAGTGTGAACACTTTGGGACTTATTACTTAGTCAGTGTTCCTTAAGTAACCTTTGAGCTTTATCTTGCTCTCCGTAGAATTTGGTTTCGTTTCTTTATGGTTCCGTACGTATTAATGAAAAACGAAACCCTTGTAGCATCACTCGTGTGTCTGTTCGTCTGTCATAGCCTATTTGGTCCGAGTCCGAATGTATGGAAGAACATGTTTTTCAACTACACTGTAAAGTTTGTTCTTGGGATTAATTCTTCCCAACTACGGAACCCTTCATTGTGCGTGGTCTGACACGCACTTGGCCGATTTTTTTACTACCTACATATACTGTCTCCAAAAGATTATTACCTGATTAAAGATCTCGTTATTTGGATGCACATAAACTGGATAAAACTGATATTCCGTCGTGGAAACAGATTTTACTGCCATTTTCTTAATAAATCAATTAAAAAAATCGTTTTCTCTGTATTATCACCCGAGCAGAGCTCGGTCACCCACAGTTTAGAAGAAGGTGGCTGTGACCTTAGAATAATCGCAGCATGGAATTAGTAAGTACCTACTATCATGGCAGCATGGAATTAGTATGTAACTACTATACATGGAATTAGTATGAACTTTACTGTACTATTAAAAGAGCATTCTCTATTTTCACCCGAGCAGAGCTCGGTCGCCCAGGTACTTCACAATAATTATAATGACGAAACTCACAGTAGGAGCCAAGCGAAGTCGACGAACAAGGATTCTTGATAAATTCTGTAACGCTGAGGAGTTAGATTGCGTCGCAAAACCGAAATGAAATATATTTCGGTTTCACAAAAATACTACCAAAAACCTTTGATTCCAAATGATACTAGGTATCTTAGATGTTTATTTTGGGCCATAGATTAAATTAGAGTAAAAAATAACCTATATCGGCTTCGCCACTTTCTGTAAGGACTGGGAAGCCTAAATCAATAACCAATTTAAGGCTTATGCAGACCAGCGCGATATCGCGGGCGCGACAGGCAGCTCGACCCTCGTCGCGCCCGCGATATCGCGCTGGTCTACACGAGCCTTTATAAGTGCTGAGTGGAGGATAATGTTAACAGGCCGTCTATAATACATTGCTTTTTGTTAATAAAGCAAGTACTTATTCAGTGGTATGATGAAGTGATATGATTAATGATTCGTGAAATTAATCGATATGACCTGAGTCGACAGCCTAATAAATTATAATTCTTTTAAACAACAAGGAAAACCTGAAAAGTTTCAACTCAACATGTTACTATTGATGCATTTTTCTGAATATAAAAATATGACAATCCAATACTCAATAGGTAACCAATTCTTTATTGCATTTCATATATGAATGATGGATGGATATGGATCCAGCTAATGGACTGCCTGGCCTAGCCTAATACTAGGCACGGTAGGTTAGTATACGACTGAACGCCATGATATGACTTTGGTTAATGAGTTTTAACCGCCATGTTTTATTTGGTGAAAACTTCCTCTTACAATAAACCGTTTTCTTTCATAGAGAAGAAAAAACGCAGTTCTTTGCCTAATAAAATATTAATATAAAAAAGGTGTCTCGCCGTAGAGGGGAGGAGTGCATCTCGAAGTTTCTCACTAACTCGCTAAATTATGACGGCAGTAAAACGTATGGCAGTCACTCGAAGCCATTCAATTGGATCTCGCGCAGAAACTAGAGAAGCTAACTCGATGTATAGTTATTACGAGGTAGACGTGATATGCCTGAACAAGTTTAAGCTTGATTAATAAGCCTGTTTAAGGCTCTTTCAAACAGGCGCGACACGCGACGCGACACAAAGACACCGCTTGTCGCGCGACGAGCGGTGCCTACGTGTCTACAGACTGGATTACATATGCAAATGCCCATATTTCGCGGTGACACATATGTTGGCTTTACGTATTTGTTTATTTTACTTAGTCAAGTTGTGTAAGTACTTACCTGTGTATATGGTCAGTTCGATAATTTGACAATTAATTACTAAACAAATTGATACCCTACGTCAATTTGCTGTGTTCTATTAATTTCATACGGACAACTTAATTTTGTAGTCAATTTGCTTAACAATTAATTTCCCGAATTTTATTCTAAATTAGCGGTTCAAAAAATTCTACATAATTTTTTTTTTGGATCTGTAAACCGTTCCGTTTTTTGTTTCGTTGAGGTGTGTATAATTATGACTTATATAATAACCTGCAATCGAACAATTTTATTTAGTATACAGGGTGATTGGTTATATATCGGCAATCAGTTAAGGGAATGTAGGAGAGGTCATTTGCAACCGAATGACCCGTGATGACCCTTATGCTAATGTCAACCATTTAGGAGTAATTTGATATTTTAAAATATATGTAAGAGCGGAAGGGCTTGGGGATCTCAAATGATAACGATCAGACATCTTGTAAACACTTTTTATCACTTACAACCAACAATGATTCTTACAACTTAACTTTACAATGAGATGCACACAGTTCAAAATACAATTCAATACAGATCGCTCTGTGTTTTTTTTTTCTGTTGGGCATCTCGTAGCTGACCTCTGAGGTCATGACTACTTAACCGGTCAATCCTGTGGTTGCCTTAAGCTGCTACACTCAAAGCCTCCAGCCAGGGGCGATCGCTCTGTGACGCGAGCGAGCCTATTTATACTTAAAAAAAAAAAAATATCAACGTCAAACAGCAACGACTTCCGGTGACATTTGTTTTAAAGACTTGCCCGCTGTTACATGGGCCTTAAATATACCTGGCGAAATGTGGGTGTACCTGCTACAAGGACACCTCTGCTCAACCCTTCGCGGAAACAAGGCGTGATGTTATGATTAGATTTAATTTAGCAAAAATAATGTAATTCTGCACAATATTTGATTTGTAACTTTTTCAACTAATACTTTTTAAATACTTAAATTATTAAATTAGGCGGATGACAATTATTTTATTTAATTATCGCATCAATTCGTGTTTCCGTTACGTCATCAGCCGTTATGACGTTTGTTTTAGTATGTGGTGCTTGTTTTTATTTGCCAGCGCTATCATATATTATAAAATAAAATATAAAATGTCAATTGACTCGGAAATTGTTGACATTTGCATAGGAATTAAAAGGGGTCATTTGGTTGTAAATGACCTCTCCTACATCCCCTCAATGGATTGCTGACATGTAATCAATAACCCTGTAAACTTAACCTTGCGGTTTCATCTTGTGACATTGTGTTGCGTTTGATAACATTAAATACCAAAATAATGCCAAAAAACATAAATAAAAACAATATTTGAATAACGGCTGCCTCAAAATAATCGATCAAAAGATTCCGGTAATAGGATCGACAAACATGGAACTTCGTAAATAATGTGTGGCTTTTTTGGATTTCATTAAATTTGCCTTTCAAGTTTAATGAAAACATTTGGCTATGTAATTATAATGAAGTTGATTTAACGTTTTCATCACTACTGTCCATTATCAGTTGCAAGTTAAAAAACCTTAAGGTGACGTAATTTAGCATGACGTTAGTGTGATGCGTACATGTGGCGTTCTATATGCGGCAACATGACCGTATCAAACAGCATTTTAAACTTTATCTCCGTCCCATTTATACGATGTAAGTATCTTGCCAGTAACATTCAATAACATTGAAGCAACAGATGACTTGCATGGTCTAAACACTGTTCAGACGGTGCAACCTTTTTAGTTGGTTTAACTTGACATGCCACAGGCAATTAAATCGCACCATGTAAATCAAGTATTATTCACGTAATTGCTTGATGCGCCGATCAAGTTGCAGTTAAGTTCAAGTTTGAGTGTTTTAAACCGTATTCTTATAATTTCTGAACTGCGCGTAAAATCTGCTCATATACGCCAGCGTATCTAATAGCGGTAGAGAATACGAAAAGCGTAGTTTTTTATAAAAAAAATACTACAGCTAATGTGTGAGAGAAAGTATTAATTTCAATGAAACTAATTGCAGGTACTTTTGAATTGTAAGGAGTCGGTCGGTCAGAAACATGAAACTAGTTGCCCATTTCAAAGCGTTGTAGGTTCCTATGGAGAAGAACGGCCAAGAAACTCCAGTTTTAAATTGCAATATTGTTGCATACCTGCACTGCAACTGAACTTCTATAATTAAATGAATTAGCCTACTGAAAGTATAATTGAGATCGTCAATGCAAATAAAGCGTCTGTATTCTGGAAACTGATCAGAATTAAAAGTATTTTCTTTCTGAACGAAGTTGTGTTCTGGTTTATAGTTACGTCCCACACTAGTTTGTAAGACAGCAGAAGTTGTACTTACTTGATGATTTTCTTGCTGCCCACGCTGTCTGCCACTGATTGTAGCACTTGTTAATAAGTAGGCGTGGTTACACGACCCTACATAAACTTTAGTTCAGTATTTCTCACAGCAACCTGCCCCTTAGTTATAATTAATTTCAAGGATTACTTGTTTGTTTGTTGAAAAGTTTAACTTGAAGACAATTGAAAATTATTTCTTCGAATTTTATAATAAATACGGTACCAATTGTTCAAAAAGTTCAACCTTGTGTAATTTACCTACATTTTATTTATTTCAGAAGGAAAATTCAAAGACTATAATACTGATCACTCCCGGTTTCTGAAATGAGAATTTGAAGTTGTGAACTTGTCGAAGTTTTCGTTAATTAACCTAATGAAATTCAAAATTCCTACCAAAAAATTTACGAAGTTTTGAATTTCGCAGGCTACGTTGAAGGGATCACCTTAAATAATGCTATAGTAGAGTTGCACATGTTCTCAAATTCAAATTTTCAAGTCAGAAACCGGGTGTTCGTTCCACATACCAATAGCTTTCTTCCTCAATAGTATAACAAAATAAATCAAGAGCATCAGCATTCGTCAGTCACTTCACACTCCATGCATGTTATAACCAAAATACGGCCACCTCAGAAGCCCACTTGTAATTAGTCAGTGCGATGCTCTGCGGGATGACGCGTTAGTTTCAAACAGACGACTTGTTTGCAGCCTGCAGCCAATACTACTGCCCACACTACCTTAAGCGGTCTCTAGTTGGTTATTAGGTTATTGTGTTATAGTAAGCCTGCATCATTCACAAAATTTAACAGTTTCTAAATAGTATAAAACAAAGCCACTTTTCGTCTCTTTTAGCTAAACTGCACAATGGATTTTCAAGCAGTTTTCACTATCATTTAGAAAATTTATTCCGGAAGGTTTATGTGTATTAATACACCAACGTTTAACTTAGATATAGCACAGAAATCTCAAAGTTTTGACATGTTGCCACATAAGTAGCTTACACTCGTACGAAGCAAGGGTGGGTCACTCGTAAATCATAACATCACCTAACATAATACCTGTTGGGTATGTTTAGATCACATGTACTTATCCCATAGAAAGCGAACCTATTGTTATTTACCGAGCACAAATACTAACAACCGGTCAAAAATTTTGACTTCGGGCTGCTATTGAAACATTCCTGATGGAAAAACCTAATAACATCTTGCCCAACCTTTTTTTTTTTGTGGGAAATTATCAAATAACTTCTCCCGCTCTGGGAGGAGCGGGAGGGCGTGTCAGGCTCTTACTGACTAAAACCCACCCGTGTTCCTTCAGTTGGCTGTATGTTGCCAGAGGCCACGGTTCCCTTTTGGACTTTCCCGCGCCCCGGGCCTTTGAGGCGCGCGTGGAACACGACGTGCCGTCGAGGCCGGGCCTGGTTCTTATCGGACAGTGAGCTACTCATTGCTCACAGTCCGCAAGCACGTGCCTACTGTGGCTGGGAATCGGCCTGCGATTCTCGACACCCAGGGCCTCTTCTGCGGCGGTTAGGGCGTGAAATTTGCCTCGCCCTCACGCGTTCCACCTCCTCCTTCGCGAGCATTACTGCTTCGCAGAAGAAGGTGACGGCCTCCCATGCCCTTTTACTTCGTTCTATGGCCTGGACCAGGGCCGGACGCGAGAAATTACCGCCGCCGATCGCCTCCACGAGGACACGGCGGTGCTCCGCCCAAACCGGGTAGACCTCCACTGTATGCTCCACTGTGTCCTTCGGGCGATCCACACAATGGTGACATCCGGGTGTTTCCTCCCGCCTTATCCGGAACAGGAACCTCTCGAAACAACCGTGTCCGGTGAGGACCTGCGTTAGGCGGAAGGAGAGGATGCCGTGGCTACTCTCTAGCCACTCCTCAAAGAGGGGACTTATCGCCGCAATTGTGGCGTGCCCAATCTTGCCCAACCTGGGGATCGACCCACTTCACACTTAGGATCACTAGACCAGTTACTTTGCTTGTAACTATTACTACGTTATGTTCCGTATACTGTTCTGTGATTCCATGCATACCATCAACTCCAAATTGTATATACAGATTAGACCGAATAGGCACGAGGGGCACTCAGGCGCACCTTAATACCAGTTAGATTATCCTGCCTGAGTGCTTAGAATATATTCCAGGAATAGGATATTACTGGTGGGAAGCAATTCCCTTTGGCCGCCACCGACAACTATGACATAACGAGTTTGACTAGTGAATTAAGTAGGAACCTATTGGTTATGTTAGCGGCATATGTAGTGTATATAATTAAGCATCCCTGAAAGAGAAGGGGAATCGAATTGGGGATTTACAACTTCAGAATTTTCATGTTAACTTGAAAATCGCGCACCTAATACCTATGTAATGTAATTGACACAAAACTCGTCATACCTTTAAAATCTATTTCTTAAACTACTAAAGCTTACTACTACTACTAAAGAAGGCACGTAATTTCTTTGGCACCGACCGACAGACACGAGCATGTTGACGTTCAAAACTGCCTTTTATGGGCTTATTTGAAATAAATGATTTAACTTTGACATAACTTTTTTTCTTTGGGTAAATTGAAAAGGTACTTAATTAATGAAGATGAGCGTCACAAATTGCGTCACTTCCGCTGAATTATAATCAAAGTATTTCTTGTATCAGTGAGAACACCGTCTGTACGATAATTAGTTTACCACTCACTCCGACCATCCTATGCCTCGAACATAGTTGGAATTCTCCCGCTGTTTGTCAGGACCCGCAACAACGGAATCAATAGCCGGTGCCTACCACACTAGTTTGTAGTTCACTAGCAACTAGTAAACTATTGGAATCTCATCTAAACTTCTTTATAGCCACATTGAGCTTAAAGTATTCAGGAATGGAGTAATGAATCTTGTACAATGGTTCGTGTTTTACAAAGTTAAGTCCATTGATGGGTTAGTTACAAGTTCATCGGACTTCTTGGTTACAAATAAGTGATGGACGTTAATGTATGGTAGAATAGCTTACAATATTATAATGTACAGTTATTTAGGTAATTATGGTCGTTGGTCTAGTGGTCGACAGCGCTACTGCTGAGCATGAGGTCCTGGGGTTCGATTCGCAAATCGAACAAAGTGTTATTGGGTTTTCTCACCAGGAATTTCTCAGTAGCAGCCCGGAGTCTGAATTTGTGCCGAGTAGACGGCAATAGGGTCGCCCTATTACATGGGACTGAAACATAACTGGCGAAATGTGGGTGTACTATACGTACACCTCTGTCTAACCCTTCGAGGTAATAGAGGCGTTATGTTATATTATGTAAAAAAATCACTGGAAAGCAATGTTTATGTTTTGCTTTATCAACGTAGTTATCCAATGGTACAAGAGGCCTCTACTTGGTCATAGCACAGATCAAGCTACGCCATAGCTGGTTGCTACGCGGGTGCTACGAGAATGCTACGAGTTTTATTACTTCATTATGCAAAAAAAAAAAAAACAATGTAATCACCAACTTATGGCTAGATAAGATAGACCTACGTTCCAAAGAGTTCAGTTGAATTCATCGAATTGCTAGCTAGTGAACAAGAAAATAAAATTAATGTAACCCACTCCAGTACATACTTCTTCTTTGTTATTAGTAGTAACAGAAAAAAAACAAATAAAAAAATAACACAATTTGTACACATACCATTTGGGAAATCAACGGAGCATAAACTTTATTTGTTTGACTCTAACGCCGTTATAGTAATTTGTATTAGTTTGTACTTTTTTTGTTTTATGAGTGTGTGTGTGGGAATTTTTTCAAGTAAACCATCTGAAATTGCCTATCATATTATTATTATGTATAAGTATGCTTCTGAAAAAAAAGGGACGTGAAGGGACTCTATTTCATGAGGATTTATTACAATGTCTCATGGAATGAGGTTTAGATGAGTAGTCAATCTTAGAGTATTTTTACCGAAACAATGCATTTTTATCTGATTCATGGTAAAATAAGTAATGATCGTGTGCCCCAGACAATTTCTTGGCTAGAACCTCTCCTATTACCTACAAACAACATACCACTACATACCACGTGCCCACGACTATAAGCCGTTTGTATCCAAGTTTAACAAAGGTTAACGACCTGCAACTAGTAAGCAAGAACAAGTAAGTTAAGTTAACAACTTGGTTAACTTAAGTGACTCTGCGAAACTTGCGCACTCGCGCTGTGGCTGAGTTGCAACTTTGTTTGGAACGCAACAAGAAAGACGTACAAATAGGTACTGCGGTATTGAAGAATTAGTGGCACTTTACCTTTGGATAATTATTTCATACCTCGCTCCTAGTTTACTAGACATGACTTTCAAAAGTGTTCATCATCAGCTGAAAGACGTACACAGCTGGACTTAGGCCCCCCCGAGCCGCCGGTTTGACCGGTTTTGTGCTTCCGGCATCACAAAGTCACCGGTCCACCATATGGGAGGCCTTCCAACGTTACGTCTACCGGTACGCGGTCGTCACTCCAGAGCCTTTCGGCCCCATCGGACATCTGTTCTGCGAGTAATGTGCCCTGCCCACAGCCACTTAAGTTCAATGGCAATTCTTTTACTGGTTGGTTACCTTGGTTCTCCTACGGATCTTTTCATTTCTGATTCGATCACGTAGAGAAACTCCAAGTATAGCCCTTGCGAAAGTAGGTACTTATGAATTTATGAAACCAAAACTTTGAGTTTTACTCTCAATCGTTTTTTACAGCAGAATCTATTGTCAAAATTAAGTCAGTAAAACTTTAAATGATGTCTTTTTCAAATCAGCACAATAAGAAATTTTCAATACTAAAAAGTAGTAAAGTACTAAAGTTTTTATGTCAAACATTAAAAAAAAAAATCTTATTAGTAGATACATCCTGTTCTGGCTACTCGTTTCTGTCATAAAAGTCAGTCAGGGATTTAAAATGAGTGAGCATGTTTGAGCAATGAGTTTGCAGATTGCTATGTATACAAAAAAACTACGATATCCAATACATGTGCCAATACCGCGCAGTGCTTAATACCATCAAAAGAACGAGGTCAGCCAAAGTTCATTCTCTCATTCAACCGCTATAAAAGAACCAACACATAAAAGTTAAAATCTTTAGTATGAGGGATGTAGCCCGGCAGAGACGGGCAATTTTTCACATTCAAATTCTTTTTGATTTGTGGGAAAGCACCATTTATGGTTAGCTGGCAGTCTGCCACTAATGAAACGGAAAAAAACTACGTTTTTATTGGTAAATTTCTCTTTATCTCCTATGAATAAAATACTAGAATAATAAAAGTTTAAATGTTGACCAAATATTGTGGGCAAACAGTTTTTGTTTTAAATAGTTTGGCTACCACCCTATCTCTCGATTTTTATTAATGATCTAGTGTCTCAGGTGGCTTAGGGCGACCGCATATTTATATGGCGGCCACCCGAGGCGGTCAAGCTCAAAACTAAATTTACTGTCTGGCCAAACCTTTTTACGGGTTTTAAAGAGTATTTTTTCTTCCCTAATTTTGTCCCCAATAAACTAACTACTAAGAGCACCCGCAGACATACAATTATAAGTTGGCCAACTAAATCGCACAGTATACTAATAGGTAATCTGTATCTGTATCTTAGTAAGTTATTATAGTTGGCCAACTTACAATTGTATGTCTGCGGGAGATCTTAGTGGTTGGTTTATTGGTGACAAAATTAGGGAATAAAAAATACTTTTTAAAAACCGTAAAAAGATTTGGCCACAGAAAATTTAGTTTTGGGCCTGACCGCCTCGGGTGGCCGCCATGTTTAAGTAAACTCAGCGAAAATAATTGCTTATCAAAGTGACTACCAACTTAAATTGTCCTATATTCGAATCAAAGTGGCTATGATACGGCAAATTGACGTATTGTGTCAATTTGACAAACGGCGAATTTCCCTGACAGCACACAAGTGTCGTAAGTTCGTTACTTAGTTTTAACATAATTTAAATCTTAAAATTTATAAGATAAACTCGTATAAATGTTAAATGTGTAGCCAAAGTTAATTTTATTTCATTACTTTCTTGTCAATTAATTTTGTTCTCAGTAACTACCTATGCCCAAAAACAATTAGACTAAACAAAAACTCTTGTATTAGCTCTGAGTAAATTAATGACATCAGCTGTGAAGGGAGTTTGCTCTCGGCAGACACAAACGATGATCTACCAGCTATACGTCACGCTGCGGGGTGCGGGGTAGGCAGGGAGGGAAGTGACAAAAACGCACCGCTCATAGTTAAGACAGTTTGGTCGGAAGCTTAATTGTCACCCCGAGATCTTAGCAGGGGAAAAAGCAATAAATTGACACTAGGACAATTTGCAGAAATACTTAGCTTTTATTTAAAATGCTTTTGTGCGCCCTTCGCGAATTTTGACAGAAATTGAATGGGAATCATTTTGCATGTGAGCTTTTGAAAGGTATTTGAATTATGTACGTACCTACGGAACATTTGGTTTAACAGAATTGCTTCACTATTTTATAGCAGCAGGTAAATTTATGTAGGTACCTATGTTCATTCAAATGTAACAAAAACTGAGAGGCGATAGGTAAAGACGGGAAATTAATTGTTTAATAATTTGACTTCTTAATTTGTCCGTATATCGAATCACAACTATTTTTTTTTATTATTAGTATGAAATGGCTATAATACGGTAAGTTGGCGTGGGGTGTCAATTTGCTTAATAATTAATTTCCCTGACTATACATACAAGGAACATATTGGTGAAATTAAAATGCAATAATGTGATGTAGTGATGTAGAACATAACACATAACATCACGCTTTGTTTCCCCGAAGGGTTTGGGCAGAGATGTCCCTGCAGCAGGTTCACCCACATTTCACCAGTTATGTTTTAAGTCACATGTACTAAGGGGACGAGCCTATTGCCATCAACCGGGCACAAATCCAGACTCCAGGCTGCTACTGAGAAATTTCAGATAGAAAAACCCAATAACACTTTGACCGACCTGGGAATCGAATCTAGGACCTTATGCTTAGCAGTAGTTATGTAGAAGGTACTTGGAAAAGAATTGAAAACCACTGGAAATTGGCCACTCATGATTTAGGAGGTCAATTAAGTAGTAAAAACAAGCAACACAATGGTCACAATCCCGAGATAATTTATACAAAACACAAAATGTACGTCCCTTCAATATACCAAACTAGGCAAACAAATGAGGCGACGCAAACATAACCACTTATCTTGCTCATAAGATTTTATGCGCAAACAATAATCAAGGCGAGGCGATCACGAGGCGATCACGACACGATCACGAGACGATTACCGCACGATCACTGAGCGTCTGCCAACATCGTTACGTGTAATGAATGGGGCGCGATGAGGCCGGGAGACTCGCTAGTGTTTGAATAGGTGATTTTGTATGATTTTGTTGATAGAGGAAAGGTTCTGCGGTCGTTGAACTTTGTTCTGGGACAAGTGTAACATTTTGGGTACTAATGTCTAAGGCTAGGAATGAGTTCTGAGTGTTTTTATTAACTAAGTAGACTTAATTTCAGTATGATTGGGTATTTTCAGACGGATTATGAGTTTAAATGTTCTGTTTACCAAAAAATGTCGACTTTCCTTTGGCTAGCAAGTTGTAGGTGCCGGTTAGACAAGAATTTATTCAACTATTGAATCATCACTCTTCCTTCTTCGCATGTATAAAATATGGCGATAGACAGTCGCTTCATTGTTGTGATAAGACGCAGCTCTGCGGTCACCAAACAACTCAGACTATCTGCCGCTAAATTAATATATCCTTTGGTAAAGCTCTATGTGTATATATATACTAATATTATAAAGAGGAAAGATTTATTTTTGTATGTAACGAATTAACTTAAAAACTACTGGACCGATTTGAAAAATTCTTTCAGCAATGGATATTACCAGCGAGTAACATAGGCTATATTTTATCCCCGTACTCTTACGGGAACGGGAACTACGCGGGTGAAACCGCGTGACGTCCGCTAGTGTTTGATACATTGAATCCATAGAATACTAAATTATAATCTGCGAAAACTTTAGAACGAGGATGAAAATTAATAAAACAAACACGTAGGTACATCGGAAATATTTTACAGACAGCCATCTTACTCAAATACGTGTGATGTATATATTTATTATACGGACTAATAATTATGTAAGATATCTCTCTCTTAGTAATTACTGAAAGCGATTACTCAGACTGATTGCTCAATTTGTTATAATATCGATACCTATAAAACAGTCGTTCCGATTATCGGCTCTTATTTATAGTCAAGCTAACGGGCATACTTCAGTCGCACC
Source organism: Omphaloscelis lunosa (assembly GCA_916610215.1). Lineage (NCBI taxonomy): Eukaryota > Metazoa > Arthropoda > Insecta > Lepidoptera > Noctuidae > Omphaloscelis > Omphaloscelis lunosa. The sequence continues at coordinate 21,986,303 of OU744253.1, forward strand.
GTACGATATTTTGACTACGGCCTTGAGCGAAGGCCAAGACATTCTCGTAGGGCTGTCTCCACTGATTTTGGGACAAAATGTTAATTAAGTCAGGGCTGGTAGGAGGTACTAATTTTCCACATCACTTGTTCTAATTGTAGATGTCTTTTAGTCAAAGGCGCTATAATGTTTTTTGGTGATAATTCTTGGCAAGTCACGTTTAAAGTTTGACTTTTTAGTTGCTTAATCTTGTTTTCACATGTATACGGTAAAAGCAATTTCTATAACGTTTCTATTAACTTCTAAAAATAGATATCTTCGGGGAAACCTAAATCCATAAGTGTCTTCGGACCAAGCACCCATAACTTTTTCAACACGTAATTTATTTTTGGCAAGAAAAGAAACAGTAACATTTTTCATCCTCTTGTGTATTACAAACATACATGCCTAAAGAAGGAGATCAATCACTTATAAAATCTACCACTAGACTACATGTTACAACCTTCAAAGTTTTCCAACCTTACTTATCAGTGTCACTTAGCAGATGATCTATCGCCAGTTCTATCACAATAGAGTTGTTTCCCATACCATTGAATGGTCCCCATACATCAGCACCGTCGCTAATGGCCACATAAATGTTCTTGACGTGAAAAAGTGTTTGAAGGTCGTTCAGGACGTTTGAGAGAGTTAGGGAAATAAATGAGGTGTTGATTTGGAGCGGCGTGAGTGTGAACGTGTATCTTGTTTTTTGTGATGTCTTTGTTTAGTGGTAGGGTTAGATTTGTAGATGGATAAAATGATGAGTATGATAGAGAAGTATTTTACTCATCAACTAGACTCCGAGAAACCACCAGGAGACACCATTCACAGCCGAGTGGTGATTCGAAATACATAGTTTGGAAATACTGTTTGATTTTATTTTAGGGGCATGAGGCGATGTAGATGCCGCCACAGTATATCCAAGGTTGGCTTGTTTAAATACAGCCTCCTTGGTTCTCTGGTCTCGAGAATCATTTCTACAGCATTGAGATTTTATATCGCGTACTCAACGGCTACGGGCAAATATCACCAATGAAACTGAATGTGAACAGCGCATCTAACCGTGTTGAGGAGTTGTCAGTGTCAATATTCTGCATCAATGTAATATGTACTGACAGCTCTTGAACGCAGTTTAGATGTGCTGATCGCGTTCGTTGTCATTGGTGATATTCTCCCATAAGGTTTGTTCTGTCAGGAAAAAGGATTGCAACCTAAAGATAACTAGATATATAGAATCTATTGCTATCAATTTACGTGAATTAACTAAGCTGTATATTTGCTTTCTATTCCCGCCTGCACACGAAGGCACGGGGGTGACTGCTGCAATGAGGCATGTTATTGAGTATCCATAAACAGATGCCGCGCGTGGCGTGCGCACGCTCCACCACTCACATGGCATGTATTCAAATCGGCAATAGTAGCGAGACAGTGCAAAATTGTAATATTTATAGTGATGAGAAAGCGTATTGGCTTCATGAACTCCTTAGTAGCAATCCAGAATCTACAATTGTGCCCAGGTGATGGCAATAGGGTCGACTTTAACATAGTGGGAAAAGTGGCTGTATTTTATTTAAACCTCTGCTTCAGTCTACCTCTTTGGGGAAAATTTTCCGTGATGTTATGAAAAAAAAAAAACAACGATCTGTTCACTCGTTTATCATTATACTAGCTGACCCGGCCCGGCTTCGCACGGGTAGCATTAAGAAACTTATCTACGGCACACCTAACTACCTACCCTACCTACCTACCTACCCACCCACCCTACCTACCTACCCTACCTACCTACCTACCCACCCACCCTACCTACCTACCTACACTCCTATCTACCCTACCTACCTACCTACACTCCTATCTACCCTACCTACCCTACCTACCTACCCAACCTACCTACCCTACCTACCTACCCTACCTACCTACCCTACCTACCTACCCTACCTACCTACCCTACCTACCTACCCAACCTACCTACCCTACCTACCTACCCTACCTACCTACCCTACCTACCTACCCTACCTACCTACCCTACCTACCTACCCAACCTACCTACCCTACCTACCCTACCTACCTACCCTACCTACCTACCCTACCTACCTACCCTACCTACCTACCCTACCTACCTACCCTACCTACCTAACCTACCTACCTACCTACCTACCTACCCTACCTACCCCTACCTACCTACCCTACCTACCCCTACCTATCTACCCTTCCTACCCCTAACTATCTACCCTACCTACCCCTACCTATCTACCCTACCTACCCCTACCTACCTATCCTACCTATCCTACCTACCTACCGTACCTACCAACCAACGTACAACGTACGTAGTTATTTTACCATCTCCCGAGATATCAAAATTTATGCAAGCCTAGTACTTTGTGTTAGGATTTATGGCATATATACCGGGATATCATAAATACAAAAGTTATAAAATGCATGCCGTTTATGTCACGTCCCACAGGAACGATGGGAACGGGATAAAAAATCCTATGTCCTTCTCCTGGTTTTTAACTACCTCCCTACCAATTTTCAGCCAAATCGGTTCAGCCGTTCTTGAGTTATAAATAGTGTAACTAACACGACTTTTTATATATACATAACACATAACATCACGCCTTGTTTCCCCGAAGGGTTGGGCAGAGGTGTCCCTGTAGCACAGGCACACCCACATTTCGCCAGTTATGTTTAAGTGCCATGTAATAGGGGGCGAGCCTATTGCCATCAACCGGGCACAAATCCAGACTCCGAGCTGCTACTGAGAAATTTCAGATAGAAAAACCCAATAACATTTTGCTCGACCCGGGAATCGAACCCAGGACCTCATACTTAGCAGTAGCGCTTGCGACCACTAGACCAACGAGGCAGTCTTTAGGTCAGTTTTTTATATATATATTTCTTTATTTTTGTATATACAATTTAATTATATTTCGATGAATTAAAGAATAAATCTTAGAAATTGTTTTCGAAAATAAAAACTTTAATTTACGCAAAATAAAGTTATGAACGCACGCGTAAATGTTAACCATTTGTCATTATTTCGGAACGCACGAATAAATATTTGAGGAACTTCTATTTAAATCTGCTTAATACACTTTTCAACGTTTTTTATTGATTAAAAAAAAAAAAACAGACAAAAGTTTATTCACCCTTTTTAAATAGTTTACACAAAATACATTTCTGAACGCATGCATAAATGTCAATCACAGTATTTGACAGGATGACAGGAGGAAAACAAATGTTTGACAGGTACGAAACAAAGGAACATAATTAAATGGAAAATGATTCATTTCAATAATTGATCATATTTTTTCATTTTATTTTTTGATCATTTGATTCATTTCATTTTCGTCAAGTTTTCATTGTTTTTAAAATGTATTCTGCTATTCAGGGCGGAGACAAATCCAACGAAACAAAAACCATGAAAATTGATCCAGCAGATCTCGAGTTATAAGTGTTGTAACAAACCCGTCTTTGTTTTATATATATAGAAGATTAACCTCAGACTGTTTGATTTGTTTTATTTATCAATAAAAGCTGTGGGAGCTGATACTTACCGAAAAAACGATGCTTTCGACACTATCTCCCTGACTATTATAAACCCAACTACATTGAACACACAATAAAATGAGTAACGCTATTTTGTTTTTAATTAATTACGCCTCATTAGCCTTTCATTTGTGACGTCACATGCTCTAACAGTTCACTGAAGTATTTGTATGGAAAAGTGATTAACTACGGCTTTGCAGCTGACGGATTAATGATCGTAAATTAATCTAAAATAGTTGGCGTTGGTTTTTCTAAAAGTGAACACCCTGTATAAGTGTGGTATGTATGTAAGTGTGAGAAGTTATCAGTAGCACTGCAAAAAAACTGTAAAAAATTACTTCCAAAAAAAACAGCAATAAAACGTGAAAAATAACTTTAATTACGGAAGTCGACGACATTGGTTTTGAATTTTCATTTTTGCAACCGAATTCCGAAATTAAAGTAATTTTTAACAGTGTTTTTTTTTGGAAGTCGGTTGTTATTTCTTTGTAATAACTTTTAAATTTTTCTTTTAGTTGTGATGCTAACCTATCTACTACCTAATATGTAAATAACAGTGACAAGAACTCATTATAACAAGATCCCCATAGACTGAGTGGGAAAAATACGTATTATTGAAGTTAACTCAAAAACTACCGAAGCAAAGTTAATACAATTTATATGGGACCACCGCCCAAGCTTCTACCAAATTAAAAAAAAAAAAACAAAATAAAACAAAAAAAATATGTAGAAGTAAAACAGAATTGTCCCAGCCGTCTCTCGAATATATCGAGAAGTCTCATACTTTATTTAGGTCAAAATAAGCTCTTGACAATAAAGCAGCAATGGTCAAATAAATCACGCAACCTTGATGCCGCATTGCCTGGGGCATCAATTGTCCTCCATCTCACAAAAAGGCAAGTACGCAATTATTTTACCGAGTCACATAACCGAATTATGTTTACACAATATTATTATTTTTTGTAGGAAACACAATAAAATATATTTTATTAAATTATTGCCTATATGCGGACTACTAGTCTGGCGCTATCTTTTTCTGCGGATGAATTCATTCTCGTGGAGTCATTTTGCCCATGCAAAGTTTGAATGAATTGTATTACAAGCGACCATATTGTCTAAAACCAGCAGGAAAAGTGTCACCAGAAGTTCGCAGAGCGGTGGCAAGCTCCAGCGAAAGAGCCAAAATGATCTCCGACACACGGCATCCTATGCACGACAACATCCTTGTGCCACAAAGGCTGAAAACCGAAACAGTTTTTTAAAGTTTCCCACTCACTGGCGAACGTTCAAAAGAAAGACTGAAGCTGTGGCGAGATAGTGCTTCCTTCCCATACCATTCGTTTCACCTACTTGAAGATCTCCCACCTGGACACTAGTTGCTTTGGCTAACCTAGAAGTCTTTAAACAGACTCCGGACGAGGTTGGCCAAAGCAAGGAAAACGTGTTCAGGTGGAGATGCATAGAGAGGAGATTCATGGAGATTCATCCTTGGTGTGTAAATGTGGTGCTATTCCATAAACGATGGAACACTTATTAATTTCGTGTCCTGTCATCTGCACGTTACAGGAACTGATGGACGCGAGTGATGGCTCCAAAAAAGTAGCCGAATTCTGGGCCAAGATTGCTATAGACACTCTAAGAAGTAGAAGAATTATTGCCAATTAGGTTCATTTCGCATCGATGCTTACAGACATTCACAGCACGATGAAAAAAGTTACAATATGCTTGATATTCGTATAAATGTAGAAAAACCGGCCAAGTGCGTATTGGACTACGCACAATGAAAGGTTTCGTAGTTGGGATGAATTTATTCCAAGAACAAACTTAACATTCAAACTTAAACTCAAAGCATTTATTTCAATTAAACCATTTACAGGCACTTTTGAACTGTCAAGGAATCGGTCAGTCAGAAATATGAAGCTAGTTGTCCATTCCAAAGAGTAGTAGGTAGGTACCTATGGAGAAGAACGAGCAAGATACTCCACGGACACTCTTTAAATAAAACAATGTTACAAAATATTGGTTAAATCATTCATGTTGAAATTATACATGTGAGAAAAATGTAGAAAGACGTGCACATTAGAAGGATAAAACAAAGTACAATTCAAAAATAAATAAAAAATAAAAATAAGCCATGGCAGCTAAGAGATAACCAGTTCCAACTGGCGGCGCCCGTTCACGAACATGACGCATGGATTAGCACCATTCAGCTCAACCATTTGGAGGGAGCTAAATGATCCAACACACGCGCCACCATCAGCGAAACATCTGAGTGAGCATGACATACTCACAGCACCCAAGGCATATTCAAGTCAATGCAAGACATATTACCCGGTAAGTGGTAACTCTTTATTACATAGTGCTCACACCTGTGCTATACAATTATATAACACAAAGGAGATTGAGTTTATACAATGAAAAGATGGTCTTACAATCTTCAACAGCTCCAACAGAATTTGCAAATGTGAATCAATTAGTTGTGGTTGTGGAGCAGGACCAGCATTGAGCCAAGCATTTTTATCAGCGATGTAGTCCCCCAACTTATAATGCCTGCATAGCGTGCGTTTTATACAAGTTGAAGTATGTGGGGAGGAATTTTAATGTAACATTTTAAACAGTACCCCATGAAATATGAGTCTACTTTGGCCAGTCTGATTTCTTGTACTATAATTATGTACCTCTTTTATTAAAAAGATGTAAAGTTTTTCTTACCTACATGATATTATAATAGATATATTGACAAGGTATCATCATGATATTTATATCCTTAAACCCCCCTTAGAGAATCGCGCCTGCAAATGTATATGGCTTTGATCACTCTTTTTGCAGAATAATAATAGACTCGATGTTTGCAGCCCGTCCCCACAATAAAATACCGTAAGACATGATACTATGAAAAAAACTAAAATAGACCAGCCTCGCGGTATCTACATCAGTAAATTGACGGATGTCTCTGACAGCATATGCTCCTGAACTTAGCCGTTCTGCAAGAGATGTTAAATGAGGACCCCATTGTAGCCTTGAGTCGAGCGTGATCCCCAGGAAAACAGTTTTACCGACGAATACTAGTTTCTCTTGATTCAATCCTATCTCACAATAACTACTTTTGACATTTGGTAAAGAAAATTTGATACACTTAGTCTTTTTTCCATTTAATACTAAATTATTAGCAGTGAACCAATTTTGGACCTGCAGTAGGGTATTATTTACGTCGTCAAAATTTGTAGCACGTCTATCTACCTTAAAAATTGAGGAAGTATCGTCAGCAAATAACACCATTTGTGTTTGATTTTTTAAATAAATGGAGTAGATCATTAATATATACTAAGAAGAGGAATGGACCCAATATCGAGCCTTGTGGCACACCTATTTTTACTTTTAAACCTAGTGAATTGATACCGTTTATTTGAACTTGCTGTTGTCTATCATTTGAATAGGATTTTACTAAATTCAGCGCAAGTTTTCCAAGTCCGTAATGCTCAAGTTTAAGACTAAGATTTCGTGATCAACGCAATCAAATGCCTTGGAGAGGTCGCAAAATATGCCTATGGCGTCTTGGGCCCCTTCCCATGCGTTGTTATTATGTTGCCGTGGCCTAATTGGGTTTCATATTACTTAAATGTAGCAACTAAATGTACACATGAATGTAATAAAGCGCTTGAGTTTGAGTTTAAAAATGCGTCTTAATAAGGTAATACCGGCGTCGGTCGTACAAGTCCTTTGGTGAAGGATTTTATTTCTGTTAAAATGAATGAGCATTGTAGTTGAAAAACATATTCTCCCAACATTCCAACTGAAAGAAAGAAAGAAAAATAGGTTTATTTGCCACAGAGACACGAACTGCAAATGCGAACTGCAAATGTTAGTTGGTACGCACAATATTGAGATATTTGTCATGTTATTTTAAAACCATAAGACTTTATAAAAACAAGCCCTTTTATTTGATGTGTCACACGGTACAGATTTTTTCTTTTTAACTTACTAATATGTCTCCCAAAATTGACCCCTATATTAATTTTAACTTAATCGGTCCATTAGATTCGACGATAATTGGCTGTGATAGACGGATGGCAGACACATGAGTGATCCTATAAGGGTTCCGTTTTTTCATTTGGACCTACGGTACCCTAAAAATTGTCTTCTCTCGGTCTAGCATGTTTCAGCCAGCTACAAACATTGTTACATATCATAACTTTTATTGGAATCGGTGTTACGAGAATTTCAAATGTATGTAAATTGTCTAAAAATAAGAAACCCCGAGACAGCGTGTTACCGCGCGTACGTATGTACGTACTTATGTATACATACATTATGTATGACAAAATTACAAGTAGCACATTCCTAATCATACGAACAATGTCGCGGATTTTGTTAATTTAAAAAGTTTTCGGCAATTATACATAATTATTTTAGCACTTATGTTTTGGTTATCGAGGTCTAGACGACATAAAAGTAGGTTTAAGTTTCTATGATGTAGAATTTGCAACTTTTAGTAAAACAAAGTTCAAAATCTAAATTTGTCTTAAGCGCGTGCCGGTTGTTAATTTCTTTTGATATTTAAATAATTTGCAACATTACCATCTAAACCTGGAAACTTAACTGATACTGTTGCTCTCACATCTGTGGTTGCTTTGCTTGCCCCAACAAATCTGCATAGTTGTCATTCTATGAAGTTGTCTCTGTATTAAGAGTAATGTGCACTTACATCGACACTGTTCTAGGAACTAAGTGCACTTGTCAACTGCACCCGATACTATCTTCACTCTCTACGCACTGTTAAATTCTTGCCGTGTACTATATATACTGCGTTTTTTTGTTTATTTTTCTTTACAAAGAGATTTAAGATACTATGTACCTATATTTAAACGTTTTTGGTAGGTTCGTTGTTCGGATTGCAGTTTTGTTTTCTATTCAAGTTTCTTAAGGTGACAGTGGCGTAAAATAAAATTGTAATTAACAGAATTTCATTGCTGTAACGGTAATCATAATACAAACAACATACATCTCCATTCGTTTTCTCGCCGGCGGCCAAATCGTTTGTTAGAACTTAGAATGCACCTACCTGCTGAATTGGATATTACTATTGCAAAATTATGTCATTTGCAAGCAGCTCTAACTAAAAAAAATTCACGGTACCAATCAAGGCCCAGTAAAACAAAATTGTTCGTGCTAAAACCCTGCAAGTTACAACATTCTAACCGATAGTAGAACTTTAGTACTCGAATAGATATTTTTATTTATATTTTTTTATGTTTATGTTTATTTATCTCCACAAATTACATTCATATACTTACATAATAAGTTGACAGATATTTTGACATTTTTTTTGTAATTTGTGGGAGATCTAAAGTCTAAACTAAGCCTAGACCTTTATTTTAGAACTCCAGGCATTGTAACATATAGTAAAGAATTGTCAACGTGGTACAATTGCGAGTGGTTGATAGTGTGTCTGAGTGCATGTTTGTATGCCTACATTTTTGTACATACATAATTTATAAAATATAATAAATTATGTACATGTGCATAGAAAATTTAATATAAATATTAAATTATACGTAGATAGAACATGATATAAATAAAAAGAATTTAATAAATAATATAAACAGTTACAACAAATATACCTTGTTACTTTATTATCTGAAGGAGTTTTTCCGTTTCAGCGTAGCTTCGATTTAGTTATTTTGTTTTTTTTTTTTTTGTTTTTGCTTTCTATCTTACAACAATTAGCTATATTGATGATTTTATTTATTTTTATTGAATAATTCACTTCCTCGGAATGGAAAAATCTTTGCGCAAAGGAGGTATTGACAGCAGTTGACGCACATATTGCGTAGTTTCTTCTAGAGAGGGCTATGCGTTTTTCCCTTCCTTCAAGTAAATCCGAGTGTTGAAAAAGTACGGTTAGCATTGTGTACAGCTGGCGTACAGTTAGCACTTAAATCTCCTCATAAAGTTTAGAGGTGGGGAAAAGACGAGGTTTGGATAAGCTCACTTTTAATATCATCGTTTGGGGTCTTTAAACTGTTATCGTTTTAGTTTTGTATGTTCCTCACCATGTTGTTATGCAATAACCAGTGATTGATTGCAACAAAGCTGCATAAACCATCCTTATCATCTATTTCTCTGCTACATCACGAAATTTTTTAAAAATGTAAGTGAGCTTATATATCCTTTTAGAAAGGAATTGGGTGTGGTCTTCAAAAGTTAAATTAGCATCATTTTCGATTCCAAGATATTAGACATTTGGTGAGAATAATATTGGGACAATTACAGTTTGACCATGGTCTTCAAGTTTTTGCATAAGATAGGGAACAGAGACAGCTTCAAAGGCTTTGGTAAGGTCAAGAAATATTGTTAAACATTTATTTTTACTATCTAATATCTTAACTAAAAAGTTAACAAGATCGAGTACAGCACTGTCTGTTGACCGGCCTGCTCTGAAACCATATTGCGTATAAGAAAACATATTGTATTCTTCTAGGTATTTTATTAGCCTGTTGTTGATTATACGTTGTTGATATATAATATCTTGGGCCTATAGTTGCTGACGTTGACTCTGTCACTCGCCTTATGAATAGGGTGCACCACAGCTCTTTTTAAAGCGTCGGGAAATATTCTTGAATCGAAACAGCGGTTTATTAAATTGGTATGAACAGGTGTTAGAGAAACGGATGCATGTTTTAATACATCAGCAACAATCTGATCCCAACCTGGAGAGCAGTCACTTTTCAATTGTTGAATTGTTCTTTCAACTTCTTTGACATCAGTAGGAAGGACAACGAAAGAATTTAGTGGCGGCTTAGAGGCTTTTTTAAGCAAGGAATATGTTGTGGAATCATGTTTGATAGTCGTTTACCTAAAATTTAAGAAGTATTCATTCGTTTTATTGATTGCTTCTTCATGGGTTTTATCTATGGGTCATGGCCATCCGGCTGGCCCGAGGATACCGCACGGTCTCCTGCGAGGTGGCGAGCCTCCTTGCCGGATTACCACCATGGGATCTGGAGGCAAAGGTCCTCGCGCACATTTGGGAGTGGCGCGAGGAGGCGAAACGCCGGGGCTTAACTCCGCTGCCCCGAGAAATCGCGGCACAGCGAACAGAGCTCCGGCGAATTCTCATGGTGTCATGGAGAGTGCGATTGTCGCAACCCAGCGCTGGGCACGCCACAATTGCGGCGATAAGACCCCTCTTTGAGGAGTGGCTAGAGAGGCACCACGGCGTCCTCACCTTCCGCCTGACGCAGGTACTCACCGGACACGGCTGTTTCGGGAGGTTCCTGCACAGGATAAGGCGGGAGGAAACGCCCGGGTGTCACCATTGTGTGGATCGCCCGGAGGACACGGTGGAGCATACGGTGGAGGTCTGCCCAGCTTGGGCGGAGCATCGCCGTGTCCTCGTGGAGGCGATCGGCGGCGGTGATCTCTCGCGTCCGGCCCTGGTTCAGGCCATGGTACGGAGCGAGAGGAGGCCATCACCTCCTTCTCCGAAGCGGTAATGCTCGCGAAGGAGGAGGCGGAACGCGTGAGGCAGAGGCAAATTTCGCACCCTCACGCCCATAACCGGCGAGATCGTGAAAACCGAAAGGGAGATCGTGGCCCCCGGCAACAGGGCAACCGAAGGAACACGGGTGGGTTTTAGTCAGTAAGAGTCTGACACGCCCTCCCGCTCCGCCCAGAGCGGGAGAAGTTATATGATGATTTCCCACTCAAAAAAAAAGGGGTTTATCTATGGTTAATAGCTGTAGTGGTAACTCCTTTATAGTATTGTTGTTGGTAATTGTTTTAATGGTAGAACAGAGCTTTTTAGTATTATTTTTCGACATTATCAATTCATATTTCTCATACTGCTTTTTCAGTTATTTTAATAAGTTATTGCAGAAATTGCGGTATCTCAAGTACGATATTTTTAATATGACGTCATTTTCATTAGTTTTATTTCTTGTGCATTCTGTCTCTGGTTTGGATACAACGCAATAAACCGATAGTTATCCAAGGTTTAATTATACATTTATTTCTAGGGAATAATCGTTTAATTGAGTTATTTACAATGTATAGTTGTATTGTGTTATTGAAATTGTTCATAGCGGTATTTAAATTTGGTTCCCGATATACCTGTCAAAACTAAGGTTATGACATTCGGATTATAATTTGTCCTTGTCAATTTTATAATTTATTTTCTATTTTATAGGTATAATTTTGGGAACGCCGGTTTTTATACAAAAAAGACTGCTTCATGGTCGGTAATACTAGTGCCCAAAGAAAATGTAAATGCGTTAAGCTTTAAATTTTCTTTGGGCAATAAAACTCAGTGCACACGTAATGAGTTTAGCATAATATCGCGGTTGGATGCCGATACTACGAGCATTATGATTATTGCACTTTAAACTTCTGATACTGTAGCTGTAATTTATTTATTTGATATTGGATTTGCCAGGGCAAATCCAATATCAAAGGCATATTTCAGAATTGGGAAGGCTTATTTTATTTTTTAAATATAATTACAAATGTTCAGCAGTATGTTCTCATTAATTATGCATTTAATTAAAATATTATTTTGACAACTCGTTAATTTACTGAAGCTGAAGTGCTGATTACTGCTGATCATGAATCCCCACCACAACACCACTGTTGTTGCGATGGAATAGGAGTATGATGATCACGTCTGTTACAGATAGGTGATTTCATTTCTGTCTTCTGACTGGTATTGTCACAATGGAGTATGTAACTGTCCACCTTCTTCACATAATCCCTGATTACCAACCTTCTCTTTTTACGGCCGTAGTCATTCTTACACACACACCCTATCATAATATGTAGGTAAGTGCATATTTATTCAAAAATTCAAAATATTTTATTTCACATAAACCAACATGGGCACTTATGAGACGTCAGCACGGTTCCAATTGGTCGTTTCCTATGGAGAAGAGCCGGCAAAAAGCTCCACGGTTACTCTTTTAAAAATAATTGGCTTTTACGATACTTTCAAATAACAGTGTTACTAGGTATGGAAGGACAGTGTAGGTCTTTCAAAAAGTACCAGGTACTTAACAAAATAGAAAGTGGTCAACAGATCTACAGTCCACTAAGCCTACAGCGTTCTCACATTCACAAAATCTAAACAATCTAAACAAAAGATAAATTAATTAATAAAACACATTAATAAAGCACAATAATTATTAAAACAAGAATCTAAACAAAAGATAAATATATTAATCAAAATAAAAACCTATTTTAACACTGTGAAGGACACTACACGCCCATAGGCGTCATAACAATAAAACTTCTATTGTGTCTCGTGTACTGTCCTTCAAAGTGTCAATTAAACGCAATTACATGATTGTTATTACAACTGTAGTAAATCTAAATAAATTATATGTTCACAAAAGCCACTAATAAAGAGTTAAAATTAAATTGTAGGTATATAATGTCAAATGTAAAAAAAAATGGTAATTTGGGAGCAGTTAATAGACTCTTACATAACGACCCGCATCAGGTTTGTCAAAAGCGAATGTTTTAATTACTTACAGCTTAGGTTTGGACTCGATGTCGACGATCGAAAAACTATAGTCTTTGTCATATATTTTAAACTTTCACGTAAAATAACGTCTATATTCCCCAAAAGTGCACCCAAATTTTTCTATTAATGTTTAAATCCTATGTGGTGTTAGTTGGAACCTATTGCCCTCGACCGGACAAAACCAGACTTCAGACCTCTACTGAGAAATTCCTAAATGATAGCATTCAATGTCTGCACCTACCCTTGCATCACTTACTTCGCTCTGGAACACTTCCAAGGGCTGAAGTCAAATGGAGCTCTGAATTCTAGTGACCGAGCTCGCCAACATCGATTAGCTACATAACGTTCAATTAGATCGGAATCGCAGGGCCGTAATTCATGCTCCGAGTTGGGCGTTGTACTATCTGGATGGAGCCAATATTGGAATATTTAATACCTGTCAATATTTCGGACTAGGGTATTTGCCAAGCGGTTTACGATAGGAATTCTACCAACATTATCCTATACTATTAAATGAGCAATATTTGTATATATATATTTATTCAAGTTCTCGAACATGGATCTTAACGGTTTTGATGAAAGTTGCAATATAGTTCACGGGGGCGAAAGTCGATCTAGTTAGGTCTCATATCCGGGAAAATTCGTTTTCTCCGTATTTTCATCCAAGCAGAGCTCGGTCACCCAACATTTAGAACAAGATGGCTTATAATAATGAAATGGCAACATGGAATTAGTATGAACTATCCTTTACTATTAAATGAGCATTATCCATTTCCATCCGAGCAGAGCTCGGTCGACCAGGTAATTACAATATAATTTATGTTAACTTTAAATAGGTTTTTATAAACACTTTTACACGTCAATAATCCTTACATATATATCCTTATATAAAACAAAGTCCCACGCCGCGTCTGTCGTCTGTATCAAAAACTACTGAACGGATTTTCAAACAGTTTTCACCAATGAACAAAGTGATTCATACGGAAGGTTCAAGTGTATAATCATTGAGGTTTTGTGTAAATTGGCTGAAATTTGACGATTATTGTTGAAGATGTCGGAAAAAATTATGCCAACTGGGAACTTTATTGGCGTGCAACGCAGAAATGGTAAAAGTTACATAAAATTTATGTTCTACAGTATTGTTCATCTTAAAAATTTCTGGCATTTGTTTATCTTCTAAGGATGACAGACAATAACCGTTTTTATCTTTCAGAATTTGATAAAAATTTCATTGTTATTTCCGAAGCTATTTTGACCGGTATTATATTAATCCTTATCCAATAAATTATGTTACATAAATTTAACATTTAATTTAGATTAACATATGCCTTGACACCATTTCATTTAAATTAACAGTTTAAAAGATATCACAGATTCAAAATTACGCATGACAAAATAATTATGTTTGACCATAAAGGCTCGTGCAGACCAGCGCGATATCGCGGGCGCTACAGGCAGCGCGACCCTTACGAGTACGAGCCTTAACGCGGGCGCAGCGGTAGGAGTCAATGATCTTTTCCACGGCTTTTAGGTATGTAATCTCGGTATCAGTAGTACGTTCAAGTGGGGTATTTTCCGACATCCACGCGGGCGAAGCCGCGGGCAAAAGCTAGTATTTTATAAACTAGATGAGGTCGGCGTTTCCTATCTGACTACTCTGAAAAAAAAGGCGCACAAACTCAGATGTCGCAGTCTCTTTTACAGTTTAGACATAATCTTGGTCAGATTAAATTAAACTTATATGGTTCCAAAAAGGTTCCAAAAATTTGTTTATTTAAGAAAGAACCCATGTGAAACTGCTTGAACTAAGTAATATCCGGAGAGGTGTAACAAACGGTTTTTTGATCATTTAAAAATAAATCTTTTTCCATTGTTGTACGAATCTGTTCATAAAATTATTGAAACGCACCTTAAAATTACCCTACTAATCTTATCACGTTCCTTCGGAATTGATCCACATCTATCAAGTTTGACCTTAACCAGATAGGTACAGAGGGTCGGCTTCACACAACGAGCGACCAACACACGCACATATAGGGTTACCATTTCAAGATATGAAAAGTCCTGACGAATAGCAAAAAGTCCGGACATTTTACTATTCAAATTTATTTTTCAGTACTCGTTAGGCTCTTCCATTAAATAATCCCTGAAGTCGAAAAGTTCGGAGAAATGACGGGGGGCCAAAAAGCCGCACGTATCCGGAGAAATCCGGAGTGATGGTAACCCTACGCACACATAGACAGTATAGACACGTACAGTGAGTGCAAGCGTACTGGCATTTATTTAACTTAGCTTCAGAACGCTATTACTATGTGCGTGCGCCTGTTTCGCTCGTTGTAAAGAGCCGACCTTCTGTACCTATCTTTTTGTGCCACGGCCCTGTTTATTAACACCAATAGATTTCGTGAACGAATCCCGAGCCTTCTCTAATCTCCGCCAAGAGGATCCGTTGGGCAGTGTGAATAGCGGTATTAGGAGTCCTTTTTGAAAGGTGTTGCTAGTGGTAAATATTGAGTGGGTGTTGCTAGTGGAAAATTTCAATAACAAAAATGTTTGTTATTGAAATTATAGTGGGTTACAGATAAACTTGCATGTATAGACATGGGGGTTTATTTAAAAACGTTGCTTAAAGTTATGTCATGATTAACGTCTTCTCTAAATTTTTTAACGTTTAAACGTCTCTTAACTTTAAGCAAATTTTATAAATATTTTATACACTTTTGTGTAAACAAGCTTACGATTGGTGCCTGTTGCTTCAGCACTTATTTGATGAACTAGCTACACATCATATACCGAGTACGTACACCCATCAGGTCTAAGTTTCGCCAATTGATATATAAAGTTGTATTGCATATTGCCATTCAGAATAGTGTTTGTACAGGCCAGGTATTCCTGGTTTTGCCTGTTTTAGAATTCACTTTTGATAGGCAAATTATAACATTTTGAATCTGAAATAAATATATATTTATGGATGCATTCTTTCTCTTTACCATGTACCCGTTCAATACACGATGCAATACAATTTTCTCGATAGAAAAAAATACTGAAGTAACTTCGATTTGCAGTTTTTTTACAAGCAAATTTCATTTTAAACGAGTGCTATAATACTCCATATTTTATAAATAATATCAATTTATAGGTAATTCATTTTGGAATCGATTCTACCCGATCTTTTTTTTTCATTAAATTTATATATTTTTTATCGATTATCTCGAGTAATTTTCGATTAACGCGTCGCTTGCCAGTGTCCCGCGGGACGTTACCGAGGAGAGACCTATACCAAATATTTACGCGCGCGCTTCGCTTCTGTTCCATAAATAATAAACACAGTAGTCGAGGTCAAGTGTCCAATCACAGCACACAAAAAAGGACTTTCTAATTTTATACAGGAAAACAAAATACAAATTTTAAAATATATATATAAAAATACTAAAACTACTACGGTAAATAAAAATTCTAACTGGTACTACCAGATACAAGGCCAGCTACATGTGTCTGAACGACAAAAGTGTCTTTTGGCTATATGGGCAGGCGAGAATGAAAATATTTTTACAAAATGCATAGAAAAGGATGACATATTTTGGGAAACCAAAATGAAACCGAAATTAATAAAATTTTATATGAAATGCTTGCTGCCCGAAATAATAGACAGCAGAAAGGCACGTGGCATGCCCATTAGAAATTTATCCCTCCAAGATAATGAAATTGTTCACCCTGATGATAACGAAAACGTTGACCCTCTAGATTTGCAACTGGGACAAAGCACACATCAATTACATTTAAAGGATTTTTAAAGAATTAATGGCAATTAATTGAATATAGTTGTATACGAGGGCGGTCCGATAAGTACTTAGACTTATCCCCCGATGGCGCCACTATTACAAGAAAAAATTAATAACATGTAGTATATTCTTGTTGAGCTACTCAAAACATTTCAGCCGAATCAGACTTGTAGTTTTCATTTTGCATTTATATTGCATTTGAAATACCCGACCTTGAAACGAAAATGTCAATAAATTTTATAAGTATAATTTAGAGTTTATTGCATTTAAAATATCTATTATTATTTATTACAAAAAATTGAAAGTCGTGATTATTACAAATTATAATAAAACAAGCTTTTAATGAATCAAATTTCTTATTTTATTTTTAAAATAAATCAATAAGACAAGTTGACCTACTGCCTGCTTATTTATAATGTGACACTTCCCGCGATTTAAGCGCACGGCTCGCTTTGCGACAATCTCGGGCAACTCTTGGTAGCGTTAAATGCCTGTTTCGCTTGGTCTACCCGCCCTTAAGATAGAACAAAACACGAGTCTATGTTTAAATATTTTAAAACATCAACTGCTCCATTGGTCTAGTGGTCTAAAAAGACTGCCTCGTTGGTCTAGTGGTCGCAAAGCGCTACTGCTGAGTATGAGGTTCTGGTTTCGATTCCCGGGTCGGGCAAGGTGTTATTGGGTTTTTTCATCTGGAATTTCTCAGTAGCAGCCCGGAGTCTGGATTTGTGGCCGGTTGATGGCATTAGGCTCGCCCCCTATTACATGGGACTTAAACATAACTGGCGAAATGTGGGTGTACTATAGGTACACCTCTGCCTAACCCTTCGGGGAATACAGGCGTGATGTTATGTTATCAACTGCTCCATTCGTTTTGTCGAATTATGCGAATATAAATGTATGAAAAACAGATCTTTTAATCTTGACTAGGTTTCCCGTGACTTCTACTGCGATCTATTTCTTTTCTAGGTCATAGTCTAAGTAACAAACTAACAAACATACAAACAATCTCACTTTCTTTATAATACGTAATTAGTTACGATTTCAGCGGAATGAAAAAAAGCATCCCATTGTAGAATTTGATAATATAATATAGGTTTTTTTTATTCCAACCTCCATGCGGGCAAAGCCGCGGACAAAAGTATGTAAAATATGAAATTATCCACATCGTCATTCGTAATTCCAAGTTAAACAACCGACACACAGACAAACGTTCCGTTTATCAAGCGCGTCTCCTGAAATAACCGCGAAACAATAACATGGCGGCCGCGACCGATCAAGCTCTTGCGCATAACGACCACAAACTGTTTTGCCGTTGATTGATCGACTTACGAGGATACAGAAATACAATAATTTTCAGGCTTCAATCATAAATGGTACGATGCTATATTCTATCTTTCTGTCTTACATAGACAGATAACTTAAACTAAAATATAGGTACCTACCTACAGTACCTAAGTATATAAGAAAAAGAGAAGAGCTCATTGGGCATACAAAAAATTCGTCCGCATCACTGTCAATGGGAAAAGTGCCCAAAAGTGCCCAAGTGCAGTTTTTTGGCCTAAAATTTGGCTAGCCCTTAGGTCACGCGAAAAGCCGACCGACCTCTTGGACGATGTCTGGAAATACTTGATGAGCAGTCCAACCCCATGGTCCCAGTGTTTCAACCCCAAACAGCACAAACATCTATATGAAAAAAGGTTGTTATATTTGCACCGTTTGAGAGTTTCTACATCTGTAGCAGCCACCCGGCACAGTCCGCCGTGCTAGAAACATGAGATGGCGCGAAGGTCGACACAGGTTAATCCCACACCAAAGGTATACCCAACTTTCAAGGCATAATGGTAATTCCGTTTGGCCTCTTCCCACCGTCGTCACGTGCCTAGTCATTGGGCTCTAAGAGCCCGACGGATGATGTTACTTGTGTGTCGTGCCATCCAACCAGCGCTCTTGTTGCAGGGTAGGCTATTGTGACCATCGTGGTGGTGGTGTCGCAGACAAGTAGCGTACTTGTCAGCGACTCGACTGCCTCAGACACCATGGCCACTTTCACCACTTTCACAGAAGGGGCCATTGTGTGGAAAAGAACCAAATATTTATCCAAAGCATGCAATCTTTTCTTTGTATTGTGAGGGGGATATTTATAATGACGTCATTCGACGAGAGATGACCTGTACCCAAATTTTAAGTAAATCGTTAATTGTATTGATAGCACACAAGCTTTGATTGTGGACTGCCAGGACATGTGTCGCACGTTCAAACCGGACCGTCTATAGGCTCGTCATTTTATGTTTCTCATTATTTAAAAGATTATTTATCCTCAATATGAATTTTAGTTATAAAGGCGACCGTGAGTTTGAAGGACACATAGCAGCGCAAAGACTAGTCTGAGACAGACGTGTATCGCTTATGTGCGGGGAATGTTCTCGAGATACCGCCATGTCAAAATTATCTAAACAATAAAAGGGGGGGGGGGGTGAGTTGCAACGCACTTATTGTGTAGATTTCTCGTTTTTTTATTTTATTATTTATCTGCCTCCTTGGTCTTGTAAGCGCTACTGCTGAGTATGAGGTCCTGGGTTCGATTCCCGGGTCGACCAAAGTGTTATTGCGTTTTTCTATCTGGAATTTCTCGTAGCAGTTCTTGTAGCAGTCCGGAGTATAGATTTGTGCCCGTTTGATGGCAATAGGCTCGCCCCCTATTACATGGGACTTAAACATAGCTGGCGAAATGTGGGTGTATCTGCTACAGGGATACCTCAGTCCAACCCTTCGAGGAAACAAGGCGTGATGTTATGTTATGTGATATTTAAATCTGATACAGTGATCCATATTTATGTTAGTATAAGTACGTAAAAAATACGTTAGCAATCAAAGATTAAAATACATGCCACAATAATAATTAATTATTATAACTAATTCGGGAATGTTATTTGTGTTTACATTTTTGAGTCAATTATTCCAGCATACCGTCACGCCTTTTGATTGTTGGAGAATTCTTGTGGAAAGGCATAGTGCACATGCTAAACTGTATGTACAATTTCTCATAGTAAAAAATCTATTACCGATATTTTCCACCACTTCTGTGGCGAAGACTCACGCCAGCCGGCAGTATTGAAGACTGGAAGGGTGGAATTTGACATAACAGATATTGACATTACGAGATTATCTAAATTTTTTATCTAATAATAATAGTGATTGTTGTTAATATTTTGGAATATTTTGACATTAATCATTTCGACATTTATATTCTTCATTGTATGATTTGCGAGAGATTTATATGTAATTCATTAGTTATATTTATTTTATTTTTTTTGTTTTGATGTCTGATCTGTAACAACCAATTAAATTCGACTATGGCTAATAATGATCGAAATAGCTGTATCTATAATTATTAATATTTAATTCAAACCCAATATTTTGCATGCCGTAAGGTAAAATGTATCGGGACACTTAATAAATATTCCAACCTATATGTATACCTACATTATCAGCAAATAAATGATTTCTTTCTTTCTTTCTTTCTTTCCATGCTCCTACCGCCACCTGTCTATGACCCTCCTGGCGCCCTTTTTATTAAGTTAGTTTTAATTCGTTGTTGTGGTGTCACTGTCACTGTTTCTTAGGCTGGCACATCTTATAACTATTTTAATTAAACCGAGTTAAAATCATTGAGTAGTTTCACTGTCGAACTACCCTCAAGTATCAGGTCGTAAAATGGCTCGCAACGGTGGCGTGGTGACGGTAACGCCCATGACCAGACATCCATTCTCCCACAGCCAGCGGGCGGGCACGCTCAGCAAGTAGGTATTGGTGGTATTAATGACTTATTTCGTACTAATCTGCAGAGCGGTTGACATCAGCAAAAGTATTAGAGGTAGGAAAAGCATACAACATCAGCTTTCCTATATTTAACTTCAATCAGCTGGGCCTCCCAGCTGATTGAAGTTAAATAAACGTAGAAACGTTAAAATCGGTTAAAAGGAATTGAATCCGGATCAGGAGGGAGAGGGGAGGTCGGTTAAGGTGAGACCATCCGCAGGAGCTGGATGTTTATTCTCCAGGGCAGGAAAACATTGACAAACATTGTCAATATTTTTTACTTAGCTTGTATATTTAAGATTTTTCAAATTAAAGCCTTCTAATGTCAAGTTTTTATTAGTCAACCTTTTTGTTGCGAATAGGTCTCTATTTGAGTTTGTAGGTACACTTGACGTTGGAACACTACTTCTTCACTATCTGTGGGCATAACACAAATGCGCAGATTAAACGTGAGGTTTTAAAACTGAAAATACTCTTTTTGCACATACTATTCATAATTATCAGTCTATGGGTTTTTTTGTTTGTCGTAAAAATATAAACCAAAATAGTTGTATTTCTGATTCCTTAGCATTTGAATTTCCGTTACGTTTACGTCGCGAATTTATGCTAGGACCTTTGAACCTTTAGTTTTAGTGCTTTTAAGCATTATTAACCGGGCGTGATAAAATAATGTTAAAATCTTTGAAGTTCAAGATTTTAATTAGCTAGGTTCAGTGTCGTAACGCCACAACGTGTTTTGTGTTGTGATTTTAATTT
This sequence comes from Omphaloscelis lunosa, assembly GCA_916610215.1. Taxonomy (NCBI): domain Eukaryota; kingdom Metazoa; phylum Arthropoda; class Insecta; order Lepidoptera; family Noctuidae; genus Omphaloscelis; species Omphaloscelis lunosa. The sequence continues at coordinate 22,007,744 of OU744253.1, forward strand.
TGTATGTTTATGGTGTCTGTCGCTTGGGTCGTAATGAGTGAAAGATCGGAACGTGCTTCAAACAAAACACGCGCGCTGAGCAAAACAAATCGACGATTCATTTGCTTTTGTTAATCAACCGTCGATCTCTGAGTGCCGATAAGTACTGCACTTTTGTAGTAAGACTTGCACTACGAAAACCACATTTACTGCTACAAAATAAAGGCACTATTAAAGTCGATCTGTAGCCGTGGGTTTGCAGTTGACTGTAGCGCCACAAATTCAATGTTGTAAGATGGTACTTACAATAATTTATTAAATAAATAATAGTTTTGTTTTGTTTCTCGTGAATTCGTAAATCAGTAACGTGGGTGTGTTTAAAGTAATGTTGCTTGTGTTTATCTACAAATAATAGATTCTCGTATTAGTATGGTAATCCGCAGGTTATTTACTGGAAGAAGATTTCGCATTTAAGGTATAGTTGTTTGAGCGGTGTAACACAACAATCGGTACTATCCGTATTAGTATGGATGGATGATTTGTATTCTAAATCAAAAATATGTCTGTTTGTTAGATACCTTTTAGAAATTATACTTGAACGAATTTCGATGAAAGGCAAACATGAAGACCGTGACCTGGGTATTTTTAATTCCGGTTGTACGTTCCCGCGGGATAATTTCGAAACCGTGGGCAAAAGCTAGTTGAGGATACAGAAACCCACTACCTAACATGCAGACTATTGTATGAAGCAATTTGATATTTGTATTGGAACCGCAATAATGAAACGACCGCAATAAAAATAAAACGGAACAACATTCGCACACAATATCCGCGAGATTACAGTTAAACTTGCTTCGTAAACAAATTCTAATGTTACACACAGGTGCTTTAACGAACAAGAACTAGGTACTTACTTTTTCAGTGTTCGTTATTCAGCTTAGTTCTCAAGTTGAGATCCGAGGTGGTAAGTAATCTGGATCGATCCAACTTTCAGCCATTACACGGTTCTCAAAGGAACATCTGGCGAAGTACTTGGACGCACAAACATAACAGTAACTATCGATATACCCGCCGCCCGCTTCTAACCGGTTCCGACCGGATTTACTCAGTTTGAACTGGCTGAAGGCGGAATTATCCGGTTATTTCCCGGCAAATGCGAAGGCGAGATTTCGCGCAGGTAAAATAAAGATACTTTTAGTACAAAGTGTATGTAGGTAATATTGTAATGGAATGTGAGAGAAATTCTCGGACACAGTACCGTTCTTTTTTTGAATACCTACTAATTTTCACACAAAGCTGAAGCTAAAATTTTATTTTTCTAATGGGATTTTTGCTCTTTTATAAAGCTGAATATGTTGTTTTGTAAAATGGTTGGCAATCGATCAATGCACACTTTATTTAGTTTAGCGCGTTCACTGATCTAAAGCGATCAATCACAGCATCATTTTACAAACCGCGGCACATTGATGGAGAGGGTATTAGCAGATGACTGAACCAAATGATAATAAATGCACGTTAAAATACATTTTATTTGAAAATCATGAAAATGATCAATTTTTCCTTCAAAAATATGTGACGTGTTAAGACCGAAAACGGTGTTTGTCCATTTCACCCCAACAGAATGAATCTGCCTAGCCTTTACCCAACTGTGTTGGGATCGGCTTTCAGTCTAACCGAATGCAGCTGAATACCAGTATTTTATATGGAGCAACTGCCTATCTAACCTCTACAACCCAGTTACCTACTGGGTAACATGATACCCCTTGATAAGACTGGTTGCCAGACTTTTTGGCTTCCGACTATCCGTAACGACTATCAAAGATCTATGAATGACTGCCGGAACCGTACTTTGCGAGGCACGGAGGGTTCTCAATATTTAATGCATGGTCACCCATCTACGAACCGACCACGGCAAGCGTACCTTCGGTCGACCAGTGTGGCTGTTATCAATTAGCCACCACACCATAGACTGGGCTACAATGAATGTATCAATAAGGACGTGCCGTACCTACACGGCTGTCAATACTGACGTGCAGTACCTACGCGGCGGTCAAAACTGACATACCGTACCTGCGGTAACAACTCGACTTTGTAGAGCGAGTTGGATCTTTATCACTCATACAGTGTGACAGTCTTTTACTAAAACATTTTTTATTCTCTTTCTTATAATCTCGACGTGCCATGTAACCCGTACGTTATATTTTATTTGTGTTGATCGGCGGTGGAACGGTTTAATTTGTCGTTTCATTCATACAAATAATATTTAGTTGCTTGTGCCCATTCGGATACGGTTTTGGTACGGTGTAGGAATACTGTAAACAACTAAAAACTTCTCAGCGATGCACGCATATGCCTAGATTTATGGTGCATCTAAGTTCTAACAGTTGACAGGGTCAGAAGATCGAACATCCAAGTTTGAAACGATGGATCATTTTAAAATTGTAAAGTACTTATTCGAAAAGTAAACTGTATTTAGATTCTACTTTGGTCTTAGCAATGTAACCTACTTAATTATTAAGACATAGTTTAGTTCTTCGGTTATACGAGTATTTCCACATTGTTTTTTAATGTGTATATTAGATATTAGTATTTAAAGGAATTGATATTGTACAGTCAACCTCAAAAAGATGATTGTAAACATCGAGAAAAATTCATGCAATCGTCCACAATACTTGTTCCATAATAGTGTATCATTGTGTATTAGTCACAAAACATGTAACACATTGGATTCTACATTAAAGTTATACATTGATACAGTATTATGGAACACAAATTGTAGACATTCAAATGAATTCTTATCAATGTATACAGCTTTTGGGGCTGATTTTACGTAGTTTATTTTTAACATTCTACCCCACGCCATAAGTACAGTACACAAGTTGAATAACCTTTCTGATCAACCAACGACCGATTAGAATGCTCCCCTCTCCTTTAAACTTATTGATCCTAAACCAGTTCGCACACTCGCTAAAAACGGTCTCAATTAGTCAATATAAACGGCGAAAAGTGTACCAACATCTATCTACAGGTTGTTGTTTTTCCACCAACATCCCAAACGGCTAAGCAAACAGGAGGTTCGGCTTTCGGCACAATGATATTGCGTCGCATTCAATCTGGGAGTGTGTTTGGACTCGTCCATCAACGTGTCGCGGTGATGGATGGCGCCGCGAGCGTACGATATGCGAGTGATAGGCCCTAGGGTTGGGCAATTTTTATATATTTTGTTCGTGTTTATTTAGGGCGCTTAAATTACAATGATAGCGATTGTACGATTTTTTTCCAGAGTCTACCAATTTGAATAGCAGTTTAATTTAAAAAAGGCAATTCCAATACCCGCAAATAAAGAAAAATCCTCTACGATGTTAAATAAGTCTGGCACAAATCGTTTAACTCTATTTTTGACCTCGTAGTCTAACAAATCTTTTCACTACTAGGCACAGAATATTCTCGTAAAAGTAGCTCGTTCTGGCAGGATGAGATTACATTTTAACTAACTTAATTTCTATTGTTGTAAACTCTTAATTACAGTCAACCGCATTTCAGTAGTAACACTTGCGCTACGAAAATCGCCCTTAAAGCTGCGACATAAATCGCTGTTACTGCCAAATTGCTGCCACTGCTGTGTGGTTGGTTGACTGTACTTATATTATTTCTTAGTTGTCCTGTGTTTATTACAAATAATAATGAAACAGATAGTTTTAGTGGTTGCCAAAACTCTTTCCCGTGTCAGCCCTACTTCGAATCAGTTCTGTAATAGTTTGTTGTCAACAGTCGCGACCTCATGTCGTGATATCGGCTTACGATGACGTACGCGTCACTCTCATACGCGCTACACCCTGTATCACATAGCGATAGAAAATGTTGAATGATTTATCGACACGGTGACAATTTATAGCAGCTTTATTTTATGTCACATAGCACGGGTTCGGAGGAATTTGAGCTGATAGTGATAGTAACATATCCGTAAAAACGTTTGGTTTAATGAAGCATCAATCGATTTCGAATTCCCTTATAAACTATTATTTTCAAACAAAACATTTTCTACAAATAGAATAGAAAATTTTCACTTCGTATAAAAACATTCTGACGGATTCGCCTTCATTATTTTATGACTTCTATATTCAAAAATATAATTTTTCAACACACTTGCTCGTTAAGTGGGTCTTATTGAACCGCTTTTAGGTTCATAATGCAGTGTATTAAAAACGCATGTTTTTTACTTTATATTACCGCACTAGTGCGATAATGGGCACCACAGATAATTATTTACTAATCGGAGTAATGACATGGCAGTATGGAATAAATAAGTACTATCATGGCAGCATAGAATTTGTATTTAATAGAAATTGACTTTGCGCTTAGCGCCCAAAAGCGGTGAAGCTTTTTAGCAAACTTTGTTAAAAAGCTTCACCGCTTTTGGGCGCTTGCTTTTAATGCAAGCGCCCGAGAGCCAGTTTAAAAAAAAAAAACCATAGGCAAGTTAGTGGTGACAGTGGTGACTATACATGAAATTAGTATGAACTATCCTATACTACGACTATATGACTGCCTCGTTGGTCTAGTGGTCGCAAGCGCTACTGCTGAGCATGAGGTCCTGGGTTCGATTCCCAGGTCGGGCAAAGTGTTATTGGGTTTTTCTACCTGAAATTTCTCAGTAGCAGCCTGGAGTCTGGATTTGTGCCCGGTTGATGGCAATAGGCTCGCCCCCTATTACATGGGACTAAAAACATAACTGGCGAAATGTGGGTGAACCTGCTACAGGGACACCTCTGCCCAAACCTCCGGGAAAATAAGGCGTGATGTTATGTATCCTATACTATTAAATGAGCATTTTCTATTTTCACCCGAGCAGAAATTTGCGCTTCTTAGGGTTCCGTACCTCAAAAAGAAAAAACGGAACCTTTATAGGATTACTCGTGTGTCTGTCTGTCTCTCTGTCTGTCTGACCGTCTGTCACAGTCAATTTGCACCGAATCTAATGGACCGGTTAAGTTGAAATTTGGTACACACATGTATTTCTGTAACCCGAATGCGAATATGTAACGTAAATAAATTAACTTTAAACATAGGGTCACTTTTGGGCGGAAAACAAGAAAATTTAAAAAAAAAAAAGTTTTGCTAACAGTACCGTGTGACGTATCAAATGAAAGGGCTTGTTACGAGGATCTTTAAAATATTGTTTGTATAATTTTAAAATAAACACTTTTAAAGATATTTAAAAAATCGATGAAAATTTATCATACCCCTTATCTCCGAAACTACGGGACCAAACATTTTGAAAAAACCGGTCAAGTCTGGTCAGACTATGCACAATGAAGGGTTTCGTTGTTGGAATTAGGTATCTCAAATACAAACTTAACATTGTAGTTGAAATACATGTTCCATACATTCCAACTGCAAATGTAAGTTTTTACGCATAATATTGAGCGATTTATCATGTTATTTTAAGACCATAGACTTCTAATAGGTTTTCCCATAATCTATGAGTAAAGAGCCATAATATGTATTTTTAGGGTTCCGTACCTCAAAAGGAAAAAACGGAACCCTTATAGGATCACTCATGTGTCTGTCTGGGATAAATAAATTCATCTCAACTACGGAACCCTTCATTGTGCGTAGTCCGACATGAACTTGGCGGGTTTTTTTAATCTCATCAAAGAGAGGTTATGCCTTTTTATGCCTACTATGTAAATAAAATATGATAAATTAAAATAATATTTCAAAAAAATATTATATTTTTCACTACATGTCATATTAACCTTAATTTGCGTATTCAAAACATTATGTTGCTGTTCGGCGGTTTTGCCAGTGTCTTTAACGACACCTGGGCGCGCATCGATATCGGAAAAAACAAAACCAGCATGGCATTTGCCATATGTTTTTTATGGTTTTTATTGTGTGGTTAATTATTATCAAAAATACGAAATCTTAAGTATTGTAACCCGACGAAAAAAAGTTTTTAAAAGAAGCTCCGGATAGTCCTGGCAACAAAGGTCAGTTGAACTTTATAAATCTAAATGTTTCATCTCTATAGTTCCGTTATTGTAGCATTTATTTATTATTTATTTATGGTTAATTAAAACGGTACAACACCAATTACATTAATTAACATAGAAACAATTACAATCTTGACATCAATTTCATTTAAAATAATGGAACAGTGGACTCCCTAGCATACTTTCTCTCACAGAACACCAGACATATACGCATAATTTTACTTCACGGCGATCTGAAATATAATTCGTTAAACAAAGTAGTAATTCTTATGCACAGCGTAGACATCGCGTTCGTTTAGATATAAAATATTATAAATTAATAGAATTTATCGTCCTTGGTGGCAACACACGCAGGAATGTCGCTTTTCTTTCGCGCGCGTTTTTTCATCGCACGAAAAAATTTGCTCTCTTAAAATTATTCATTTAAAATAAGTTTACGGAACTTTTTACTAGAATAACAAATGTTAATTATGTTAAGTGATAGAAAGTGCAATAAGTGCATCGTTAGTGAAAACCTGAGACGGACAAGGCGTCCATCAACGATATTAACAGGAAAGCTGATAAATTACCTACATCAGAACTAACTAGAAGCAGCTTTAGTCTTGAGTTTCTGACCCACATTAGATGTACTTAGATCCGGAGGCCTCCCACAATCCTAATGTGCGAGAATGCCTGGCTTTAACTGACCACTTTGTACGTGATACTGACAGTGTTTTACAAGCACTATGGTGGACATTAACACAACACAACTTGTTAAAGCATTACCTATCTCTCCAGTGGACACGAGATGTCTTTAGTAACGTTATCTCCACGTTACTAGCTGGATGAGAAGCTACCAGAGAGGCACGTGATGCCCTTAGCGATGTAACTGACATAGCTAGCTGGTACGCGCTTGTCAGCATTACCCCTTCAGTAAGCACGAGATGCTCTCAGTAACGCTAATTCTACGTTACCAGCTGAATATGAAACTACCAATGTAGCACGTGATGCACTTAGCGATGTTATTCTACATAGCTAACGCTGGTATGTACTCGTCACCAGGGGTAAGTCACATTTCTATGATCTTGGCTAAGGAATTGTCAAAAGTGGTTCTATATACTTTTAATTTACAAACATGAAGGTTGCGAGACACCCTTACTTAACCCTGCACACTGTCTGTGTGTTATAAACTTGCAAAAGCATTATACTTCCTATAGTGAGTGTGGAATTCTGCCTCGTTAACTAGATTGTTATCAACGAGTACAAGGTACTCTCAACAACATTGATTCTATGTTGCTAACTGGCACATATCTGACATGGTGTGCACATGCTTAGCACGAGATGCTTATAGCATGTTATCTCAATACTATGTGATCTAGCTTTCATATCGAGGATTGCCATTTTTAACAAACAAAATATAGCTAATTAAAAGATATCACTGTGTACGAGATACTCAGTGACTTATCTAGCTCTAGGTGGCTTAGTTATCCTGCCAAAAACTGATAAATGATATCTATTTTGTAAACTAAAACAATAATGCAAAATTGTGCAATTTTTACAGGCATACAGTTAAATACACAATATACTTTGTAAACTTGATTCTGTGATACAATGGCTGACGACAAATGCTACCTCTGGAAACTCTTGATTTCAGATACAAGTGCAATGGACTAAACCATAATTGGAATAATACAAAGTATTATTCCATGCTCCCAAACTTATTCACCCCATTTAGATTCCTCTAAATTGAGGAAACAAGGGATTGAGATATTCCAGAAACAAGCCGTACTGGTTATTACCCCTATCATAGGGAAAGCAGTGACTGACCCTATGCTTATGAAGAACATAAGACAAACACAAATTGTTGATTAACTTGGCTGATGCAGCAAAACCAGCTGGCAATGCCCACTGCCACCAAACTAAAACCAGAACAAAAGTTATATAATCTCTAATTGACATTAACTTTAATTCATCCTATTTGATAAACAAACCGAAACAATCACAAACTTGAGTACACAATGTTTTAGCTACAAACAAAAACAATAACAACTATTCAATAAATATTAAAACCACAAAACATTCTCATGATAATAGTGAAACTTACCAGTTCTATGGTGAAAATGTAAAACAAGCACAACATTAGTTGATTTACTTACTTTTGTAAATAACAAAATAAAACATCCTTCTACCGGGTTAATAACAGGAATCACACCATTGAAAACCACCACCACAATATCTTATGATGTTTTGGTTTAATCTAATCGGTTGGAATGGACTATGTCTGAAAAATAAATGAACTATTTTTGCCACTGAAAATAAAAATCAATATATATGGTGGACCTCAACAACAACCCGGCTTATATTCCAAAATAACAATTCAAGAAGACCAATACTGGAATAAATGCTGGCAAAGCAGCTATATTCCTCTGATTCTGCTATTGGCTATGGTCATAGATAAGAAAATATTTGATACCTACCAAATTCAATATCTTAACCTCTCAAAGCCATTCTCTGGAAGCTGACCCCAACATAGTTGGGAAAAGGCCGGGTAGATGATGATCCTCTCAATACCATCAAAGAACTTATCAAATATTGAGATGCATTTACAAACAATACAATAGATAGATCTACAAAGAATTTATCAGAAAAATACATTTCAGTCAGTCCCAAACAAAATAGAAAATTCAGTTTTATTATGAAAAAAAAAAAAAAAAAATCATCAAGACTGTCTAATATCATACTGAAGGAAAATAAAAATAAAAATCCCAGTAATAACTACAAGTATGTTACAAACTGACAACTTGTACACTAATCAATTATAGCTTAGCATATCAAAATAGATAGGTATAATATACCATATTACCTTTATGAAATCATATTATGATTTCATCCTATAGGTACAGGGGTATCACTTAGGACTATCTGGAAGATAACATTACCTACCAAATAACCAATAAAGGGTTAATTACATACACATTTACTAATACTTTCATACTTGAATAGTCTCTTATCTCTGTTTTACCTACTAAATTACCAGTAGTGAGTGCCACTTACAGAAAACAAGGGTTTCTTACAATCTAACTTGACTGTTTATTTGGTAAAATATCGAGACTGCGATAAGACATACCAATAAATACCACTATAAGTGTGTTTAAATGTTTGGGCTTGAAAACTAATAATGCTATTTTTTAGGCTTGATTATTAAGTTTTATTTTTTTTCACTTTAAACAAACCTTGAAACACAAGTACAAAAAAAAAAAAAAGTGCTAGTAAACTTAGTCGCATTATTTAACATTACGCCCGGACTTCCCGAAGGGCTGGGCAGAAATGGGTGATCTTATTCAAAGCTTATAAAATCAAAATACCTAATTAATCATTTGATTGCCAACTACTAGTCTACATATTTAACAGTAGATTTAAATGATAATTGCAGCACTAAAGTGAAATTATCAAGGAAACAAAAAAAAAAGGAGGGGGGGAGAACATTGTGAGGACAACGTAGGTATTGATGGATTGTGAGTAGAACATGAACAAGATAAGGTATAATACAATAAATGTAGGTACTATGAATGAATTATCTATAAATTGCTTTACTCTAAACCTCTCCATCTGCTCACCAAGTGCACATCATAACAAGTTCAATTATACAACTCCCTCACTTAAAAATGCAACTCATTACACAATCCCAATTTTGGACATATTATGAGGTCAAGGAAAAGAGTTCATATCTTTATACTTCTAAAATGAATCTAGTTTCGATTAGCTCTAAACTCGTCAAGTAATTGCTGCTAGCAGAATATGTGAAACTCATATGGAAATTAGTATCGTTGAGGAAAAACCCTAAGCATCTGAAATAGACCCTTTCACCTCAAATTTGTCCAAACCTCTCTCCTATCCAGGGCATAATATACTGCCCTTATTAATTGGTGCTTACAAGTTAAAAGCCTATTCCGTATTTGAAATTCAGTTTCCAAAATACCTTTAATAACTAAAGTTATGGAAAACTAGTCCATCCAAAAATGAAATGAAACCATATCATAAAGTATATACTTACCTAAACGGAAATAACATCAACTGATCACAAGAATTTGACCAAAAAATCCTACTACATTTTTCAAAAAAAAAAAAAAAAACCTAAGTTCCTGTCAGTACAATTTAGGTACAATACAATTCCACAAATGCTTACCAAAAATACCTCCCTGCTTACAACATTCAGGGGCTAAAAGATCCTGTTACACCCTATGAAAGTTTAACTACTAAGGACTTCACAGCCATGGTGCCTCTTATTCAGATCACTAGATAACTGACATTCTTTAAAATACCCTAATGATAATCTTTACAATTCATCTTCTAGACTCACTGAGCTCGACACTTACCTTGACAGCAAGATGTAATGTGCAACTCAATACTCACTCATTAAGCACAACAGTATTCCAAATAATTAACTATTTACAGACAGATCTGAGAATGCTATTCTCAATCATGGAAACTTTTAAAGTAACATCATAACATTACGCCTTGTTTCCCCGATTGGTTGGGCAAGGTGTCCCTGTAGCAGGTTCACCCAGTTTTACACTTTTAAAGTATTCATATCATAATATCCTCCTGGTATATTAATTCAGAACAACTTTATAAAATTTGTATAAACACAAGCTGGGTTAAATGTGGTAGGAAGTGAGAGTGATACTAATAATTCACCTCCCACAGCACAAAACATACAGTAGCTCAACTTAGTGCTGGCATCAATTGAAATAGACACAGTGCCAACCAACATTGTGTTGATGATTATACCTCATTACTGATGAAAAATAGTTAAACACTATTAATTAAGCAACGTTATTAAGAATTTATTTAAAATGGATACGCCAAAAGCATATATATTGTACATTAAATATTAAATGTTAACAGTTATGGACTTATATACATACCAATAACAGATGTACATGACATTCACATAAAACAAAGCGACCTTCTTAAATTACATAAAATTAAAATATTGTATTCAGAAAGAATGATAAAAGTACTTAATAAATCAGAATATGCCGTAACTTATTAACTAACTAAATTATTGCAGACAACTCTGAACATCTACTTTGTTTAACGAATTATATTTCAGATCGCCGTGAAGTAAAATTGGGAATCAAACGAGCTTACCTGTTAAGCGAAGTCTTGATTCTAATTTTACGAACGGCGATCTGAAATATAATTACCCACCCGCCACTAGCTAATATCCCCAAAGCTGCAATAATTAGTCTACTTAATTCACTTATTTTTCCAGGAAAACCTAGTGAATGTAAGTATGCGGAACTACTCTGTACAGAAAACAGAGCTTGTTCTCCATCATAAGGATCTCTAAAATTAGTGACATTCCTGCGTGTGTTGCCACCAAGGACGATAATTCTATTAATTTATAATATTTTATATCTAAACGAACGCGATGTCTACGCTGTGCATAAGAATTACTACTTTGTTTAACGAATTATATTTCAGATCGCTGTTCGTAAAATTAGAATCAAGACTTCGCTTAACAGGTAAGCTCGTTTGATTCCCAATTTTACTCTATTCATCCGCAAACACATCACATTCAGGGTTGGCAGTCAGAAGGGCATTTAACATCTTTAGGGTACGACAAACTGGGGATTCGGCTCTGGCTACAGTTTTGCATAACATTTGTGCAAACAGATAACATATACAGATAGCATAACTTCTTACAACATTTCTGTTTTTTTCTCACAACTATGTTAAAAAACGTCGTATGAGACGCGTGTGCATTGATCACAATTGTATCATAATGTACTATTATGTTGGAAATAATACTTCAACAGGGTTAGGCACATCGTTAGGTATCAATCGTTAAATGAAGGAACCTTAATGAACACTGTATATTTATACAGTAAAAATAACATGGATGGTGGATTTTTTTAACTCTATCTACCTACTCCTACTTACCTAGCTGGCAAATCCAAGATTAATCAATTAAAATCTTGAACCGTGACCTCGCTTTGTTTTCTCTGGACATTGCCAGTCCTAAAATAAATTACATTATGAACGATTATGCAAAGGACGATGGCGAGTTTGGACCCACATTATTTATAAATTAATTAAGTGTCATTCACTTGCAAGTTCATATTGACTATAATTAAGAGTTTTTAAGAGGATTATATAAAAAATATTGAGTCGCTAGGTGATGGGAATTAAAAGTTAGAAAAGATTTTTATTTACTTAGAAATAAGTCATCATGCAGTTACTAAACGCACCGTGTTTCATATTACATTTCAACTTACGCTTTCATTACCTACATGATTAACGTTCTTACACTTGTTTACGCTTGTCAATTCTTTTTTTAAACAAAACTTTTAAAATATGAGAAAAACATACAAAAGTAATATTAAAAATGCATTTACATTTTTATACAAAAATACATATTTATATGATTAAACAAGGACTATTAGATTCGTTTGAGGTTATAATTTTCTACATTGCATATCTTTTTTCTCCCAACCTCTACGACTTACTGCCCATTTGCTTTTTTGCTAGTTTTATATAGTTCTACAACTAGTTGTAAGTTTCCATACTGTACGATACTCCTAACAGTGGGTCCCGTTGTACATGCAACCTCGCCATCCTCCTTTAAAAGATTTGTAAACGTCCTGTATTATTTAAGCACATCACTAGCCACAACAAAGAGGTAATAAAGTACTTAAAACAGAGATATCGGTTCTAAACATTTTGCTATGCATATCCCGGAAATGCCGGGACTCGTGCATAATCCCGGACACCGGGACAGTTATTCACCGGGATTTATTGGTCGGTCGAGACAGGTGGGGATTTTTAGTGAAATGTAAAAACATATTTTGTTATAAATCGTCGGATTGTAGTACAATGCTCCGAAATTGTGATAATGCCTTCGGTTAGAATAACGGGCAAGTGAACGCCTTATTGGGTTTTATACTGTTTTTACGTCCAATAAACCGACCTTTTTACATGAATATGCATGATTGTTTGTTTTTTCAAACGAATATAAATGCAAATGTTTATTCAAGTTGTTTGTTGTGTTATCGTTCGTTAGCTTCATTTAATTAAATTGTAGGTACTATTTGAACTCATTTGATGTTGGGATACTTACCTATGTGTAGTAGGATGAGGAGCCAAACAGACCAAGAGAGATACAGAAACCTGCAGAGCAGCATGTGGCGAGCTGTTGGGCAGTAGCGACCCCACGGGCCCTATCTTCCGGGAGAAGTCTTGTTCCTCGTCATTGGCTTGCCTTAATTGGCCAGCATGAGTGAACTCTGACGAGGAACAGAGCTCCCACCTCATTCTTGCCTTTATTGGCTGGTTTAAGTAGAAATTCGCAAGAGCAAACGTGCTCGGAGGAAGGAAGTATTCCAGTAAGTGCTGGTAGGGACCGTGACCATCGTCCGGGCTCTGGGATTGCTCTGATAGCCGTGGAATACCTCTCCAGTCCTCAAGCACCTCAGGACATGTTGCCGCTTGTCACTACGTCACTATGTGCTAGCGACAGTTTCTGGGGTCCCATTATTGAGTGTGCAAGTCTCTCCCTGCCACTTATCAATCCTTCCATAGTTGCAGGTAACCAGTCCACTTTAGCCACCCAAACCCATAGTCCAATTTTATCTTTGTTTCCATGTCCTGCAATAGTCCTACACCAACCGGGGGTTGTCCTTGGGTGCACTTACATAGTACATACAGGGATAATCGTCGTTTGGTGCCTCAATTAATTAAAACACCTAACGGGCCTCTGTGAGTTGGCTTCGGCCCCTCGCACGCCTTCCAAAGGTCCGGGACCCCAACGTCCCGAGAAATGTAAAAGACCATAAATTATTATTATTAATATTAATGATTAATTAATTAATATTATACAGGGTGGCAAGGACACCTCCGGCAAAAATATTACCATGGATTCAGTACACGATTCCGAACCCCGTTGCGTTGCAATTTTTCGTCGGTTATTTTAGGCACCTACACCTCTGCCTAATCCTTTGCGGAATACAGGCGTGATGTTATGTTATATTCATAAAACTTCCCTGTTCCCTGTGTCACTGTTGTTTGTAGTTTTGGTCTCAGCTGCCAAAATATACAGAGACTCAGGACTGGCGACGCGGGAGAGAGACGTACATTTGTCCATGTGAGAAACAGTTAGGTCCTGAGTCCTAGTCGACTCCGCAGTCTTCAGTAGAAAATTCCCATTGTTTGCGATGTTTTTCGTATTTAGTGAATTAATGAACGCCTGTGTTCCTGCATCAACCACCTACCTAATGTCATAACATTGATACACTGACTGATGCATTCTTACAGATTATTCCTGACGAACGGCTATCACTAAAATAATTTAACGTAGATAGTAGTAAACACACGGAATTTGTCATAGTCTACTACGAGTAACATTTATCTAGACTGGCCGCTACAATGAAGACTGGCCAAAAATTGCCAAAATGTTTAAACTCCGAAATTTAAAAAAAAAAAAATTGTTTTGAGAACAGAATTCAGATAGTATGTTGCTTGTAATATCTGACATTCTAAGGAAAAACTTAGGACCTCAATTAATTTAGAACGTTTATGCTCGTTTTCACCGACAATTAAGGGACACTTAAATTAATCCCTAAATAAAATTCCATTAAAATTTGATTTTCCAACTCTCAGCGTTGAGCCTAGTGTTGAAATTCGAACAGTGCAATTTAATTTAGGGATTCATTTAAGTGTCACTTAGTGAAGGTGAAAACGGGCATTAGACTTGTATGGAAAAAGTTTTTTCCTATTTATGACTTTTGTAGCGGCCAGTCTATTCATGTTTTTACGTTGACTTATAAGCTTGATTTTTTTAGAGCTCCAAGGAACCGACCTACGAATTTTATATTACTTTTAACTTTATACTTCCTCTCGTTCCTGAGAAAAAAGTTCTTAACAGACAGACAGACGGACGGACAACGAAGTGATCCTATAATGGTTCCGTTTTTTCCTTTGGAGTTACGGAACTCAAAAAGTAATTTCTGACTCTTCTAGTGTTCTAACCTCAGGTTGGTCGAATACAGTTTTTTGATCGTCATAAAATTTGCCATTTTCCTGCTGACTGTACATTTTTTCAAAATCTGTGTATGCAGATCAAAATGTCTCAAAAAGTTAAGGACAGTCTCGTAAGACCGATTTCGTGTAGCGTCAATTTACGCAAGTTATTATTATTATTTTAATTGTTTCATAGAAAAGTGCAATACCCTCGCGGTCAAAATGTATGGAACAGCAGTTTTTTTATATAACCGACAAAATATTTCCACGCAGGAGTTTCAGAATCATGTACTGAATCCATGGTAACAGTTTTCGCGTCGATGTCTCTGCCACCTTGATTTATGTCATTGACTGACTGCTTAGCTCCAAAAGTGCTTGGCGACACGACGCCGTCGCCGCGCCGCCACCGCGCCGCCGTCACGCCTGGCTGTGTATATGCAAGGTCACCGCCGCACCGCCCGCCGCCGCGCCACTGCCGCGGATTGTAGAGTGATATGGCAAAATCAGCAGCGACGCACAGTGGATCGTCCCCATACAAGAGGTCGGACATAGAATTAAAAATTGGAAAAGTATTTAAGGCTCTTTCAAACAGGCGCGACACGCAACGCGACACAAAGACACCGCTCGTCGCGCGACGAGCGGTGTCTTTGTGTCGCGTCGCGTGTCGCGCCTGTTTGAAAGAGCCTTTAATTGAAAAAAATGAAATATACAGTTGCATTACTCTATTATGGAACTACAAAAAATGTTACTACAATTTTTTTATTTGACCAGTACTTTATGAGCAATTCGATGAAAACGGTTATTTTTCTATGGAAATGGCCACAAAAATGTCTGTATCTCATGATTCCCTCCTTGTTTCGATTTACGGAATAAGAATAAGTCATCCCTAAGTAGTTCCTTAAATAACAGGTGCATTTGCGATTACTTTAATGACTTATGAACGCTTCTGTTGCCATACAACAAAAGCGTTAATGAGTCCTTAAGTAAAGATTACCAGTACTTGCTTAATCTAATTAGTTATTGTAATTACTATGTTAACAGCCCTTAATCTCTGCATTGTGATTGGATAATGTCATCATTAGCTTAGTAATGACTGAGTCGAATTTACAATAACACATCGAAAAGAAATAGAGTTTTATGATCAATAAGAAAATATGTAGGTATAAAAATATTTTTTATTTAAATAATATAACACTGTAAAAATAATTTAAAAATAAAACAACTATGTACCCTAAAACAAACTAAAAAATTAAACAACTACTAAGAACTAAATTATAATAGGAAATTAATTAATTAACACGACCATTTAGTTACTAACAACAATAGAAAAGAAAGAAAAAAAAAGCATTTATTGGCCGATGGGTGGCATAACACAAAACAAAAAAAGAACAGAATAAAAAAAAATACACAAAAACAAGAAATTAACAAAGAAACTGCTTGTTAATAATAATATTAGGTACTATAAGACTTAAACTATATTTTCTTCATCTTCATCAATAACGACATCATGATCATTATTATCGTCATCATCTTCTTCAACGTCACTACATGCAGCAAGTGTATCAGTTGAAACGTCAATGAACTCCAATTCACTCTGATCAACTATGAGTAAATCGTCTAGTTCACTAAATGAAGACTTTTTGGCTTTATTTGTCATCTTCGGTCGTAAGCTGGTGAGAAGAGGATCGGAAGATAATAGCAGATTATGAAGAATGTCTTCATTAGTGGCGATGCTACTATGCTTTCGTGTATGATATTCTCTAAATTTACGAAAATCCTTGTTTCTTGCTTCAGATGCTTCTTCAGACAAAAAACCTATAGGTACTACTGATAAGTGGTCCACTACCTGTGATCCATGAATCAGCAATTTGTGTAAACTTGCTGGCATGTTATACCATGGATATAATTCCACGAATAAATTTGCTGTTTCATCACAATATAATTTAAATTTTTGGACTTGAATTTTTTCGCCTGAGGAAATGCTTTGCAAAATAACGGCGAGTCTTCTAATTAAATTAACGTCTAATTTAGTAATTTCCGCAGTCGTTTCAGGGTTTGCAAAAAACCTTCTTGCAGCATTTCCAGTATTTGTATTGCCACTACCCTGCTTAACAACGTCTAAAAGTAAGCCTGTGCTTCTTCGGAAAGCTTCTTGAATGGCTTCTTTCTTATCTTTAACTTTTTTTTTTATTTTCGTCACCTTTTGCTTGCCATGATTTTATGTCCATTCTGTAAGCAATGTGTAATAAACACTCCAAAGACCGAATCCAAGCATGCAATGAACTAAATCCATGCTTGTTTAAATCTGTATTCACGGGTTTAGCTCTCACTTCTTCCAAGTTATTCATTTCGCTTGGGCGAGCTTTGCACAAATCACACACTGTTGCCGATGTACCAGATATGATTGAATGTACCTTACCATCAATCATGGTTAGCCATAGATTGTGAGTAACAGTAGCATTGCCGCAATCAGTCGGGTTCAGTTCACGAATCTCGGTCTCAAATATTTCCATTTCAGCCTTAACATTCGCTTCCGTTTCTTTCATAAATGTAAATGAAATCGGGCGACAATATGTGGTTGACGATGGCCGATCATTCTGCCACACTATACTTCCACTAGAAGTCACTAACTTAAGCGGTACAAGACTTGCCATAAATACACTGGATAAGTCTTGTTCACTTGTTGTTGTCGTTTGATGGTAAATGCTTTGACTTCAAGCTCCATCAAAACCCCATTTACTGTGAAGCACAAGTGGTTCACCAGCATCAAAATTTGATTCAAGTGAATCGATCAGCCTCCTAACTGTGAGATCAAGGAGGGCTTGGATCCGTATCTTTGCGGAAGTTTCAGTCACAGTTATGTCTTCTTTTGTCGGGTAGCATTTAAGCTTTTCTTTAACTAACAAGTAGTAGCTTGGGTATTTCGCATGACCTTCTTTTAAACTAAAGTCCCGAAGTGTGATGTAACGCCACTTGGATAACTGCAAGTAAACGTAAAGAACAAGTGCTTTGTGAGTAGGAACTTCACGAAGCGAAGGATTCTGCTTAGTTTCCAGGACATTTAAAACTGTTGAGACGTGTTCAGGATTTTCCAGCAAATTTTTCATTATTCTGGCCATATCATTTTTTCCGGCAGACTTAAGTATACTTTCAACAGTATGCAAAAGCTCATCCGGACGACTGCAACTAGCAACATTTTCATTAACACGTCTTCTTTTGTGTCTAGTCGATAAATCTTCAAAGCGTTTGCGAGGAGATGTATATGTTGAAGTTGAGGCATCTGATTTTGATGGACTGACTACCTCTTCTGCCTCATTTTCATTTGCTTCTTCAGTGTCAACAACATTTTCTTTAAAGCAATCTGGCCAAACGATATCGGAATTTAACCACTCTCCGTTCTTGTTAATGAACCTGTCGACTGTCCTTCTTGATTGCACTCATTTGGTGTAAACCCTATAGCAAAATCGTCGACACCAGTTCTTGAGATCCGTCACATCACTTTCACTTAACTGGACGTTAGTACTCGACTTCAATGTGTTAAATAAATTGTCATAGTCACGAAGATCTTTATGATTACGAAGAACAACGTAAAGATCTAGATAAGTAGAAAACCCACGGAAAGCCATAATGACAACACTTGATAGAAGTTATAATTACAACTGAATTACATTTGCTAAACACACTCAAATATATAGGGCAGCAAGTAGGCAACTAGCAATGAATTTGATAAGCTAATGATGACATTAGACAATCACAATGCAGAGATTAAGGGCTGTTAACATAGTAATTACAATAACTAATTAGATTAAGCAAGTACTGGTAATCTTTACTTAAGGACTCATTAACGCTTTTGTTGTATGGCAACAGAAGCGTTCATAAGTCATTAAAGTAATCGCAAATGCACCTGTTATTTAAGGAACTACTTAGGGATGACTTATTCTCAGTAATGAATATACTTAATGTACCTCCATTTCATCAGTTATACAATAAAAAGT
Source organism: Omphaloscelis lunosa (assembly GCA_916610215.1). NCBI lineage: Eukaryota > Metazoa > Arthropoda > Insecta > Lepidoptera > Noctuidae > Omphaloscelis > Omphaloscelis lunosa. The sequence goes on from OU744253.1 coordinate 22,026,717, forward strand.
ATAGTTACTGAAAGCAAAATATCTCGGAAGGGGGTCGCTGGGGGCATCATGTGTCCTTGAAGAAAATGGGTAAATAACAGTAGCGAAAACTGCAAATCGAAACAAGGAGGGAATCATGAGATACAGACATTTTTGTGACCATTTCCATAGAAAAATAATAGTTTTCATCGAATTGCTCATAAAGTACTGGTCAAATAAAAAAATTGTAGGAACATTTTTTGTAGTTCCATAATAGAGTAATGCAACTGTATATTTCATTTTTTTCAATTAAATACTTTTTCAATTTTTAATTCTATGTCCGACCTCTTGTATGGGGACGATCCACTGTGCGACGGCGCGGCGGCGCGGCGCAGTGATGATGCGGCGGCGACTCAGTCTACATGGTTACGCGGCACGGCGACGTCGGGTCGCCGAGCACTAAAGATATAGCGTGATGATAATCATTTAAAAAATTTAAATCTGTACGTACTCTCTGCAATGTTCTAACCGTTTGGCTCGTCTGTTTTACAATTTCCTGTAAACTGTAAAACAATACATACCTACATTAATGCAATATTCCTCATCCCCCATAGCAAATAGCGTGATAATATAATATATAGCCTACAAAATGACCAGACTTATAGGGAATATGTATACACAGAATCTATCTGGTAGAATTGGCGTGATGCTGGAACATACATTCAGACAAACAGACAAAAATTATAAAAATTCGGCATTTGAATCTATCCCAGTACTCGTAGCAATTACTTAAAAAAAAAATCAATGTACAGTTTTAACCTCGCTACTATTTTTTATATGTGTAGAACATTAAACATGTTATAATTTCTCTTGCAATATACCTAATCCTTGCAGACATAAGGTAAGTCCTCCATCAGAGTGAAGCGCCCGGAGAGCCATTCAGGGAAAAGCTGAGGATTATTGCGTGCACTGTACTAATGAATGCCTTTATGCTGTCTCGAAATAATTTGCATACACATTAAGATTATAATAATTGAGATTATTACTTGGTGCGATCCCGGCTTAGTAAACTTTTTAATGTTTGGGGTTTAAAATACATAAGAAATGGTCCAGAAGCAGTTTTCATTATTTACCCAAAGGTAGATAGGTCTATTTACTTTACTGGGAACAATGAGTTATCTACGCATTAGTGTGGGTGGCTCTTAAAATCACTTCAAAGAACCGTTACTTAGTATTACAGGTTGATAGAGGCGTACTCAATTAAAACCGCGCGTTGTCAAACCTCTTCACAAAAGAGTTGATAGGTAATTGATATTTTGGATAACCGATCACACATTCTGACACGACATAAATGAGATATTTTTTTCTTTCCTTGTCCTTCATGAGATCGTAATCAAGCTTCCAAAAATCTGAGTATATATTAAAGCTTTGTTTTTGGGACCTGTCAAATTTTTTTACCCGACTGCCCCAGAAGGAGGGTAATGTTTTTTGAGAGTATGTATGTATTTAATTGACAAAATTGTCAAGCAAAATATTAATTTTCTAACAAGATATTTACATAATTTGTAATTTAACAGTCTTAAAATAATAATAAGTATATATGTATAAAAAGGAGAAGGGCATTAAAAAATCGTCTCATTTTTAGGTAACGCAACTTCTATACCTTTTTTAAAGTAACATCACAAAAGAAAACAATTTCACATCCAAGCTTAGTAAGTAAAGACCCCCATCTATCCCCCACGCTCCGCAACAACCTGTTGTAAGGTGAAGGAACTAATACATCTCGGAGGCGTGCGCATTAGTTCGCGTCGTCTGAATGTTGCCAGCCACTGACTCAGGTGTCTACGGCGGATGCCCTTACGAAAGGATTTATTTAGTTAGATGTATGAGTTTTGAAGTATTTATTTTTATAGATAGAAAAGTATTAGATGTGTCTACAATTGAAGATTTATGTCTTTAGTTTCGAGTGCCTACGTACTGTTGACCGGTCAAATAATGTCATATTGTACCTATAGCACTTTAAATCCCTATAAATCGATAGGACATAAAAGGAAATAAAAAGTCTTATAAAGTGTTTAGATTTGGTACAATGTTATTAAGTATGAAACTAAGTCATAAGTGCTACGTAACTACGTCGTCTTTATGTCACAGATTAATGCCAGTTGCGGTAGTTAAAATAGAAAAAAAAAACAAGTATCATCTCATATTATGCATAAACAAACCCACCATATTTGCGACATTAAAGTAGATAGCGTTCAAAACTATGCGCTGCCATACGTCTGATAAGCGGTTCGTACGTCTGAATAACGCAGTCTAGACTAGACGGGCGCAATATGACCGATGCATGTTTACTGAGATACACATCATACACAAAATATACGCCAGTCACAGATTTATTTTCGTATATACACACTGTGACTTAATTTATTTTGAGAGGACTAACTTTCACTAGGAGGTATTTTTCTTCTTTTTGAAGATAGACAATGTCCAATTATTTACGATATGAGCTTAAATTGTATCTTTAGTTATTTAATTAATGAAGTCTTTTGTTTGAAAGAATTTATGTTGACATTGCGATATGCTCAAACATGGAACGAATTACAATGCTTATTATTGCTTCTACAAATATTTAATGCTTGTTTTCAGGGTTCCGTAACTCAAAAGGAAAAAAACGGAACCCATATAGGATCACTCGTGTGTCTGTCTGTCCGTCTGTCACAGCCAATTTGCTCCAAATCTAATGGACCGATTAAGTTGAAATTTGGTACACATATGTATTTCTGTAACTCAAACATGAACATGTAACGTAAATAAATTAATTTTGAATATAGGGGTAACTTTTGGGGGCAAACAAGAAAAAAAAAACAGTTTTGCTAATAGTATCATGTGGCATATCAAATAAAAGGGCTTGTTACGAAGATCTTAAACATATTAATATATAATTTTAAAATAAACACTATTAAAGATATTTAAGAAATTCCATGAAATTTTACCATTCCAATATACAATACACCAAAAATTTAGAACAAACCGGCCAAGTGCGTCCAAATTTTAGGTCCAGTAGTTTCGGAGATAAGCTAAACATTGTAGTTGAAATACATGTTCCCATACATTCCAACTGCAAAACTAAGTTTGTACGCACAATATTGAGAGATTTTCTATGTTATTTTAACACCATAAACTTCTTGTAGGTTTTCTTGTAATCTATGAGTAAAGAGCTATACTATGTATTTTCTTCGAAATTTTAGGTCCAGCAGTTACGGAAATAAGACGGGGCAAATGGTCATTTTTTATCGAATTTCTTAAATATTTTAAAAGTATTTATTTTTAAATTATTTAAAAGAATAAGAAAAAAATATGTTTAAGATCCTCGCAACAAGTCTTTTCATTTGATATGTCACACTGTACTGTTAGCAAAACTTTTTAAATTTTCTTGTTTGCCCTCCAAAAGTGACCCTTATATTCAAAATTCATTTATTAACGTTACACATTCGTATTTGGGCCATAGAAATACATATGTGTACCAAATTTCAACTTAATCGGTCCATTAGATTCGGAGCAAATTGCCTGTGACAGACGGACACACGAGTGATCCTACAAGGGATCCGTTTTTTCCTGTTGAGGTACGGAACCCTAAAAACCTACAAAAATACGCGAAATTAGGAAAACATTGAGTAGTGACCTCGTCGGAAAAATTTGGTGAAAACTTTGCGAGATTGTAATCTGCGTTCCAAATTGAGTAGAAGATAAAAGCTGATAAACCGGATCTGTGCCGTAACGTGCCACTCCGTGCCGTCCCGACCCGATGAGCGATTGAATCGATTAAAAGTTTTAAACGATTAATTGTGCATTATGAATTGGACCTCTCGATCATAAAACATTCGAATCAGTGCTTTTTGTTATTTGCTTTTTTGATAACTTGGTTTGTTTTCTATAAGAAGCGGAAGTTGTGAACTAAAATGTTTTTGTTTTTGTACACTTGCTGAACTCACCATAAATTATTAAAAATTCAGTAGGGACCTACTTTTCAAACAAGTTCAATTCTAACTATAAATTAAAAATTATATTTCGTCAGTAGTCTTATAAAACCTTAAATTAAAAAAATCAATCAAAGTCCAAAGGGAATAAGATTTATAGTCGGTATTAAACAATAAGTTTATTTAAATGATATTAATCATTATTTCTACCAACATCTGTTCAATTCCTAACTACAGATGTGGCCCTCACTAGACACCAAGTTACCTCTTGATAGAATTTCGTTTATCGGAGTAGATTCCGTCAGTCATTCTTTTCCTAATCATATAACTGATCCTGTCTTTTACCTTCAATGAACTAGTCTACGCAGAACTTAAAGCAATCTGTGCAGGAAAAGCAAAAACATCTATCAGCCTACTTCCCAAACTAAAAAGTTAGATGTAGGCGAAAACAGTTCAGTTAATTACTTAGTGATAGGGGCCATATTTCATTACTTAGACTACAGCTCAGGCCAAATTGATCGTATGTTAAATAACTGCTTTCAGGTCAAATTGTTTATTGCTTTTGGAAAGATTAAAGCGTCTTATACAAACAAGGTCGATTACTAATATCGACAAGTTTTGTTTCTGTGTGGGCACCTATAAAATGTAGGTTCTTGGGGAATCTTAGGCTTTTTTCTGGATTTAACTGCCTACATGTATTTTTTCGTGAGGATAATCATACACCGACTACCCCGCCACAGTAAGCGCCAGTTTGTTTGTCTCTATTGTTTTTGTTTTGTCTGCTGTTTACCTTTAATTTCCAAACAACTTCACAAAACAAAGACTAATTAGAACACAGATGGAAATAGCCTATATCCCTAGAATGAAGACAGATGATGCTCGTATTAATGAGCCGATGAGCCGCACTGCTTACATCACTGCCTACCCGGCTACACGCTACGTAGTTGTGAAGTGCGCAATTATTTGAAGCAGCGCACTTCAGTGATGAAACCGACGGAAAGAGCTGCGCGTATCCGAGAGACATACTGTAATATCGGATGGCGAGCTTTTTTAGACAAATTATTATCCAACGATGTACTGTCACGCGCTTATATAAATTCGTTACACTGACGCAAAATTCAAAAGCGATTGTCTGGTATAAAAATAACGATTGCAACTTTGAGCAAAAAACACTACAAAGTGGCGGGGCGGGTCAGTAACGAAAATACAAAACCAAACACCGACTTCCGAAATTTAAGTTATTTTAACTTTGTAGTGATTTTTTGGAAGTCGGTTTTTTTTTTTGTAAAAACTTTTTTTTGTCGCTTTTTAGTGAGTCTCTTTATAATGTATCTAAGTTACAATAGCCTAATGTCAACTGCTCATTACCTTTTACAAAATATAGCTTTTCCCGATGCAGGAACGTTAATCGTTGAGGAGCTCTCTTGGTACTTCACTATCAGCTCCACTCCTCCATATGCAGTGTGACGACCATTAATTGCTTAGCTTTTTACTGTATTTGACGGAGTTATATATATATAAATATATAAACATCCGAATTGATAACCTTTTGGAAGTCGGTTAAAAAAATCTACCACCAAAGCATTTCATGTAAAGTAGGTTGCCAAGAAACGCATTTTGCCATACATTTTGACCAAAATGTAAGGTTCGTATTGTCAGGCCATGTAGAGTTAGGAGTTCGGCTCTCCATTAGATCTGATAACATTATGTGAGTCTTGGCCTTGTCTTGGCTTTACATGAAATGTTTTTGCTGGTATTCCATTTCTTTCTGTAGGGTGCTCTATTTATTTTTATTTTTTCGGGCGATATTTCTTTTTTCATAGCACATACTCTATCCTTGCCTCTTTTCTTTGATGGCTTATTATTTGCAATAAATCAGAGCGGTGGCGGTGCTTAGATATTGACCGATTATTTATATTCTGTTATAGCTGACTGTTGTGCCTTAATACTACCGTAGTCAATATTTATAAGGTAAACCCCTGTTTTTAATGTGAATGACACGTTCACTGCGGATCCCACAAAATCGGCGAAAATCGGCAAAGTTTAATGCGGAATTTTAATGATCTAAATTTTTATTAACAGATATGAACGCTAGCTTTGACACAGATGGATCAGTATCATTTTGCGGTGATATTTTAGATACTGATGTTACACATACCTACATGTTAAAACCATAACCCTTATTTCTAGCTAAGTCGGGAAATACGATATTTCGAGCACGCCAGCAGTTACTTTCTTCATAGCCAACAAAAAGAGTTTCTTCTTCATTTGTGTAGATACTAATCCCGATTTCATAATAAATGGAAGTAAGTATACCTATTTGCCATTAGAAATACAGACTTGCACCTCCCTTTATGGGAGTTGGAGGGTTTCCTGCCGGGGCTGCGAAGAAAACCGAAAGGGAGATCGTGGCCCCCGGCAACAGGGCAACCGAAGGAACACGGGTGGGTTTTAGTCAGTAAGAGTCTGACACGCCCTCCCGCTACGCCCAGAGCGGGAGAAGTTATTTGATGATTTCCCACCCTCAAAAAAAAAAAAAAATGGGAGTTGGAGGGTGGAAGTTAGAACTTTCTTATTTTTTTTTGTTGTGTGTGTGCAAATCCCAACCTGCATATTTAATTTCAGGTTTCTAGGATTTCGAAAAGTGCTCTAAAGGATGTATTTAATATACCTGCACCCCCTATTACGGGAGTGGAAGGGTGAAAGTTACAGATTTCTTATTTTTTCATGTTTAGATGTAAATCCTAGCCTGCATACCTTTTCAGCTTTTTAGGACTTTGGGAAGAGTACTAGAGGTTTTGATGAGTGAATGTGTCAGTCAGTAACGAATTCAATTTTTTAGGTATTAATAAAGTCCAAAGTATAAAAGCTAGTCAAATGAAACTTAGTGTGTTTTTAAAATCTCTAAACCACATCTTAGCCAGAGAATTTGAGGCTGTGTAGCATTATCCAAGCCGAAGCTATAAGTTTGAAAATACGACGAAACGCTTCGAGAAAAAGTAGGTAGTGGTTTTTGTTTCTGGTTCGTCTTGGCGGGGGCACTACCGTGCTCCCAGATTGCATAATACATAATATGGTTTTGACAATACTATGTCCGTAGCACTATAAAATTTGAACAATACTTTAGAAAGAAAGAAAGAAAGAAATAAGCATTTATTGGCATTACAGCAGAGAAAATACACCTTATAACTACATAAAAAACTGCCTCGTTGATCTAGTGGGCGCAAGCGCTACTGCTGAGCATGAGGTCCTGGGTTCGATTCCCAGGTCGGCCAAAGTGTTATTAGGTTTTTCTATCTGAAATTTTTCAGTAGCAGCCTGGAGTCTGGATTTGTGCCCGGTTGATGGCAATAGGCTCGCCCCCTATTACATGGTACTTAAAACATAACTGGCGAAATGTGGGTGAACCTGCTACAGGGACACCTCTGCCCAACCCTTCGGGGAAACAAGGCGTGATGTTATGTTATGTGTAATTATAAAAAACAGAAAACAATGATTGTAAATGCCAAAAGGGCCTCATTTCTGCATATTGTCAGATGATAACACAAAGTGTACCACCTGACGCTGATTTTCAGCTGCAACCCACGAGTGCCATACGCTAAAATAATAAACAGGGAAGTGTGTGTCCGTTTTAATAAATTAGGTATCAGAATAAATAATGTAATAAAAGATAGGAATAATGTAATCAAATATACTGTAGTGATATACATGAGTGTGTTTGTTGTGCTGTGAATCATAATAACTACAAATAATTAATCTATCATCTTTTTATAGAAAGAAAGTAGGTACCTACAAGGAAAAATCGTATGACTGCGTTGTTTTTCTAAAACTACGAAACGGAACGGATTTTGATGCGGTTCTTATATCTGGTTCTTATAGCGTCACGCTCCGTTCTTGAAAGCAGACAGAATAAATTGTTAAATTGTTTTTATATGGCAGATATGTCGGCTCGAACATTTTCAGCGTCCTTTTGATGGTTTCATAAAAAAATTCTTAATTTAAATTTGAAAGTTGAGTAACTTTTACTATACTTTTGGGGGGAGGGATATTATTCCAGCATTTGGTAGCTGCGTAGCAAAAACTGCCTCTAAATGCTGCCGACTTATGCTGTGGGATGGAAAGCTGTTAGGAGAAAATAGCATTTTAATCTTAGGTAAGTTTAAAGTATTTATTTATGCTCGTGACTGTACCTACTTCTACACAATAAAATACTTTGACAACTACTATAAATATGTGTTTGATGAGCACGGCACAGCTGCATCCATAGCTATTGTTATCGATCATCTATATCAAGTGGGTACCTAGCTGAGTGGCGGTAATTTTTTATGCGGGCTTTACATACGCTACACTAGCGCACATTAGCTTTAACTTTGCGTACGTAAAACTGAAGAAAGGTAATAATATACAAGGTGTTTAAAAATTAACTTTACAAATAAAATAAAGTTATTCAGTTGATGGTCTTAAACACCTCTTAAAGTTTGTAAAGTAATTTTTTTAACACCTTTTATTTATTTAAATAACATGGAAAACTTACAGCTAAAACAAACAGATCAAGGACAGAACATTATTCTTAAAGCCAATTACTGGTCTACATTTATAGAATACAGAAAAAAAAAGTAAATTCTAAGGACATTCACACCAATTTACTATATAGTACTGCATAATTACTATGTTGCTTACACTGCAGAACAATCATCATAACAAAATGAACTACATGAAAAAATGACCGCTTAAGCACTTCCTGGCTGACGACAGCCTGGTTATGAACGGATCTATATAATATCGTACTGTTTATTTTTTTTTATCTTCTTTATTTCTTTTTATCGTATTGTTTAAATTTCAGCTTGCACGCAAATTGCACGCGTTCTGCCTATAATTGGTTACAGCAAATGGCAGGTGCGAAGATGGATTGTATCACTTAGACGATTGCGTATCCTTGCATACCGTATGGGAAGTGAGCATCCCATCTGATAAACTCGACGGTCGGTAATTAAACCGCACAGTGCGATCACTCACGCTAATGAAACCAATCGTAGCTCGATAAAATATTCGTAATTTATTATCATTAAAGTTTTGAGATAGAAGATAGAAAACTTTCGGTCAACCTTTTCCGGCCATTAATTTCAAGTTAGAAAAGAGTTGACGTCGATTTATTTTTAATCTACTCAATTAAGATTAGTATCTCATTTATTGGCTGTCGTTCCTGATTAAAATAGCTATGAAAACCAATAGTCGGTTCATCACTACTATTTTTTTTTGTTTGATTATGTAGGATATTGATGATGCAGTCGTTTTGACAGTGTTTTCATTGATTGTCGCATCGTCGTCTATACATGGTATAATAAATCTTTATTCATTTTATCCATATTTCAAATGCGCAAATTCTCACTTTATAACAAATTAACACAGTAGCACATTAACCACTTAATTCAAAAGATATATGTGGCCTCACCAGTACTGGTGAGTCAGTCCGGCCACAGGCCAGTTCAGTCCAGACCGGCCACAGGCCAGTTCAGTCTCAGACACATTGTCTCAATCCCGGCCACATTTATATGGTAATGTCTCATACATATGCAGATGTGGCCTGCTTATACGATATCGTTATATACCGGCCGAGTTTTGATTTTACACATCAATGTGTTATGTTACGAAAATGCGCTGTTTATGAATAAGTAATAAAGGATGCATTTCCCTCCGGATTGAACTTTATCGTTTGTTAAGCTGTTGTGGCTAAACAAGTAAACAAGCCAACTTTTGTATTTTAAATTAGTTTTAAACTGAAGCTTCATTATATTATGGGCCAGTGAACGCTCCCTGCTGAAAAGAGACTGCTTTATGAGCGGTCGAAGGCAAGTTTACTTTCCATAGCCATCATATTACGCACAAGAGTGCTTATCATAAAGTTGCTGTTTCTTACTCGAAAGATGAAAATTACTGCCTGATCTTTAAAAGAAAATTTCTTAGTCACCCCCATCCATATCCATATCTTGAGACCTTAGAGGATAAGGCTAACCAAACATAAACAAAGCGATCCACCATTGAGATTAAAAGGTTATGTTTAGTTACATTATGAAGCGGAAAGTTCAAGTATTCGTTCTCTAGTGAAGGATCTTAAACATGAATACATGCAAATTCAGCGCTGAAGGTTCATGAATTATGTTCCAACTACATTGTGTAGGTGTTGCTGAAGAGAGGAATCATAGAAATAGACAGTTATGTGTTATCATTGTACTGTGATTCAAATTATGAAACCAAGGACTATTTATAATGTATGAGCAGCTAATGTACTGCATTGAAGAGATACAATTAATATCATTTTATGTGTAGAGAATCAAGCTTCAAAGAAGGTTGGTGGTGCATTCCCAAGGTTTAGACATCTCCTTTCATAATTAACCTGCTAGATAGACTTTATTAATGGGGTTTTAACAAATTGAAACTTTCGCGAAGCTTCTTCTTCTCTATTTAGACTAAGGTCTAGCTAGATGATGCAGACCATGGTTTCTATCTTGGTGGGCTGTTCACAAATAGTTGCGTTAAACACGACCTAGCAATATTCCACAGTTCCAGTAATTAAAGAGTTCTTTCATAGCTCCGATTTCGATAAAGTTACAATGTTCTAGTGCATTCCGCAGCTACACTGTAGTGTCACGTACAGCGGCTACCGCGGATGTATTTGTTTCGAATCCAATCTAATTGGGTCAGTTCAGCTGCGAAGCAAAACTGGAATTAGTTTTGCCAACTAATACTTACTGGATAAAACTCAACAAAATAGTAATTAAATATCAAAATCTACCTCTCTTTACACGGTCTACACAGAATCACATATAAAAGATACCTACACAATTTCGGCTTATGTATAAATCAAAGAAACTTATTTTATTCCGAAAGTTCCATCAACAATTTGGTTCTCCAAATCCAAATACCTACTTAATCTCACGTTCACATGTCGTTAATGTTCACAAAACAGAATCCTTCAAATTTTTGAAACATAAGTCTCAAATCACATTATATTATTTAAAATGTATGTACATCCAGCGATTCTCTTAAATTCAAAATGGCGGCGCAATCTAAGTAGGGTTATGTCAGAGTTTTTCCTGTGATTTCAGCATTTTTAGGCTCCTCACAGTTTTGCGGCCGGATTTAGAAAATCTTAAAAAACAGTACTTAGATTTTTCAGTTCGTTTTTTTTTTTTTTTTTTTTAACCTTAACAGATAGATAATCTTGTTTGGATAATATCACAAATGAACTAGTTTTATAAAAACAATTTCTTTCTAGTATTTAAGAGAATTGCACTATTAAATCAATACTTTCATTCTAACGTTTGCGTCAATACCTTAGGACTTTTCTATGGAAATCAGGTTTTTTGTCAGTACTTTTTATTTTACATATGGTGACCTTATATCTGAGTCGTGACGTGAAAGTTGAGCATTAATCCGTTTGCTCATAATATATAGTTCGTTTGAATATGCATGCCACTTTCCAACTGGAGCCCACGTTTGGAAAGCTTCGCTATTTCGTATAATCACTTTTGTTTGAGAAAATTTAAAATTTTGGTATTATTGAGCTCGAGTCGGTTTAGAACTTCTGTTTTTAATCCGTACATAATATATGAGATATTTTGGGAGCACATACCATTAATATTTTTTTATTTTTTATTAATTTAATACCTACCTAAGACCATTAAAATATTCCCCATACAATTAAAAAACTGGCAGGTATGCCGTCTGCTGATCACTTAAATATTTTATAAGCCCTGGTTCAAACAAAGTTGTAGGTTTTATGTATTTCGTTTCAGGAATACAAACTAAATCTATCGAACCTTAAAAGCAAGTTTGTAGTTATAATAATTAAGTATCTAGAGGACCTATAATATTAAAAATAATTTTGCCATAAAAAGGATAACTAGAGTATTATTCTACTCTACTGCTTTCAATTGGATTCCTCTTTTGGCATTCCTCAAACAATTAATATTTGGATGGAAGTCTCAACTGAAATGAAAATATGGAATTCGCACTGGCAAAACATTAAGTTAATATTTTTTTGAGCTATAATACTAAATAAATGAACGATATATTATTATCTGCTCGCAATCCACCCAACTAAACTTGCGTCTAAAGATTCTTCGCTAGGAAATTAATTATTTCGGTGTTTAGACATTCACATAAATAGCCGCCATTATTTTAAGCCATTGGCATTTTTATTGTGCCTATAGATATTTTCGTTATAAAAACATCTTACTGTCAACATTCCAGGCCAATGATTTGAGAAATAGGTACGTTTAGTCAATAACTACATTTTATATTAGTTATTTTGTAATGGTCAGAAACTAAATACCTATAAAAGTTAACAATTTAACATGCGTCGGCGACTTGTCCATTACGTGCTTCCATTGGGAAGCACATAATAACAAATCAAGAATTGTTGATTTGTTATTATTTCTCTATTTTATTGTGATACCTACTTAAAAACTTTACTTCAATATTTTGGAGTCCTGTCTGCTCACTCAAACTAGCCGAACTTTCAATGTTGATCAAATACATGCTAAACTCATAAGCAAGACCTCTACAGCCGTGGTGAGGATATTTATGAATAAAACTGCCTTCCCATACAAAATGTTACACGTCAGTTAATAATCGTCGGGTGCGACGCGACAATTTCGCATATTCATGAAACGCCATCGACTCGACGTCCGGCACCGCGCCGCTTGTCAAGCGATGATTGATCACCACACTCTATCGTTGCTGTAGGATGGCCCTTGTACGCAGGTTGTGAGGGAAAGAGCGTGAGTGTTAGTTTTGCAAGAATTTTGATGGATATGTTAAAGTTCACTGGCCTAGGATAAGTTTGGGATGTTTGATATCGAAATATTATATAAATCTGTGTATAGAAAACTAGCTGAAAAATATCGAGACTGAAAATTAGCCATCACATTTTCCAGTTCTCGGTGCCATTTTTCAAATCTGCTCTAGATTTCAAGAAGGGTCGAATAAGCCATGTAGCAAGCAGGTGTAGCAACTGCTACGTGCCGCACTTTGGGAGGCCCCGTGCTTTGACGTACAATAAAACAAGCCATGGTACCACCGGTAGGTTCAATGGAATATTATGTATGATGGTCAAAAGAAATCTAACCACTCAAGTTGAAGTTAAAAACAGCTCCTTTTTTGTATGAATTGTCAAAATAAATGTAACTCGAGGCAAGATACTACCTACACATTTTTAGATCGGTTCAGCAGTTTAAGCGTGAAAACGTAACAGATAGACAGATAGGGTTACTTTCGCATTTATAATATTAGTAAGGATATGGATAATAAAATAATTTTAGTATCACCTGATGTAGCGAGCTGATGGATACAATCCACTTAATTACCGACGTGCTTGTTTTTTTTGTAGAGGACAGCTCACTTCTTCGCCTCCTCAAACTTTTCAAAATATTGCCACTGACTCCAAAGACACTCGTGGAAAGTAGGACGTGTCCATAAAATATAAAACGTATGTTCACGCTAACCCCATGTCAACATATTGATGGGGTATTTCAGTATTTCCAATATGATGGGAAGCCATGGCGTTCTTTATAGCGCGGGTTTATCGTAAAATACCATAATATTGACGACCAAACGCTCACATGCATGAAACCTCAATATAGTAAACATAAAAGAGATTTAGAACTTTCAATGAAGCATTTCGATTTAGAAAATATCTTAAGATTTAGATTTTAATACACTTACATTATTTTTTATTAACTTTGTTCGTTAAGTAGTAAAATATGTAAACAACATTCCCCTACTGCATACTTCTAAAAACCTTTCTTTGATAAAATCGTGGCACATTTATTTTCTTTATCATGCAAAGGAAAGGGCTTTTAAGGGCTCTATTTAGCAAAACTATGCGAGTATACAGGCGGTCCAATATTGTTATTAACATAAAAGATAAGTATCACTTTGCTTATACAGGGTGTGTTTTAGAACCGGACAAGCTTATTATACGATTCTGAATCTGATTTTGCGCCCTAAGGGAATAAAATATACTTCTTCGCTATCTTACAGACCGGCTTACTGAATTAAATGTTCCACTATAATCAGCCTGCAGTAACTGTATGGGTTGTAGACGTCAACATAGTCGGGAAAAAGCTAAGCTGTTAAGCTGTTAAACGATTATTAGCCTGTATACCTCGTCTGGTCTGTAATGGAAATTTACCTAGTGTTAGTTTTGCTAAAAGCCCTATTTTAACCAGCTAGTCTTGCAGTCATGTCTTCAAAAGCCAAGTTCTTTGAAGACTCTTCTTGCTTGAAATCGTCGCGCCTTCATGCTACGGGCGGCAATTCATACTAGGATTTCGTAGTCTGTTTACTTTATTGGTTTGGTACTCCAAAACCCGTAAAGTTATAAGCCGTTTATTTCTTGATACAATTAATTAATTAAAGTAGCTTCTCTCTAACTGAAGCACAAGTATCATACAATGTGTGAGTGTGTATGTGTGCTTGATACACTTATCAAATGACAGGAAACAAAGATATCTGCCAACAATCCATTTATGTAATTCAGTTCCACTATCAAATATTCCAACCGCCTCTTTGGGCTCAAATATGCACCCTGTATATTACCATAGACCTACATATTCTGTACCCCTATTATTTATTGTCTGGCCGAAGATTTATGTCATCGGCCAAGTGGGTTCCTAACGAGTGGAATTTAAGTGGATTCCTGAGATAGGTGCTGCATGCCAACACGGTGGTACATTCGTCCTATGGTTTATGGGCGATTAATTCTGTGATATTATAGAACGTTTGTTTTATTGGTAGTGGCTGTGATTATGTTTGCGCATCCTGTGGGGTGATTGCGTTATTTACGTTGTCGAGGAGATTAATTTTTCAAACATGTGAAGAAATGGATTAGGAATTTCTTTCGAAATCCTTCGGATTGTGACAGAAAGAGTGTTGTGTATTGGGTGTTGTGTGTTGTGTATTAAAGAGTGTTGTGAGTGTTCTGTTTGTGTGGTTCCTGGCATGAGGAAGGTTTCTCCCATTACGTTAGCCTTTTCATAGTACCTAAGTAGAGGCTGCTATGTGTTTTTTGCTTAGGTACGATAAAATAAAGTCATTGTCTATAATGTCTACTTTGACCGTCAAAGGATTGACTTGACGCTTTCAGCATCGTTTTCAAGTATGTAGGTATTCGAGTGTTTATGAAAACACAATCGTTACTTTTATTGTACATGCTGGAAGGTGTCAAATTTCAGAACAATGACAAAGTGTTGTATAATTAGGACACCTTAATGAACAATGGTCGTCAATAGAATCGTTAAACTTGAGTAAGTTATACTCAAGTTTAACGATTTCACAAAATCAACACTTTTCTTTGAGCTACCGCTTTGTCAAGTTTATACAATTATTAATTACCTACAGCTTTTTTGTGAAGATCTATAAACGATCGACGATATAGTGATCATCATATAAACTTTATGAACTTACTCCAACCATTAACTCCGTGATTATTTCAACTCTCCAGTTTAAACTGTTTCCGTTTTAAATATTTTGGTCTAGTAAAGTACGAGGACGAGGTAAGAGGCAGTAGTAAATTTACATCCGCCCACTTAAGTTGTGGTACATGTCATTTGTAAACGAATGCACTTGTACAGTTTTATTACCTCTTGGTTTATTAAATTTATTTTTCCCTTGATATGTAGGCACTACGCCACAGTATTCATATTTTTCACCCAATTAAATATTTTTTTTACCCTCCACAATAAAATTAACTTAAAATGTGTTTGAATAATTTTTCTTGCAAAATGAACTTAGTTTCTAATTCTTTGTTAAAATAACATTTTACTCTCTGGATATTCCTTGGTGCCGAAACTAGGCCATAACCCGAAAGGATAAGACACATAACAGGATGACACAGAAGTAACCCTTCTAACATAATCAGTAGTTTGTAATTCCATTCAATACAGCAAGTATAACAACTAAATTCAAAATTAAATGTGTGGTATTTAGACGATGGGACTCTAGGAGGTGACGTAGATACTGTTCTAAAAGATCTCCAATTCCTAAAGCAGCAGTTCCAATCCATCGGCCTTGATCTCGACTACTCACAATGCGAAATTTACCTTTGTGACAATACCGACAGACAATCGACGACACACAAATTCAATTCAATAGCCCCAGATATCAAAGTTTTGGAAAAAAGTTTACTGCACCTCCTAGGTTCCCTAATTTTAGAAGGCAGTTTTTCACCTTTCGTTGATGAAAAAATTAAACATTTCAACGACATTTCGGAGAGACTTTCTTAAATTAACCTACATTCAGCATTCACCTTTATAAGATTGTTTCGGTCCAAATTTTATGTATTTTCTCCGCTGTTCACCTTTATGGAAAAAGCCACACCTTTTAGAAAAAATCGAACAAATCATTCGAAGCACTTTAACATCAATCATAAATGTGGCATTGGACGACCGCGCGTGGCTGCAAGCATCACTACCCATTCGTTTTGGTGGGCTCGGCGTCCACAAAGTTTCTAGTGTAAGCTTACCGGTGAACCAAACGAATCTTAACCGCTTCTCAGGTTGACTCTGAAGTGCCGTGTCTGACTGATGCAATGGACGCCTGGAAAGTGGCTTGTCTGGATACGCAGCAGCCCGAGAACCCAGAGACAGTGGGATGGGCCGCTCTACAGGTTGGTACGGAATAACTTCTTTAATACGTCCAACAAAACTGCTGAGCGTGCCCGCCCACTGGCTGTAGGAGAATGGGAGTCGGGCCTCTGGCTTTAGTGATGGTAGCGCCGTCACCCAACATAGGCACTATGCTGGGTGACACCACTTTCCGGCTCTGTAGCGAGCCGAAAAGTGGTTTCACCCAGTCTGTCTGCGTTTGGGCGCCCCTTGCGGGGCTCCGTATTGCTGTCAGTGCGGTGAAGCAGTCGATCGCCTCAGACACCATAGCCTTTCCTGCAGCAAGAGCGCTGGTCGGTTGGCACTGCACGCAAGCATTAATAACACTATCCGTCGTGCTCTTGTCACCGCCGGGCGATATGAATGAAAACCCATACTTGTTCGAATTAAAACATTTCTTACGGTGGATCTTTAACAACCACAAGAAAGATTGAATGCAACAATGCAGTTTTTTTCAGATTCTAAGAGATACAATACCAATTCTCTAAAATGCCTGCTTCACCTTCATGGAGTTCACCGTCACATTGGCCACATGTCCTACTTATTATGTACTCCGGGTAAACTTCCATACCTAGTGTTTCCTTGTAAAGCCGGGAGTGCGATAAACTAATCTATTTACTCTGTATTGCCATGAAATAAGATCTTAGCTTTTTCTATATGTTAAACAATTGTACTTAAACTCTTCAAGTATTAAGGAACATTACATTTATAAATTTATTGGATCTCTCACAGACTCTGCACAATTAAATAGTAGTGGAGCTACTGTTTCTATTTTGTGTCATGTGTTACCCACACAATACATTCACAAACTCACTCGGAAAGCGTTATTCTTGCCCTCTTGTGTGTTTTGGCAGAGTTTCTCAACACAGCTCGGCGTGGACGCCGGAGCCAGAAATAATAACGTGTATTTTTGTGTGTTAGTTTTAAACATCTGATTTATGTTAGCGTTAAGAGCTGCCCAGATCTGGTCAACAGCCATTTGTTAATGTTCGTTGCGTATACTTTAACTGCGGATAGATCATCTTGAGACTTCCGTGGGTGGTTATTGAGGCGGATATAATTTTTCAGGAGCATTCGTGACTCGCCCATATGCTTTTCGTAAAACGTATGGGAGAGTATTGATTGATAACAAAAAATATACTTCAGAATACCAGCTTCATATCGTCTGTCTTTGCTTTTCATACGGCAATCACTAATCCGTTTGCCCAGTATTGGGACCGTAGTATGCGCTGCTTGATCATGATGATTTACGAGTAGTGAAGGTGATACAAACTTATTATCAGTATTTATTTGATACTTACAATCAGTTCATTTGCAGTCAATTTGGTTTAGGTAACCCAGTTAAAGGCCAATACGTTTCCAGATGAAATTGAGCGAGTCCAGATTTTGCTATTGTTAACAGCACAGACTTGTCCGTTAGTATGCAGTAAACCTAGATTACCAGCCATGTATTAGTGCTCTATCTATATTCAGGTCGTTCAAACTAAACGAGCTGTTTGAAACTAAGCCATAAACAGTGTTCACAACGGCCTCGAAATGTGAGACCATTTCCCAAATAGTAGTCGTTTATTCATATCAACTGCTTGGCTCTGCAGAGGGGCTGGAGAGTGATCTGATTCGTATTAAGTGAGGCATAAGGTTCAGAATGGTTTTAAAATAAACTAACACATTTTCACGAACGTAATTTTATTACAACTGTGACATTATGACAATTTACGAATATTTACACGATATGTACAATTTTTTACATTTTTACTTAATTACACAGTATACAAACAGTAACCTTACATTCGCTATGCGATAAAAAATTACATTTTAGTAAATTCATCGTTACAACCCTAGGCCGAATCGACTCCATACAATTTTTACTTTATACAGAAACTAAACAAGTTCATCACATATCGGTCCACACAGCACACTTTACACGAAATATTAAAAACTTGAACCATACAACACTGAACGCGGGGGCAGGTCGGCGGCCGAGAGACAGGGCTCGGGTCTCTGCGGCCGCCGGCGATCGTCCGACAGTCTCTAGCCTAGTCGATGGACACGATCAGCGTGTCCTCCTCCAGCAAAGCGCTGGAGGGCTCGCAGCACCTGCGCGAGGCCCGCACTCAGAGCTTTGTGTGCGACAGTCCGTTGGGCGCTATCAGCGGCGCCAGCGTGGCCGGCCGCGCCTCCAGCGGCAGAGCCTCGCTGGCCGCCACCGACTTCGACGTCAGCGCCGTGGACGCCTCGGAGCGCGACGCCCCTACCCCTCCCCCCACTGACAGACCTCCTCTCGACTCCGCCGCTCGCAGCTGCGCACGTGCTGCACCGCCTCCTCTCTTCCGCGGTATCACACTGTTCTCTACATGTAAAGTCGCGTTCACGTCCTTTCCGGCCGCGCAAGTACACGCCTTCAGGAAACTCTTCTTGAAATTGTCAGAGAGGAAAGCATAAAGGATCGGATTCATGGCCGAGTTGCTGTAGCTGAAGCAAGCTGCCACCAGGAACACTGTGATAGTGATGCGGCTGGCGCACTCGTTTGGAGGAGAGTATATGAGCGCCACTTGGAACGCCCAGTATGGCAGCCAACACAATACATACACCGCAATCACAGTCAGAACTAATTTGGTCACTTTCCTATGCGATCGTTTCTTCTCCTTGGACTTGTTCTTCGGGCCAACAGTCTTTAGCTTACGGATGACGAGGCAGTAGAACACGAAAATAAGAGTGAGAGGGGCGGCGAAGCCGAGAGCGAACGAGTAGAGTGTGAAGGACGTCTGACCTTTGTTAAACTCTCGCTCGGGCCACACGATGTTGCACGAAAGACCATTATCCGTGGGTATCAGCGTCGTATACATGAAGATGGGCGTCATCACCAGCGCTGACGCTGTCCATGCCGCAGCAGATACGACGCGCGAAACAAACGGCGTCCGGAGTCTCGGCGCAGCTATCGGGTGACACACAGCTATGTACCGATCCGCACTCATGATACACAGGAATATGGAGCTGGTGAACTGGTTGATTCCGGTGGATATCATGTACGCTTTGCACATGAAGCGTCCAAACGGCCAGGATCGCAGCGACATAGTGGTGATCAAGAATGGTATGCCGATGAGGAAGCATTCGTCTGCGATGGCCAGGTTCACGATGTACATATTGGTGACTGTCTGCATCTTGGAGTAGCGGAGGACGACGTAGATGACCAGAGTGTTGCCCAACAGTCCGACCACGCAGACAAGAGCATACAAGACCTGCGTCACGACGTACACAACTGGCAGGTTGATGTTGGGGCAGTTTTCAAATGTTCCGTTGTAAGTGCCGTTTTCGTCGTAAGAGTAGTTGCCATCTCGGAACATTTCCACGTCTTCTAACTCCATTGTGATGGATTTAGAAGTCTTCTCGTAGAGGATATTTACCTGAAAATAAAAAATATTAATCGATTAGAATAATTGATGTGTGTGCACGAGTGACAATTGACTGATGTATGGATAAAAAAAATTAAGTTATTAACGTAATCAGTAGGCGTCTGTTATGCTCTCGTGTTACTGGTAGAGTGTTTGAGATAAACTGTTCGGGGAAATTATACGTAATAAGTACTAAGTATAAATAAACAGATAACGTAACGTGATCCATTTGTATTGTGAAACTCATCATGTATCACATGATTTAAAAAATGTGATTAAAAAAAATATTTTTTCAATGAGCACAAGCGTATGAAATTATTGAACCTTGTACCTAAAGAATTTCCAATATGACATTCTCATCATGAAATGTCCACATTCATCCTGAATTCAATATCGAAAGTCCACATGAACGGCACACAGCTGCTCTCATTATTTTCACGTCGCCATGATTTATCGATATTTGCAGTGAGTAGTTATTTCACGTACTGCCCGGTTATTGTTGGGATTGAAAGCAGGCTGATAAATGATTGACGTGAATTCGTTATTATTATTACGTTCTAGTGAAATATGTTCGTAATGGGGAAAGATGATAGAATGAGCGTGGGATCGACCTCCGCGAATCGGACGGATATTCAACTAATATTATTGTGGAATATCTTTGAGTAAGGTTGGGTTTTATTCAGATTCCATTAGGTAAGCAAAATATATATACGATATTTTCTGATTAGTTTCCCAAAAAACAACATCATGATCATCAATATCTCAGAAAGACGACCACATCTGTCATACGCCTCGACAAAAACGAAAATATAAGGAAAATCGAGAAAGAAATTCATAAGTTAAGTTTTGATACTCACATTTTGTTTCAGCAAACAATTATTTGAAGAGCTGTCGACGTGGCTCCGGAGTATATCTGTAACAATAAGAAAAACATTGTTACTTTTTAAGTTAAGCTACGTTGGAGGTACAGACAGAGAATTCACAACTTTTGAAGGTAAAGCTTCCGTTGCTAAATTTCATTTCTTGAATATTGCGACAAGTAAACATGATAACCAATACATGGAAGATAATATTATTACTAATTTGATATACATAGGACATAAGATATTAGGGCGTTGTTGTTTTTCTCAGTATTGCCTCTGGCTAAAATACTCAATTTTCCAGAAAATTTTCGTTCAATCATATTATAAAAAACTAGTGTGTTTCTATTTTTTTGCTCCAAAATTGTCTTAGTACAATGTTACTACTTTTTCAATAAATGAATTACAGAACAATGTTTGTTCCTGTACTGAGAACTTCCTCGCCAGAACAATGATATGTCAAAACTTCACAAATATCCCAGTCATAACATCGGTTTGAAGCGTCTATGAGATGCTACTGAAGTAAAATCGCAGAGTGCATATCATGGTTACCACTGGTAAAGGTGACAACCCAGAACCCGCAAAAATGAGGCTGCCCCCCACTCTAGGATATCATAAAGATATTAATAGAAACAGACAAATCTACGACAGTTTAATCAGACCGGGACACGTGTAACACAAAAAAATGAGGCTGTTTTAGTTTAAATGACTAACGGCTGTTGTACACAATCGATCTTGAGGCCCTCACCTAACAGCCAAATGCACACGGTACGAACTCTATTCAGATCAGACCCTAGAACTAGGCATGTCTCGCACTTTATGAACTTTCTGCATGTAATTGGAACCTTTATAACATTAAACCGAGAATATTCCTGTAGGTTTCAACTTCAGTCGCAGCCTGTCTGCTGTGAGGTCGTCGGTAATCTGTCAAACGCATGTGTTTACTCAAACGTGAATAAATCGGATTAAGTAGTTTAGAATTAGATTCAGATGCGTAGCGGGTGCGTGGCAGGTGCGTAGCGGGTGCGTGGCAGCTGCGTAGCGGGTGCGTGGCAGCTGCGTAGCGGGTGCGTGGCAGCTGCGTTGCGGTTCCGATCAAGCAGTTTTGTTTTTAGAGTGTGTCTACACTCTAAAAACCGACCTGAGTTGAGTTTCGTTAACAATATAAAGCTTTTTTAAAAAATCGTACCTATGTTTTTTTTATATAGTTAAATAAAAGTTGCAATCCTACCAGAGTACCGGGCAGACGGAATTTAAGCGATAAACTCATCTTGTTATATGATCCTAACTAATTCTATTGAACAGGGAAATTATCCAATTGCCAATTTCTTATCATCTGATAGAAAATAGCTACCAAATAACATAATTAATATACAATAATCAGTGAACAAATAGAAAAAATACAAGATTGAATCTGCAAGTCATCATGAACAGTAATTGATTCAGACATCAGACTGACCCACAACACGACACAAATTCTCCCGACGTTACAGGAAAACTGTTTTATGTCTCACATTCCTCCTAATAAAATATAATAATACATTCCTAGCTTATGTTGTACTATAAACCCTTTATAATATAGAACGCGGAGAGGTTATGTATGGAAAACGTCTCATTGTAAGCGTAGCGGAGCGATATACCTACGCTTCGATAGGAGCACGCCACGTGGTGGGTCGAGTAGCTCATATTAGCTACATGACTTTTAAATGACATTATATACCTACAATTTTATTTCAACTCTTTATCATTAGCTTTTGTGGACATGATAATTATTCAGATTTGTTACAGTTGTAATAGCAATCATATCATTTGGTTTAAATAGGTTTTTAATTTTACTGTATTTTTTATATAGATTATTTTCTATTTTGTGAATGCGAGAACATTGTAGGTCCAATGGACTCTAGATTTGTTAACCATTTTCTATTTTGTTAAGTACCTGGTACTTGTTGAAAGGCCTAGATTGTCCTCCCATACCATATTAACACTGTTAATTCAAAATATTGTAAAAGATAATTATTTTAAAAAGAGTAACCTCGGAGTTTCTTGCCGGCTCTTCTCCATAGGAAAGGACCAGTTGGAAACATGCACCTATAGCTTCTGACGTTTCATAAGTGCCCATGTAGGTTGTATGTGAAATAAAATATTATAATTTTTGATTTTGTATGATCCTAGTTTCAGCTTCTAGTTTCTTTTTTTTGTACTGTTTGTTTTCCTGCTACACTGTTATTTACTTCGAAAAAGAAAATCTGTAAGACGCCGAAAGAATTTCCAGACCCATGAACTAAATAATTTTCGTTTTTGTTTCATTCAAAATCAGAAATGTCAATTATTTGAAATATATACATAAAGTATTTCAAATGCAAAATAAAAATAGGTATTTTGAATTTCCATTTTAAATACATGTATTTAAAATGAAAATTCAAAATACCTATTTTTTTTTCAAAATGTAATGTCTGTTTTATTTGAAATACTGTTTTGAACGTATTTCCTATTAACTAAATGCAAAATATTTTTTTTACATTTCTCAAGTATTATCTCAGCATTATCGATCGGACGTTACAAATTATCATATAAATTTAACGAAAGTTGTTCGCAAAGTCAAGCTACGTATATTGCGAGCTTTGTATGTGGTCTGTGGACCATGTCTTTTGAAGGTTTTTTGAGCGACTATACGAGTTTGGATTCACTGTACAAAAACCCAAATAATATTAAAGAATACCTACGAGCTTGCCATGTTCTGCACAAATAGAGCGTTTATTTCTTTTCGGTGGCATGATCATACCTAAGTAGGTACTCTTTTCAATTTGTCTATGAGGCCTCATGATCTTTATAAACGATACCTATTATATTACAGAAAACTGATAATTATACTTTATAAAAGCATTTTATTTGAAAAAAGCATTTTGAAAATACCTATTTTGCGTTTAGTATTTAAATACAAAAGGAAGAAACTATTTTGTATTTGCATTTGAAACGAAAAATATAAAAAGTATTTTATGTTTAAATACTTTTATCAAACCATTTTTATCATATCTGCTCAAAATTGACAATAACGAGTTCTTTACGTAACATAAAACCTCCATGAGAATCGGTCCCGCTCTTCTGTGTCAGCCGGCTGTGTAGCGCAGGTCTTAGGTAATCTGATTACATTTATTACTACATTTAAGTTTACGACTTTTTGCGCCATTTCAAGATTGATGGCTTCCGGGGTGTTACTATAAAAATATGTTATTGAAGATTTGCAGGAGGGACACAATGAAAAGGGACAAAAAGCAAAAGAAAGAACTTTTTTTAAGTTTAATCCGATCCAGCCTGTCTCTTGCTGTCTTCCCCCAGCGACGCCCTAAGCCGAGGTCCATACCCCACAGGGGGGGTGCTCTTACCGTGTAGTCGCTTAGTTTCTAAGTTTTATACCCTGGCTGTAGGCCTTAATTTATTGAGGCAGCTACAGGAAAGTCCGGTTAAGTAGCCGACAATTTCCTATGTTGACCTGCAGGCCTAACAACTACACACGTGACAATTATCCACTCTCGCGTGAGTAATTTTTGTCTATTTCTGTACTTTTCTCGTTTTCTGATAGCTTCGCCATACAAAATACTCGACTCGTTCTGTCAAACTTGATGTTTTGTCGACAAACCCTAACATGGCAAGTTAGTTATCTCGATTTTGACAATTCAACACGAGATAATCTGCGTTTTTTTATTTTGTCGTATTTAGTCGTCCTCGATTTTGACGACGAGAAGAGTAGACAAAATTATGATACATAGAAAAACTCGAAAACAAGATGGCAGATTTATAGCCGTACTTATTGTAGGCATTTTTTTTGGCTTGCCCCGTATAAACTGATGAAATGTGTGTGTACACCGGTGTGAGTTCCTTTCGGCGGCCGCGAGAGAAACTGAGGTGGAGGGTAGCACTATTACGTAGATGATTATTACTTTCAGTATTAACCAGTCCCTTTGCCAATTATGGTGATTAACGAAATCTAGGGATTATGGCTGTATGGCAAAATCAAACCTTCGCAACATAATTACTAAAATCACCAGTTCATTTCCTAAGGGTAGTGATTAACAACGTTTAGTGTTTTATGGTTATAATAGCGGAATCAACTCCAGCTGCTAATTTATATGAACGTCAGTCCTTTTGGTGAGTGTGGTGATTAATAAAATTTGCAATGTCATGGGCTTTATGGTGATTGTTACAATAATAAACTTCGGTTTGTCAAATTGCGATCGTCGGCCCATTTGTCATTTGTGGTGATTATCTAATGAGTATAGGTGCTACTAATTTTAATTTCCGTGATTTTGTATTTTAATTTCGGCATGCCAAATAAAAACATTTAATTCTAATCAAAAAGTCGGTTACACAAAAGGCTGAACACAAATAATCAAAAGAGAATAATAAAGAGAGAGAGACGTATACTAATCAATAAAGTACGTATTATTCTATGCATAAAATTGAATGAATAAAACGGAACTTCAAGCCGATGTTGCTATCATAAAAATAATTTGTTTTTAATCATTTGCAACGGTCGTTCGTCGCGCGATAAAGAAGTGTCAAATTGCCGTGTGAAGTGTCAGATTATTCGTTGTTTACGGTCATGTTAGGCATTAGAATGACGTCAGAATCATAGAAAAATTACTAAAAAACGGGAAAAAGAGCGTAATCGCGCTTGTCATGTTAGCCCTACAAGGATAGACAAAATAAAAAATAAAACTTTTTAATTGACGTGTATTCAAAATGGCAGCTACATTATGCTCATTTGTTTGGCCTTTTTTTGGCTGGGATATTAATAGATACCTTCTCCCGCTCTGGGTGGAGCGAGAGGGTGTGTCAGACTCTTACTGAGTAAAACGCACCCGTGTTCCTTCAGGTGCCCTGTTGCCGGGGGCCACGATCTCCCTTTCAGTTTTCTTCGCAACCCCGGCAGGCATCGGCCCTAATAGACCCCGTTATTGGTTTGGCTTGGCAACTATATAATCTCTAAATATAAAATGGTAAGCTGACTGACTGACTGGATGATACATTTAGTGGATTGGGCAGAAATTTGGCATACAGGTAGGCATTATGACGTAGGCATCCACTAAGAAAGGGTTTTTGGAAATTCAACCGTTAAGGGGGTAAAAAAGGGGGATTGTGTTTGTATGAAAAATCTTATTCCTTAACTTAATAAACTTGAAACTTGACACGAATACTAATCTATGTAAATTATAAAGTTCGCCATTTTTAGTTTTGCTAAACTACCCCCTAAGGATAGGGATGAGGGATAGGGGTTTGTCAAAGTTTGTATGGAAGAATTTTAACGCACGATCTTATTAGAAAGTCAGTATTTATACTTAAGACTGAAAATAAATAAAAACGTATATCGGGTTTTTTTTTTAATCTACCCCTAACAGGGTGGAAAGGGGTATTGATTTTTATTTTTACAAGGGAGGATTTTACTGTGTGGCTTGATTAACTTGAAAATTGGTTTAAGTAATCTATAAGTCAAATAATGGCAAATTCACAAGAGATTTTTCAAAAATTATTATCACGCTATTAGCTATGGGGATGAGCAGTAATGCATTATATTCGTATTCTATAATAGTTTACCGCAAATTGAAGAAGACTAGCCAAAAGGCTAGAATATTTCAAATAGTTACGGATTAAACCTATTAAAAGATCATCATCACGCTATACCTATACGGTGCTAAGCAGTCAATGATAACATATACAGAGTGGATTTTGAGATGGGGCAATAAGGGCAGGTACCTTTACCGTTGTCGCTACAAGAAAACAGTCTTAGGAGACTGTCCTTAACCTTGAAACATTTTGATCTGAATTCACAGATTTTGAAAAAAAATGTACAGTCAGCAAGAAAATGGTCAATTTCCACAAACACTTTTTTTATGCCATCAATTCTATTGTTTATTACTAGGTTCAAAAATCTATGTCGGGCCAAAGGAGGCCAATCGAGAAAAGTCAGAAATTGAAAAAATAAACTTCCCATACATTTCGTAGGAAATGAGCCTGAGAGGAAATAGAACACAATATACCATTATACAACAGTTAATTTATACCAATACTGCACTGAACTGAATGGGGAACGAATGTAGCAGATAGTTACAGATTTAACTTTTTAAATGATTATCATCCCGCTATACTTTTATAGAGCTAAGCAGTCAATCATGAATTCATGAAATATTTAAAAACGGGTATTTTAGTCAACTTTCAACATATCAAATATTTAAGCGGTTCGACGACTGTTTTGTAAACCTAAGATTCCCAACACTTGATATTTTTTGTGCTTCTTTTTTACATTTTGATATACTATCCATAGTATCCACACTTATTGCATATGTACTTATATCTACTTCTGTCTATCTGTCTGTATTTTACCTTTTCACGGCTAAACCACTGAACGGATTTCGATAAAATTTGGTGAGGATATAGATGGCATTCTGTAGAAGAACATAGGGTAATTTTTGTCTCAAAAATAATCCTAAAGGGGTGATAATATAGGGGATAAAAGTTTGTGTGGGAAACCCAGCATTTCTTAACACTTTGAGGGACACTAAACGCCCATAGACGTCATAACAATAAAACTTCTATTGTGTCTCGTTTACTGTCCTTCAAAGTGTTAAGTTAGGGATACTTATTAAATTTCAAATTTATGCTTTTGATAAGAAATAAAGAATTGCGCGTTTCAGTGTTATTGTAAAATCATCCCCCAAAGGGGTAAAATAGGGATGATTTTAAAATTCACATTTTTTGTGTCTTGTTCAAGAGATTTAAGGAATTGGAAATATAGTCCTAAGTCCGTATCTTGATTTACCATTCAGTCTTTATTACACTAAAATCGACCCACTCTGCCAAAAGTCATAAACTAACCTTTCTAACATGTGGTTAATGGAAGCACTAGAGTAGGTATTATATATTAATGGTAATAATAATAGTAAAATGAATAATTAGTCTTTTAAGGCATTTATAATCATATAAAAAAAAAACAATCAAGTGTGAGTAGGACTTGCGCCTTGAGGGTTCTGTTTCAAAGCTGTGCTTGCTCGGCTGCCCGAATTCCCAAATCCGGAGTGAAGGACAAACTTAACTTTTCAATTGATAAAGAACTTTTAATAGACCTATATTGGATAGTACCGATTTGAATGAAATACAGACTAAATGTTACTTCAAGACACGGCCTATGAAATTTTGATCCCAGATTGAAGAACAAACTTAACTTTGCAGTTCATGGATAACTATAAATTACCAATTTTCGAATTTTACTCTGTACTTGACCTTGCTTTTCGCAAAACTTCATGCTGCTGGGCCAACGGGAAGTACCAAAGAGGCTTTGGTTTATTTGCGAGTGTCAAAATATGCGGCATAAATGACCGTATTTTTTTATTGCGTTGAGTTGGAAGTTTGATTTTCGTTACAGATCCAAGGGACCGTAGATCTAAGGCTAAGCTCGCACTACGGATAATATTCGAGCCAATCTGTGAGCAATACCATTAACTAGAGTCCGCACACTGCTAAAAGAAATTATTTGCGATTGCGCGTAGGAATTATTTTCGATTATGATTTAATTTCGCAGTTTAATAATCGCAACCATCAAAATTCATAGCGCGCGCTTAGCCTAAGTTTTTGATATCTATTTCAACTTGTTGCCTCCACGCGTTCCTTAGAAAAAGGGTCTTGACAGACAGCGTAGTCATCCTTTAAGGGATTGCATTTTTAATTTTGAGGTCTGTTACTTTTTATGCCATAATGGCTGAAGAGATTTAGATGAATGGTATACGGATAGGCCATGAACTGAGTTAGGACATATGATAAGTACTTTGAATCCCGGTAGTATGTTCCTGTGGGATATTTTCCAACATTTACGCGTGCGAAGCCGCTGGCAAAAGCTAGTAATATAATATTATAGTAATCTCAGGTTGTGTAGTTCACCCAAATAGAAGAATCAGACTTACTTGTTATGACGCGGGCATTCCCAGCAATGATATTTAGTCGGTTTTCAAACGTTGCGAACAATTCACAATAAAAATATAGATAAGTAGGTACAATAAATTCAATTACTATCAAAGGCCGTCAAAGAAAGAATTCTTAGGAATTTCGACAAAGACATTAAAATGAGCTTCGAAATGTTATAAGAAGAGGCTATATCTCCTCACCATTATGGAAATAACAATCAAAAGTGGGTCACCCTATTGAAAATGTTAACAAAAATCTTAACTTCCGAAGATAATAATAACCGCCTTTTGCGTTATCTATTGAAAGTAGAATACCAGCGAAGTTTGTCTGTAGAGAAGGTGTTAAAGCTTACAATAATGAGTACAGTTGTTGACCCTAAACCAAACTCTGCTAATTAGACTGATTGCAGTCTTATCTACTGGTTTTAAGGACACTGATATCTTAAGATTGACCCAGCTTCTCAACAAATGCAATATCACAAATTTTACGGTTCGATGGCATGATTATATCACAGACACAGTTCAACCGAGTGGAAGAAATTTAGACGCGTGACGCAAACGTGACACGGACATAACAAATAAATCTATTGTTAAGTGGGTTTATTCCGAGTGTTTCTCGTTCCGCGTCTTGTGGCTTAATGACAGGAAATGTGTCAATGTTTGCTCTCTTTAGGAAATCTTGATATAACATGCTATGGACCAACGTCTACTCATCACGAGTAACCTGGGGACCTACTACCACCTCTTATTTATAACAATAGTATTTTAATCTGAATTCAGTGTGAAAAAGAGTTGGAGAGATGGTGTTCATTTTACTAAACGGAACAGTAATGGGTTTGGTGCTTTACAGTAAAGCCCATCCTCTACAACGTCTTCTGAGTGAATGTTTCATAAGAAAGTCTCTTAAAGAATAACATAAATATTTTTGTGTTTAGCTCATTTCTTCTCTGTACTAGATATTGTGACTAGAGTTTTCTGTCCTACCAGTGGAACCATTACGAGCTTGTACAAACAATCGTCAATAATACATACCAAATTGTAACATGCCCTTGATCTGTATACATTCAGACTCGTCATTCAGTCACGCCATGTTTAATCACCACTACCGCTAGCGGTCTGCGCCGGAGCATACGGTGCCAAATCGATATCGTTCACAATACACATGTGTTCCTTACTGCTAATCGTTCATCGACTTGTCCAGTACTCAGCAATATGTTCATACAATACAATACAGCTGTGAGATTCTAATAGATCAAAGCATAGGAAATGTACAAATTCAATTTGAACCCGGTTTTACAACGGATGTCTTTTAACGCTAGTTTTGCTCATAACAAAACAAACTCGTAAATTAAACATAAACAATGGCCGGTGGGATTTGCTCAAAAATAAAACGGAGTTTGTTGATCCGATAACCTTGAGTTTCTTAAAAATGGATGAAAATGTTTTCCAATGATCTTAGAAACTCGGTCGATCATCAACGGATGGGTTTTTCACCTGTGCTACATACCAATCAGTTTAAGCGTTATTGACTAACAAACATACTCAAAACTTTCGCTTTTAGGTATAATTAGTAAGGAAGTATGTAAAAAATATCAGTTTTATGGAACACAGTCCAATCGTTTAGAAATAATTAATCGTATATCAATCATAGGCACAACCACGCAATATTTCCGTACACTTTAATGCTCACATATGCGTTGCGCGCGCGCAAGATGCGGCTGTTTGCGCAGCTGTGGGCTGCAAATAAACGTGATTTGTGCGCAAATTCGCTTTCACTATCAATCTGATTTAAGATGTATAGTTCTGCATCCGTGGGCAGGCTGGAATTTTGTTACATAATTATTTAAACATAGAATGTAGGTAAACTATTGTTTTTCATACAGTCGTAGTATACAAACGTAAGTTTAGTGTACGTAAAACCAGATAACACACCTCTTTAAATTCCTCAAATAGAACAATATTATAAATAGAACACAAAGTTCCCAGATGGGTTACAATTTGTCCCCCAAACGGAGTTTATTTAACCCCCAAAAAGCACAAGATCTGAGCTTCATCCGGCTTCAGACACCTCTTTGTACAGTCTCGCTCTTTTTGTTGTTCTTTTGTTTCAGCCTTCTGTTGTTATTATTTGTGTCCGTTGTGTTCGTAGCATGTTGTTATGTTCGTTTGTTGGATCTCCGTCACCTTAATTGTTAACTAGATGTTGGTTTGCGGTAAGAAGATTATCGTACCGGAAGATTAGTATGATGAACTTTTTTCATTCGGCTTTTCGGCCTTTATAAGTCTGGTGTTGTTTCCTCAATAAGTTATTGTACCTTTACAAATATCATTATATTAGAGGAGAGTTCATTTTTAAATGAATTATTCACAACAATTTCAGGAATGTTATTTTCACTTAGCTTGTGGGCTTAGTTTTCATGTTGAAAAAGCAAGCTTTTCATTCCATCAACTCGTATAATCTACAGATTTTAGTTCTTTCTGCTAATAAGAAAACATGACAATCAAATAGTTAATTGATTCAGGCGTGACCTTGCGGAAATCCATAATAAAATGATGATGTGGATATATTTAGTAACCTTTTCCGCTTAGCTATTTCTAAAGAGTCTTGAAAAGACCCTGGAAGAAATCGACACGTGTTTCACCTCTCAACGAGGCATCCTCAGGATGATGATTAACTTGTCGTGAACTCGAACACGGTGTGTTGCCACACCAAGCACCGAGCGCAGACTGAGCTTTCGAAAGAGTTCGCTGCGCCCCCGCAAGGGGGCGCGGCGAGCGGGGTCAGGGCGTGGCCCCTCGCCCGCGGAGGCTATACAGTGATCCGCCAATGCGGACCCCTCATTTAGTTTGCCTTTAGTCGGCTATGGTAATGAGTGCGGGGTTTAGGTCGCACTCGTGTGTTTGGTTGCACTGAATATGTTCCGTAGGAGCGCCGCGACGCTTATAGTGGCGTCGCTTTCTTCACGACACCCCGGCGGTCCATCCCTGCCGAGTGAGACCCCCAGTTTCCTGGGGGAGGCCCAGCAGGAGACGACCAGCGGCGAGGGTGCCGACTCTGCGCGCCTACGGGGAGATGTGTAGTTCCCCCCCGCCCCGCTCACAGATCTAGCCGTTTACGGATTGGGGTCGCAGTAAAGGTGACCTTGGCATACTCGTATTTAATTCATTCAACAGTTTAACGTTTCCTGTATTATTTTTCACTATTTCTCATCTCTCTAGTACTGACATTCTGAAACCAATAATTCATTAAAACAGATTTGCAACGGAAAAGATCGATTAGAAAACCATAAAAAATCAGGTGTTTACAAGTTACATTGCGATGATTGTAATGGTATTTATATAGGTTAAACCGGTCGTAATTTTCAGACAAGATATAAGGAACATATTGCAGCGTTCCGGAACAGTAATCCAGAAAAATCCCATTTTGCTCAACACTATAGACACTATAGATAACAATAGACACAGGTCATTCGTTAAATAATTATAACACTTTCGAAATTTTACACACATGTGATAAAGGTTTCAGAATGTCAGTACTAGAGAGCTTAGAAATAGTGAAAAATAATACAGGAAACGTTACACTGTTGAATGAATTAAATACGAGTATGCCAAGGTCACCTTTACTGCGATTGTTCGCCCCTTATCGCGCAGATCACGTTCCGAGCCGAGGTGGGGCGAGCAGTATATAAGTGAGTTGGACGGGCGATAAAGCTCAGTCTGCGCTCGGTGCTTGGTGTGGCAACACACCGTGTTCGAGTTCACGACAAGTTAATCATCATCCTGAGGATGCCTCGTTGAGAGGTGAAACACGTGTCGATTTCTTCCAGGGTCTTTTCAAGACTCTTTAGAAATAGCTAAGCGGAAAAGGTTACTAAATATATCCACATCATCATTTTTTTTATGACAATCAAAATCAAGCATTTTTTGTTTAGTCTATGTCAACATGACTACTCACAATGAAGGGTCCCGTAGTTGGTATGAATTTATCCCAAATACAATCTTAACATTGTAGTTGAAATACATGTACTTCCATACATTCCAACTGTAAATGTAAATTTGTACGCACAATATTGAGAGATTTACCATGTTATTTTATGATCATTGACTTCTTACAGGTTTTCCTGTAATCTATGAGTGAAGAACCATTCCCTATATTTTCCAAAATTTCAGGCTCAAAACATCAGAATTTTCAATTTTCATGAATTTTCTTAAATATCTTTAAATATATTTATTTTAAAATTATAAAAAAATATATATATTTAAGATCCTTGCAACAAGCCTTTACATTTGATATGTCACATGATACAGTGTGAAAAGATTTATTTTTTAAATTTCGTTATTTGCTCCCCAAAAGTGACCCCCATATTCATTATCCATTTATTTACGATACACATCCATGTTTGGGTAATAGAAATATATGTATGCACCAAATTTCAACTTAATCGGTCTATTAGTTTAGGAGCAAATTGGCTCTGACAGATGGAGAGACAGACAGATACACGAGTGATCCTATAAGGGTTCCGTTTTTCTTTTAAGGTACGGAACCCTAAAAACACATTAGTTTTATAGAAACTACTAACAATATCACCAAAGCAGATAATGATAATATGAACGTGTTCGGAATACCGAACTGAAATATCATTTATAATAAGATCTTAACATTCTTCAGCATATTGATTTCTATTAACTTTTCCTCGAATCTGTGGAGATGAAATATTAAATATTTGGTGACTTCTTGTTTATTGAATGTTGTTACTAGGTAATACAGGCGATACTAGAGCTTATTTTCATAAAATGTTTCTATATTTTAGTACTTAATAGATAAAACTTGAAAAAATATATATATATATTAATGTCTTTTGTGTTAGAGTAGTGATAGCTTAGTGGTATGACCGTCAGACAAATCATAGGTCTCGAGTTCGAACCCAAGGCACGCACCTCTGAATTTCCGGATTCATGTCCGTATTGTATAATTATCACTTGCTTCAAAAACGGCGAAGGAAAACATCGTGGGGTAACCGGCATGCCTGTGAGATATTTCTCGACGGCATGTGCAGCCAAGTCAGAGGCCCATGGACGGCTTTAAAATTCTGACACCAGGTTAGTCACTAACCACACGAGAAGAAGAAGAGTGTCTTTTTCTACTGTTTTGAATCAACTTAATTTAAAGCTTCAAAGTCTTACTTAAAACTCTCTCATTTCACCAACATTAGAACAGAACTACTGTGGTGGAGTAGTTCTAATACAACATATCAAACATTCATTTCATTAGTTATATGAAATGTTTCCAAGCAATGATTCTCCTCGTTCGACTTATGTTCACACAAACACTCGGTATGAATCAATATAAGTTTACATCCTGGAGGTCAGCCCTGCTCTGGCTCTGTGTGTAAGGTTTGTAATCTTACCAACAAGTTATTCTTTTGATCAGTACATAAGCTACGCTAGTAAAAATCGTAATGAAATTCAAACAGGTCGATAATAATTTTCGTACTTACATCCTCATTATACCATTTCTATGATTTTATTAAGCTACCAATGATACGGTAACAATCTGACATTGTATTTATGTCGTAGCCGTAAGGGTGGTATTCCTAGTGCAAGTGTTACCATTGATGTGCTGTTGACTGTACAAACAACGTACCTATCAAAGCGAATATAAAAAATTATCGTTTTCTGATACACATGTTTACGACACAATTGGAGTTAAGGTGGACGTTAGTGGCTTATTGGGCAATAATGGCGGACAACTTTATAAACTGCTATAATTTGACGACATTGATATAGCTTCATAAGGAACTTGTATGGCTTGTAGACATATTCTTATATCTGCGTTATTGTGTTATCGAGTGTGTCTAGAAATATAGGGATCATTGATAAATAAGAATCCTCAATTCGAGTTTTCCTTATTATGATTTTCCTCTATTCGAGCCCCTTATCAAACAAGCTAAAACTAATGGTATAAATAACCCGTAGCGTAAGTCATGGTTTACTCTCATACATCACGTGTGTCGCTCGCAAACCAAGGAGACAGTTCGATCAGAGTGCCGCGCCCATACACTAAATTATAGACACTAAATGTTAGAAGCCCATATTACATGGTGTCCTATTACGAATGGTTAATGGTGTCCCATGGGTGCTGTGAGTGGCTGTGGTCTTTTTAGGTATTAATGTTCAGTTAATCTATGGTTTGGTTTGGTTTGTGTACTGCTTAAGGTACAAAACAGAAAAGCGTTTAAAGGGAAACGAGCGAGCTTCGGGGATTACAAGGCGTGATGTTATTTTATGTATATAGTATATGAATTGTTCATAACACTTTTGAAATTCTGTGGTTTTATTACATGAAACCGTTTGCCGTTTTCTACTGTTTGGAGTTAGGCGTAATTCGCTGACAACTGTACAACTTCGCTATAATAATAATATGCTTTTAGAATAATGTCTGTGCCGAAATGTTGTCGGAGATATATTTCAAGAAAAATATAAAAAGTTAGATTTTAAAAGAATAAAAATATGCCAGTCAAACCACTACTACGATACTTACCGTATGTGAATTTAGATAAATAAATAAAAAAATAATAATAATGCCTATGTGTGTTTACTGTTGACAACTAAGGATACAGGTATTATATGGTTTCATAACTATAAAAAACTAACTTTTGCCCGCGGCTTCGCCAACTAGGCGTACTACCACGATAAAAATCCTATGACCTAGGTCAGGTAGTAAATTTCATCCAAATACATTCAGCCTAACAAACTCACTTTCGCATTTATAATAATTAGTTGGATAGTTGCCGAAAATAAATTGGAAGAATTCGAAAAACCGTCTTGAGTGGGAACCAGGTAACAGTATTTTATACGTATAAACTGCGTACGTGATATGTAGAGAGAATCTCTTGGGGCTTACCATGTCTCATTCGATGCTCGTTATCCCAAAAAAAGTAAGAATATTAGGTTACTAACTACGAATTGTTCGACCTTTTCACGAGGGTCAACATAATAGTAGATTTTCTTGACTTAAGTAACACGAAGCTGCAGGTCAGCCATAGAAATTCCGCGTAGTTAGGAAACTACACGGAATGACTATAGGTTGGAACCTATTATTTGATCTTATACGTATAATTATGGTCCAGTGCTTGTCCCACTGCAAAGCAAATGCTTCTTCTCACTAGGAAAACAAAACATTGATCTTCACATCCATTATATTTCACGTTGCTCTTTTGTTTTCATGTAACTTTGTAAAACAAAGCTTTGACACAGATATTTACGTTACAATCAATCGTTTTATCGCAACCCTTGTGACGTCAACCTATTAAAATGAAATAAAAAGGTAAAGTAGATAGCATTTCTAAAATAGAATTGTGTACAAACCATAACCATCTCGCCCACGTGAACAAATACAAGTAATGGATAGTACGTACTTTTTTACGTTATTGATCGAAGAAAAACCTATTTTCAAAACCTGACAGCCCTACGATCTAGGGTTGCGTCTTATTTAATTTATAATGTAATTCCACGTGCAAAGATTTCGTTTTTTATTTCGCGTCTGTTTCGACGCGTCTCGTATAAGTTTCGAGAATATCGAGAGGCGCGAATTGGATATTATGTTG
This sequence comes from Omphaloscelis lunosa, assembly GCA_916610215.1. Taxonomy (NCBI): domain Eukaryota; kingdom Metazoa; phylum Arthropoda; class Insecta; order Lepidoptera; family Noctuidae; genus Omphaloscelis; species Omphaloscelis lunosa. The sequence continues at coordinate 22,063,131 of OU744253.1, forward strand.
AAGTAGTTTTTGTGATAGGATTTTAAATTGCTGGAAGGTTTAGTAATACTGTGCAACTGTGATATTGGTAGGTCTATACACTTTTTTTAATCATACAATAACCAGAACTGCTTGTGAGCAAACCCAATTTTCGAATAGGTAAATGCCTATTCGTTTGAGGAAAACGGACGTTAAACAGGTGGTGGTTGTCTATACTAATATTATAAAGAGGTAAAATTTATTTGTTTATTTGTAAGTTTGTATGTAATGGAAAATCTCCGGAACTACCAGTCGGATTTGAAAAAAATGTTTTGCATTGGATAGCCCAATTCTTGAGGAAGGTTACAGACTTCCGGACGCAATTGCGGACAGAAGTAAGTGTTTAATATTTTTCCCCTAAAGCACATACGGGTGAACCGGTAAGGTTTTAAAAAAAAAGACTTAAAAGTACTTGAAAGGTTATCAAGCAGTTTACTTAGATACATTTTAAAGCCTCCTAGATGAAGGAGGCGCGTGCCTCATATAGGTGGCGTGGCAGGTTAATGTTTACGAGCCATGGAGGCATTGTAATTAATATACGAGTTATATAATAGGCTGTAAACGTCCTCTGCTGATGATGCATGCTTCCATTATTATCTACTGTTAATAGCTATGTCGTCACAGGGATGAATAGTGCACGATTATAAGTTTGGTTGACAGCTTGACAGGACTGGTGAATAGTGATCTTCTTTTGTTTCTTATCAAAAGTAATTTGTGTTTGAGGACGAAAATTCAGCGTGCTATAACACTTGTTCAACAAGTGCGCAGCACGAACTTGGACGATCTTGTTAACTGTGTTTCGACTTCTGGGAGTACTGTGAGGTGAACGGCTTTAATGAAACTGGGGCATTATGATAATGAATTACGCTTTATACCAATTGCTGAAGGCCGATGTATGTTTTGATAAATTAAAATACGACTTATGGAGGGCGCTTCTCAAGTAGTCATTCTCCTGAAATAATCCCCGAGTCATCTTTTAGGACAATCATCGGTAAATAGACGTTGGGATTGAAAAATCGATTTGCATTGTAAGTATCGAGGCATGTAAAATAAAGCGGCGCTGTCAATTCAAATCAAAATAGAAAGGTACACTACATTAGCTTAATGATAACTGACGAAGACAAATCGAAACCTCAATATTATGGAATTGTTGCTTTTGGTGATTAAGCTTAGTACGTAGGTGTAAGGATAAAAGGATAGCTAACTACTGCATGCATAAACAATTTAGAAACACATAAAAGAATATCACGCCGGTATTCCCCGAAGTGGAAGGCGGAGGTGTATCCACAGTTCGTCAGTTATGATGTTTAGTTACGTTTTGCCATGTAATAACCGGCGATTCTATTGCCATCAACATGGCACAAATCACAATTAATCACAATTTGTATTAATTTAATTATATTGTTCTTCATAATGCATCTTTATTCGTTCGTAAGGAGTTTTATAATTTAAACCATACTGACCTATGAACTGCCAGCTTCTTTGGAATCATCACGGTGAAATCTATAACAAAAGAAATAATAACATCAGTTTTCAGGTGAATCAGCACACACGTTATCAGGTATAGTTATTATTAAATTGTATCGAACAACCAACGTAAATCGTACCTGAGATATCTTCAATTTATACAGATTTTTAAATATTGATAATTGATTAAAACTCACACTATACCGTCTATTGTGAATATTCTAGCCCATTCTCAGAATAAAAATTGCTTAAAGATGCCTGTAGACATATAAATAGATAATATAAATAATCTAGTAGGTACATTGTATAAAAATATGCTCGGTCCTTATAAATACTTTTTAAGAAGAAAATTTATCTTTCTTAAAATACTCAGCACCTGCTCTGAATACTAAACGCGCTATTGTTGAGTTTAACATCGACTGATTCGATTTAGATAGAACATTGATTCTGTAGCCGCGCGGCGTACGCGCTTATTGACTTATTTTTAATATCAAAGTACTTTTTCGTTCAAAAACATTGTTTTAAAACATTGTGAGAGAAGAAAATAGTTTTTTCTACTCAATCAGCTACGAAAACTTTACACTTTCTCCTTAATTAAGTCTGTAGGTGCTTTTGGAGTCAGGTTTTCAGAAAGGTTTTTGACATAAAATTGCTTAAACATTATACAATTAGTACATCGTCATCATCCTCGTCCTACCTTCATCCCAACTCATTTAACAGGTGTGTCAAGCATGTTTTCTTCTTCCATACATCTCTATTGACAGCCATCTTAGGATTCACCTAATTGAAGGACAGTGCTCTTTAGTGGGATTACAGGTTTTTTAAAAGTCAAAGTCAATTGAAATAAATTATTTGACTTTGACTTTTTTACAAAATATTTATAATTGCTTAATAATTCTGATGTGCACGTATTTATTGAGCGGGTTTAATGGTTAAACGTGAGGAGTGTTTGTGTGAGTGTGTTGCTGTGGGCTCAAACTGGTCGTTTGGATAATTTCATCCTCAAGATGTTTCACCTTATATTTCGACATGACATATTCCTCCATAACCACAAACAAAAAAATCATCCGCTTCATCTTCCAAAATAGAGATACACCACGTTTTGAAATCTCAACCGCGTCTGCACAAGTAATTCCCATGTTCTCAGCCAGAGGGCGCCCCCGTGCACCCGTGCCATGAATAACATTATTCAAATTCACACCGCGGTCATTATGTTTGTTCCACTCTACGGAAAGCGCACAGACTACAGAACAAATCAGAAGGCTGGGCACGATCATAATTTCATACCGCACGCTATGTTCAAAAACAAAATACGCATCCCGCCCCTACCCGCGTAATTAAAAAGCATTTATTGATTTGGGGTAAAATGAAGTCTCCTTTACACATAGAATTTACAACATCAACTTTAATTCAAATTCAAAAACTAAGCGCCTATGGCATTCGAGGTACTTATATCCTGAACCTAATAAAAAGATATTTATCCAGTCGCAACCAGGTGACAGAAATTTACAAAATTGTGTCAAGTCTAAATTAGATCAAAATTACGTATATTCAAGTAGAGAAATCAAATTCGGTGTTCCACAGGGAAGCGTCCTTGGGCTTTTGTTATTTCTAATTTACATTAACGACCTCCTACGCTAAATCCACCATCCCATGGTACTTTTTGCCGACGATAGTACAGCAAGCTCTTAAAATGCGACAATAATGAAAATTATAAAAACGATATAAGCAACAAAACTAGACCATTAAAATTAAAATAAATTGGCTAAATAGTAACAACTTACAAATAAACATACAAAAAACAAAGACACCGCATTTTTACCAAAGACTTCGCATCAATGATCTAAATATTAATAATATAATAGTCAAAATGTGGACAGAGTAGATGTTACAAAATTTCTAGAAATATTAATTGACAGTCAACTGACATGGAAGGCACAGGCAGAAGCAATCTGTAAAAAACTTAGCGCACTTTATAATCTTAAAAAAAAAAGTTACTTTCAAAACAGTATTACTAGCATATCATGGTCCTGTCGTTTCCATTTTAAGGTTTGATATTATATATTGGGGCAACTGTACCGAAAGAGAGAGTATTTTTAAGGCCCAAACACGCTGCCTACGAGCAGTATTTGGTTTGAAAGTTACTGGCAGCTGTGTTCCAGTTTTTAGTTCCAGTTTTTAAAAGTAATAATTTATTAACATTTCCGTGCCTTTACATTTTAGAAATTGCTTTTTTTGTTAAATGTAGGGTAAACTTGCCTAAACGTACCCATCATTTCAGCCGAAAGACGTCCACTGCTGAACATAGGCCTCCCCCAAGCACCGCCACTTCGACCGATTCTGTGCTTTCCGCATCCAGCGGATTCCTGCGGCCTTCACAAGGTCATCGGTCCATCTTTAGGAGGCCTTGCAACGCTACGTCTTCCGGTACGCGGTCGCCACTCCAGAACCTTTCGGCCCCATCGGCCATCCGTTCTGCGAACAATGTGCCCTGCCCATCGCCACTTAAGTTTGACGCTGTGGAAGCTCTAGGTTGGAAGAAACACATCAGCTACGATTTAGGAGCAGGTACGATTTAAGCAAGTTTACTCTAACCGACATCTATTTTTAACTTTATCGGAAAGCGGATACCGAGATGTAAGTTTGCGATCTCAATACCAAAACTTCTTACGTACAGGTGGATATAGGACTGCTTTATTGAGGAAAAGTGGTTTTGGTATGGCACCAGCTATTTTTAACCACATTCCTAATTCCATAAAAGAGGAAAAAGTAACAACTTTCAAAAAGAAACTAAAGTAAATAACTTTTACTGCTCCGTATCGGATTTTGTAGCTGATAATTTAGTTGTGTATCAACGTATATTTGATGATGAACTGCATCAATGTTTGCATGCCAAAATGGTAGAATGATTCTTATGGTACAAGGATTCTTTAATATTATTGTAACCTTATTGTAAATAAATGAATATTCTATTCTATTCTATTAACATAACATCACGCATGATTTCCCCGCAGCTTTAGACATAGGCGTACCTAAAGCAAGTGATACAAACAGTCAGCTACTTTAAGAAAAGGTGTCGACCAAATGTCAAACTACACTATTATATTTTGTTACTGTTGTCCTATGCGCGTTTGCGCCTTCTGGTTTATTCTGTAGTCTGTACTCTATGGAGAAGTGGAAAACAGCGGGAAATTGTATTTACTTTACATTCCTGTAGAGGATCACCGAGAAGATTAATTATGGAACCCGTTTTAGGGGATCTTTTTCAGATTAATGATTTTAAAATGGGTTATGGTTTAAAGGGTCGAATGCTACCACGAAAATGGTGTCAACAGAATAGAGGATGGTATCAGCGTGTGATTTTATGGCAATGTTCCCTTTAAATTGGTAAATCATAACCAGAAATTAATAATACGTTTTTGGTAAGAATCAAGAAGGTTGGAAGAACAGTATATTTTTGGATAGAATCTAATAAATTCGTCGCAACAAAAGACGCGTAGGTGTTGGTGTCGATAAAATTATCATGAATGGATTGGAAATCAAAGACTCTTTTGACTGATATTAAATTACTTCTATTTGAATACCTATCGTCCTGTGACAGAATAAGTACTTCAGAACATGGGCCTACTAATTTATTACGGTTAGAATTAACTTACTGTATGGCGATCACATAATATTCTCCTCCTAGTGAGAAGCAGGATAGGGTTTAAAGTAGGTAATTCAAAAGCAAGTTAAGTTGGTTTAAACCTTGCTAACTAACTCTTTTCGCTACATACAGTGAACTATTTGAGTATACATCGTCCGTATCAGAATAGTCAAAGAGAAAAGAAGCAGAGTGGAGGAATCAGAACATTCACTGCTCTTTCAATAAATCAAAAAACCGGTCATGAGCGAGTTGGACTCGCGCACTGAGGGTTTCGTACCTACCTATTATACTGCCATAATAAAATTGATATAATTTTAATTGCTAAATAGATATGGGCAAATTTAGATTTTTGCGAAAACTTGTAAGTACCAAAATTTACCTTAATTTTCATTTTCTTTTTTTTTCAGATTTTTCCCTTTATTTGTGCTGTAAGCTTTTAGCTAAATTTCGTGATTCAAGGTCACTACCATACCAACGGGAACTACCATATAGGTTTTCGGCCCAAAACCTATAGAGTACTTTCGGTTTACCTAGAATTGATAATTTTGTTTTAAAGCAAGGTAAAGGGAAAATTCAGAAAAAAAAAATAAGACAAATTTTGGTACTCAATAGTTTTCGCGAAAATCTAAATTTGCCCATATCTTTTTATTATGTTGTTTTAGAACCTTGATTTTTATACATCTAATAGGAACTACAGACTTCAGTATCTGGTATAAATTTCAATTTGCTAGGTCCACCCGTTCCTGAGAAAATTGGTGGTGACACACGGACAAGAGAGTGATCTTTTAAGGGTTCCTTTTTTTACCTTTTGAGGTACGGAACCCTAAAAACCAACGCGGTTTAAGGTTTTCCTGAAAAAAACCTAAAAAAATACATTTACCCAGTCTCACGACTATCAAGAAGACTTCTCTCTTCAATAATTAATAATTCAATCTGCTAATCCCGACTCCTTAAACACTTCTAAATATTTAGCCCTATAATTAACAACCCTCCCCGCTCATTTAACGATAAGCGCCGTCATGGCAATCAATCACGTCAACAACTCTCTCTGCAGGTGACGTGATGGCAAGGACGTAAGGTTAAGGACCTTTCAAATGAGTACCCTGTTTAGAAAACAATTTTTCGGGGAAATTCTATAACTCCTTCAACAACAACTTTTCGGCTAATACTGTGAGTATATTCTCTTATAGTAGGTAAGGGCAAGCTTAGCCAAGGTAAGCCTCGTGTTATAAAAATACTTGCAATTGACCTGGAACCGGGGCCACACAAAACGCTCACCTTAGCACACCATTCCAATTCCAATGGCCATCAAACTAGCATGAGAATAGTTCGAGTCCAAACGACGTTCAACTCCTAATTACAAAACGGATCGGCTTCCTATCTCGTCGGCACATCTATTAGATCGTTCCGAATCTCGCAACTTGCCACTAAGTTGCCAACTTGCTAGTCAACGACCTCTGCTAACTTAGCCGCCTAAGTTCAGACTGCGTCCTTGTAGCTCCCGGCTTAATCCATCTTCTTTCACTATCGCGACCGATCCTTCCTAAATCCATACGCTTTAAATACATCCACCGCAAAGGATATTAAATTGTAATTTTTAGACTTTTAAGTTCAATTTACAGTGTAAAATATGTTGCCTGAAAAATTGCAGATTCATTTAAATAGACTTAGGAAAATGGAGATAGGTTTCAATTTCCCGCGGTTAGTGCAAAGTGTGAGTTTCAATAAGGGGCCAAGTGCAAGGTTTGCAATAAGAACATTGCCAGCAGTTGTCTCGTTTGACAAGACTTATTGAAGCACAAGATTTTTCAGGGTTTTCAGTGAAAAAAGTTTAACGTTTTATGGTTTATGTGCAAAAGTCTGGAACAAAGTGAATTATATTTATTTGAGTTTGCAGACAACAGTTTTTTAGCTTTGAGTTTATTGGAACAGTTTGACGGTACCCATCTATCCAATTTTTTCTATTTATATTACAGATTACATTCATTCATTCACGAAATAGGTAGAGCAAAACGAACGCGATATATTTCTGTAATGCGATAATAAATAAAGTTTCATCTTTTTTTTTTCTGCGAGGTATTATTAGATAAATAGTTTTTCATATTGACTAGCTCAGATATTCATTTCGTACCTCGACAGCTCATTATCTTCGAATATAAGAGCTGCTATAAAGCATCGTTATTTCTTACTAGAATAATATTACAATACCTACTAGATTAGTAGAACTAAATATTATAGATTCACTACAGCGCACATCGAGAGAGTACGACTACAGTGATTAGATGCGAATACTGGAAAGATTACTGTGCAAATTAAACGTAACATACGAACCTTAAAAATATTTAATTTGATGTAGGTTAGAGAGCTTCTCGTGAAAGATTTTAATTATGTTACATCTGTGTTGCTCGGGTCAATGGCCGAAATCAATTTTTACAACACCAAAGAAATATTGTAAATAAATAATTCGGTCCAGTCTCATTGAATTTAGTAATAAAGTCAGCATCTGTCAATTTAAACGGGAACCTTTTACCTCCTACAGTGCCAACCTATTATTTTTTCAATTTTCCCCTAAATTGGAATATTAATCTGCTAATCAGTGTTCCCTTCCGCGTATTTTCCTGTAAAAGGGAGAAAAATTCTAAAACCTTGTTTTAAAAAATTGCTTTGTGTTAAGATTACATTGTACATTTTTGCTTTTAAAAAGAGGTTTAAAAATTCTTTTCAAGGAGAATATAATGTGCGTCAAGCGTTTTTTCCGCTTTTTGGCGGAAGCTGTTAAAGTTATTACATAATTATATTAACATTGTTAATTTCTGAAAGGAACTGCTCTACTATTGGCAAAAATATGAAACCTCTTTATAATAGTGTTGGTCCTTTGGTGGTGTTTGGTCATGTTGGTAGGTACACAGGCTCTCAAGCTCACATCAAAACACAACGCATTCTCTACTTTAAATAAAATGAAAATAGATTGCTTTAAAAATAGAAAGAATATCTGATATTGGCATAATGTTCTTCGAGCCGGCGCTGGCGAGCGAGGATAGAGACAGTCCCCAATATCCGGCCAAAGACTTACTTCCACGAATATCCGCGAATAATCCCGGTTTTCTTGCTGAGATGCTTTTAATTGGGTTATTAATATACTTCCTTTTTACTATAAAATAATAATGCCGGATCAAATATGGCACAAACTTTGACCGATGCGATGTCCCGAAAAGACTCTTGAGGCACTTTTACCTGTCAACGTTTGTAAAATTGAATAGTCTCTTTCCAAGCTATAAAACTACGTGTTATATTAGCATGAATGTAAGTTTTAATTATAACGTTTGGTAAGACAATAAGAATAAAATAAAATGTTCATGCTAAAATTCAACTGAATCTCAAGCAGAGTTATTTTAACGGAATCAAAATATTTCAACAATAAAACAATACAATCAAACTCTGCCTTTTTTAAATGTAACGTATTATATGCCAGACCTATCATCCGTATTCATTTTACCGTATTATCCGTATTTATTTACCCGTATTTATTTTACCGTTTTATTTATTTTACCTCGATGGTTCTAGTTTATCATTTATAACTTCCAATTACAGCTTTATTTAGCTTTATGTAAGCGGGCATGTCCACATATTTAGTTGTGTTTACGTTTAGTTTTTTTTATTTCTGCTTGATTATAGTTCTCGATGTTTTTGGTTGGTATATTGTGCTAGCTGACATATGGCCAATAATTTATCATTTAAATTATATTTTGAGCTGCATAATTTAAATTATTTTGTATACTATTAAATCTTTTTTTATTTTTACTATAGAATCATTTTTTTTCTAACTTGAACAGACAGCTGTGCTGCTGGAGAGTTTGTTGCGCCACTTCTTCCCAGCTAAAGGCATTAGGAAGTGGTGAAGGGTGGGCGTTTTAGGGGACTGTCTTATGTAATTTGACCTTCGAAAAGTACTGATTCTCAGCTTAGTTTGAATAAATGACTTTTGAATTTAACTTTTAAAAACACAACGCCAAATTCGCACAAAAACTTTATTCAAATTCGTTTGACGGAAAATACTCCGATATTTTGTTTGGCAACCGTTCGGGGATCTACGCGAATCTTCGACAATCTCCGCTGATCCTTGTGTCGCTTGCAATATTTTATTCAGCGCCATGCATGTACAATTTGTAGGGAATACGCGGCCATCTATGACGTCACTTCACGTCCTATATGAACGGTTGCAGAACGTAATTTGAGGAATTTCACGCTTCGTCTCTCGAAAATTGGTCCAAAATAGGGATGTTTGAGAGTGGAGCTGCTGGAATTTTGAATTTATGTTATGGGTGGAAACTACATTATTTATAAATTCTATTTAATAATTCTAATTACTATTTACCTACTGCTACATATACAGTTTGTTATCTAACGAAAAATATTAAGTGAATACGTAAAAGAAACACTATGTATACGCGCACTTGTCGCACTTGTCTTTCCAAGTTGAAAGACAAGTGTGCGTGAAAGACAATTGCGGCGATAAGTCCCCTCTTTGAGGAGTGGCTAGAGAGGCGCCACGGCGTCCTCACCTTCCGCCTGACACAGGTCCTCACCGGACATGGCTGTTTCGGGAGGTTCCTGTTCAGGATAAGGCGGGAGGAAACGCCCGGGTGTCACCATTGTGTGGATCGCCCGGAGGACACGGTGGAGCATACGGTGGAGGTCTGCCCGGCTTGGGCGGAGCATCGCCGTGTCCTCGTGGAGGCGATCGGCGGCGGTGATCTCTCGCGTCCGGCCCTGATTAGGGCCATGGTAGGGAGCGAGAGGAAATGGGAGGCCGTCACCTCCTTCTGCGAAGCAGTAATGCTCGCGAAGGAGGAGGCGGAACGCGTGAGGGAGAGGCAAATTTCGCGCCCTCACGCCCCTAACCGCCGCAGGAGGAGACGCCCTGGGCGTCGGGAATCGCAGGCCGATTTCCGGCCACCGTAGGCGCGGGCTTGCGGGCGGTGAGCAATGGGTAGCTCGCCGTCCGATAAGGACCAGGCCCGGGTCGACGGCGCGTTGTGTTCCACGCGCGCCTCAAAGAGATGTCAGCAGAATTGACGGGGTCCGTTAGGGCCGATGCCTGCCGGGGGTGCGAAGAAAACCGAAAGGGAGATCGTGGACCCGGCAACAGGGCAACCGAAGGAACACGGGTGGGTTTTAGTCAGTAAGAGTCTGACACGCCCTCCCGCTCCGCCCAGAGCGGGAGAAGTTATTTGATGATTTCCCACCCAAAAAAAAAAAAGTGTGCGTGTACAGAGTGTTTCTTATACTTATCAATTTAATATTTTTTGTGAATATTTTGTATTTATAAATAAATATATTTTTATGTTTATATTTTGTTTTGTTTAGCATGTATGATTGTCTGTACGCTATGCTGTTGCGGGTTAGCGGGAACGCCCTTCGTTAGTTAATACACTGTATAACTAATCTGCAGAACTGCAAAACCTTAGCAGTTTTCCGACATATTCCCCCATAATGTATAACGTAAATACATAGGCAATTGTTTTTTTATTTACGTAACAGAAATCACTTACAATGTCAGACTACGCAGCTAACTGCCTCAGCCATTCCAACCAGACAGGTATATGCGAACGTCACGGAACGTCGGAATGACGGCTCAAGACGTTGTCCCACTTGAGTTTAAAATAAAATAAAGACGCAAGCATTTTATATTGTTGAAGTTTAAAAATTGTTTACGTTTTAGAATATTTTTTAAGTTTGGATTGATGGCCGGTTGATGGCAATAGGCTCGCCCCCTATCGCATGGGACATGGTGAGTCGTGGGTGTACTATAAACCTATGCCTAAACCTTTCGGGAGTACCTACTGACGTAATGTGAAAGTATGATTTATTTAGAACTAATTTGATGTATTACCTTTTATTTACAATGCAGTACACTTCGTTCTTAAAGACCATTTAACGTCGCCACTCAGCCATCAACAGCTGAGCGGTCGCTCCGGAGTTCCGGACGTGTGACGTAGTCGCGCGTGCCTACGACACGGCTATCAACGTTATAGTTTACACGTTCAGAACTTGACTTTTAAATAAAATATGCATTATACATTGACATCATCATCTGCGTATTTGTGTTTTTACACCAAACAATGTTTGGTGTAAAAACTTGTCAACAGACTTGTTATTCTGAGTATTAGTGTGTATTGATCCGTGGTCCATAAGTAATTAACTACCTAGCACTAATATCATGTCACAATATTTACCTACATCCTGTCTCGAAATGTATTTTTGTCAAGTTTAACCAAATTCACAAAAGTGCGAATTTTCTCACTTTTTTGCTTAATTACATCAGATCAATATTCTTCTTATAAAATCTACAGTAATTATTAGTAAGCATCCTAATTGGAAATCACTATCAAAGAACAATTTAAGTCAAATAATTTTTAACATGAATTTTTAGAAGAATCTTTAGAAGTGACTACCTGCACTGGCAAATGGTCATATGGTCCAGCTTATTCCCATTTATTAGGACTTCAGGACCAATTTCCAAACTCCTCCTTGCCCCTAAAAGGGCCCTAATGTGAAAAATATTACCAACAAAATGTAACTTAAACTCGTTTTCTCGTACAAAAACAGTAGGTCACAATCAGATCTCATTTATTATTGTAATCGCGTGCTGTAGAATCAAAATCTCATTAAGTGTGGCTGAGATTAAAACCAACAGCGGTTCCCTTATTAACATAAACCGTTTATGATAGAAAAAACGAGGCTATGATAACAGGGCAAAAGATCAAAATATATTATAGTAACGAGGATTCATACGCAGACCCTGACAAAGACTGGTTTTTAGGGGTCCGTACCCGAAGGGTACCGAAACAGGCCCGAAACGGAACTCTATTACTAAGCCTCCGCTGTCCGTCCGTCTGTCTGTCAGCGGGCTGTATCTCATGCACCGTAATAGATAGATAGTTGAAAATTTCACAGATAATGTATAATTCTCTATTGCCGCTATAACAATAAATAATATAATGATATGGTACGGAACCCTTTGTGGGCAAGACTCGCACTTGGCCGGTTTTATTATTATAAAAATATTATAAGACCCCACAATTACTGAATTTTTCAAAATCTTTGCCGCTATTTAATTGCCTACACGTAACTTTAACTGCGCTGTGACCACAAATGTGGATATCCTACATCTACCCTTAAAATATTTTAGGTTGCTGTATATTGTTATTAAAACTTCTTGGTGGCAGTGATGTATATAAATAAGTATTGATTTCTTATTTTTCCTCACTCGTTCCAATTCAGAAAAACTACTATAAAGCAGGAAGCGAAGCACTCGATCACTCCTTGGAAAAAACCATCGAATTTCTGAATATCTACTCAATGTGCGGATCCGAAGAGCAAAAACTTTTGAATATGGAAAATAAGCTTAAAATATAGATCATCTCTTCTCTTAGATATCGATAAACATTGGCGCGGAGGGGAGGGCTCTGCAAACGCTTTTCAATTATGTCTTCAGATGTTTGTTGAGTGTATCGTTATTTTTAGTAACATGTGCATAGTTATTAGTAGATATTGTAGTACATTATTATGTACATATTTCGATTGCAAGAAATACGTTAGTGAACACAAAAGTTCCGTCAATTCTGTCAAGCCACTAGTCAACTAAATAACTTTTGCTTTCTGAACAAAATAGCTGCTAACAGCAGGTTGGTGAGGCAGAAAACAGCTGCTAACAGCAGGTTGTTGAGGCACACAAGGCTTCTCCTATATTAGGGTTGCGTAAATATAATGATAAATCTTCAATGTTATGACGGCCTACATAAATTAATTATGCACTCTTCTCGCAAACAAAAATATTATGGAATAGGCAGACCTGCAATTATTGTAGATGACATTAAAATATATTTTCCGTGCGGGAATCGAATTTGTCCTCAGCGTATTGAAGCCAAATTTTCAGCCACTGCACCAATCATATCGTCAAAGTAACATATCTTTTTCTTATATTTTCAAGGACTGAAGAAGGAAAGGTCACAAAATATTCTTATTACGGCGCGGGACGCTTTGAGATACGATGTCACTACCTATTGACTCCTCAATATAATTATTTGGGAGATTGTAATACAAAATATGTAAATAAGATTATATTTCGGTGTTATTTGTTAAAATAAATAAGACGCAGAAAGTATTTTAAGGTCAAGTGATCACCTTCTGATGTTATATATTTTGAAGTGAAACCGTCTATTTGGTCCTTCTTTACGGCAAACCACAGGACCGAAAATGAAGGTAGGAAAATAGCTTTAGTAACTATTTACCTGGAGGTAAATGAAAAGTTAAGAGAACATTTTAGAACCTTACTGAAGCTAGCACGCTACCATAATCTAGACTTGTGTAAAAGAGCTTTACAGATTTTCACAAATCCTAAAGAATTTTCTCTTTCCACAAGTTGTACAACTAGGTAAAGGAAAACCAAAACCACGAACAAGTACAATTTACGCGTGCCGTCTATTACCATTCATTCCGTCACTCAGAGCTATCTCAGATGATCAAGATACAGCAGCACAATGCGAGGAATCTAACAGTGTATTGTGTCGCCATTGTGACGGATATAAGTGGGTGTCAGTGGAAGTACGACGCGCCACGCTGGGCCATTGTCGGGAGACGACGACGCGGTCGCGCGGATGATAACCAGTGGAAATATATGGTGTGGTGTGGAAAAGAATGACGCGAATAATGAAATAGATACTTGTGTCAAAATATGACAGGATCACGTTTTTAATAGGTGAACTGAGCACCAACTTAGATGATTCTGATAATTATAGTTCTGTAAACACATTTGTTATAGTCGCGAATCATATTTTGATCAAAATACAACCTGATATTGACCCTCAAATTGCAAAAAACGTAAGAAAAATTAAATTTTGTGGTTACTTTTTCAGATCCACCTTAAAGGTGCCAGGCCTCAGTAGCCAGGTCTTTAAATTCCCCAAAAAAAGTACAGTTTTCTTAGTGACATCTTAATTCCATACAGTTTTCAATGATTTTATTAATTATCAGTGGTGGCTACTTTGGCGTGTACCCCCATGAAATATTGGTGCAGCGGGCGCCATATTTATGTACATTGTTGTTATTTTAATAAGTTTTTATAAAATTGCGTGAGTTTAGCTATAGTAGTAGTATATGAAACTGCACATAATTAGTTATTAAAACATTCGTGTTATTAAATATATATTAAATCTCGCCTCCGCTGCAAGTCGGTTTATAAACGCAATGGGTTTTTATGAATTAAGTATGTAAAAACATTGAGTTAAATGTACTACGTACGTAAAAATGGATGAATTGTTTACAGTTGTTGTTGTGATCAGTGTTCGTGAGTTTTGTGTTAGGTGTACCATGGAGATTGTGCGTGTGTGTGTGATATCTACAACAGGCTAAGATGATTTAATAGAATGGAAATATCACGAAGGGCATATTAATGTTTCCTTTTAAGATTATACTTCTTTTTTATGCATGTTTATTTGTAACGTGACCATGATCACTATTGTACGTTACATTAACCTAACCACTTCATTAAGTAATTACGAATATAAATGTGAAGTAGTGCGTAGTTAGGTCCCTAATTAGCCGATGCGGAAAATTGTCGGATGGACAATCAAAACCAAAATGTTGTGGCTAGTCCATTTGATGGCCTCCTAGGGCCGACTGTAGTTGTAATATATAAGGAGTAACTAGCGGTCAAAGGACACAGTAGTACGTTGTATTTAATTATATTGGTCAGGATTTTCATGTAAAACTGTAAGCTAAATAAAATACTGGTGTACTGGTTGGTAGGTGCTATGTTTTCAGGTGAAACTAGTCCCATTATTTTATTCAATTGACTTGACTAGGATAACGTCTAAGTGTTAGGAATAGTATCAGGATATATGTATTACGTTTTCATTTCTGTCTGCTGCAGAATTTAGTTTTCATTTAAGTTCAGTGACAGTTCGGTGGAGTTCAGTGCCTCTTGTGTCCGAAACTGCTTCAAGAATTAAAATTAAAATGTAAAATCCAATGAATTCTTTACACTATAGCTATATTATAGATATTTCAAAGTCTATTAATGACTAAGTACTTAGATAATTATTAATTATGTTTCCCAAAAGCTGAATAACCGTCCTTACAAAGGATCGATAAATCTCAGGCTGATTAGTGTTGTCCACCTATCATGTTTTGCTAGAAATTAGGATAAATAACGTGTATTGTATAGTTTGTGGTGAGTTGAGGAGCCGTTATTTTGTCTGACGGTTAGACAATATCTAAACCTGGGTGGACTGGACGAATGCTTCACTGTCAAATTACATAGTGATTTAACAGGCTTGGTTTCCGCGGGTTAAGGCGCCTTTGTGCTTCCAAAATTACAGATTAGAAATCCAATGTAAGTAGGTACCTTGTATTAGTAACTATTAGATTCAAATTAAAGGCTGAATAATTTATATAAATTAGACGTTAGCAATATAAAACCAAGTCTAAGCTAGATCTTAGCCATATGCCTTGATTCTGAACAGATAGCTGATACATAGAATACCTACTCTAAGAAAAGAACAGGATATTTTAAACAGATTAAAGTTACCTATGTGAACAAACTTACCTTGTGTAAATGCAACCAAAAATACATTCGTGTGTAAAATTGCTCTAAGCTCTGAGCTAAGAACGGTTCGCGTCCATTAGTCTGTTTCCACAATCTAGACTTATTCGTAGTAAGAACTGGATGCTTTTAGCGTCATCATAGTCTACTAAGCTACCTAAGTAAACCTAATTTTAACCTAGCGAGTCCTATTATTATAAATGTAGAAATTTTGGCTCCCTTTACTGTAAGAAATATCCTACGAGACCATGTTTGGGGTCTCGCTGTCCATATTTGAGGCCGGCCATGATTGAGGTCCGGACGTCCAGTGGATCCAACACAAAGGGGCACGGAGATTTAGGGGACGCTCAGAAATATTATCATTACGTTAAGATTGTACGATTCCTTTTCATCAGGATCTTCTATGTGAACGATGGCATATAATGTGGGGATATTAGATAACGAGATTTGGGAAATGTCGGTAAAACAGGTTATTTATGAACGCTATTTTTATACGTTTACGTACATTATCATAATATAGTTCGCTGAGATAGCTAGGTAGGTACTTAATTCTTAAATAACTCTACATAATTGAGCTTCCAATTCTAGTGCGAAACTTGTTTGTTTTAATTTTACTGATTCAAGTCGAGCACGTTGTCCCGATACAATCAAATTGCCGTGGCAATAGACAATTGATAAACGGAAGATAAAACAAAAAAAACGCATGAAAGTTGTTGGTATGTAATAAATTACATCTCAATAAAAACTTTTGCAGTCAATCCATTCGCTATTCAACCACTTTATCGCCCTCACTCCACCAATAAGTCACAGCCTGTACAATCTTCTTTGATCGACAAAATTTATGGAGTGCACCGCACCCACTACTGGCACATCTGGCAACATCGCACCGCATCGGACGCGCGTCGCTAACGATAAATATTTCAATTTCCATGCGGTCGCCGCGCCGCGCGGGACCCGCACCGCAAATAACCTCTCTTCAACCCGCAAATGTACGGACTGACCCGCAAATACCCCACACTGAACGCAACGCGCGCCGTCGCACGTCCACCGCAATGAATTGCTGATACGGACAGAGCATTCGTTTTATATGTATTGGCAATGTATCTGATATGTGATTGGAGTTCCTCCTAGAACTACGTTTTTAATGGTAGTGGACCGAAGTTGTAGTAAACTTGAGAGTGGTAGGAAAATATATAAAATTAATATGGGGCCTAGAGCGCGACTGAAAAGTAGTGGATCGAAATTGGATTCGGAACTTTATCCAAATATTCCCATCATCATCACTATCCAGCAGCCACAGCCTGACTTAACCCACTGTTGGCCGTAGACCTTTTTTTCTTATGCCAATCCCTATTTCAAACATTAATTTGTTATAATTATAAACTACTACGACTCGGATTTGTCCGATATTTTCTAATGCATGGGGCTATTAATAGTCTCGAGTCCCGACTACCGAGGTAAATATAAACTCGATTAATTATAACTCGCACCGAGATACCAGCAATTTAATTACTGAATTTGAGAACATAATTATGTGAAAGTAGGTAATTAAATTCAAGAAACATCATTAAGTAGTAGTGTATACCGTTAACATAATATTATATAAAATACAACTAGGATACCTAAGAAAATAATATCTAAAAATAGGAATAGCCAGCCCTCGGGAGAAATAGTTTTCATCGAAAGATTTTTCTTGAAAAGGCTACTTGAATGATTTCATTTACATTTTAAGAATTTATCGCCACATGATTGAACAAAACAGTAAGATCAAAAACTAAAACCCGACTACTGAAAAATCACGCTCTAAAAAGTATGAAACAAGAAGATAAT
Organism: Omphaloscelis lunosa; assembly: GCA_916610215.1. Lineage (NCBI taxonomy): Eukaryota > Metazoa > Arthropoda > Insecta > Lepidoptera > Noctuidae > Omphaloscelis > Omphaloscelis lunosa. The sequence goes on from OU744253.1 coordinate 22,080,698, forward strand.
TTAAAGCGTGATTTTTAGTAGTCGGGTTTTAGTTTTTGAAATTACTTTTATTTAAATTATTTTGGGGTTATAATTTCGTGATAAAGTGTTTGCAGAGCAACTAGTTTTTTGTTTTTTTTTTTTTTTGTTTGGCTTAATTTAATAATAGGCATTAATTTTACAGCCGCGCCGTACGTAACACAGTCTCACTTTTGCTTGTTTTTAACAATTTATACATATTTATTTACTTAGACTATATGTATATATTTGTAATTTGCTCGTCAAGCCCTTTCATTTGATATCCAACAGGGCACAGCATAAAAAAAAAATAGTTCATGACTTTATGTCCTTTAGAGGGCGTCATATTGCATTTAATGTATCGTCACATAGCCTATAACCAGCGGACAATTGACACACTTTCAATGATACCTCATTTGTCAAATTATGATCGGCAGTTTAGAAGTTATAAGGTTACTAACACATGAACTTACATATGTACATACCGGTCAAAAACGTACCCTTCCTTTTTACTTCGCCGTAGTCGGGTAAAAACCATACAAGGATTACTCATTCAGACACATAATTTAATGAACGCTGAAAGTGTATATTTTTTACACTGATGTTACAAAACATAACTTTATTCAGTGTTTTAGGTAATAGTGTTATGTTAGGTAATTATTAGTGAGAAGGAATACGACCCTCTAAGAAAGATAACTTTAAACAGTGTGTTTTGAGGGTAGTATGACAAATTGGATTAACATAGTTTGAGGATAGTTCCACCTGGTTGTTGAATTGTAATTACAGGTCTTAAATGCGTGAAGCGGTAATGCTCGCGAAGGAGGAGGCGGAACGCGTGAGGGAGAGGCAAATTTCGCGCCCTCACGCCCCTAACCGCCGCAGGAGGAGACGCCCAGGGCGTCGGGAATCGCGTGGCTATTTCCGGCTACCGTAGGCGCGGGCTTGCGGACGGTAAGCAATGGGTAAGCTGGCCGTCCGATAGGACCAGGCTCGGGTCGAGGGCGCTTTGTGTTCCACGCACGCCTCAATGAGATGTCAGCAGAATCGACGGGGTCCGCTAGGGCCGATGCCTGCCGGGGTTGCGAAGAAAACCGAAAGGGAGATCATAATCCCCGGCAACACGGCAACCGAAGGAACACGGGTGGGTTTTAGTCAGTAAGAGTCTGACACGCCCTTTCGCTCCGCCCAGAGCGAGAGAAGTTATTTGATGATTTCCCATCCAAAAAAAAAAGGTCTTACATGCGTGACAAAGGTGTTAAGACTGGCAAATTTTCTCACCTTTATAAGCTCCAGCAAAACTTGTATGAATTAGTGGCTCAGGCTTTTTACACTTTATGAACGTTATTATATCTTATTGTAGCGAATAATAAAAAGACTTCTATGATAATATTTCTGTTAAAAATCGATAAATTGATGAACTCAGTGTGAAGTGATTGATTATTAGATACGCACAGAGCGCATCAATTTATCGCGCGACAAAACAGTGGTCGCGCGTCGACGCCCACGTTCGCGACGCGAACGCTCCTATTAGCAGCCTCGCAGCGTCCTATTACCTGACAAAGGCTGGCGTGGCGCGACTAATTCGCGCGGTAATTAAACCTCTAGATTATTAAGTCGCACCCTATTTTATGCTTCTGATGCATATCCCTTGAATCAGCTTTGTAATGTAATCGCGCCGTCAGGTGTGGGCGGGATGTTTGTGTTATGAGTGCGATAGTAGATTGGCCATGTTTACATTGCTAATTTATAACAGTATGTTTGTCTATCTCTACAAATTCATGTCTTTTGACGATAATGTTTTCGGGAATTGCATCCGAAAACGTGGGACAATAATAACTTTCAAGGCAATGAAATGTTTCATAGACATGAAAAAAACTTTTTTACCCAGATAGTTACTAGATATTTCGACCTATAACTACCTATTACAGAATACTATTAACTCTACTGAGTTATTAACCCAGTAGAACTAATAATTTTCAAAATTAAATCATCTTCAAATGCACAAAACAGCATTAGGTACACATTTCATATTTAATTTAACGTCTATGACAATTTCATTTTGCATTTCAGCATTAGGAGCCATTAATAATTAATTCTAAAACATTGAAATCCAGTCGAATATCGTCTGCAACATACCTCTTTTTTTTGGTTTGGAAGTTATCAAATAACTTCTCCCGCTCTGGGCAGAGCGGTAGGACGTGACAGACTCTTACTTACTAAAACCCACCCGTGTTCCTTCAGTTGCCCTGTTGCCGGGGGCCACGATGTCCCTTTCGGTTTTCTTCGCAATCCCGGCAGGCATCGGCATCGGCCCTTGCGGACCCCGTCAATTCTGTTGACATCTCTTTGAGGCGCGCGTGGAACACAACGCGCCGTCGACCCGCGCCTGGTCCTTATTGAACGGCGAGCTACCCATTACTCACCGTCTGCAAGCCCGCGCCTACGGTGGCTGGAAATCGGCTTGCGATTCCCGACGTCCAGGGCGTCTCCTCCTGCGGCGATTAGGGGCGTGAGGGCGCGAAATTTGCCTCTCCCTTACACGTTCTGCCTCCTCTTTCGCGAAGGAGGTGATGGCCTCCCATTTCCTCTCACTTCGTACCGTGGCCTGAACTAGGGCCGGACGCGAGCCACGGCGATGCTCCGCCCAAGCCATCGTATCCCCCGGGCGACCAAAGCAATGGTGACACCCGTGCGTTTCCTCCCGCCTTATCCTGAACAGGAACCTCCTGAAACAGCCGTGTCCGGTGAGGACCTGCATCAGGTCGAAGATGAGGACGCCGTGGCGCCATTCTAGCCACTCCTCAAAGAGTGGTTTTATCGCCGTAATTGTGGCGTGCCCAACGCTGGGTTGCGACAATCGCACTCTTCATGATGCCATGAGATCCCGCCGGAGCTCTGTCCACTGTGCCGTGATTACTCGCGGCAGCGGAGTAACTCCGCTAAGCCACGACGTTTTGCCTCCTCGCACCACTCGTAAATGTGCGCGAGGACTTTTGCCTCCAGATCCCATGGCGGTAATTTGGCAAGGAGGCTCGCCGCCTCGCAGAAAACCGTACGGTATCCTCGGGCGAGCCGGATGGCCATGGTCTGCAATATACCTGGCAGGTAATAACTGTGAGCTGGTTACGAGGTGCGTATGAAGTTTCGCGCACAGAGCAACACTTTCGCGTTGTACGCGCATAGCGTATTGGTGCTTATACATGGTGCGAGTGTTAATGCACTCAGTATCGGGTGGCAACGGTGGCAACTAATGAAAATTATCGTTAGTGCAGCTGCAAATTGCTTTAATAATACAGGTCGTAGGTCGGACGTCACGCAAATTAGCCGTTTGTCCGGGTTTATGATGCATAGAGAGCGGACATACGGTCTTGGTACATTGCCAACTGTATTTTCCTGTTGCCTGAACCCGGCAGTCCCCAATGACCGGTATTTGGCAGCGGTTTTTATGAAAGTAAACGATACAGCTGGTAGATTGTATGCATTTGTAAAAATGTGAATGCGGTTATTTTGTTTCGTTTGGTTTTTCATACTGGGACTAGAAAATATAGTCGTCGAAAAAGAAAAACTGAAACGTTTACCGCCACACTCACAGACGACAATAAAACCAACAATAAGTTTGGCAAGTAGTCAGTATATTATTATCATGACAATCGGTTGAAAAAACGGGTGAAAAAAACGAATGTGCCTATTAGATGCGATTTAAGTTGGTGGCTACCGTTTTAATCTTGTTATCCGAAGTTTCAGAATAGTGCATGGCATCTGTGCGACGGTAATATTTTAGTTTGCACACAGGTATTAAGTAGAAAATAGAATTAGCTAGTAAGTATTAAGCTTTTAGTTTCTACGTCTCAGATAGTATTTGCGAGCACTCTGTTTGTACGTAATTACTAATCTATATCCATAATAATATTATGCGGGTACGAAACTGTGTCAACAACAGACAGTGGCGTCTTTCTGTGTAGTTACTAATACAACATACTTTCGCTCCAATCTGTCTGTCTTATAAAGTGGTTATAGAAATATCTACCTATACTTAGCAGTGAGCTTATTTATAATTTTCTAACGTCTTTGTATTTACAAGCCATTTTCTGAGTTTTACGAATAAAATCTTTATTACACTTTATTACACTCTATCCTAAGCAAACTTATTGAACATTTTATTTACCTACTTTAATAAATCTAAATAATTATAATACGGCCGATGTAACTTGGCAGTTCCGAACTTCGCGCAGAAGGCTGCACAGTAACATTTTTTAGGAACCAAATGGTGACATGAGGCGAGTGTGAGTGAGAGAACATGCGCGGAAGTTCGTTTTGACTATGTTCAGAACTGCCAAGCTATGTCAGCCGTATTGTACACCGACAACGACCTAACTCAAATTATGAATAAACTAGAAATAAAATAAAATTCAGAGCTAATAAACTCGACTCCAATTTCATTTCATTTGAAATAAAAGAGGCCGTATATCTATTAGATTATAAACAGAAACGCGTAGAACAAACATCATCTCGACGCGTAATGTAAATCACAACACTAGTGAGACTGTGTACATCACTTGTTCTGTTAAAACTCATTATAACTATAAATTGAGTGGCGAGTGGCTGCTGATCGACGGCGCGGCCGCCGCTCACACCGCAGCGAGCACTCGTAAATATTTAACGTTATATCTCCGCACCTCGTATATTATACAACGTTTACATTATTATTTATTAGATTTGCTTTCGGTTGGCGGGCGAGATTCGTCCGTGGATAGATTGGATTTTTAGCTGCGTATCTGTTTTCGTTTTACACTGTTTTATTTGTGTAGGTGGTATAATTGAAGTTTATCATCACTTGGTAATAAATAAATTGGTATTAAAGCGATTGGTTCGTGTTAGAGCACAACGTAATCTAATTGTAACCCGTTTTATCAGACTATTTAATTTTGAACATGTTTAAAACACAATTGACGCGTTGGTGTAACTACAAAATGAGCAAATTAATGTAAAACATGTCGCATACAATCAACAGAACATAACGGACGTGACAATTAGCGATCACTACACACACAAATTACACAGTTCGCACAATCGTGTTACCTACAGTAATTTACACACCTATTTGGACATAGACTGTAAACTACAGCATTTTATTGCCAACTTCTATTTTCCATATTGTAAGGTCCCGTAGTAGTTGGTACCTTACACTTGTAGCTTTAAGTAAGAAGTGGTAAGTCAGTACTTGGAGTTAGGCGAGTTGATGTAAACACACACAGATTCGGTAACACTAAAGGTTTATTAGAGTACCGATCACAACAAAGTAAAAGTGGGTTGGATGCTAATCCGCGGTGTTCGCGTAAGTATGTAATTCGTCAACTAACTTAAAATCATATTAAACATTGTTTTAAATACCAAAGAGAAAAGTAGGTTGCTGCGTTTGCAGCCTGACGGAATGTACGTAAACCGTACATGCTCCCGAGGGAAAAGGCGGGATGAGCATCCAGTACATAAAACGTTTTAAAGTAAAAATTCCAAAACGCAATAATAAAAGTATAGACCGTATAAAAGTAGGTTAAGTAAGTAAAAATATAAAAGTAAGACATCCCAGAACGTCACAATAAAAAGTAAAGACAGTAAAGTAAACATTAGTAAGTAAGTAAAATTAAACATGTACACATAAAAACAATAAGCTTTACTGCTCCTCAAAGTGAAACAGTTGTTTCGGCCTCGCGTCGCTGTATAGTGGCTCCGGCGGTGTCGAATGGCGTATTTCTTGCATCTCGATTTCGACTTTGTTGTCGATTCCTGTAGGTTGTCTTGTAGGTGGCCTTTTAGTTTTCTTATGCCATAGTCTCCTAATCCAAATGTAGACAGCAAACGAAGCAGCTCCTCCCAACAGCAGAGAAGTCACAGAGTAGAGATATATGTCGTGACTCGATATATCTATCCCTTGTGGTAGTCTTTCCTGCTCTTTCTGCTGAATTATTTGCTTATCTATGTTTCTGATATTTATTGCAGATGTATCCAGTTCTGTCATATTCAGCTGTGCGTTTTTCCAACTTAGATCAAATAAATTGTTGATAGTCGTGTTAAGTGTAGGTACTTCAATATCCGCCTCCATGTGAAATTTGCTTCCTAAGTGGTTATAGGTGAATATTGTCGCATCTTTCTTTTGTAGTATGCATTTTGGTTTCAAGGCAATCACCCCAGTACCGTTGATGACTGCTGGCGTAACTTGATCGCTACATATGACGCGCATCAGCTGTCTGTCGCATAATGTAAACAACCACCAGTTAGGTTTATGTAATTGGATCCAAGTTTCTTTGCAAGTTACATCATTGATGACGCAGGATAATGAAGTTTGTTGACTGAATACCTTGGCCTCGCAAGGTGCGTCCTTGTCTTGTAAGCTAAATACCGGCTGACGTGAAATGCATGTGTACTCGTCTTCTCCGTATGGCGTGCATTGGCGCATGTCTTGCTCTTCCATAGTGATGTACGAATTTTTCACGAAGTTTATGGCGATATAATTGGAGAAAGGCTGCACGATTCTCAATTGTCCTTGTTTCTGGAATGGTATAGGTATTACCCGGTATATTTTGTAGTCCTCATCGCTCAAAAGTGGAATATGCAATTCGAAAAGTAGAAAGTTGTTTGTAATCCGAGCCTTGACATGGATTAGTTCGTAGATGTCACGGAAATCTTTTTGTATGTCCTTTATCGGTAAGGCTAGTCCCTGTGGAAGTTTTCCAGAGATGATGTTCAGCTGTTCTTATTATTTGAGATGCAGGAAACAAGTGTGTATCCAAATGACCTCGATAAATGTTGGCGAGAGCATTCATTAGCATTTCTTGAATTCTATGCAAGTCGCTCAGAATTAAAGTTGATGATAAAGCGGCAGTGTTCACGTCATTTGCTGTGTATAAAATTTGTGCTCTGTTCTCAATTTTTGTGATTATGTTGCAAGTCTGATTTATGTAGGTTTGTATTGCGTGGAATTGTTTGTCCATAAATTCCGTATTGTTTTTAATTACATTGTTTTCAGCCTCTATGATCAAAGTTTGATTCTTCATCAACTGTAACAAGTAATTATCGTTGATTTGCAAGTTTTGGATATCCTTCTCGTACTTTTGCGCAAAGTCTTCATCCAAAACCCCGAAAAGTGTTCTGGCTAATTTTCCGATTCCATCAAAGTAGCCTCGTTTTTGTCGCGAATGCTGAGAAAGTAACATAGTGTTATAATTCTCAAGGTGATGCATTTCATGACGTAGGTGTCTGACAACTGCTTCGCATGGTGTAAACTCGTGCGCGATTCTTTGACAGAGTTTATCAATTTGGTTTATGTAGTCGTTCATGTTATTCGCAGCTTGCCAGTAGGACGTTAGGTTGTAATAGATCAGTAGAGTCCATTCATCATGTATAAGTTGCAGTTTTCCGGCTTCATCGAAATAAATAGGTTGATTGTTGGTTATAGAGGTCACCTTATAGTTGTTTGTTACTGGTGACGATTGTGCAGTTCCTAACATTCCTATTAAAGTTATAAGAGCGAAAGTCAGGAAACTGTACTTGTTGGTTCGCGTGCTCCTTTTTCTTCTTTGGTTTTCAGTTATTGTATCTTCTTCTCTTTTGTTATTTGTTGTTTCTTCGGTAGGTAGCAGTGTTTCTTGCTGTGGTAATGGAGTTAGTTTAACAGTGGGTCGTTTTATCACTCCAGTTTTTGTTTTAAGGGTGGCCACTCGTACTAGACCATCCTTACCGGGATGAGTTTCCATCACTCGTCCCATGGCCCATTTGCCAGGAGGTAAGTTTGTTTCCTTGATTAGGACCACGTCGTTTAGTTTGAGGTTTTGTACAGTTCTGTTCCACTTGCTTCTAGACTGTAAGGTGTTCAGGTAGTCATTGGACCAAGCTTTCCAGAATTGATCCAGCATGTGCTCCGTTAGTTGCCAACGTTTTCTCAGATCCATCTTTCTGTTGTCAGGCTCCGGTTGAGGTAGAGACAACGTAGCACTGCCAGTTAGAAAGTGGCCAGGAGTGAGAGTGCTGTAAAATTCCTCCGGATCTTCTGTTAGCTGACATAGAAGCCTCGAGTTTAGGCAGGCTTCTATTTTCGCTAGTAACGTAGTGAATTCTTCCCAGGTCAGTTTTTGATCCCCAAGAACCCGCTTCAAGTGGTGTTTTAATGATTTGACGGCTGCTTCGAATATCCCCCCCGCACTAGGCCAAGCAGGGGCGTTGAAGTGCCAATGAATTTCTAGTTTCCCAATCTCGTCAAAGAACTCAGGAGAGAGTAGCTTCTTGAAGTTACTGAAATCCTCTCTCAGTACTTTGGATGCTCCAACGAAGTTCGTGCCGTTGTCTGAGTACATGTGAGCAGGCGTTCCGCGCCTCGCGCACATTCTCTGAAGGGCCGCAATAAACGCTTCCGTGCTTAGTTCTGAGACTAATTCGATATGTACAGCTTTCGTAGCCATACAGACGAAGACCGCGATGTATGCTTTTGAGGTCTTCACTCCTCTTCCTTTGTTAAGTTTCACGTCTACGTGACCAGTAAAGTCAACACCAGTGTGAGTGAATGGACGGCTTGGTGTTACTCTTTGTTTTGGCAGATCGGCCATTAGTTGAGCATTGTCCGTAGAATTGTAACGATGACATTTCACACAGCGTCGTATTCTTCCCTTTACCGCCCGATTTCCAGAGACTATCCAGTATCGTTGCCGTATGTAAGTAAGGGTCAGACGGGCTCCTCCATGAAGCGTCCTCGAATGTGCTTGGTCGATCAGTAGTTCAGTGAAGCGGCTGGAGTAGGGTACCACTGCGGGATTCTTCATATTTGCAGGAAGATCAGAGTGCTGTAGTCTTCCGCCTACGCGAATGATTCCCTTGCTATCCAGATAAGGTTTGAGTTTGTAAATGTTGCTTTTTGGTGACACAGTTTTATTTTGTTTCAACTGTTTGTGTTCTTGCGCAAACTCGCTTTGTTGAACATATTTTATTATATATTCTGCTGCGTATTGTAGGTCAGTTGTTGTTAGGTAAGTAGCGCTTGGTCGTAATTTTTGCTGTAGTTTTTTTTGTTGTAGTTTTTCGAACTGACGTCATTGGGTTCGACCCTGTTTGCTTCGCTTGTAGTAAAGTGGCAATTCACATTATGAGGTGTTTCTGTTTCTGCAAAGTTTTTCAGAAACATAGGTCCGTTCCACCATAAGTTGAACTTGACTACTTTGCTCGGTAGCAAGCCTCTCGAAGCGCAGTCAGCTGGATTAAGTTCCGATCGTACATAACACCATTGTTGAGGTGGAATTACGTCTTTTATTTTCCCCACTCTGTTAGCTACGTATCTTTCCCATCTTGAGAGGTCTCCCTGAATCCAAGCTAGCACCACCTTGGAGTCACACCAACCATAAGCTGATATCTCATGCTCCGTTAGTGATTTCTTCACTTTTTCCATGAGTTGGGAGAGTAGTAGTGCTCCGCATAGCTCAAGTCTGGGCAATGAAGTTTTTTGAGTAATCGGCACTACCCTAGTTTTTGATACTAGTAATGTGATCCTTGGGTCGCCCTTTTCGTCGATTACTCGGCTGTATATGACGCAAGCGTATGCCTTTTCGCTTGCGTCACAAAATCCATGTAGTTGGATATTTTTCTGCGTACTGCCAATCCATCTGTTTATTTTAATGTTTTTAATTAGATGTAGTTCTTTGTTTAGATGCCGCCATTCGTCTTGTAACTCAGTAGGTAGTTCAGCATCCCAGTTTATTTTAGTTAGCCACACCCTTTGGAATAGTAGTTTAGCTGACACAGTTATAGGCGCCAGCCAACCCAAGGGGTCGTATAGTTTGGATATTTGTGATAGCAGGTTTCTTTTAGTTAGTGGTTCGTTGTTGTAGTCGTCTATGGACCAGTTGAATATGAAAACGTCATCTTTTGGATTCCAACTCAACCCCAACGTTTTCATTGATTCGTCGCCTCTAAAATCAAATGTACTTTTCGATATTTGATCTTCGTCTAAGTGTCGTAGAAGCTCAGGATCGTTGCTTGACCATTTTCGCAGATTCATTCCGCCTCCCTTCAGTAGTTTTATGATCGATGTTTGAATTTCCTTTGCTTGTTTTGTAGAGTTGTGGCCGCTGATTAGGTCATCGACGTAGAACTGATTTAGCAATATTTCAGCGGCCTTTGGGTATTTGTGGCCGTCATCGATAGCAAGCTGTTTGAGTGTTCGCATTGCTAGCCATGGAGCACTTTTTGTCCCATATGTTAATGTTTGCAGTTGATATTCTTGTAAATTGTCTTTTGGTTGCTTTCTCCATAGGATCTTCTGTAGATGTTGTTGATCCGGATGACACCATATGGAACGGTACATTTTTTCAATGTCCGCTGTGTAGACGTATTTATAGCCACGCCATTGTAATATCAATGCTTGGATGTCCTTTTGCAGATTAGGACCTTTTTCCATTACGTCATTTAGGCTACATCCACCCATGGTCTTCTGGGAAGCATTAAAAACAGCTCGTAGTTTTGTTGTTGTTGATTGTTCTCTCAGTACTCCATGATGCGGTAAGAAGATTGCATCTTTGGCGGGTGTCGTGTTTGAAAGCTTCATGTGACCTAAATCAATGTACTCGCGGATGAAATCTTTGTACATTGATGCAAGTTTAGGGTTTCTGTCGAATTTTCTTTCCAGTTGTAAGAATTGAGAGATTGCGATCGACTTTGAGTTTCCCAATTTTTCTTCATAACGAGGAATCAGTGGCATCTTTACAATGTATTTTCCGTCGCGATCTCTTTCAGTAGTCATTTTGTAGTAGTTTTCGCACCAGTCGTCTTTAGATGTGTCCTCAGTGTTCTGAATGATTCTGTCTCCCAGAATCTCTTTAAGTCGTTCAGGTCGACAAGAGCGACATGGCAGTTAAAAGTTTCTAGCTTGCCGCATAAAATCCATCCTAAACGGGTTTGCTGAGCTGTCGGCGTTTGGGCATCTCCCTTTAGGACCCCCTCTAATATAACTTGCGAATAGATATCCGCTCCCAGCAGCAAATCCACGCTCCTTGATAAGTTGAAGTCAGGATCCGCTAGTTTCAGACCTTGTAGCTGAGGCCAGTTTTCTTTTTTAAATGTTTTGTTAGGTAAGTTGTTCGTGATCCTTTTCATTATTAGAGTGCTGACTGAAAATGCAAAGTCAGTGCATCTTGATTTACACTCTAATTCTAGTCGTCCTTTACAATCTCCCGAAATCGTACCCACGCCGGAAATTGTAGCGTTCATCCTTTTTCTAGGTAGTTTCAGTCGTTGAGCCGCGTTCTCCGTGATGAGGTTTACTTGAGATCCTTGGTCCAGTAAAGCTCGTAACGTTATAAAGTCTCCTGTTGATGTCTTTACTTGAAGTTCTACTGTAGTAAGTAATATTTCCATAATGTAGTTGTTTGATAAATGGTTCGAACTATGTTGGTTTGTTGATGTTGAAGGTTGATGTTCCCGTTGTTGAGAACGTTGACCCATATTGTTCATATTGGAACTTGGCGACAGTTTTTGCGCTGAATAGTATAACATCGTATGATGTGGTTTATTGCACTCTTTGCAAGTTTTGTTCGACGTGCATTCTGTGTCTCCATGCTTATACAAACAGTTTTTGCATATTTGTAATTTCCTTACTGTGTCATTCCGTTGCCGTGTGTCCATTTCAATGAACTTTGGACACTGCATGATCACGTGAAAACCGCTGCACAGAAGGCATTTACCGTATGACGCATGGTATATTCTTGATGTTTCTTTTCTATGTGGTTCATATGATGGTTTATTGGAGTTAAATTTCGTTTTGTTGCTGAATATTTGTTTATGTTGGTTAGATGCATCTTTTTGGTAACCCTTTGCTGCTTCCAACGCCATGAATTTGGTCTCCAAGAACCCCAAAAAATTCACTCAGCTCCGGGACTTGCTTTGGATGCTCTAATTCTCTAGTGTATTCAGTATATGATGTTGAGTCCAACTTCTGTGCCATCAAGTACACGATTATTGGATCCCAGCTTGATGTATTTAGACCGATGTTATGTAGGCCATTCATGCATTCGTTGATTACGTCATGCATTCTCTTCAAGACAGCAGCATTGACCTGCTGGATGGATGGTAACTCCATCAAAGTATTCATCAAGTTCGTAAATTGGAGTCTCTTGTTGTCGTATCGCTGAATAAGAATATCCCAACAAGTTTCATAGTTTTCAGCGCCGACCAAATGTTGAACTAATCGTTCCGGCTCTCCTTTAAGCTTAGATTTTAAGTGTTGCATTTTCTGCGCTTTCGAAGAATTTGCATTGTTGTGGATTGTCTCCAGAAACATATCCTTGAACGTAATCCACTGACTGTAGTTTCCAGTGAATTCCGGTAGTTGAATCCTCGGTGCATAGTTTTGGTGGTTTACGCTTGTCCATAGTTTCGAGTTGAGAGATCTTTTCATGACATCGTACTGACGTTCTTTTTTGGCGAACAAGTCGTTGTATATTTCGTTTGACCCTTTCAAAATAGCTTCTAGCTCCCAGTGACATTTCTCTACAGTGTCCCACTTGGTTTTCAGGACGCTCAGGTGATCCTCTAACTCCCATTTTTCAGTTATGGAGTCAATTTCTATTTTGGACATCGCCCGTTCTAGTGCTTTAATGTGACATTCTTGTCGATCAAGCAGTTCCTTGGTCTTGGTATCTACTCCCGTAGGATGAGGAATGACAACTTCAGCCTGTTTTCCTTCCCAGACCAACAACCGCTGCAGTATATCAATCCTGGTGGATTCATACATATGTTTCGTCTTTTCATAAATGTTTCCAGTAAAATATTGGATTTCTTTGTCCTCTCGTTCAAGTAATACATTGTGTCTATTGCCAAAGTCTTGCCAGAGGTTTTCCAATGACACTAACCTTTGAGTCAGGTACTCCTTTCCTTTCCGAGACGCGCTGTCCTTTTGGTAGTTAGTACAGAGACGTTTGATTGACTCGAAGACTTCGTTTTGTGCAGTGATTTCGCTCATCTTGATGTAGTCGTTTCGGTAATCGAAAGTAGTAGTAGTAGTAAGATGTAGTAGTAAAGTAGGTATTGAAGAACACGTAGTTCGGTGTCTTCTAGTTTGTAGGCCTCGTATTGCCCGCAGTTCACGTTGTAGTCCGGAAGCTGTAGTAGCAGTAGTCGTAGTAGTAGTTGGCTTGTTGCCGCAGTTGAGTCTTGTTTTTCCGCTTGATTCACGAAGAAGTTCCAAAGTATCCCCTCTTCGTTGATTGCTCAGAGCTCTTGTACTCTTTTTACGAATATGCGCGCTTTCTCAACTTGACTGGTGAGATCCGCTTGTGGAAGGCCAGCCAAGCCGATTCGCTGTCGTTCCAAGAGATACAATTACCCCAAACTGTGAAATACTCGAAGGACCATTAAATGTAAGGTCCCGTAGTAGTTGGTACCTTACACTTGTAGCTTTAAGTAAGAAGTGGTAAGTCAGTACTTGGAGTTAGGCGAGTTGATGTAAACACACACAGATTCGGTAACACTAAAGGTTTATTAGAGTACCGATCACAACAAAGTAAAAGTGGGTTGGATGCTAATCCGCGGTGTTCGCGTAAGTATGTAATTCGTCAACTAACTTAAAATCATATTAAACATTGTTTTAAATACCAAAGAGAAAAGTAGGTTGCTGCGTTTGCAGCCTGACGGAATGTACGTAAACCGTACACATATTAAGTTTATTTTTTCGTCATTAGAATTTGTGATGTAAATTAATGGTAACAGCCACTTTTACGGTAAAGTTTAATTATCAGTTAATTGTAGTCTCTTTGTGCGGTCGTAAGATTGTGCGTTCTTCATTGCGTATTAAAGTGTGACTTCTGCACTTGGTTGTGTCATATTGGTAAAACAAGTTAATTAGCAGTGTGGACTCCGCGCAGATGATCGGCTCGGCGCGGCGGCGCCGGCGGCGGCGGTCACAAATCATATTTGTACGAACACAGATTGTATGCTTGTGTTCAAATAAATTGACTCACGGTTTCAAATCTGTGTGACAAAACGGTGTTAAGTACTTGTTGCAAGCAAAAATGTTTGTGTTACGAAAACATCGTCTTAAATTCTCACATATTTTGTCAGTTAAGAACTTGTGTAATATAAAGAAAGAAAGAAAAAACTTTATTTATTTGACACACTAACGTAAACTAGTAACACACACATACTAATATTATTTCTCAATATTTTGTAACTAGCTATTACCCGCGACTTCATCTGCAATCCAGGATGAATAGCAGCCTCTGTCCTTCTCCAGGTCATGGTCTACCCATGTGCCAAGTTTCATGCAAAACCGTTCTGCGGTTTTAGCGTGAAAGCGTAATAAACAAACAAATTCCCTTTCGCATTTATAATATTAGTTGACTCTACTTATAGACACTGAATGTTCGGCCAGTAGTAGTCTCTTGCTAGAATTCTGATGGGTCAAATGATGTTTCGACTTTAATGTTTATACTTTCATGATTGTAAAATATCTGTCTAATCTTTGAAATTTAATCGATATATTCCTTATTCAATCAAATAAAACTATCAAGACTTAGTTCGCCTTAAAAGACAAAAAATAAATGTTCTCTTATTAATATTATAAAAATACTTTTCATTATTCCTAATTTTAATTGTCTCTTGTGAAGAAATCTTCCAGTCTCGAATCTAAGCCAGTAAAGTCTAGAAATAATAATTAGTAACATATAGAAATAACTACTTTTCTATTATTAGTCACTGTTATTTTCAATGTTTTTCCTATTGATTTATGAAACACTGTGCCTTTGTTAATTACAGGCTTGCAAAAAAGAGACAAGTATTGGCCGCACACTCGCGTTATCTCTTTCTAGAGAGTGGTCAGTATTGTGAGGCTAACGCTCAGTCCATTCTCTACGTCTCAACTCAACAATCATATAATTTCGTGACAATCGGACTCCGACATTAAAGAAAACACTAACAAGTGCTTATCCTCCCTCAGGAGTCAAATTGATACCGTGGGTGTGGCGTTGGAGGTATATGTACCATAATACCACCACAACAAGGGTTGGTAGAGCCTCCAGTCCTGACAACCCCCAGAACACAACCCCGCGTGGGAGGAACGTATATACGCCCCCGCAAATTCTGAAATAATATATATATTTTAATAAAATAATCGTAATTTCGCGAGCCTAGAGTTCTGCAGACATCACGAAACAGAAATTGCGTAGGCGGGTCGAGAATACGCGTATACACAATGTTGTGTTTAAAATAAGTAATTTTGATAATAACATGTACTTTTATTTTAAAAAAAAAAAACGAAAAGAAAATTAGAGTAGCATAACCAAAAATACGCTTTTTATACAAAACATGTAGACAGTAGCACGATATCACATTTTATTTTAAGTAAACTGTTTACATTTCAACGAAATAAAAGCGAATTTATTTATCTTATTAAAAGTATTAATTTTATTTCATCGCCCCAAAAGAGAAAATGATACGTATATCAATTATTTTAATCCCAAATCATAAAACTTCCGTTGAAACGTGTTCAGGATAACTCAAGTACCTACTCCACGTCAGTACTATTCAAAGACGATAATATCAGCTGATCTGACAGTCAAATAGCATGTAAAACGATTCAGTTCAGCGCGACTGCCAATGAATTTCAATGCAATGACACGTGAGTCAACTGACATTTTAAATAGCACAGTTTCCTCAAAGAGATTTAAATGGCACATGATAAATGATATTGTAAAGACCTGCACTGAATTACAAAGAAAAGTTTTTTTAATATGGCCGACACTCACAGATATTCATTATCGTTAATGAACCCGAACGGCAGGTACAAAATAAGGTAACTATATTCTTGGAGTTTTGCCGTATTTGAGTTAGCAGTATCCCAGAGAAACTGTTTTGTAATAAAATATTTAAAAACCATACCTTACCGTCTAAATATAAAAAAAAAACTTTGTAAAGCAAACATACAGCTTCCCACTCTAAAACAATCCGTAGGTATTGGGTTGTTGCATAAGTCTTTGCAATATTTTGCAATAATTTATTTATGCCTACTTTAAGCGGTGCAAACTGACAGGTTCATACATGAAACAATTAGCCGTCTACAGAGCTTTTCAATGTGCGGTTCTGTTTTTCGTTTATTAAAATAATGTCTGAGAATTTCAATATTACACGTGATCAGTTATATTGTTGTTTACTCTATGACTTCCGTTCTGGCGTTAAAGCCAATGAATCTTTTAAAAAGTTGTGTCAAGCGTTTGGTGAAAACGTGATAAGTCAGAGGACAGTGTACAATTGGTTCGATAAATTCAAACAGGGGAAGTACAATCTCAAAGACGAACCGCGATCTGGTCGCCCCTCTGAATTGGACAATTATCAGTTGATTCGGTTAGTAGAAGAGAATCCAAACCTTACTACACGAGAAATGGAAAGCATACTAGGCTATGATCATACTACTATAGCAAGACATCTGGCTTCATTGGGAAAAGTGTGGAAATATGGTTCTTGGGTTCCGCATAACCTGACAGCTAAACAACGGCAGATACGTTTGAATGTCTGTTTGGAATTGCTCTCTCGCCGCCGAACAACAAACTGGCTAGATGATTTAATTACAGGAGATGAAAAGTGGGTTTCTTATCATAACGTCACACGTAAGAAACAGTGGCTGGGAAAGGGAGAAACTTCAAAACCGACTCCTAAAAATTACACTCAAGAAAAAGTTATGTGCTGCGTGTGGTGGGATACCAAAGGAGTTATAATGTTTGAACTCCTTCCTAAAAACCAGACCGTAACAGCACAACTATATACAGAACAGTTACAGCGATTAGCTCAAAATATAAGAGAAAATCGTAAAAATCACGAACATGTTTATTTTCTTCATGATAATGCCCGGCCGCACGTCGCTAAAATCACACGTCACAAGTTACTGGAATTAGGCTGGGAAATATTACCGCACCCACCTTATTCCCCAGACCTTGCACCTACAGATTTTTACTTATTTAGATCACTACAGAATTATTTAGATGGCAAAGAATTTAAAAACATTGAAGATATTGAAGAGAACCTAAAATTATTTTTTCAATCAAAATCAAAGGATTTTTATCGACAGGGAATTCACGCCTTACCACATCGTTGGAGACAAGTCATAGATTCAGAGGGCGATTATATTACCGAATAATTTCATGTATATTTTTAAATAAATAATTTTGAAATAAATGTTACGTTTTTGCAATTACTTATGCAACAACCCAATACAAACAATTGCAGGGTTGTTTTCTCCGACTTCTGTCGCACCAGTGCTTGAAACACAAACTTCTAACAAGCAATTAGGTATAGTTTTTAACGTTCATAAACTCCGAGAACTGGTAAGTGTTTCCAGCCGGAGTTTGCTTCCGTCAGTTATATCAGTTTATAAACAAGTTTGTTTAAAAAAAAAAACCGACCAAGTGCGTATCGGACCACGCACAATGTAGGGTACCGTAGTTGGAATAAATTTATCCAAAGAACAACCTTAACTTTGTAGTTGAAAACATGAAATATGTTTTTGTAACCGTAAATGTAAGTTGGTCGATCGACTCGTGAACTTGTAAAGCCTACTTAGCTGTGATAGTTTTCCTTTTAATTTCGTTATATATACTAATGCTGTGAGTTTTTTCACATATTCAAAACCAACCATTTAGCTGGCAGGGGGGCACACGGAGAACGGATTCCTGAATCCAAAAATGGTTTTCACAAACTCACAATATTTTTGAACGACCTTTCCAACGACACCCCACACTGGGATAGATGAAAAAAAAAATTATAATATGTATGTATTATAAGAATGTTGTAAAGATAACCATTAGACACACAGCTGATAAGTATTGCTGTAATGTGTCTTAATACTCAAACTCAACAGTGTTTGTTTGATTTAAATTTAGTTTACGAAGTAATTATTCTGCATTATAGTGCAGATTTCAATACAAAACCTTAGCAACTTAATCAACGCTTCGGGAATAGTTCGCCAAAGATGTACACAGCGATGTAAAGTTTCCACTTTCAATGCACTTTCATTTTTCGCAGTCACAATTATATTCGTAAGAAATTCCTATTCAGTAAGTTTTAATGCCCAACGAAAGAGACTAGAAGACTCTCTTTGGGATCGTACTGCTCTAACCTACTTGAATTAAACACGTATTTGTTAACGTTTAATTGGAATTAGGTTACCGAAAATTTGGGTAGAGCTTAATAACGTTCAATTGAAGAAATAACAAAAGTCAATTCAAATTGACAAAACGCGGTTACTGGAAGTGCTCAGGTGCGGTTTGGACAAGTGCTGTTGAAATCAGTGCTCTGAGTGGAATACCTCCATATATATTATTAAGGAATTTCTGACAGAACCATTTAATTTGACATAGATTTTATGAGCTTTAGCCCGCGGCTTCGCCCGCGTAGATGTCGGAAAATATACCACGGGAACGTACTACCGGGCAGTACCGGCATTACATACCTAATAGTCGAGGAAAAGGTTGCGCGTAATTTAGAATCTGTGATATCTTTTAAACCATTCATTTAAATTATATGATGTTAAGGCATGTTGAACTTATTAAAATCTTTAATCATGTAGAACATTAATTTGATGTATCTGTAACGGTTTACGCGGCGCACGCCAGTAAAGCTTCCAGTCGGCATGTTTTTTTCCGACATCTTCGACACTAATCGTCATATTTCAGCCAATTTACACAAAACCTTAATGAATTATACACCAAAACCTTCCGCACGAATCACTCCGTTCATTGGTGAAAACCAAGGTAAATTAAAGATTTTGACTTGACTAAGTACCTAAATTATTAACAAGCATTATTATTCATATTTGTACGCTATAATAATATCTGGCAAACATGTCTGAACCTGTATTTTTTTAATGCTATTCTGCATGCACTGTTCTTGTTACACAATTCATGTTTAAGCAAATAAATATATCTTATCTTAAGTATTACTGTAAAAAAAACCTACTTATTTTACATCGAGAGGGGCTGTCAGCTCTCCGACTTCGTGTCTGTCTGTGTGACCGCGTTGATCTTTTTAACTATGCCACAGATTTCGGTAAGGTTTCCCGATCATTTAGAGAATTTATTCCGAAAGGTTTGTGTGTAATAAATTAATATTAATAGTAACAAACATGCCATTCCGTCTACTGCCAAGCTTCTTTCCATAAAATTAATATGAAAGTTACTAAGCGTTTGCAAAACGTTTCAATATTAAGACAAACTAATAATAGAGATAGTAACAAGTAATTCTTGTGCCAACCATTCATAACTTGAAAAGTACCTAAGTTGAGGGAAAGTTTGCACAGTGCCTGGTAAAACATCGCCGTGTGGATGAAAGGAAAACAAAGCAGAATGTCTCCTGAAACTTGAGGAGTCGAGGAGGGTAATAGTTTGTGGAAAAGCTTAGGAAACTAGTTGCCTAAGTGTTAATAGGTAGTTTTGTGTGGAATATGTTCGCAAATAGCCCAATGGCCTGCCTAATGGATGGTAGTTATCGCCGTTCATTGACACCTGTGACAACACTAGGCTTGACTATGTGCCTGTAGTTTCATCATAAAATAGTACACAACAATTTATTTTAAGAGCTGAACTAGGTATTTATTTCTCCTAACCAACATTTACAGGTTTACTTAAAAAATGACGTATAAATAATGGATGTCAATGTGCTTGCTAAATGGGTAGCTTAATATTGATGTAGGATTGCAGTGGTACCTAGTTGTTACTCGTTATTTAATTTTTGACATTTTGGAACATTCCTAAGGCCCGGATTCCACCAAAGCGGAGACGAGACGAGACGAGAGGAGAGGAGATGTGTTTTAAACAACCAATAAAATTTCGTTATTCACACATCTCGTCTTCTCTCAGCCTCAGTGGATATCACTGAGCGGAGAAGTATAATATTTCTATGGCGTGATTGAAGCGGAGATATGAGCTGTGCCTTGCCAAGCTGGCGACGGCGTGCAGCGGAGATGAGAAAATATGTGTGCGGCGCCGTAACAGTTCCGCTCTAGCCAGCACACATCTCCACTCTAGCAGCACACTACACAGCTTCGGTAAAAAAGAGTGTCTGTGGAGTTTCTTGCCCGTTTTTCTCCATAGGTACCTACCTACTACACTTTGGAATGGGCAACTAGCTTCATATTTCTGACTGATCGATTCCTTGATAGTTCAAAAGTGCCTGTAAATGGTTTAATTAAAATAAATGCTTTGAGTTTGAAGTTGATACACCCTAGCTGAATAACATCTCTTCTCGTCTCCGCTTCCGACATCTCCACACATCTCCGCTTTGGTGAAGTCCGGGTCTTAAACATAGCTAGTCTATAAACTATGCTAGTTAACGGCAATTACAAATTTAACAATGAAACTTTGACACTACACATTATGGGACAACGCTGAACTCGTAAAACATGAGAGATCCACCCGACTCATTCAGATAGTTCATAATAATGTACCCATTTGACAATGTGATTGACTATTAAATGACATGATATTATCGTTTGATCCTTTACGTGCTGGCAATAGCAGTAATAATTAATTTCACTGTATGAAATTACGCAAATTCTATTGATATATTTATATATATATATTATTGTCACCCAGTATTTAAATGACAGTTGATTGAACATTTTTGTTCTTATTTTGTTATTCTTCAAAGAACTTCTGTAAGATAATCGTTTTGATCATCGAGCTTCAGGAAGGAGTCATATTATAAAAAAAGATTGCCGTAATCACAGCGCGCAGCGCTTGGCAAAGGGACTGGTATTGGCAATTTACTATACTAAGCTATAATCTTACTGACATCTTTACTGCCTTTTAAGACAACCTATATTTATGTAGCTATATATTTACAGGTGCTTCGTGATAATCCAAGATCGTTATCTTCTGTTATCGCTCGTAACCCGGAACACAAAACCTCTCTGGTCAATATCCAAGATATCAAAACTGACAGAGATGTATGGCTGCACATCTGCTGTCCTCACCATGAGCATAACAACACTGTCCATTCACAGAAATGAGCGATGGATATTGGATTAATTATGAACGCTGGACAACTTTCGATTTGTAAGGCGAAAGTGGTGCGATGATTAGACACCGTCGTAAAGAAAGAAAGAAAATTAGTTTATTAGCGTCAATATAACATTACCAAAATTGGCATAAGTTATGGATCGCCGGTGGAAGTGGAGCGCGCAAACAAATATTTACATCTCGTCAACTTATGAGCACGTGTTGTAAGGTATTGAGTGTTACAATACAGCCCTTTTTACATGAAAACCAAATTCTTAGCTATTAACCAACGAATATCCTTCAAACTAGGACTTACAGCAATTTTCAAGTAGATTCCTTTTCCGGCTTTATAAATATAGAGAAGAAACTAAGAAAAAAGAAAAATTGTTTCATTGTACCTACTGAAACACGTTTGATCAAAATGATTCCAATAGATGTAATTTATTCTGAATATCAATCACTTTCTGATTGCTTACTTACTTGCTGACTCCTCGATTGCTTAGCAACGAGAATCAACCAACCGTGACTGTTTTAGCATAAAATATTAATATCATGTTCTATGTTATTACGGATTTGATTGATATTACAATAAATATTATTTTTAGCCCTCTTCACCATATCATTTTTCTTATTATTTACCTACCACGTTTAATAATTATTTGCAAATAGGTAGTGAACATTTTTACCTAGCCAACTAGATGTCAATGAGGTAACATGACCTTGAGAGGGACCATATACTCTCAAAGTCATTTCACGTAAGCTATATAAGAAAAACCCACCCTTATTCTACAGTTAACTCGTGTTTCAATTTATAGTTGTGTAAAATGTCACGTCCCTAGTCCCAGTAGTTTGGGCTGTGCGTTGATATGTCAGTCAGTTAGTCAGTTTACCCTTTTATAATTATGTTATATTAAGTACAACTTTATCATTATCAAACAATTTAGTAAATCGTGCATTATTCGACCCATTTTCGGCATTTTCACTGTATACGCATTGCTTCCACATATGAATTCCACCATTCCCTAATTCTTTGCAAATACCCACTGGAGGCTACCCTCTTTGGGCACGCCACAATTGCGGCGATAAGACCCCTCTTTGAGGAGTGGCTAGAGAGGCGCCACGGCGTCCTCCCCTTCCGCCTGACGCAGGTCCTCACCGGACACGGCTGTTTCGGGAGGTTCCTGCACAGGATAAGGCGGGAGGAAACGCCCGGGTGTCACCATTGTGTGGATCGCCCCGAGGACACGGTGGAGCATACGGTGGAGGTCTGCCCAGCTTGGGCGGAGCATCGCCGTGTCCTCGTGGAGGCGATCGGCGGCGGTGATCTCTCGCGTCCGGCCCTGGTTCAGGCCATGGTGCGGAGCGAGAGGAAATGGGAGGCCGTCACCTCCTTCTGCGAAGCGGTAATGCTCGCGAAGGAGGAGGCGGAACGCGTGAGGGAGAAGCAAATTTCGCGCCCTCATGCCCCTAACCGCCGCAGGAGGAGACGCCCAGGGCGTCGGGAATCGCGAGGCGATTTCCGACCACCGTAGGCGCGGGCTTGCGGGCGGTGATCAATGGGTGGCTAACCGTCCGATAAGGACCAGGCCCGGGTCGACGGCGCGTTGTGTTCCACGCGCGCCTCAAAGAGATGTCAGCAGAATTGAAGGGGTCCACTAGGGCCGATGCCTGCCGGGGTTGCGAAGAAAACCGAAAGGGAGATCGTGGCCCCCGGCGACAGGGCAACCGAAGGAACACGAGTGGGTTTTAGTCAGTAAGAGTCTGACATGCCCTCCCGCTCCGCCCAGAGCGGGAGAAGTTATTTGATGATTTCCCACCCTCAAAAAAAAAATCATTGTTTCGAACCGTCGCATCACCGAACGACGCCGCGACGTCATATTCATCCTGGCAGTGTGACGAACTAGCCAGCGCATCCTATTTTATCGTTTGCGTTAAAAGGATGTCACTTGTCTAGGGACCCGTTTGTGTCAGTTGGCAATATACGAGTATGTATATTACGATAACTGTAAATTATCAAATTAATTTGTAAAATATAAATCTTTGTAGTAAAATAATATCAAAGTTTTGTTAAATAATAAATATAATTAAATGATTATTATTTCCTTTATTTCATTTAAATATATACAAATTATATTTTTAAATATTAGAACATATAAAATATAAAAACATTTAAAAATATAAAAAATAGTAGCCCACCGGTATCGGGAACAGGGTCCAAGCTACCGGTGGTCAGGGCTCCAGAGAGAGGAACCTTCTGACAATACGAGCCGTGTCCAGGAGTACCGCTTTCTGAATCAAGCCCTTGATCCAGCTGCCCAACGAGAGCCTCCTCAGGTGTTGGTCGAGGCTCTTGGCGATTAAGCCATTAGCTGTCACAACTATCGGCACAATGATTGCTGAATCCACATCCTACATGTCGACAACCTCGCCGCGAGCCAAGTCAAGATACTTGATTTGTTTATCTTTCTCAGCTTTCACGAGGTTCTCGACATGCGGGACCGTTATGTCAATAATCATTGTGCGCCGCTCTCCTCGATCCACCACCACTATATCAGGCTTATTGGCAACAATAGTTCTGTCAGTGATGATGGATCAATCCCAGTACAATGTGATATTTCCATTTCGAGAACTAGGTCAGGCACATACCTGTAGTAGGACGGCACTTCCGATTCCACAAGGCTGTACTTCAGAGCAAGTTGCTGGTGGATAATCCTGGCTACAAGGTTGTGTGTATGCAAGTACTCTTCATTAGCTAGACGAGAACACCCGGAGATAATATGTCGGATTGATTCTCCCGGACGGTGGCATGCCCGACAGATGTCAACCGTGCAATCAATCTCCGGTAATTGTTCATCATCATAACTTCGTCCATAATTGCACAGACAAAACCTTCGGTTTCCCTAAAGAGGTCACCAAAACGCAGCCAGGCTACGGACGCTGGTAAATCTACATCGGGCCCATGCAGGGCCCGGAAGTAGCGTCCGTGAAGCTCCTTACTCTGCCATATCTCCATGCGATCCATAGTGTCAAGCACTACAGGCTTGCGCCAGTTCTCTTCAGCCAAGGAGAGCGGGGTAAGGCCCTTGTCCACCACGACCACATCTCGATGCATCCCCTCGTCGACTCCTAGGAAATATTCCCTGAGACTGCATATCTCGCGATTGTGGGGGGTCGTAGCGTTTAAAAAGCCTCGACTTCCACACTTTCGTGAGATATGCAGTCTCATTACTGATGACCGTGGGTGATGCATTCGATATGCAGTCAGCAACGTACGGACCCTCCTATCCAGGGCGTCCAGTTCGGTCTGAGTCCATTTGAGTATGCCGAAAGAGTACATCAAAACCGGCATAACCCAACCGTTGAAGGCGCGCACCTTGTTTCCACCTGATAGAAGACTATTTAATACTTTTTTCAGGCGGCCAAAGAAGCGCTCCTTCAACGATTGCTTCATGTCAGTAACATTGATGCCCAACGCTTCCGACATGCCCATAACATAACGTTATTATTATTAAAGATTTTATTTTTCTGGATTTTTAAATTATTTAAAAATATTATTAAAACAAAATAAAAAATACTATTAAAAAAATGAATGAAAAAAGTACATTTCGTGCCTAGGATTTGAACCTCCTATCTTATGCACGGCAAGCGGTCTTGAAACTTCCGGTGTATTTAGATGTTGAAAATCTTTTTGTAAATGTTAACCCTATTCACTAAAACAATACATTAATTATAATAAAGGCTCGTACAGACCAGCGCGATATCGCGGGGTCGACACGGGTCGCGCTGCCTGTCGCGCCCGCGATATCGCGCTGCTCTGTACGAGCCTTAAAACGTTATTACTAAATACTAAAACCAACTTGGGCCTATCATGGATTTCAACGCACAAGTCTTTTGGGGGGGGGGGGGGGGGTAACTTAATAATGGATCTGTGTGTACCTATGTATGCTATGTTATGCAAAAATTAAACTACTCACGTTTATAAAGGTAAATTTAACAGTAGTATCTGAAAAAATAAATTAAACACTTACATACCGTCACGAACTGACACACTACAAATTGAATGCTACCTCATATTTTTTATTAATATTAAAACAGAATGTGTGAGAGTGATATCATTTTATTTAGTTCATAACAAAAGGTTTCAGGGGCACATTCGTTTTATGTCGGCGCGGTCGACTGCCAGCGTATGATAACTCTTTCAACTTTACTTCGCCGGTGTTACGACAACCAAACTTGTGAGGAGAATTAACTGTACTTGTTTAGGGTGGAATGAAATTAATTCTGATTTATTACAAGCCTTCGTAGTTTTTAAAACTTTCGTTCATGAATTGATTTAGGAATAACTACGATTATATTTGGATACAATGATAGATAATGACGACAACCATAATAAATTCTACTTCAATAGGGTCGCTACAGAAAATAATGTAGCGGTGCTACGAACTGCTACGAACGTGACTACGAGATAGCTACGTAGCCGTATAGCGTAGCAAATATCTACAGGCTTATTTAGTTTCATTCCGGGTAAAAATATAATAACCTAACTTTAATATAATAAATGCGAAAGTGAGTTTGTTTGTCTTTCACGCTAAAACGGCTGAACATATTTGGATATTTGGCATATGGGTAGACCCATGGATGGGTGGACCTAGATTGGGACATAGGGTAATTTTTATCCCGACATTCTCACGGGATCGAGACTTGTGTGGGTGAAAACGATTCATATTTGTTACCTCGTTATGAAAATAAATGTGAGCCTGCCACTAACCACTAGTGCGTCTAACAAGACAAACAGACAGCTAATCAAACCGACCTTCATACAAGTTCGTTAGGTACTACGAGTAACTTTGTAATATTATTATGTATAAACCCCGAAGCACGTGTAGATGTACGTCGGTCCGAAGTGACGATGCCGTCATAAATACGTCACACACATAAACCCATTTATCTGAAAATCAAACCCGGGACGGTTTGATTTCCAGATAAGCGGGTTTATTTGTGCGGTAATTTGAGTCGGCCGATAGACGCTGGGTGGACATTGTGGTAAAGTGTGCTGATTTTATTAATTATATAATTTTTCTATATTTTTTTCTTTTTTCTTTATGTTTGTATGACTGTACCTGAATTACCCTAGGCTGATAAAATTTTCGTTTTTCCTAATTATGCTAATATTAGTGGTTAGGTCGGTTCCCCCCTTAGGGGAAGGGCCGCACTCCACGCCGTACGGCCCTGTAGAGCTCGTCTCCGGACTGGTCACTCTCCCACCGATATAAGAAATGAATACCCAAATAAGAAGAACTCCGATACCTTGTCCCATTAATAAGGCAAGGAAAGGATTGAAGGAGATTGTTAATAAGACAGGAATTCATAGTTATGAAAATACATTGGATGTGATTTTAGAAAGCTATTTAAAATAATAGAGGGATGCAAAGTATGTCGTTATAATAATATAAACTTGTGAGTAACCTCTACGTTAGCGTAACAGGTATTTGGTCAGTCATTACTCACACGATACCTCACATCTGCACTCGGAATGCTCAGAGCAACACTTCCATAAGTGAAGCATTGCGTCGGCATCATGCTCTTTTGGAGACATGGTCCCTAGCAGTTCTTTCGAACTGATAAACGTGACGCAGCGGCTTTCCCTGCGGCAACGTGTGACCGTCCTTGTCTACAACGGGCGGCTAGTTCCAGCGGCATGCTCTTAAGGAGACATGGTCCCTATCAGTCCTTGGACTGAATATAAGATAGATGTGTTCACCCAATCCCCTGGAAGGTCGCCCTTTGCACAACAAGCACATCTGCAAGACACGCGTTCATGTCAGTCTGACCGAATTATTGGTCTGAGATATCGAATACAACATTCAAGAATTACTAGCTAATAGAGTTGAGAATCGAAACTCAAGAATCATTATTTATTTAATAGAGTTTGGATAATCTCTCTTAAAGCCCTTTTAATTGGTCAAGAGGCAATGGATAACGAATTCAAGATCTAGGTACTAGATAATAGAGTAGAGAATCATAATTCAAGAATCATTAATTAATAGGGTTGTGGATCAACTCTCCTACAGATCTAAAGACAGTCCCAAAGCGCCCTCCCTTCACCACTTCCTACTGTTTGAGCTGGGGAGAAGAAGTGGCGCAACAAACTCCCCAGCAACACGTCTCTGTCTGTTTAGTTACAAGAACTTCAAATATATTACCAGCCTTGGATAATTATTATAATGAGACTCACCCAGTCGCACCAACATACACACACACACACACATATTACATTAATTACTAAATTAGTCTAATCTGGGCCTTAACCCAACTATATGTAACTTAATAACTGATTCGCGTTATCTCGCGACAGCCCACTCGGACATGGCCTCTTGGTATTCACCACTTCTACTAATTTTAACTAGCCTAGATTCGGACGTCCTTACCCTATCGTGGTCTCAAGCCAATTCCCCTTGGTATTTACCAATCCTTCTAAATTCCTTAAAACACCACGTTTATCTCAGCCCCTTTTCTGAGTGTTTCTCACAAAGACTTAAAACGCTTTTTGCTTGCTTTGTTCCTTAATGGCCTGCATAGATTGGGTCTCGAGGACACTTATGATTAGCAGATGTGGCAGCAATAATGTCCGCTGCCTTGAGTCCAAGGATTGCCAACCTTTCAGACGGTATAGCCAAGAGTTACAATTTATATATATTTTATTATAAAACATTCGATTATGTCTTAGCACAAAATCGATTAGAGTAGCTATGATTCTAGCTAGCCGCTAGAATAATAAAATAATTAATCTAACTACAGTTATCGGATATTAAATAGTAGCATTAATGGCTTATCAATTCATTATGCCTTTTGAAAGTTTGTTTGAATCTGACTCATCAGTTGTTGTTTTAAATATCAAGTATGACTCTAGATTTCTATTTGTTAGTTGATTTCCATTCCTTACTTTTTATTATATTCATGCAAGACTACGCTTGCTCGCACGTAGTTTGAGAACCGCGTGTTGTGTACCCCTGCCTTGGTCTCAGTTCTTAGAATTAACAGGCTTGTTACCCATAAAATATAAATAGACGGGATTCTAAGAGGTTCAATATTTTTTTCAATTTTAAAGTAAAAGGATATTTTGTTATTAATTAGGGTAACGTGTCAAACTGTCAGACCATAAAATAAAGATTTAATGTGTTTCTAGGAAGCCCGAA
The DNA here is from genome assembly GCA_916610215.1 of Omphaloscelis lunosa. Classification (NCBI taxonomy): domain Eukaryota; kingdom Metazoa; phylum Arthropoda; class Insecta; order Lepidoptera; family Noctuidae; genus Omphaloscelis; species Omphaloscelis lunosa. The sequence continues at coordinate 22,108,908 of OU744253.1, forward strand.
CCATGTGCTGATTTTAAAATAAATATAATATTTTGTTATGAAATAGGAGCAAATGGCAGACAATCACATTTGCAACAAAACTTTTCATGTTAATGCTTCGTACGGTTTTACGAGTTGCCAACACATCAGGATTGCTTTATTATACATAACAATTTAGGTTATACACATAAACCTTTCGGAATAACATCTCTAAATGATGGTGAAACCGCATCAGAATCCGTTGCGTGGTTTAGAAGAACAACGCGTCACACAGACGGACACGAAAAGCGACTTTAATTTATAACATCTATAAACATACTCGTAGATTGTGTAATTGAAGTTCTTTTCACTTGGGGCCCGATTCCCTACCGCCGCACAACATCAAATTGGAACAGAATATGTTTAATTATGTGCTAAGTAATTTAGTCGGAACTGATCTGAAGGTGTTGGAACAGCTTCTAAAGAAGCACCTATTTATGAAATACACGCTGCTGATACCAAAACAAGCAAGACCTTTATAATAGTTTTATGTAAACGTCTAACAAGTGAAACGGGTCAAACAAGGAGCTCATAACCTACTGGGTTTAGGTTCAAAGTCAAGATGTATAGAAGAATAGCTATAGCCCACGGCTTAACCCACGTGGAGGTCAGAAATTATCGCACGAGAAAGTACTACTGGGATAAAAAGTATCGTTTGTCCTCCTACCCCAGATCACGGCCTGCGTGCGTGCCTGAAAATATTTCATTCGGATATATTTATGCGTGCTTACAACCATTTATGTGTAAGAAGGTAACAGACAGACAGAGTTACTTTCCATTTATCTATAGAATGAAGGCATTAGAAACAAAATAATCGCTGAAGAGTGTGTAGCTCAAACCACAAGACTCTTCTCTGGTCCCTCAGTTTTTATTGTCATACGAAAGTGATGAACAACGTATAATAATAACTGACCCAATATTATAATGATGATTCAATTCACTCCCCACATTTGAGTTGCTTACCACAGTTTTAAGTGATTCTGTTTGATGTTTAGGGCTCTTTCTAAAGTTGAGTTTGTTATTATGTGGGAGGTCTTTACTCTGTTCTTGTACGAGATGGTAGAATTAAGGAGGACTGATGTTTAGGGTGTCCATATTCACGTGACGTTTATGAACAGTAAAATTTACTGATACTTACACCAAGTAATCATTACACGAATAAACTAACTTCAATGTCAATAAAATAGGAGTAAAATGGAAGTAGATACAGTCATAATGTAAGTAAACGCTTTGAAATTCGAATGGAAACTTTTAACATTGGTATCACCGAGTTTTGCAATAACTTTGCGCTCTGCGCTATGAATTAAGTTTTATCGACAACTGGATTGAGTTTCAATTATTATGTTTTTATTTTGTAGTAGTAGTTACAATTCTAATGTTACACTTTGAATTCAAACTGTTTATTCAACCTTTGTCTAACAATAAGAAAAAGTCCCGATCACCATTCTGGCCCACAGCTATTGCCCACAAAACCTAAATTGGTCGCCATCTTTGACCCAGCACTTACAGAAACTACTTTTTCTAGTACCTACCCATTACAAACAGTTACAATGAGAACCTACATACTAGATGACCTTCAAAACAAAACAACCGTACTGTCAACCTACCGAACCCGAAACACTGAAGCCACAGAAATTGGCTCCACACAGCTCAACAACTTGACAACAAGTCGTGCGAACCTCTCGTTATTGTTATTTCCTAGTTTCCTGAATTCGTTACAACTTTTATACATTGTACTCGATGTTCTCGCAAATTACCGAGTCTACTTCAGTGCACGATAAAGTCAAACCGACTGAAATATTTAATGTTGCTGGAATTTGCAGCATGATTTCTTTCTACTTTGCAATTCTGCTGGAACAGCATTTTTAACGATCATAGCAGTTTTACATCTTTAATTTACTGAGACATTCTTCATGAATAGGTGATGTGGTGTATAAAGCGAAACGCACATTACAGAGCACCGGGCCGCAGCACAACGAATTGCGGTGCGGCCGGCCGTGATGATTGATGAAAATTGTGTGAAACTGATAAGAATTTTTGCAATTCGGTGCGGCCCGCCCATATCGGCGTCAGCCTTGAGGATGACGCAGATTACGCAGGTGACCATTTTTTTATGCACTTTGTCTTGAAATCAAATCTTACGATCGATTAAAATCAAGCCCCAACTATACATTAAAGTTTATTAGTATTTACAATTTACACCTCATTTACCTACTTTATTTGTGTATCTGAAATTAATTACACTGCTAATGATTGATATCCCCGGGCAATATTCATTAAACCTCTCAACTATTAATAAGTACGTACAGTGTTGCCGAGTGATTGGACTTTGTGCTCGCTACATCAAAGGACTCGTTGTTATATACATAACGGAAAATAAAAGCGTGGAAATAAGCATTCAATATGAACATTTTGTGTATAGTCTTATTGCAGTTCAGTGGAAATCTTGTCAAAAATGTTCCACTTATTTGTTTTTTAAAGATGCTATTTCAAGATACGAATGCTATTAATTAAAAGGAAAAATTTTTTTTCTTACTTCAGAAGCTTTTTACTTTCAAGAATCCTTTGAAATTGTGATAAATTGCGTCTATGACTAGCTACTAGTACACGCTACAACTATAAGCATTTGCAGACATTTTTTTTTCATATGGACATTTTTTAATTTAACTTTCTCTTAGAAAATCCTACTTCAAGTGAATGAAAAAGTACTTATTTTCTAGAATAGAAAGATTTGAAACTTCGATGTGACTAAACGCTGGTATATCTAATAATAAACACAAGCTACCTCTTTAATTAAGCCTTCAAAGAATTGATTGCCTCTATAATAAAAAGGATTAGGTCCTGTATTTTTTTATTGCAACTTAATCCAATCCATAACACGTATTATGAACTTAACAAACTCAACTTAGTATGTACATCATTTTCATTGCATTTCAGCATTCAATTGTAACATAAGCCTTTCTAAACTATGTATCACCAGAATAGCTTGTGATTGTGTTTATTTTCGCAATAAATCTACTTGGCCATCTTTAGGTTTTCTCTCTGAGAGGCGTTTCGTAAACAAAATTTTTGATTTCGCAAATGGGATACCGATACTATCAAACAGTGTGTGAGTACGAAAGAACTTACAATATTGGCGCATAATCCCGAGATTATCGTGCGCTAAGAAAAACTTCCTAAATTATCACTTAGGTTGTAAGAAACTTGTTACTTAATGGGCCACCAATCTGTATTAGATGGTAATCTCTTTCGATCCCAAGTTTTACTACAGTAAGTAAACGTCTGACCCTCTTGTAACGTTAAATAGTTTTATGAGTGACTTATACATTTATTATATTATGTTAGTTAAATGTATTAAGTGATCTCGTCATTACTAATATAGTTTTAAAATGATGTAATAGGTACTAACAAAATATAGACAAAAATAGTCTGAATTAAATTTATTTTATTTTATTATTTTATAACGTTATTCTGAAATGAACATGAAACTCGTAGATCGGGAAAAGGTATCTGGAATATTATTATCAATATTTATATTGGGTGGGTGTTTTAGGATGTAGTAGCATTTTTTTTAACGATGACGTAAGTAGGGTAGGCACTATTTTTAGAACATTCTGAAACAATCCAATCTAATAACAGAATACCAATCAAGTTCTTTTTGTAATATCCTTGATTATTTTATTTTCATGAATCTATGACGTAGGCGTTATCTGACATTTGATTGACGTCACTAACTCAATCATATTTGTATACGAACCTAAATAGATTCGTTCGGAATTTGTCAATAATTGTAATTTGATCGATGATTGACTGGGGTTGCTTGCCGCGCTTACGTTTTCCTAATATAAACTTGTTGCGACGAGTTGAAAACTCGGTTTATTAAAAAAAAAAAAACAATAGTTATATGCAGTTGTACTGCACGTTAGGAAAAGGCAGATTTCAGCGTGGCTGCGCTAGCCTGCATCCTCCGATTATTTAAGAAAATGAGAAGTACGACTGCAACAAATAAGTTACTCAAATGCTTCCAGGAAATTGATTGGATTCACGGCTGACTGCATCGCCTTACTTTATTACCTCCAACTAGTCGTTTATTGCCTACGATATAACCAAACGTGTTTTAAAAAAGAATCCGTAACAATTAAAAATACTTGTGCGGTGGAGGTGGCCCCGTCAGGAACGAAGTTCTTTCTTACTTATGATTTAAAACAAAAATAATATTTTTGCAGCCGCCATCTGGGATTTATATTATAACCTCACTATCGGCTTTAGCACACTCGAAAACTATGAAAACAACACCCATGACGAAACATTTATAAACTTTCGTAGCCGCCATCTTGTATTTACATTCTGACCTCACTATCGGTGGATTTTCATTTTGACCAAATTCACACTTTCTCTCTCTATCCGGTATGCAGTGTACTCGGGTCGATGTGTACAATTTTATTCCACGACACTGTGATTACAGTGTCGTAGAATTTATTGTTTTCTTTTATTTGTTTTATTTTATTGTTTTCTTTTATTTTTTCTGCCGACGGTCTCTCTCTCTCTTTCTTTCTCTTTGAATTAGAAGAAGACAGTAGCAAGTATTAACACTTTTTAGCGTGACAATATCTGAAAGTTCTTTAACGCGTTAAAGAACTGCGGGTGATATCCGCACGCATACCGTAAAGCTATATTAGTGCTCGCTGCATGTGCTGCATATTTTGAAGGGCTAGCGTATCGCGAATATTTCACGGTATATGCTGTTTGGGACGTCAGGGCTGTCACAGTTTTTTTTTTTGTGTAAACTGAAATAAACTGCGAATATCCGTTAAATCAGCCACTATAAAATACTACATATTTTAACTTACCTTATTTCTTGATTAATATTAAACTCAGGATTAAGGTATATCAATTTGATGAAAGGTGAGTAATGTGACTATTTATAAAGATACAACAAAACGTTGGTAAACATAACGAATAGGCTTCAACGTTGAGAAATCACCGGGATTTGTTGTGAAAATCTGCGGGTACTTACGTGTCTCAGCGTCGTGAGTGATGCGGGGTAGCCCTGGGACGCGCGGCCATTGCAGATGGCGCAATGCGAATATTGGCCGCCGTGCGAATAAAAACGGCCGTCCGCACACAATTCGAGATACCGTTGTTTATGACTCGGTTGCGCGGGTCATGGTGCGGCTTTTGTGTAATTGACTTGATTCCGCACGTTTATGGACTGATTCGACGAAAAATAATTTGTTACCAATTTTTTTTCGACCTACCTGTTGACGTCATAGCATTTTCTCGGAAAGATAAATTAACTAACAATGTAAAGCTGAATGGTTTTGTCTGTAATGATAATAAACAGTAAACTTTTGTAGTCTGAGTTTTTTCAGTGCCGTATGAATAGCAACAAACCGATCTTGATGCAAGATCCGAAATAAGATGCTGTTATCAAACTACAATCAAATTATCGACCGTATTTTGAAACTACCTACCTTAATAACTATTGGCGTACGTACATACGCTACCAAGAATACAGGACGACCAATTATTTTCCAATGAGGTATTCACAAGCTCGAATAATGATGTGATGTAGTGTAGTTACGAAAATATCCAAAATTGTAGGAAAACCTGCGAAAACTGAAATTATATGAGTACATTAAGGAATAAACGTCTCAAATGAAGATTTAGCGTGACCTTATATTTTCAGTTATATTCATTTTGTCTGGTTAAACTAAACCAGTTATATTTTATTCAATATTTTTTATAACAGTTATTTTAGTCAATGTTTCAATCTCAACCTTTAAAGAACATCGAGACGCGTCTTCGTACAAAACTAGAGTTGACAAAAAAAATTATGTTTTCTTACTTTGTGACAGCACTATCAAGTAACTACACACTTAAAACTTTTAACTTTTAAAAGGAATATTCTTATTTCTTAGAAAAAATTAAGAAATATAAAGTACAATGCTATGTTATCATTTATTAATTTCTTAATTTCTTTTAACTTTTATTACGATCCTCAATCAGTCTATTTCAAAGATCAGAAAGAACTATAAAAACTAGAAACTATCTAGATATTTAATTCCGTTGTCCCATATTCACGTGTAGATTACCCCATGATACTCAGTACGTGTCACATGAGTCGGCCATCAGATTACGTGAGCACATACACTATTATAGACCGCGGCCCTCCTCACATCTGCTAACATTGGCATAACAGCGTGGGTGCTCAAAATAAGCCTACTCGATGATTTCGTAGAAAGAGATTCCTGTTTATAGATGGGAGACGTTTAGCTATGCCCGTTGATAAGTGCCTAATCTACAGCTTGCTTTCTTGGTGGAAAATTGTTTTAGTTTCCACAAACTTATCTAAATGGAGTTCCCAATAATATTAACTGGATGGGCAGCAGAGTCCTTCTGCCTGTTATTAAAAACAAACGAAGATCTTAGACAGCCAAAACTGGTGATTATGGCAATTCCTCGACGTTATACGTTCATTGAATGACTACTGTTTAACAGCAGTTTTTTTTTAGAAATTTAAAGTACAAGCATGTTCTTAAGGTCATTTGGTGGAGGTCTGCCTAGCTTGGGCGGGGCATCGCCGTGTCCTCGTGGAGGCGATCGGTGGCGGTGGTCTCTCGCATCCGGCCCTGGTTCAGTCCATGGTATGGAGTGAGAGGGCATGGCAAGCCGTCACCTCCTTCTTCAAAGTAGTTATGCTCGCGAAGGAGGAGGCGGAACGCGTGAGGGAGAAGCAAATTTCGCGCTCTCACGCCCCTAACCTTCGCAGGAGACGCCCTGGATGTTGGGAATCGCAGGCCGATTTCCGGCCACCGTAGGTGCGGGCTTGCAGACGGTGAGCAATGGGAAGCTCGCCGTCCGTTAAGGACCAGGCCCGGGTAGCGGCGCGTTATGTTCTTCGCACCCCACAAAGAGATGTTAGCAGAATTGACGGAGTCCGCTAGGGCCTATGCCTGCCGGGGGTGCGGGTTTGTTCGAAAGGGTTACTGTGGCCCCTGGCAACATACAGGCAACTGAAGGAACACGGGTGAGTTTTAGTCAGTAAGAGTCTGACACGCCTTCCCGCTCCGTCTAGAGCGGGAGAAGTTATTTGATAATTTCCCACCCAAAGAAAAGGCATGTTCTTAAGGTATTTATTTGAACCCTAAAGTAAAGGAATGTTACATATTTATTATAAATAAGCCATCTATTTACGTAACAGTAAATGATCCCACAGCGGCACAGACCACTGAAAGCTATTTTGATTGAGTAGATGTCGGCAATAGACACGTGTCGGGATTTGATTACACTAGGTCTATTGGAGAGCTATTTGTGGCGCGATATAATTTATTGCCTGATTGGAACGTGAATGTCGTCCTGTTTTAGAGGGATCATTTTTGTGAAAAAAGACGGACACACATCTTATAGTTACTTTTGCATTTATAATATTTAAATTTATACTTATTGAAAACCGAATGCTTACAAACGAGAAATATTCAGGTATCATAAACAGCGCTGAAGTTTGATTATCTTCATAAAAAAGGGTGAATAAACCTTATTAAATAGTTCAAAGAAAGTATATCATGCCATGACATACATGAATTAACTGTAACAGAGTTTACAATACATAGCCGTTTTATTCATCATCATCATTTCAGCCGAAAGACGACCACTACTGGACACGACCGATTCTTTGCTTTCCGCATCCAGCGGATTTCTGCGGCCTTCACAAGGTCATCGGTCCATCTTGTGGGACCTTCCAACGTCTTCCGGTACGCGTTTGCCACTCCAGAACCATTCGGCCCCATCGGACATCCGTTCTGCGGGCAATGTGCCCTGCCTATTCCCACTTAAGTTTGGCAATTCTTCGGGCCATTTTTTTATTTGTTGTTTAAAACATAAAGGAAAATGTTTCAGTATTTGTAAAAAAAAACAATTCCATTTCGTTTAGATTGCCATCGTCACGTCCAGAAGAATATTTTTTATGAAATGGTTCTATTTTTTTTAAATTACTGAACTCTTTGCATTGCTTAGTTTATTACCTATTACATTCAATTCTTTCTTCTGTTTCTTTTTATCGTTTAAAGTATTTGTGTTATAATATCCTATCCTATTAATAACTTTTCTGCTGCTTTTGAGGAATTCCATAAACGTTTTTATGACCCCTGCTTTCCAAACATAAAAATTAAGGTTTTAATCATACGAAATACTAAATGGCTCAGTAAAGGATTAAAAAATGTTCCACCCGTAAAAGAATGCTACTTAAAACTTATCGACGTGATTTTAAGAAATATGCAATGTAGTTTAAAATAATCATAAAACTCCCTCAAAGGTCACAAAACAGTTATCATATCCAAACAGCCACAAATAAATCTAAAGCAGTGTGGCACGTAATCAATAAATACAAAAACAATAATTCTTTTTAAAAAAAAAATACAGTAAAATATAAAACTCCTAATACTATAGCACAAACATTCAACAACTTCTTTATTGATGACATTTCAAAACTAACGAATAATAGAATAAACTACGCTAATATTCTAACTTATAACGAGCCAAACTCCTGTTTCTTATCACCAGTTACCCCTTTTTTTTTGGTTGGGAAATTATCTAATAACTTCTCCCGCTCTGGGCGGAGCGGGAGGGCATGTCAGACTCTTACTGACTATAACCCATCCGTGTTCCTTCGGTTGCCCTGTTGCTGGGGGCCACGATCTCGGTTTTCTTCGCACCCCCGGCAGGCATAGGCCCTAGCGGACTCCGTCAATTCTGCTGACATCTCTTTGTGGGGTGCGAAGAACATAACGCGCCGCTACCCGGGCCTGGTCCTTAACGGGCGGCGAGCTACCCATTGCTCACCGTCTGCAAGCCCGTACCTACGGTGGCCGGAAATCGGCCTGCAATTCCCGACGCCCAGGGCGTCTCATCCTGCGGCGGTTAGGGGCGTCAGGGCGCAAAATTTGCATCTCTCTCATGCGTTCCACCTCCTCCTTCGCGAGCATTATCGCTTCGCAGAAGGAGGTGACAGCCTCCCATTTCCTCTCGCTCCGTACCATGGCCTGAACCAAGGCCGGACGCGAGAAATCACCGCCGCCGATCACCTCCACGATGACACGGCGATGCTCCGCCCAAGCCGGGCAGACCTCCACCGTATGCTCCACCATGTCCTCCGGGCGATCCATACAATGGTGACACCCGGGCGTTTCCTCCCGTTTTATCCTGTACAGGGACCTCCCGAAACAGCCGTGTCCGGTGAGGATCTACGTCAGGCGGAAGGTGAGGACGCCGTGGCGCATCTCTAGCCACTCCTCAAAGAGGGGTCTTATCGCCGCAATTGTGGCGTGCCCAGCGCTGGGTTGTGACAATCACACTCTCCATGACGCCATGAGATCCCGCCGGAGCTCTGTCCGCTGTGCCGTGATTTCTCGCGGCAGTGGAATTAAGCCCCGGCGTTTCGCTCCGTACCATGGCCTATGGTTCAAATAACAAAAATAAAAATCATGAACTAGAAATAAATTATCCCCATCGAAATTAATAAATTGGCTTACAATAAATAATCTAAAAATAAATCTTACAAAAACCCATCACATAATTTCTTATGGGATACTATATTGGGGGTACTCAACTGATAAAGAAATTGCGTTCAAGGCACAAAAAAAGTGTATTAGATCAATATGTGGGATACACCAAACAGATTCATGTAAACCTCATTTCATAAACTTCAAGATTTTAACCCTCCCTGCTCTATATATCTACTCGGCCTCAATGTTAGTTAAATCAAACATCAGTAGCTATGACACATTAAAAAGTAGTAGACTTAAAAATACATTACGATTACGCAATAAAACCTCCTACACTGCAGTTTATAGCAATAGGATTTTTTGTTAGGACATAAAAGGATATAGTATGTTACCCATAGACATTAAGAACCAACATTCAATTGGTATTTTTAAAAGGAAGCTAAAATACTTCCTGATTAAAAAGGTAGGAATAATGATAATTAATATTATATACTGTAAAATGTTTTATTTTATTTTTTTATAAAAAATTTATAACCTTTAATTAGCAATGCCTTAACAGGCGACTAAGTTCTAAGAACCTACCTTTTATTAACATCTTCAAAGTTCCGTACACTTAGTTCGCAATGAAGAATTTGAATTCATTAAAAACGCGAACGTTTGTGAGGATCGTCGGATGGATGTTTGTTACTCTTTCACGCAAAAACTATTGAACAGATTTGGATGAAATTTGGCACACAGATAACCTGGATTAACATGTAGGATATTACATTTTTATCCCGCTATCCCCACGGGATCGAGGCTAATGCGGATGAAACCACATGGGTACAATATCTGTAAACATTTTTGCTGCAGTCATTACATTTGGATTAGCAAGCTACACGAATACGCCGAATACGATTCTACTATAGCGGTACATAATTATTAGTAAAAGAACGTGAAAGGAAACTAAACACGCTAAGCAATATAAATATTTACATGTAAATGTATAATTAAAATTAACTGACTACCTCGTTAGTCCTGGGTTCGATTCCCGGGTCGGGCAAACTGTTATTGGGTTTTCCATCTGGAATTTCTCAGTATCAGCCCAGAGTCTGGATTTGTACTCGGTTGCTGACAATAGGCTCGCCCCCTATCACATGGGCCTTAAACATAGCTGGCGAAATGTGGGTGGGCTATACGTATACCTCTGCCTAACCCTTCGGGAATACAGGCGTGATGTTATGTTTGCATGTTTGTTTAAAATTAACTGTAGGTTTTTTTTAACATAATCGTTGTAAGTTTTTCGGCGACAAACGATTCCTTTTTTCTGTCTGTACACTTCCTGCTGTTGCAAATAATATGAAGGTTTTATCGAGAAATATTTTCCAACGAATACGACTATTGGTATTCGTTGCATCCCTAGGAAATACTATCCGGCACACCGGAACACGGCTTGTCTACCTGATAAAATTCTTTTATCAATAAAAGTGGTTTTTTTTTTGGAAGAAAAATTAAAAATATTTTATTTACACATACGTATTTACATGATTTTTAAAACTAAGACTTAATAATAATATGTACAAGTATATAAAAAGGAGGGGGGGGGGGGAATAATCATAGGGCATCGAAAAATTCGTCCGCATCGCTATCAATAGGAAATGTGTACGTTGTATGGCAATGCTGATTCTTTGGCCAAAGAATAGGCCAGTCCTCTGGTCACGTGAAGAGTCGACCAGTCACTTGGCAATGTCTTGAATAACTAGGTGATTAAAATTGAATAAAATTGGTTGATTTTTACAACACAGCACATTCGCCGAAAACGATATGCACCGACCCGACATCGAGACGATATCGGCAGTCAGATAATCGCATACGTTTAGTACCTAAATGCTTTTATATTGTGTTGTTATTGTCACCTACATAAATCGTTGCAGACAGCGACCGACACCGATATCGGCATGATATCTACCGGCAAAGACACAGTACGGGGTGACAATATGGGGCATTTTTTCACTTGGACACACTTTTTCGCACTGCTGACTTCGATACGTCGATAATTAGTACTGTGGTTGTTTGATGCGTAGCGATGGCCATCGATATTCACCAATATCATAGGGCCGATAATAATTATACCAGTATCGAATCGATGTCGGTATAGTTGCCGTCATATCGGTATCGGGTTGGTGTCGTTATTTGATCATGTGAAAACGCCCATTAGGTACACATGGTATTTTAAGTTATAATTTTAGTTCACTACGCCGTGTGTGCTATAAAATGTAGTCCTAAATAAAAAAAAAAACGAACTTAAGAAAAACTAATTCAGTGGATCAACTGTAAGTATTTTATACTGTGGCCTGGATTTTCTTCAAAATGGTTATTTACACATAACGAAATAATAGGAAATACCTACTTTATACCTATTGCATAACTCTAAACTGTTAGCGTTTTTGTACATAGCAATTAACTCACTAAAGCTATGCGAAAAAAAAATAGAATTATAAAAGGTTTTGTGGAAAAAATATTGTATCTCTACTCGACCATGACGATATTTAGAAAAATCGTTTTATAATTTACGCAAACTTTACTTTCATACAATTTAATTTTCCTCTCATAAGTGTACAAACTTATTTTGCAATAAATATGGTGAGCAAGTGACAGTGAAGTGCACTTATAAGTTTGTAAGTAGACAGAGTCGGAGATACAGCCGACTCTTGAAGATTAAATAAACAGATAACTTGAGGAGAAACAAGTCCGTCGCGACCAAGGCGAAAAGGAAAGATTTACTGAAAGGAAACTTCCTGTTTTCAAATGAATATAAGTTTGTTAACTTTAGTAATGTAAAGAAGTAAATAGCATGTTGTTACATAGTAAGTCGAGGTCGTAATTGCTTTATTTACCACTCTAATATTGAATGTCATAGAACAAGGTCTATTGGTCTGTGAGACAGTTACATAGTTTCAACCTTATTAAAGTTTCAATTTACTGGAAATTGTTTTCAAAATTGTTAAAGCAATTATCAGGTCGTCAATACTTATATAATTTGAAAGTACTTTTATATAATAGAACCGGTCGAAGTGGTGGTCTTTGGGGGTGGCCTATGTCCAGCAGTGGACGTGTTTCGACTGAAATGATGATGATGATAACGATGATGACTTTTATGTAGACCCTACATAAGAGAGCGTGTCACTAAAATCATTTGTCACTAAAACTTCATGCACCTAAAACTGCTAAAACTGTGTAAAACAATAAAAATAATCAATTAACGAACATTCACTTAGCTAGTGTGACTCTCAGTATCTTCAGGAGCGACGAGCTCTCAGCGTGTCACCTTATTTACCACATTGTTACGTACCATTCGTCTGCTTACCGCCGCCAGCCGCCTTGCTGGGCTGTACCAATCACTTTTTTCAGTGAATTGACGAATATATATAATTATCATAAAACTTACGTTGACTTTGCTGTCTTTATTTTAGTCAACCAGTGACAATCAATGGCAAGCAAAAGTTAAACATGATATAAGCTCTATTTCCCAGTTCTCAATATACATTTTCCACGACGGAAGCTCCACTGTCAATTCAATCATAGCAAGGTTCCAATCTAATGGAGTAATTAACTAAAACAGAATCACCGATTCGTGCCACCCCTAGCGCGAGGTATCGAATTATCTACCAAATCCGAGAACCTCTTGTGTCTCCACCTTTAATTAATTATTTCATTAAGGTATTCGTGTTTCCGATTCCCTAATCAATTGATGGCTACGGATTTGAGGAAAAAGTCATTTATATTTCCTAAGATGTTGGAGTTACGAAGTAATTTCTTGGAGTTTAATCCAATTACAATAAGCGAGAATCTAGACCTATTTTCGACTGTTTTTTTGTCTGTTTTAATATGGAGTTCCCGAATACCCAGTATGGCTTTGCACGGTTATAGTTGCAAGACTGTGTTGCTCAGTTGTTTTTTTCTACCGAAAAAACGAGAACCCTTCCTCAAACAAAGATGATCGTTTAGCCTCAAAGTAAACAAACATCAATAAACACAGGTTGACCTCCCCGTGACCCTTCATCCATCACGACAACTGCATGGGGGGCCTCGGCAGAGTCATAAACGTAGCGCGATATTTATACCGCCATAAACAGACGGGATATGCAAATTACACTTACGAAAGTACGATGTTCTGCGAGTGATAAGGGGACATGGAAACTTAATAGCCCTGTGTCACTAAACATACATACCTACTTCTAAATGGTATCTTTATCTACAAATATAATATAATAATAATAATAACATCACGCCTTGTTTCCTCGAAGGGTTGGGGAGAGGTGTCCCTGTAGCAGGTTCACCCACATTTCGCCAGTTATGTTTTAAGTTTTTTTGTACAAATATAACATATTTTTCTATTAATGGGCAAAATAAATAAATACGCTCATAATACTACAAAAAAGTTGTTCTACATTCATCCGACAGTATTGTCTGTCATATTCACAAATCCTCAGAGATACCACAAAAATATTTGTTACAAAGTTTTTTATACACAAATAACTTGGGACTTGCTAAATGCCAGTAAGTCCTCCTTAAGTTCTCTTTAAAAATCTTACGAAACAGCCAATTTGTTACTGAAACTACTTTATGAAAACCTTTAAAAACGGGGACAATTGCATAATGTATTCGTACAAATTAGCCTTATTCTGGGCATTAGGCATCTTTTGGCTGGTCGCCCGCTCCCGGCCGGTATTGAGCAAGCCACAACACCCACATTAGCACTTAATGTGCACTTTTCTTACACATTTACAATGCTCTTGGGTGAAACTGACTTGGTGTATAAAGCTGTTTGAAAAAAGTTCAACTTGAAACTTAAAAAGATGGTAAAACTAAGACGAGTTTTCACGACCTGCGATGTGAGGTTCTATAGAACATATCCATGTACATACGTAATTGTTTTCAGGTAAGTTACGACGTGATAATAGTCTCAAAAGTTACGACCGATTCAAAACGTTCTTTGATCAGTGTTTAATTAATAAGAAGTTGCTTTTAAGTGATTCAAATTGATTTCATAGTTTGTATTCGAGCTACGTTCTATGACTAAAGCTGTTTGAAGTACTGTTAGAAGTGGAACTTCTGCATTCCTTCGTTGTGCCACCATGACATAGAAAACATTGAATGAAACAACATTTTTATGGAAAAGATCGGAGATATAACCAAACTGACGTCCCAGTTAACTGATAAGATATAGTGATAACACTTTTTAACCAACGAAAAAAGGAGGAGGTTATTTATTAGAAGAGAATTATATTATTTTATTTGTGGTCTCATGGCTCTCTTTCATGGTTCTCCTCGGATGCCAAATGGGTAGCGCCTATCGTGTTATTTTCTATAAATAAAAATGACTATTGGAATTCACTATGAACTTGTGTAAAACAGAGTTTCTTTAACTGCTTGTTTAATTCTTTATAACGTTATGTTATGAGCTAAGTTGGAAAGCATTTTTTCTTTCTTGGGACAAGTTAACACGGCCACGCAGCAAGGCAGCCGGATGTCAGGTTTATTATATTTTCTCTCGTTTTATAGCTTGACTACGCTCTATATAAATTTAATCTTTTCTAGGATGGCTTTCAGCGCCACTTATCTACAACGAGAGTGTTTCCTGTACTACTTTTTGTTGCTTCATTTTTAATTATTTTTACCTATTGTGGTACAGTAATTTTATTCGAGGTGCATCGTCTTCACATATAATTATTTAAGTAATGTAGGTACCGATACAAAATATTGTAAAACATTTTAAAAGAGTAACGTGGAGTTTCTTGGTTATTGGAGTAGGTATGGAGAACCATACGAAAAATACTTTTTGGCGGGGGCGACTAGAATCAATTCTATTTAGTTTGTAAATTTTGACGTCCAAAAGAACCTTTTTTTATCAAACACTTTGATAGACTTTGCTCATACATTTGAACACTTGTTTGCTTTTACTTGCCAGACATAGCAACAATATTTAAACACTTATTTGAACAATTGTTTGAACACATGTGAGGCACGGGTGTTTGGTGTTTGATCAAAGTTTGATCAATTATTTCAACTTTGTCATTCGATGTCGGTTTTTCGAGCGCACATTACCTGCGAGACATGCTTTGCAGTACGTTCGCTTCACAGTTCTCAATTAGACAACAAACAGGATGGATGACGATTTTGTGGACGCGGTATACCTATATTATTTAAGTGTATGTAATTATTTATTACTTGTGAAAAAAACGACTACTTACCTACTTCAGACAGACGAACGTCCGTTTGCCTGTATTGTACCATATACTGTACAAAATCAACAAATATTATAAGGTTCATAGCGTATTTTGTTTAAATATGAGCGATTTTCTACACACAATACAATACAATTAACAATACAATACAGTACAATATTTAACGCAACATATTTTTAGGGTTCCCAAAATAAAATAAAGTTAAAAATTAAAGGAACATGAAACAACAGGAAGAAACATATTTTTTCGGCGTTTATTTTCTAAATATTGTACAGTGATACAGAACCCTTCGTGTGCGAGTCTGGCCGGTTTTTTAATTCTTCAATAGAGCAATATACTGACACTACTATTTATGCTGATCCAGGCTTCAGTGACCAAATTTCTATTTTTATGATGTTTACTTTAGGATTGCATATAATATATATGATCCTCCTTCAAGCAACTCAATAAATTCCTTCATTGACACTCTAGTTGCACCATTCCTTCTTGCGATTGAACAAAGCGACCGTTCCGCTTAGTTATTTAGGATACACTGGACTTGCAGGCAACTTTGAACGCTTTGATATGTGCTACACACACATTTGAACTTTGAACGCTTTGAAGTGCGCTCGAAAAACCGTTGAAATAAATGATCAAACTTTGATCAAATACCCAAACACCCATACCTCACATATGATCAAACAATTGTTCAAACAAGTAATCAAATATTATTGGTATGTCTGGCGCCGGCTTCGAAAAACCGACACCGAATGGCAAAATTGAAATAAGTTATCAAACTTTGATCAAACACCCAAACACCCGTGCCTCACATGTCATCAAACAAGTGATCAAATATTTTTGCTATGTCTGGCTGGCTTTATATGAGCCTATTTGAAATAAATGTTTTGACTTTGACTTTCATTTACTTAGGTATAAGGTACCTCCTGCCCAATCTAGGGGATCCAAACGCCTCCTGCCGGAGGCTCTACGCGGGGGTCGTGCGGTCCATGGCCCTTTACGGGGCGCCGGTGTGGGCGCGTTCAATAAGGCTGCGGCCAGCCCGCCGGTTGAACGCGTCCCAGAGGGTCATGGCCATCCGGCTGGCCCGAGGATACCGCACGGTCTCCTGCGAGGCGGCGAGCCTCCTTGCCGGATTACCGCCATGGGATCTGGAGGCAAAGGTCCTCGCGCACATTTGGGAGTGGCGCGAGGAGGCGAAACGCCGGGGCTTAACTCCGCTGCCGCGAGAAATCGCGGCACAGCGGACGGAGCTCCGGCGGGATCTCATGGCGTCATGGAGAGTGCGATTGTCGCAACCCAGCGCTGGGCACGCCACAATTGCGGCGATAAGACCCCTCTTTGAGGAGTGGCTAGAGAGGCGCCACGGCGTCCTCACCTTCCGCCTGACGCAGGTCCTCACCGGACACGGCTGTTTCGGGAGGTTCCTGCACAGGATAAGGCGAGAGGACACGCCCGGGTGTCATCATTGTGTGGATCGCCCGGAGGACACGGTGGAGCATACGGTGGAGGTCTGCCCAGCTTGGGCGGAGCATCGCCGTGTCCTAGTGGAGGCGATCGGCGGCGGTGATCTCTCGTGTCCGGCCCTGGTTCAGGCCATGGTACGGAGCGAGAGGAAATGGGAGGCCGTCACCTCCTTCTGCGAAGCGGTAATGCTCGCAAAGGAGGAGGCGGAACGCGTGAGGGAGAGGCAAATTTCGCGCCCTCACGCCCCTAACCGCCGCAGGAGGAGACGCCCAGGGCGTCGGGAATCGCGAGGCAATTTCCGGCCACCGTAGGCGCGGGCTTGCGGGCGGTGAGCAATGGGTGGCTCACCGTCCGATAAGGACCAGGCCCGGGTCGACGGCGCGTTGTGTTCCACGCGCGCCTCAAAGAGATGTCAGCAGAATTGAAGGGGTCCACTAGGGCCGATGCCTGCCGGGGTTGCGAAGAAAACCGAAAGGGAGATCGTGGCCCCCGGTGACAGGGCAACCGAAGGAACACGGGTGGGTTTTAGTCAGTAAGAGTCTGACACGCCCTCCCGCTCCGCCCAGAGCGGGAGAAGTTATTTGATGATTTCCCACCCTCAAAAAAAAAAAAAAAAAAAAATGGTATAAGGTACAGTCGGGTAAATTAATTATTAATCAAATAGATACGTACGCTACGTCAATTTGCCGTGTATAGCCAGTTCATACAAATTGACAAATAAAGACAGTTGTGATTTTTAAGTATACGGACAGTTTGAGTTGGTAGTAAATTTGCTTAACAATTAATTTCCCTGACTTTGAATTATGAGATTATGTTTCTTATTCAGGCTTGGAACATTTTTAATAAACGGACAACAGTGTCTAAACTTCTGAACTAGGTATATGCCTACGCGTCGCAAGTTCGTTGTGCCAACAAATTCAGTTACTTCTTAGTGTTATGCATGGTTGGTGAGCGATAATACATCAGAAATTATAAATTGTGAATAGACTGCGTAGGTGTATTCATAAAAAAAAAAACAATTTGAGATCTCCAAAAGGATCACGGAAGCCTATAAAGGTCAGAGCACACATTCTGCGTTAATATCTTTTCCGATAATAGGAGTACATTCGGTGATATTTGCTACGGTCGGTACGTTCCCATTGGTGGCTTTATCCGTCATATCTTTTACGAGAAAACATGACAAAGGAGAGGCCGGCCGTGTCCTGGATATAATTTTTAGTTTCTGTTTATGTGATGTTAATATCGGACAGAGCTTTATATAGGATTTATGGCCGGAGATACGAGTGCTCGTACCGTTGTTAATAAAAAGATAATGTTTTGTTTAAGATTTATTTAGATTCATACAAGGAGATAATACTATTATAGTGATTGCATTTTTGATAACAATATTAAATAGGTAGTGTTATTGAGTACCTACGAAGACAATAACTATTTTGAAAAGAGCATTGTTTTACCCGCTGGCGAGTGTTCGTTGATGCAGGCTGGCAAATAAAGAAAAAAATCTGCAAAATCACCGCCACCCATTTGTAGTAAGTCACTCAAATATAATCACAGTAGCTGTAACATTACTTTATAGCTACATCCTATCATCGGCCACACTCATAAAGACACTGCTCATCTCCATAACATTATCCCATGACCCTTCTTAAACCATGGGAAACGATAGTTTAGCCCTAATCGGAGCTTAAGCTGTGTACATACGCTAACTAAACTGTCAGCGAACGAGTGGGCCCTGCCAGCCCTCAGCGTATCGCGTCAGATCTAACTCGTGGCCGCAACTTATTAAAACAGATAGAGGATTAGCATTCATTAACTGACAGTAACAGGTAGAGGTACGGCGCAGGTAAGTACAGAAGATCAGCTCCTAATACCGGACGATTAGGATCCGAAGCAAACGTAATCTAGAAAGCTTTCAGGTTATGTGAAACGATCTTCACAAGGGTCCACAGGTGGATTAGAATGGAGGGATTGACCTCAATGATGAGGAATTGGAGAAACATGCGGAGGAGGCTTCTAGGCTTTTGTTTGTAATGATTTAGGAAATTAGGACGGCACGCAGAGCCCCTTGTCTGGCTTTCAGATGGACTTTATGCGTCAATAAAATCTCCGAGGGAGACCTGCAGTCGCACCGCATAACACCTTGTTGTGGGAAACTGCTGTATAAAACTGTTGTGTTTTTGTCACAAGCGAAGCGGCCATATGATCCTCCAGAGATTCCAAAACTACATAGGTCAGACTAACTATTTGAAAAACTTAACATTTAGGTACCAAAACTTATTACTTATTGTAAGCAAGCGGTTTTTCTGCACCTATTTTATTGTCAGCAAAGATAAGTGGCGCGTAATCTCCGCTCAGCTCCGCTCAATTCGCTCTGCTCGCTCGGAGTGACGGTGACAACGGTGTGCACTCAGCGCTATTAGTGCACTTTAGTAGAACAACTCGGTGCTAACGTGAGACAAACTTTAAGATCGGTACGTAGTCAGTTGCAGAATGGAGTTAAGAGATAGTATTCAACGAAGGGAAGAGATAGCCAAGTCAAAATTCCTGGAAATATAAATAGAAATCATTTATTTGCTTATAATGTTGGATATACAGATAAAATGTACTTGTTATGAATAGCCCCGATATATTTTACCTTACGGCATGTAACATTTTCAAACAATAGAATTTATGTAAATACAATAGAATTGAATTAGTACATTTATAGTAATGTTATAATAACTCTTTTCCAATTAGGTATTTGTAATTTTATATTATTAGGACTTTTCCTACAGTTTGCTACATTTATAGACTAGTTAGTTATTATGATTATGGAAGCACTCAGTTGTTCTCAATTTAATCAGTTAAGTACAAACCCGGTTTTATTGTAAACAATTCTTCTCATCAATATTGATACCACTTCATTCAAATATTCTCCAAGCCACTGACCCATATTCCGCATTCCATATTTCCCCACGAACTTCAACTTAAATCCGCGAATATATTTCTAAACAACTTTATCCACTGACAATAAAACATCGACAGCAAATATTTTTTTACTCCCACGCTCGGAACACTCGGGAAACTCGGAACTCGACAAAAAGCCTCCGCTGGGAAGTTCCGGCTTTCAACCGGAGTCACACAAAGTGGTTTACATACCGCACCTGAGACTTCTTACTGGATTCGACGCATTTTTCATATTTCTTCTTGTGACATACCTAAGTAATTTATTTTTCTGAAAGAATTAAGATAGGGTTTTGAAAATAAATTTGTTTTTAATTTGAAAAATTACGCTTTTGAACAGTTTTTTCTTTGTCAATCCATGTTACCCATTATTTATGTATCTTTTCTTGTACTTATATTGGAGATCCTAAATTAATTAATAAATGATTTCCCATTCCATTTTTAAAACGGATATCAAAAGGTCCTAAAAGTTTAATTTTATTTCACCGTGAAAATGTAGCACCCACTCTAAAAATATCAAACTCGTAAGGACGTGAAAAAGTCGTAACATTTTATAGCAATACATGCGAATATTTCCACTTGAATACGACACGACTACACGCTCATTCTACTTTCCACACATGAATGTGTATGTGGATCATGTAGTTACGTAATTAATTGACATTCAACTATAAATCTTGCGTTTTACGACTGAAAATCACTGGAGTAATTGGGACACCGTTCTTCGTAATAGTATTTGCGAGTAATATGTGATTATTTTGACGCGTATTGTGTACATTAGTGGTTATGTCTGGGGTGGATTGTTCCACCCATTGTCAAAGCGTCAATGTTTAGTAAAGCCTGTGTATTATATACTTGAACTCACTTACACCATATATCACTAGATACGTTTAACAATAAGCTCATCTTCAAGCGATTGAAAGAAACAGAACCATGTTTAAAATTCGTTTAGTGTTAGTGTTTGGTGATGTGAGCAGGCCTTAGTATGTAGTACCTACCTACTCTATACTTTACGTGACCCTTGAGTACTTGAGTCCTTGGACCCTACTTGAGTATCTGTCTCGTACGAAAGTAATATCCAGAATAATAGCTGTTTCCAATTGTGAACGATTTAAATGTCAAGAATGTTTGAATTTGAAAGATTTTTTTCCCTTTGATATTTCTTAGTAATTGTTTTGAATAACAAATGACTAAAGCTGTTTATCGCTTAAATACTTAATTTTAGGACTAAAGTCAAGTTCTGTCCTTTGACTTTAACAACAATATTAGACTAACCATTTGGCTTTTATATACTTAATACTAGTACGGACAACAATAGTCGTAAGATCAAGAGAAACTTATACACGAAATAACAAGGACCAAGATATTGCTTATTTTTAAATATTGAGGTGAAGACACGCTATGTAATTTATTTATTTAGGTTAGCCAATAATTGTTAACACAATACATTTAAAATAAATTTATGCTTTCACATAATAAATACGAAACCAAAAAGGATATTTACAAATAAAGTTATTCAATAATTTTAAGTAATTCTAGTGTAATAATTATTATTATTACACTAAGAGGAAAGGTAGCTTTATGCTACACCTGCACAACACACATACACAAAGTAATCATGACGCAAATAACTTCAAACTTCACAAAATCGTCACAAAAGCATATAATATTCGTAATCCGCCATTGTAGCTCTCGACCCTCGCAAGTTCAAACGCGAAGGGTTCATGAATGGTTGGTAACGAAACCGAAAGACTTGCTATAACTGGGTTAAACAGCACCCAGCGACCGGTGATGACGTTTGAACGGTTCTGACAGACGTCAAACTAGTGTATGATACCCGGAATTGAATAATATGGAACATGGAGTTTAGGAAAAGTTCAGCTTTGTACGGTGTTGTCTTTGTCACTCATACCTATGTGGTAGGCACTTTATGGACCTCGATGTGTTATACTAATACCAGGGTACGGTAATCTATTGATAGGTTTTAGCGACAGACGAAATCTAAGCGATAGCGAACGGAGTTGAAAGTTTAACGATAAAACCGGCCAAAACCGTGTTGGACCTCCCACAATGAAGGGTTCCGTAGTTGGAATGTCACCTTTCATCTATTTTCTTAAATATCTTTAAAGTGTTTATTTTAAAATTATAAAAGAAAATGAGATCCTCACAAGAAGCTCTATGTCACACGGTACAGTTTCTAAAAGAATGAAACATTAAAAATATATTATATTCGAATTTCCCCCATATCCAAAATTCATTTAATGTCGTTACACGTCCATATTTGGGTCACAGAAATTCATGTTTTCCAAATTTAAACTAATTAGCTCCAGTAGATTCGGAAAAAATTGTCTGTGACAGACGGACAGACAGCCAGCCAGACAGATGAGTGATCCTATAAGGGTTCCGTTTTTTCATTCGGTCGTACGGAACCCTAAAATAAGTTATGTGTGAGGTCGCCTCTTAAAAGTTGTGTAAGCGTATTTCGGTTGAAGTTCTTAGATTTGATGTAATACGGAGTTGAAGCTTTTAAGTCTTTTTGTGAGACGGATTTGACGCATCTAATGAACTTCTCCAATTAGTACTACACGGAGTTGGGATTTAATTAAAAGTTTGAGCATTAAGTAGGTTAAAGATGATCGATAATTATATAGGTTGGTATGAGAATAATGCAGGTTTCTTTTCATATCTAACTAAGGTAGAGAAATGAGAGATTTAAAGGTATGTAGCCTACATGAGGAATAAAATTCCACTTTGAGCACCAATTTCAACGCACTTCAGCGAGCGGCACCAAAGCTATTCTATTACGGCAACAAGACACGTCTTATGTCCTCAATATTAAATACAATAGGTTGTGGTAGGTACTTAAATCAAAACAGTCACTCGCAGTTCACTCGCTCTCAACAAAGAAGATACTGTCAGCGATTGTTTCTAAGATAACTAAATGGAGCTTAATGTAGTACTTACGTCGCATTCACAACTTGGTTCAACAAGTAGATAGAGTAAACAATCCAATTCACTTGTTCACAAGTTAATCTGAAACAAAACAAATGTCTATTATAAATCTTGCGAGAGCATACATTTACACTAATAGGTTCGTAGTAAGTTCTAAACTAATGGATACTTAAAATTAAAGGTGAACAGTTCAGTCTTTACGCAAAGAATGCCTGTAGCATGCTTATATCAAACATTGTTGCTAAATTATTTTTGACTCCTCTCATGTAGATGTACAATAAGTGCATTATAAAAACATAGAACTATGTTTTTATAATGCACTTATTGTACTTTAATGCCCAAAACTGAGTGTGAAAATAAATGATCTATTGTAATAAAGTTAAGAAGAAAGATTCTCTAATTAAGTTATATTTTTTGCTCTGGCTTAAGCTTTGTTTATTTTTGCTACGAAGAATTTGGCAGTATTCATAGCCGCTTCAGTTTGCCAGACCTTGTTTTGTTTTAAATTGGGTCCACTCTTCGATTCCAATAGATTGTTTAGTCTAGTTTAGTCCATATTGGGCCAATCCTCAATTCCGTTGCTCTGGCTGGCTGCCAGGCCCCACTTCCCGGCATAGATTGCCCACTTTACTCCGACTTACGCAATAGACTTGAGACTTAGGAATCTTATCGAGTTTCGATGAAACAATACTTGTGGATTATTGTGTGCCAAATTATTTCTTGTTACTTTTTTCTAACTCATCTGGGTAAAGTTTTTTGATTTCACATCGTTGAGTTTAAATACTATCAGCATCATTATTAATAATAATAATAATAATAATAATAACCCCACCGCCGTATCTCTACGTTGACGTCGTGGTGGGGCTTGCGCGCTCCGAATTCTAGGTCTGTGCCGGTAGAGTTTACTTTGCCGGAACGGGTCTGGGATGAGGAGCCAGACTAAGAGAGATACAAAAACCCGCAGGGCAGCATGTGGCGAGCTGTTGGGCAGTAGCGACCCCACGGACCCTATCTCCCGAGAGAAGTCTTGTTCCTCACCTCTGGCTTGCCTTTATTGGCTGGCTGGAGTGAACACTGACGAGGAACGGAGCTCCCACCTCATTCTTGCCTTAATTGGCCGGCTTGATTGGAGATTCGCAAGAGCAAACGTGCTCGGAGGAAGGAAGTATTCCAGTAAGTGCTCGTAGGGATCTTGACCATCTTCCCGGCTCTGGGATTGTTCTGAAAGCCGTGAAATACCTCTCCACTCCTCAAGCACCCCAGGACATGTTGCCTCCTTGTCGCTACGTCACTATGTGCTAGCGACCGTTTCCGGGGGCCCATTATTGAGTGTGCCAGTCACCCCCTGCCATTTTATCCGTGTAAATATAAAACATTGATCAGGCAGGGGCTATAGTCCTTCCATAGTTCCAGTTAACCAGTCCACTTTAGCCACCCAAACCCATAGTCCAATATCTTTGTTACCATATCCTGCAATAGTCCTACACCAACCGGGGGTTGTCCTTGGGTGCACTTGCATAGCGCGAACAGGGATAATCGTCGGTTGGTGCCCCATTTAAATCAAAACGTCTAACAGGCCTCTGCGAGTTGGCTTCGGCCCCTCGTACGCCTTCAAAAGGACTGGGACCCCATGGTCCCGAGATATGTTAAGACAAAAATATAATAATAATAATAACCCCACCGCCGTATCTCTACGTTGACGTCGTGGTGGGGCTTGCGCGCTCCGAACTCTAGGCCCGTGCCGGTAGAGTTTACTTTGCCGGAACGGGTCTGGGATGAGGAGCCAGACCAAGAGAGATACAAAAACCCGCAGGGCAGCATGTGGCAAGCTGTTGGGCAGTAGCCACCCCACGGACCCTATCTCCCGGGAGAAGTCTTGTTCCTCACCTCTGGCTTGCCTTTATTGGCCGGCTGGAGTGAACTCTGACAAGGAACGGAGCTCCCACCTCATTCTTGCCTTAACTGGCCGGCTTGAGTGGAGATTCGCAAGAGCTAACGTGCTCGGAGGAAGGAAGTATTCCAGTAAGTGCTCGTAGGGATCTTGACCATCTTCCGGGCTCTGGGATTGTTCTGAAAGCCATGGAATACCTCTCCACTCCTCAAGCACCTCAGGACATGTTGCCCCCTTGTCGCTACGTCACTATGTGCTAGCGACCGTTTCCGGGGGCCCATTATTGAGTGTGCCAGTCACCCCCTGCCATTTTAACTGTGTATTTTATATAAAATATTGGTCAGGTAGGGGCCATAGTCTTTCTATAGCTCTAGGTAACCAGTTTATTTAGCCACCTAAACCCATAATCAAATATCTTTGTTTCCATATCCTACAATAGTCTTGCACCAACCGGGGGTTGTCCTTGGGTGCAGTTGTATAGTGCATACAGGGATAATCGTCGGTTGGTGCCTCAACACTTAAAAATGTCTAAGGGGCCTCTGCGAGTTGGCTTCGGCCCCTCGTATGCCTTCCAAAGGACCGGGATCCATGGTCCCGAGATTTGTTAATAAATGAAAAATAATAATAATAATAATAATAACCCCACCGCCGTATCTCTACGTTGACGTCGTGGTGGGGCTTGTGCGCTCCGAACTCTAGGTCTGTGCCGGTAGAGTTTACTTTGCCGGAACGGGTCTAGGATGAGGAGCCAGACCAAGAGAGATACAAAAACTCGCAGGGCAGCATGTGGCGAGCTGTTGGGCAGTAGCGACCCCACGGACCCTATCTCCCGGGAGAAGTCTTGTTCCTCACCTCTGGCTTGCCTTTATTGGCCGGCTGGAGTGAATACTGACGAGGAACGGAGCTCCCACCTCATTCTTGCCTTAATTGGCCGGCTTGAGTGGAGATTCGCAAGAGCAAATGTGCTCGGAGGAAGGAAGTATTCCAGTAAGTGATCGTAGGGATGTTGACCATCTTCCGGGCTCTGGGATTGTTCTGAAAGCCGTGGAATACCTCTCCACTCCTCAAGCACCTCAAGACATGTTGCCCCCTAGTTGCTACGTCACTGTGTGCTAGCGACAGTTTTCCGGGGGCCCATTATTGAGTGTGCAAGTCACCCCCTGCCATTTCATCCTTGTATAGTATATAACATTGGTCAGGCAGGGGACATAGTTATCCCATAGTTCAAGGAAACAAATCCACTATAGCCATCCAAACCCATAGCATAAGTTTTATTTTCATGTTCTACAATAGTCCTGCACCAACCGGGGGTTGTCCTTGGGTGCACTTGCATAGTCCATACAGGGATAATCGTCGGTTGGTGCCTCATTCCATATAAAATTGTCTAAGGGGCCTCTGCGAGTTGGCTTCGGCCCCTCGTACGCCTTCCAAAAGACCGGGACCCTAAGGTCCCGAGATATATAAATATATAAAAATAATTAATAATAATAATAATAATAGTAATAACTTGCAACACTGAAACGTCAACAATCAAAATCGTTTTCTTACCTCATAATTCGCATTTTTAATTATTTACATCTATCGTATACATACAAAAAGCTCTGTAAAACACATTAGAATAAATAATATACAATAAACTCTTATCTACAATGAAGAAAAGAAAAAAAGTAATACCATAATAACTCAAAATTGACGCTGTCACATACAGACCCACATACAAATAAATGCGATATGAAAATGTAATATGTTGACAAGATCAGCAGCTCGCAGTGCACGCCTACCACCCCCGGACTCGCCGCTCAGCTCCGCCTCGCCGCCGCCGGTACCCAGCCCCATCGTGAACGCTGTATCGACACCGGCCGCGGTAGTTGCGTCGAGCTTGAGTGACGAGTATTTCTCCCCGCCGACGTCGCCAACACCTGTACGTCGGCAGGGGAGAGGCCGGCCACCGAAGAGCTTGGGACTTAGGGGCCAACCGGCCCCGAGCCGGGTCCCCGCTGCCGGTGGTTGTGTGCAGCGCATGAGATGGACTCAGTCTATGAACGAGAACGTCATGCGCGCATATTACGGGTCTACAGAGGGAGGAACTAACCTCACTGCGTACCGTGTTAGGATGCTGTCTCTGTTTCAGGAACTAGAGCCAACCGTCAACGTCTCGGCCCAACGACTGTCGGATCAGGTGCGTGTCATCCAACGCAACCATAGGTTGGACGATACCGCACTTGATAGCTTGCGCTCAGAGGTACTGAGCAACCATATCGTCTCAGCTCGGGCACAAACCGCGGCAGAAGCGTCAAATATTGATCCTACCCCGCCGCGGTTCAATCATGGAGTTGAAGAGGAGGATGATAGGGTTGC
Organism: Omphaloscelis lunosa; assembly: GCA_916610215.1. Lineage (NCBI taxonomy): Eukaryota > Metazoa > Arthropoda > Insecta > Lepidoptera > Noctuidae > Omphaloscelis > Omphaloscelis lunosa. The sequence goes on from OU744253.1 coordinate 22,136,264, forward strand.
CACAGTAAGTAGCCAGTGTAACAACCGATTGAGGAGCGCACTGGAGGATGCGTTTCGCGAGTATAGGTACACTCCGACCGAACTTAGACCACGATTACCACGCCTACCCATGCACAAAAAAAATAGGGCGCTGATGTGTGCCCTGGACTCGCAGCTTACGAATTTTTTCGAGAGCAGCGAGGATCTCATTGATACGCACTCGATCCTGTATTGCGCGGCAGTTGCGGCATGTCGTTTAGCTAACGTCAAGTTTCCAAACTGCGACGGAGCTACTCGACCTAAACCAGCCGTACCAGCCTGGCAGTGCAGGATCGAGCGACGTATCGATGGGGCCAGGGTTCTCATCGGCAAACTATACTGCTTCAGGGAGGGAAATACACGACCAAGAGTGATGCGCTTTGTAAGGCGGGCATTCTCGGGGACTGAAATCAGCCCACAAGACTACATGTCCCGTGTCACAGAGCGCATCGACTTCCTGAAGCAGAAAGTTTGTGCATGGGCGAGCCGTATTCGGCGGTATAAGCGGCGGGTTGACCGGTACACGCAGAATCGCATGTTCCAGAGCGATGAGAGGTGGGTATATAGAGCTTGGGAGCGACCCGAACAAAATGTGACAGACGTGTGCCGCCCGGATGATGCCGCCACGAGTGCATTCTGGCGCAGCATCTGGTCGGTGCCCGTCTGTCATACTGAGGCTGGCTGGATGCAGGATGTCGAGCGAGTGTGTGAAACTATACCAGAAATGGATGCTGTATTTATCACGCCATTAGACGTAGCCAGAGCAGTCCGTCCGTTACCGAACTGGAAATCACCGGGACCGGACGGACTGCATAACTTTTGGTTAAAATGGCTGAGTAGTTCGCACACTTGCCTGGCATCCCAATTCCAGTCATCCCTAGAGTCTGGGTCGCTACCTCAGTTTCTAACAACAGGCGTTACCCACCTGCTCCATAAGTCAGGTAATCCCGCGGAACCCAAGAATTATAGACCGATCACATGTTTGTCGACGGTCTATAAACTTCTTACATCCATTTTGAGAACGAAAATTAACACACACATTGATAGTAATTCAATTATGTCAGTCTCTCAAAATGGATGTAGGAACGGATCCCGCGGTACTAAGGAGCTTCTCCTCATCGACATGGCCATAAGCCAACAGGTTCGTCGATCCCGCAAGGATCTGTCGACATGCTGGATAGACTATAAGAAGGCCTATGACTCGGTGCCACATACATGGCTCATGAGGGTGCTAGAGTTGTATAAAGTAGATACAACTCTGCGCACCTTCCTGATGTCGTGTATGGGGCAATGGAGGACGGTCCTTCGCTACCCAGGATGTCGACGGACCCAGGGGAATGACGAGCCTGTATGGATTAAACGGGGAATATTCCAGGGCGACAGTTTAAGTCCACTTTGGTTTTGCTTAGCTCTGAATCCTCTAAGCACACTGCTAGAGGATTCAGGTCTGGGCTATAGGCTGAGGAGAGGTGGTCAGGTCATATCTCACCTCCTCTACATGGATGACTTGAAACTCTTTGCCCCCAACAAGTTGCGACTGATGGAGCTACTGAAGGTAACTGAAACATTCAGTGGCGCCATCAGGATGGAATTTGGTGTGGACAAATGTGCAGTCATGCATGTAAAGCGAGGGGAGATTATGGAATCCGAGGGAATCCAACTCTCGGACTCCATACACCTTAGATCCCTCTCCTCAGCCGAAAACTATAGGTATTTGGGTATGTCGGAATCGTTAGGCATCAACGTTGCTAACATGAAGCAATCGTTGAAGGAGCGCTTCTTTGGTCGCCTGAAGAAGGTATTAATTAGTTTTCTTTCAGGCGGAAACAAGGTGCGCGCCTTCAACGGTTGGGTCATGTTAGCAACGTTGATGCCTAACGATTCCGAAATACCCAAATAAGAGAGAGAGTCTTGATGTACTCTTTCGGCATACTCAAATGGACTCAGACCAAACTTGACGCCCTGGACAGGAGGGTACGTACACTCCTGACCGCAAACCGGATGCATCACCCACGTTCATCAGTGATGAGACTGTACATCCCGCGGAAATGCGGAGGTCGAGGGTTTTTAAATGCAAAGACCCTCCACAACCGCGAGGTGTGCAGCCTCAGGGAATATTTTTTTAAAGCCGATGTGGGTATGCACCGAGATGTGGTCGCAGTGGACAACGGGCTCACCCCGCTCTCCATGGCTAAAGAGAACTGGCGCAAACCTGTAGTACTTACTACAGATGACCGCAAGGAGATATGGCAAAGCAAGGCGCTTCACGGGCGCTTCTATCGGGCTCTTCACGAGCCCAGTGTAGATTTCTTAGCGTCCGTATCCTGGCTACGTTTCGGTGACCTTTTCGGGGAAACCGAAGGTTTCATCTGTGCAATTATGGACGAAGTTATCTTGACGAATAACTACCGGAGACATATTATGAAGGACGGTACGGTTGACGTGTGTCGGGCATGCCATCGTCCGGGTGAGTCCATCAGACATATTATCTCTGGTTGTTCGCGTCTAGCTAACGGCGAGTACTTGCACAGACATAACCAAGTGGCCAGGATTATTCACCAGCAACTTGCTTTGAAATATAAACTTGTAGACTCTGAGGTACCGTATTACAAGTAGCTGCCCGACCCAGTTCTCGAAAATGACCATGCCACGTTGTATTGGGATCGGTCTATCATTACTGACAGGACTATTGTTGCCAATAAACCTGATATAGTGGTGATAGACCGATTAGCGCGCCACGGAATGATAGTCGATGTTACCATACCACATGACGAGAACCTCGTGAAAGCTGAGAAAGAGAAACAAATAAAATATCTCGACTTAGCACACGAGGTTGTTGACATGTGGAATATGAGCTCAGCTATCATTGTGCCGATTGTCGTAACGGCTAATGGCCTAATGGCCAAAAGCCTCGATCACCATCTCTCGAGGCTCTCGTTAGGCGGTTGGATCAAACGCCTGATTCAGAAAGCAGTACTCCTCGATACGGCCCGCATTGTGAGGAGGTTCCTGTCTCTGCAGCCCTAACCACCGGTAGCTTGGACCCTGCTCCCGACACCGGCGGAACTCTATTTTTTATATTTTTAAATGTTTTTTTATACTTTTATTTTAAGAAATATTTAAAAATGTAAATTTTAAGATTTTAAATGAATAAACGATCATAATAATAATAACCCCACCGCCGTATCTCTACGTTGACGTCGTGGTGGGGCTTGCGCGCTCCAAACTCTAGGTCTGTGTCGGTAGAGTTTACTTTGCCGGACAGGTCTGGGATGAGGAGCCAGACCAAGAGAGATACAAAAACCCGCAGGGCAGCTTGTGGCGAGCTGTTGGGTAGTAGCGACCCCACGGACCCTATCTCCCGGGAGAAGTCTTGTTCCTCACCTTTGCCTTGACTTTATTGGCCGGCTGGAGTGAACACTGACGAGGAACGGAGCTCCCACCTCATTCTTGCCTTTATTGGCCAGCTTGAGTGGAGATTCGTAGGAAGGAAGTATTCCAGTAAGTGCTCGTAGGGATCTTAACCATCTTCCGGGCTCTGGGATTGTTCTGAAAGCCGTGGAATACCTCTCCACTCCTCAAGCACCTCAGGACATGTTGCCCCCTTGTCACTACGTCACTATGTGCTAGCGAACGTATCCGGGGGCCCATTATTGAGTGTGCAAGTCACCCCCTGCCATTTTATCCGTGTACATAACAACATTGATCAGGCAGGGGCCATAGTCCTTCCATAGTTCCAGGTAACCAGTCAACTTAAGCCACCCAAACACATAGCCCAATAGCTTTTGTTTCCATATCTTACAATAGTCCTACACCAACCGGGGGTTGTCCTTGTGTGCACTTGCATAGTGCGAACAGGGATAATTGTCGGTTGGTGTCTCATTCCATATAATTTTTTCTAAGGGGCCTCTGCGAGTTGGCTTCGGCCCCTCGTACGCCTTCCAAAGGACCGGGAGCCATGCCCCCAAGATTTTTAAAAATATAAAAAATTAATAATAATAATTTATTTGCATCTAGTTTTACATTTTACATTAAATACATGATTAGTACATACAGTTTAAAGTAAATTATACAATAATGGGGCGACACCAGCACCCTTGCTTAGTTGCCAAGACAACTTGTGTTAAAGATGCTGGGCCCGACCCTATATTGAGTGTTACTTAATTGCATTCAGGTACATACATGCCATTTTGTAATTATGCAACTGGTTCATTATATGGCACAGGTAAACAGACAAATAAACTATTTAGGAAAGGGGAAAAAAAAAAACGAGAAATTTTATGATTGGAGTAGAGTAGTGTGTTTAGAGGTGTGTGAGGGTGTGTGTGTGTGTGTCTGTGTGTGTGTATGTGTTTTCCTATATTTGTGGGTAATGGTAGCGTGCAATGAGCAAATGAGAAATAGAATGGGGTTTAACGGGAGCTATATTGAGTTAACAATAAGCTTTCTGTGTTGTTGTAATTTAGCGTTTGTAGCCCATTAATTAGTTTCTTTTTAAATGTCATTATAGGGAGTGAGTAAAAGTTCAGTATTTTGTTAAGACTATTGTAGAGATGAGGACCTTGGAAACAGGGAAATCTTCTTGTAAAAAAGTGTTTACAGTGGAAGGGTTGACCTACCTTGTCTTTGCGTCTTGTGGTGATTATTTCATAGGAAGTTCTTTGATGCTGATATAGTAGTATGTGCAATACAAATAATTGTCTGACTGTAAGGGCTTTACAATTACTATACAATTCTTCAGTAGGGAAAAGGATGGACCGCAAGGTACTAATTTTCAGCACGGCTCTCTGAGCTCGTTCTAGCTTCAAAAGTACCGTTCTAGGTGCACCACCCCAAGCGCATATACAGTACGTTAAGAGAGACTGACAAAGAGCAAAATATGTACACCTAATAGTTTGAGGTTCTGTGATGTGGCGAAGATTACTAAAAATTATCATTATTATGACTAATACATCCTAGACCGCTATTTGACTTTCAATAAAAAGGGCTTCAATGAAAGGCTAACCATGTGTCATTATGAAATAGTAGAAACGCGAAAAGGGTCACGAGCTTACCTAAATCTAATAGTCATGACCATCCTTGGTAGAATTTGCAAATTCGTTAATTACTAATTCTGTTATTTGCGTCCCAAATTGTTAGGTACTACGTATCACTATTCTAAACCATTCTCCTAGAATCTTTAAAAACTTAATACCTATAAGTATCTTATCTGTGGCTAAGTAACTAACTAAGTAAAGCAAGCCTCCTCTTCTCGCAGGTCCGTAACACAACGCTGTGGAAGGCTGAAGGTGGGAGGTGATTAATGTAATTATTATCCAAACCAAAGCCTCAAGATAAACAGACTTAGCTTTCAGGAGTTCGTCTTGAAGAGGCTTTCAAAGTAATGAGTTAAGCCGATCCATTTTACTGTCTCGATGGTTTATTTACCTAATTGTCGTCAAACAACTTCGATTTAGAAAGTGGCTTCGCTAATTTAGTACCCAATCAGTACGAACTTACTACCTAGAATTTCCAAATGTTGTAATTATTATTTTGATCATAAAACCTACATACCTACTCAAGCAAGGAAAGGCCACAGACATTGCCATCTATTTTCAATAGCAATTAAATGTTTAGCCACACGTTTAATTAAAACAACAAGTGTTATCCTCACTCACAACAAACACTTAAAATAAATGTATAATTTACTCTTGAAATAAATGTGTTAAATCACTATAATTTACTCCATGACAGAGGTTTGTCCTAAACAAGCGCAGGCAACAATCCTGACAGCCAATAGTTTGACTATAGCAACTATAGCCAAACTTTTAATGATCTGAACCCGATTCTCTCCCGGTAACAAACTGGGTATAATTAATTCCGCTATGTTTAGAAGTGGGAGGTAAAGTTTTTGGCCAATACGAGCTTGTTTTGGCGAAACTACACTCGTTTATCATCGATCGTCTTTCGTTCGGGTTATGTTCGTAATTGGGATTAGGTCGCACAACTGCTTGACCGATAGCCGAACTTGTTTTGACCATTAATAAAAGACTCTAGGTCCAACTATATCAGACAAACAATGTCCAGGAAATTATAAGAACTATAAGAGCACATTGTAGTATAACCTAAACTACAATGTGCTCGATTGTGATTTTTACGTCTTTGACAAGTTTTAAATAATTACGTGCGCTCCATAAATGCAACAACTAAAAGAATTTGTCCTAGGAAATTTCTACCAAAGGTATACTTATTTCTGCCACCAAGCAACATCACAGTTGTATTACAGTTTGAAGGGTGTCGGTGACAGTGCAATTTCAGGCTCATGTGACTTGTTAGCTTTGTGTTTGGTGACGAGCATGTCAATGACACATAGGACACGTCCTAAGTGGACGTGACCTGCGAAGTATTACAGTTTTAAAAGGTAGATTCCATGCCAGTTCTGTCATTACAAAATATATATATATAAATATATTAGTTTTGCTTGAGCAGGATTACTTTCAGCAGAACATTATAATTGAGATCGTAAAGTTTTACATTCGTAAATAACAAAATAAAAGTAATCATAGTCAGTGTTTTAGTAATAAAAAGACAATAACTTTACTTCTTACACACATACGTAAGTATTCTTTGCCTAGCGAGTTAATACTCACATTTGGAATATGTAGCAAAAAGTGCCATAAAAAGTACATCAACTCGGTACCGACGTGTCGGCTATGTATGTAGACAGATACGTATATTTGTGTATGATGTTCGTAAACACAAATGTTTTAAGTATGCTCTGTTCCAAAATAATCTGTTGAAAGTGTAAACAAACCCTGCTGCGATTAAATTCTTAAGTTAATGACTGATTGCATTAAATGGAATTAGTAAACCGTTCATGAGAATTTAGATGGTTTCAACTTTATATCTCAACTCTTTCTCAAAAACTATTGTTTGAATAAACTATTAAAATAGTGATTGAAAAATCATCTACAAAAATTGCGGATATAAAATTAACCTCAATTGTCAAATGAAAAACATTTTTAAGGTGGATTAAAATCAGATTTTCGCGTTAAAGTATTCAAATAATGAAATTGGTATCCACAGGTACGTTTCTTGATTCATTCGTTTACATTTTCATCTGATACTTTTGGAACAAACATTAAGTAGCGATACGACAGCGGATGCTCGCGTGCTGACTGGAAACATCGATCTATTTCATGGAATTAGTCTATAATAATCTGTCGGATAATATTCTTTCTTGTATGTATTACGACGTAAATATGTGTTAAATATTATATAAGAACGTGGAATAGATCGTAAACAGCACCAGCTTGCTGAACACTCCACCTAACAATACATTATTGACCTATTTCAAAGTAATGCCCGCAGAACCTTTCCTCAAGGTCTGAAGAAATGGGAGGGTTCATGGCTGAACCCCATTCATTTCAGTTCTTAAATTATAAATATTGCCTAATTTATGGGTCAAAGAAACTTCAAATCCGCCTTGTAAACCAAAGAATGTGGAGGTATTTGCTCAGCTATTATTTTTCGAATTTCACGACCAGTGACATATCTGTGGGCAGGTAATGGCAACCGCACTTTCATGGCAATAATTTAACATTAACAGCGCGTTTATATGGTAGCAAAATTTCTAAAAATTGGTGCTAATTTGCCAATTAATAAAATCGTTTATCAATCAAGTGTTCCAATACAACCGAAATTTACATTCACAACAATAAAGTTGCTATTTACAGAACCCGTCTGTCGTATCTACGACATAAAAGTTCTGTCGTATTGAATACGACATAAAGGCTCCGTATCACTTTCAAATTTATTCGCGAGGCTGTAAAAGTGAAATTAACATTTTAAGTTGTTTTGGCCCGGGCGTCACCTTGTGCGTTTATAACTCAATTAAAGGTTTATTCACACCAGACATGTTTTGATCCAGTATATTTTATCTACATAAGTGCATCATAAAGTGTAGTGTTTTAGTAATCATCAGAATTCTCCGCCGCGATATAAAGCTAAGTGGAGCTTCTAAATAATTGAAACGTAAAACTTACGTAGATCGTAGAGAGTATTAAAACAATTTTGTCGGAGGGATCTGATGCTATTTATCAGAAGACTATTAGTGATAATTACTAGTGACTTAATGAATAATTCAAATGAATAGACCTGCATGAGTTTAACTGTTTACATTTAAAAAATTGCCCATAATTTCTATCGCCATGAAGTTCCAAACACGCTAAACGTGTGACGTGACACATTATATCCACGTCCCGCTGCCGGCAGCGGGAAGGAAGGTGATACCGCCGTCAAATTTATTATTTTTATCCACTAGGTAGAGGACAATTTTGTTTTAGCTATAAATAGACGAAATAATTATTTTCTAAATGATTTGGAATCAATTATATAAAAAAGTAAAGTAATATTTTTTACAAATAATGAAAGTTTGATTCCCCTTAATTTCAAAATATCCAGATTCTTGGGAATTTAATAAGTATCTATAGTTTAATTTGTTTTACCTAAACTAACATAAGGCGCGTTGCTGACTTCCCACAAGTTTGGCCGTTCTGCACAGATGGCTGGTCGACTGCGGTAAACAGCTTCGATACCAACCAGTGTTGCCAATTACCGCTGTTCGAAGCTGTTAGCGGACTAACTTGTTGTGCGCAACACTGTACAGCTTCAAAACTTTGATACCTCGTGACATCTCCAAAATTAAGTTACATTGTAAAATACTTTGATACTAGCTGCGCCCCGCGGTTTCACCCGCATAAGTATCGATCCCGTGTGAATATCGGGATAAAAATATTATGTATTAACCCAGGTTATAAACTATCTGTGTGCCAAATTTCATCTAAATCCGTTTAGTCGTTTTTGCGTGAAAGAGTAACAAACATCCATCCATCCCACACCCTTTCGCGTTTATAATATTAGTAAGATTCTGGGCACCGTACTTATGAAAATTTAGTTTCAGTGCGGTTAGTAGAATAGCTAAGGTGCGGTTTGGTCAATAAAATTGCTGTTGAAATCAGTGCTCTTGGTGGAATACCTCCATATCACCAGTAATCAACCAATCGTTATAAATAACTTCTCTATATTCAGCTCTGCAATTAGGGACAGAAACCGATCAAAAAATTTCATGAATGTACTTTAATACTGACCGCAAAACTTTTATATTAACCTAATTATTATTTTTTTGCTTTTTTTTATTTAAGTGCTTAAGAGCAGTGTAATCAGTAAAATACTGTGGCACTGCCTATGAGAAATCTATAAACAATATCACGTTAACGTAGCAACTCAAGTGTAAGTAAGGATTCGCGAACACCAGAGAAATTCGATTAGATCCGCCGCGCAGTTACAATGCTTATTAAATAGAACGCCTTAGTGCGACTAAAAGTACATAATTCGATCAGTTCGGAAGGAGCCCAAGTTCGCGGAGTCTGGAATAATGCGAACACCCGAAATTAACAATGATTTACCGTGTGAATGGGACTTTGATGTCGAGACAATAGATTTCTGAACCCTCTGTAGCGCATAGAACATTAATTTTACTATAATAATTGAACATAAATCCTAACTAAATAATGCAGATTTAGTGTTTCTACGGTAGAGAGCCAACAATGGGTTGGCCACGACCTTAAAATCGTAGTAGTTAGTCGCAAGTGTGTCGCCGTCCGGTGTCGCCCGCTCTCGTTGCTTAACGACCGCCTAACTTGGACCATTTCCTATGGGGTTTTTTATACATCCCATTAATGGGAGATCGTTTATGGTTGTCGTCTGTCGTTTAATCGCACAACTTGCTTACAATGTTCCTCGTTTGAAACTATACGCGGATAAACTCCGATGTAACGCTGAATGTTATGCGGGAAACATTCTGAATTCACTTAATTTAACTTCAGTTCAGATTGCTCAAACATTTTCATGTAAAATTTTAACCATAAGTCCACATTTCAGTGATAGTTTTGTGACTCTATTTCCAAAAAACTGTGATGTTGTCACATGCGGGAAATTCCTCCTGACCCCATATCCTTACGCCCGGCCCTACGGAAATGCCATACAAATTGGCGGCTCTCGTCTCCCGGAGAAGGTGCAGTTTATCACATTTTACAAAGCATCTTCAAACAATATGAGCGTGCTATAAAATATAAACCTTCTAATTTCCCAGCTGTACTTTACTTTATGATTCATTTACTGCGTGTAGAGTGTAGGCAGTCATCAAATGTTATGTGCACATACGCGCGAGTTTATTGTGCGTGCATTGTTTCGTCTTCGCCTCGTAAAACAGAAGAAGGCATTCAAATAGCCGACTCCTCACACAGACTGGAGGCTGCGGTTTCAATATTAATCTTAACACTTTGAAGGACAGTACACGAGACACAATAGAAGTTTTATTGTTATGCCGCCTATGGGCGTATAGTGTCCTTCAAAGTATTAATGGTGTTTTCTTTTGAATTAAATAGCATTCTGAATAACACGAGTATTCCTAAACTGTAATATCTTTCATGCTAAGGGTACAATTTGGGTACAATGCCAAACTTTCATCGACATCGCTTACTTTTAAAAGCGTTTTTCCAAACTTCAAGTCAGACGTTAAACAATTTAAGGGTCGTTTTCAAAATGTATGAACATTTTGTTGTAATTATGTGTTCACCAACTTATTGGTAAAATAAAATAAAATACAGTTCTAAATGTAAACATATAATTCAACATTTAGACTAATTAGTAATAAAATTGCAAGAATACATTTTTTTATACATGTAAATTGGTTCTATTGCTTTAAAAAACTGAATTTAATTCCGGTCATAATTTGCTTCCCATACTAAATTGCTATGTCTACCTACAGTCGCGCGTATTTCAAACATGCAGCAAATAATAAATAATGCACGCACTATGTAACCAGCATCAGAAATTTTTTGTCAGACATACTATAAAACAATGTAATTTTAATAAACCATTTATTTATTTGCTCATAAACATGTGTCTCATATTCCATTCCACTGTGTGATTCCTTTTTGTAACATTGATATTTTATAATAATAGAAGTAAATTCTAAATTTAGTATGGGAAATCTATGCGGCAAAATAGTTACAACGAGAGGGTGCTAGTTTCTTTTGGCTACGCCTTTTTGTTTAGTAACTGTGGGTCTCGATTCGTGCGCGTCGTAAAAAGGACTTTAAGAAGTTGTGTTGAAAGTGCCAAATTATGTGAATTCGGTAAGTACCTAGTAATACTTTACAGTGCAGCATGTCAAGGTGGTTTTATACCGGCGAAGCGAGGCGTGGATGGGATGGGCGAGAATTAAAATTACGCTTACCCTTTTACACCGAAAGATGTCTAGCGCTGCTTTGCACCGGCTCGCGATGTCTCGCGCCGGCTCGCGATGTCTCGCGCCGGCTCGCGCTGTCTCGCTCTGGCTCGCACTATCACGCTTCGCACGGCCAGCCGTGTCTGACGCACCGGTCAGCCGAGAATATAGTATGCAGAGATGTCTCGCGATGGTCTGAGCGAGCCAACGCGTGCCAGCGCGAGACATTGCGAGACATCGCGAGTCAGCGCTAGACGGAGAGAGACCGTGCGGGTCCTCGATGGCCGATGCACGATTTGTATATTCGTTTTACAAAGTAAATAAATGCTCTATACATACAGCAATAAAGTTCAATATTGTACTACAAATATTTCTATTCTCGCCTCGCTCATCCTCGTGCATCTAGACCTTTTACACCAAAGATGGGCAAGGCGTAAATAGAAATTTTGTCATACAAATTTCAATTCCCGCCCATCTCATCCACGCCTCGCCTTGCTGGTGTAAAACTACATTCAGTGTATTATGCTATAATAAAGTCATATGCATGTTTCACGAATAACCTCGAGGGTGAAATTACAATTTTTTTTTTTTTATGGGTAGGGAAACATTTATTTTGTTCCATTGTATAACCATTTTTGTGTCACGTGGCACTTAGGGTCTGCCAGAGTATAAAAAAAATGTTTTTTGGCAAAACAAGTATAATTAAACAAATTTTTGATTGGGTCCTCCTTTTAGGCAGATAGTGCCTGTATTAGGAGAGTCCGTTTTTCCATAGGAAGACGTGTTATATAAAAAGCAAAGCGTTTTATTTTTTATGCTAAAACTACATAAATTAACATTAAATTGAATTAAATCAAATGTGTGTATGTGTGGGTGTAAGTATGTGTGAGAGTATTGTGAGTGAAAGTGCACCCTGTAGGTGTGACTGAGAGGACATGAGTGTGAGGGTGGTATGTGTCAAGGTTTCAGAAGTGTTTCGGTTTCATTGTAGGGAAGCGTTTGTATCCATACCATATATTTTTTTTTACTGTCATAATAGTTTTTGGGATAAATTTAAATGTATTTATTGATTTTATTATATAGCGCAGTAGATCGTTTACTAAATTCCATACTGGCAAGCAAAGTCCTTGTCCTAGGGATATTTAGTATCATATCTTTCATTCTTTTTGTCAGTATGTCAGCATCATAGGAAAAAAAAAAAACATAAGTCATGTTTTAAAAAAATATAATTTGTGTAATGTAAAGTTTCCTGACTGAGAGCAAGTTACTAAGTCGAAATAGGTCTTTAGTATGATATCTCTTTTTTTTAATACATGCACTTGATAAGAGCGCGTTGTGCCCTATCCACCGCTAGAAATTTTGTTTTGGCTGCACCACCCCAGACAGGTATACAATAGGAAAGTACTGACTGGACTAGCGCAACATAAATCATCTTAAGGACATCTTTTGGATGGCCTGAATGATTACCGGCAGACTTAGGAACGACGTGTCTAAGAGTCCTGAACATCCAGCTTAATTTCCTGACTCTATTGGCAACCTGGTCAATGTATGCGTTCCATGATAGTCTCTGGTCCCCGATAACAGCTAGGTACTTAATAAATATGTTGTACTTTGTTGATTGTTGAGCAGCCACAACTCTTGTGATTATCGTTATTGAAAGTATGAATTTTAATATTAAAATCTTCTTGTGTACGTTGGCAGACACTAAAGCAAATGTAATTTAGTTTAAGTATATAGTATTTTAAGTATATAGGATCGTCAATAGTAATTCAATTTCCGGTTTAGGAAAGATGCCGTTAACGCCCGCTGAACGACAAAGGCGTTACCGAGAGCCTTCAAAATCAAAACTTCCTTCCACAAAAATGGAAGGAAATACAAGATTTTTTTTTATTCGATTCGTCGACTTCGTTGTGACTCTGTTGTTATTCTTCAATTGTGCTACTTTTATGTTACGATAACACAATAAAATGTACATAAATTTTGAAAAAGACCCTTTAAACAAAACATCATTGCCTCTTAAATTATTTCGTAAGTTCAAAACTGTTTCGTATCATTATTTAGGAATGCTGGATTACAATACATTGTTGAGGCAAAAGTTAATGGATCATAAAATTTCACTAAGTACGTTGAATGAAGTTTTTATTTGATATTATTTTTAACGATCTCCTCCGTAATGATCTCAAATCTTAAAACTTTGGTTTGAGTATCATTAATTTAGATCGTAAGTACATTCCGAGAGTCTGAATGGATGCTTGTTTTAAAAATATTAACTTTATGTCTGCTGTTATGAATGGAAGTATGTCGTTGAATTATCTTCACCACAAGAACACCCATACTCTACAACACAAGAACTTCACTAGAGTTAGTTCTGTATTGTTTTAGATACTATCCTACTACTCTACAATAATCTTAGATCAAAACTTAAGGAAAAACAACCTGAGAGTGGTCGCTGGCAAGGCCGCCTACAAACTACAGAAAATAAATACTTCGACTGCCTAAGTATTGATTTTCTTAACGTTTTACTTATTTACCTAGACAAGCACATACACAAGAAATCTGTAAGATAAATCCGAGAGCGGTCCCGGGGTTTACAAGCGTGCCTAGTAAATAGTAGTGTGTATAATTATACGCCAATGTCTCGTGTAATGGGGACACATACCACAGATGACATGTGAGTGTATTTAATCAAAATACATCTGCTTGGGAGCAAGTTACAAATAAACCCCTAATACCCAACCTAAGGTTCATAAGGGGTCCCTCCCTCCCGCCTCCGCAAACTCCAAAAGGGTGTTTCCCACTGAACGGAAACACACACTTAAAATCCTAAAACCTCTATGTGATCACTTTTGACTTTTGCCCTTTAAGACGTAATCATGAATGGAGGGTCATAATACACTTTTTTTTGGTTAGGAAATTATCAAATAACTGCTCCCGGTCTGGGCGGAGCAGGAGGGCGTGTCAGACTTTTACTAAATAAAACCAACCCGTGTTCCTTCAATTGCCTATATTGCCAGGGGCCACGGTAACCCTTTCGAACAAAAACTGCAACCCGGGCAGGCACCGGCTACTCATAGTAGACTGACATTTAAATCTGACTTAAGTAGTTACGTCAAAATCTGGACATTTTCGACATGTATTGTTACGACACCTATTGGTTCGACACCTATTCGAGGTGTATTGTTTCAAATAAAGTAGAGGATCTTTCACAAAATAGTTAGAAGGTACAGTCTACAGTCAATCAAGCTTTAAAGTCTAGGCACCAAAGGGAAAAACTAAACCAATCAGAAATGATCTAGTAATCAGAATCAGTTCTTAATCAAAACGTTTTCCGATGGAGTATTTATAACTCACCTAAATAAGTAAATTTACAAGTGGCTTCTGACATAGTTATCGTTCACTCGATCTTAGTGATCTTTCTCTTTAATTCTTATTGCGTGTCGATTTGTTCTACGCGCTAGTGCCGACTACGCGCTAGTGCCAACTACGCGTGACCTTGACGGCGTAGTATTCGAGGCATGTTTCGGCGCTGTGTACACGAACAACCCCCGAGCTTCACTTTCATTCTGCCTCTCTAGTCCCGTGGGGCCCGGGGTCGCCTCTTTGGATGTTCATTCATAATTACACCAAATGTCACGTCGTGAGTGCTCACGGCTCTTTGAGTAAAAGATTTTTATTCATTTTTCTTTTTTCTTTGGTCTGACATTATTACAGTTATAATTAAATAGTACTTGGTCGACCGAGCTCTGCTCTGGTGAAAATAGAGAATGCTCATTTAATAGTATATGAAAGTTCATACTAATCCCTGTAACTTTATAATATTTACTCGTTCCATGCTGCCATGATAGTAGATACTTACTAATTCCATGCTGCCGTGTCATTATTCTCATGTCCATTCATTATCTTGTTCTAAACTTTGGGCAACCGAAGTCTGCTCGGGTGAAAAAACGGAGAAAACTAATTATGGCAGATATAAGATGAGACCTAACTAGATCGATTTTTCGCCACCGTAAACCCATAATATTGCAACTTTCATCGAAATTGTTCGAGAACATGAGTACAAATATATATAGGGTGGTAGGGACATCGACGTGAAAACTGTTACCATGGATTCAGTAAATGATTGTGAACCCCCCTTTTTTATATCATCTTATTATATTATCTAGTATGTAATATAATGTCAACTTTATAACCTCGCTATAAGTTAAATGTTATAAGTTTTAGCCTAGTCATAGACTGTAACTGTATGTACATTGTGCAAAAAAATAAAATCAATAAATATTATTCCACCCACGCTTTTTGTTATTTTATTTTGATTGAAAAAATTTCCCAGAATAGTTTTTTTTTTTTATGTAGGTCCAATTTATTTTTCTGTAAAATGCCAATTATATTTAATTTATTTCAGTAAAAAAGTAAATAAAAATGACAAAAAAAATGGATCTACAAAAAAAGCATCAAATAGTCAGCATTCAGTCGGCAAACAATTTTACGGTTGTGTTCCTACAATAAAATATATATTTGAGTGAAATTCTAAATATTTGAGTCGGAGTGGAGACTAGCTCTGATAAAATATAATAACTTATACCTAACTGAAAGACGGCATCATATAAATAATTGTCTGCGTTAGTTAATTAATTTCTTGCTGATCCTCTTTCGTCATTAGTTGACGAGCTCAATAACACGTTAAGCCTTTGAATACTCCTAATCGTTTAGAGTCAATCAGTCCATTAGTCTTCCACGAATTGGTTGACATCAGCACATCACTAATACGTATCTTTAACAGCGCAATTTTGTAAACTACCAGGCCGTAAATATGGGACACCAAGTTTTAGAAAAAGTTTATTCAAAATCAAATAGCATTTTATTAAAATTAGACTGAGAATCAGCCCTTTTTGAAAGTCAAAATTACATAAGACAGTCCCGCAAAACCCTTTACCCCTTCCTCGTGTTTTAAAACGGGAAAGAAGAAGTGGCGCATGGCGCTACAAACTCCCCAGAATTGTTAAAGAGCGTCTTCTCCGTCATTTATGCTTGTGACAGTCTTCTAAAGCTCGAAGTGTCATTTATGTTCGCTCGGGTACTGAGCCACTATGTTCAGTACTCGAGCGCACAAAATAGACAAGCATGACAGAGAGCACTCACTGGGAAGTGTCACGTTTTAGATAACGCCTACACGCGTCGCAACTACATAACTACACACGTGTCACTCACGTATCACTGAGGTAGTCTCATATTTTATTCTAGGACAAATATTAGGATTCAGACGTGATGTCTATAGACAGGAAGTTTTTTTCAAAAGAAACGTCGAGTTTTACAAATGCTATGAGATTTACAGAAGCTCGCAAGTTTTTCAAGTTGTACCGGAGCATCTGTCATTTTGTGACCTCTTTTACCAGAAAAATTCAGTAGGGATGTAGGTAGTAGGTGTTTGCATAAATGCAATCAATTGAAAATTTATATTTGGGTCACTAAACAGTGAAGATGACGGTAACTGACTTTTAATGATTTCATACTGAAGATCACGTCTAAATGAGTAGTGTTAATGATTGGATTAAAATATATGTTAAATTGAGCATTTTTTTTAAACTCAGTATAGAAATTGTTTAGATTATATTTATATTATATAATGAAAATAATTATAAAGTTATGTCTAACGCCAATTCATTTTAAAGGTTAATTATTGATCTTTTAGTATACGTGTTTTATTAAAATACCTTTTTATGTATAATAAATTAATAATGCGTCTAATTTGGGACAGCGCTCCTTGATGGGTGAGTCCTATTACTGACTGGACGTACGACGCGTTGCGTGAGCTCAGTACAGAACACGCAAGCTAACCACTCAAGGTCACTGGCATATATCTGCGTCTTAAAGGCGCTTGCACTTAATTACAGAAGTTCGCACCGTACCTGCATCGATACTTCGCGAAGTACATCGACCTCCATGGATATTATATAACTTCAGCTATACCTAATGAAGCTTTTTCTCACTAAACAAAATAATTTCCACTGTGGTTGTTCTCAGAACCAAAACTTGTTTGAAATCGAACAAAGCCGCTGCTAACACGCCATCGCTGTAATGTACTGATACCTAAATGTAGATGAATATAATAGACGCTTTGAAGAAAGTTACTTCACATTGTTACCCGTTCGATGTATGATTCAGCACATGACGTAAAGGAGCAGGAAGCTGGGAGATAAATTGGGGCATTGGAGGATTACCATGAATTACTTTGAATGAACGAACATATTGGATAGATTGAATCTTTGATTTGTCTTCCTTTAAATCACAATTTGAAAGAATTGTTTTTTATTCGAGTCGGGTATTGTCTTTGCCCTGATTCTAATGGTTGCCATAGTAACAAATTATGAGGAATTTCATGACGAGATGGTTTGGTTGAGTAACCTCCAGTCAATCGCACAAGCCGACCGAAATATTTATAAATCAAACCCGATTCAAACGTTAATATCTCGGTTACTTCTGCCTCCACACGTTATTTAAATCTTATTTATTATTTTATTTTCCTTCTATTTGATTTGGCACCAACATCTCAAACATTAGGCGCGCTCGGCCAATCCCCAGTTTATTAAAATGGAATCGCGAGATTAAAGCCTCCGTGTGTAAAGAGGCTTATTCATGTTTAATTAAAAATTCTTCGAGGCCCTCTTCCTCCCTCCCAGAGACTCGCGGGGTATTGAGATAGCTCCCTGTTTGTTTGGGTAGTGAGATATCTTAGAGTTAATAGATTTTTCTCAGCTCGTAACTAAGGTCTTAGTTTTGGATAATCGTGTTTAAGACGAGAAAGCAATCCAGCAAACAGATTATTCTTAATATTATGCGATATTGGCTTTTTCACACAGTTATTGCCTGCGATGTGAGACACAAATATAATTTCACGCAGATTTTCTTTATCTCAGGAGCAAACCTGTAATACAACAAATGGATGTCAGAATAACGTGTGGCAGAAACCTCGCTTCAATAGTTTGTAGCAATGATGACTGTTTTCGTCATGTTGCCATTGCCACATTGATCCTTATTTTCTTGTTCAAAAAGATGACTTCTGTATGAACATCTAACAAAGAAATCTTTCTAAATATCAGTAGGTTATAATAACCGAGCAAATTGAAAGGTGTTGTGATATAAGGCTGGTGGCTGGTGGTGTCAGTTAAGCCAATTAAAAGTTGGTAGCCGTGTGGCGCGGTTTCTCGTGGTTCACTGAACAATTGCCTTGACGACCAAGTGACCGTAGAATCAGGTGGTTTAAGAATGGAATTAGCAAGAACTATATAGTAGGTTTAGGTGATTTGGGGATTATTCTGATTCTATTAAATTTGATACTTATTTGAAAACGGTTGAAAACGTATGTGTGCAAAGATTTATAAAGCCTACAAAACAAAAACACTGGTTTTAAATTGAATAATAGTTGGAAACAGATAAAATGGTGAAGATAGTCAATTAAAGTTACATTTTACTGTGGAGCTACTTAAAGTTAAGGGACAAAAGAAAAAACTTTAGTTCATTATTATTTTAATTGACCCAAATAACTAAAACACAAGCTCTAAATCTTTTGTGCAGATCGAATTAATCCAATCTTCTTCATAATTTAACTTTCGCAGACTTTGTTTAGGCAGTCATTGGCTCGATTTGATTCAATAAGCTTCAATCAAGAACAGAGACTGTATATAATAGCCAAATACACCTTTACAAGCAAACGAGAAAGAACATACATATAATTACTAAATAGATAGTTTTTGTCAAATAATTTTAAAATATATAACGACGGATTATAAACCAAAGTTGTCCAAAAGACATCTAAATTTTATTCAAGGAAATTAAATTAATTCCTCATCATAATCATCCAATTAATTCGTTAGAAAAAGCAAAATTATAATCTTTTAAGGGGATTCCTATGAAAATCATTTCGCTTTAATATTTTCGTTAATAATAGATTCCTCGGAGAGCGTACTTCAAAGTCATCAGTTTTACAATCCTTCAGCTTCACGCTCCCCGCGGGTATTGTCGTCTCAAACGATTAATTAATGATTAAATTCTAGTCTAAAGTAGAACTTTTCTAAGAAAACTTCCGGTTATTACGCGAACTCTACTGGTACACCTACTTACTTACCGACCGTTAATGGTAAAACAACGGAGGTAACTTCCAGGCAACCGTGTATCAAAAGCCATCTATAAAAAAAAAAAACTATAATATTTTGTACAGGCCTACCTTTGCCAAATAAATGCATAGTTTTACTAGTTTACTTAGACTTGCCCTTCCACCTTTAAAAGCGTTTATGCCTTCAAAGAATCTAGATCTAGCTAGGGACTTAAAAAGGTTACGATTGATAAACTAGTACAATCTTTGTCCCTTAATATAGTCTATTTTAGTATCAAACGGCTCCTGTGCTAAATGTCTTTAAAACACCAATCGGTCTCCATTTTCAACTACGTCAGACTAAACAGCGGTACAGACAGACGTATATAACTTTTCAATTGAAAGCATTTGTTGTATCTACCTACACTTTACATGTAAAGAAAACACATTAGACTCTGTGTATATAATACCTTATACTGTCAGTGTTAACGCACTTTGCAATGATGTGTGTCTTGACTGACATGTTGATGTTGAGGTTTTGAAACGATGAAGGGAATCAAGAAGTTACAATAAATGTATGTCGGAAATACGTTACTGAGTTGACTAATCAGGACGCCAGCGCTACCCAGCGGACCTTGACAGAGTCTACAACATAAAGCTCCTCGGACCGGCCGGAGCCAGAGCTGGGCACAGTTCATACCACAGGACATTCATCTAATAACTATGTCACTAAAGAATACCTCTAGCACTGGGTATAATGATATAAGCACAAAAAAAGTATTTCTACAATGATTGCGCCTGTGTTAAGCTATCTGATTAATGTGTGCATAGTTCATGGTATTTTTCCGAAAGAATTAAAAGTTAAAATAATAAAACCGCTTTTCAAAAAAGACAACAAAGAGAACATGTCGTGCTACAGGCCTATAGCTTTGGTACCCATTTTTTCAAAAATATATGAAGAAGCTATATATGTATAATAGACTTAACACACACTTTGAACAAAATAAGCTATTCGTTGATAACCAAAAAGGCTTTAGAAAGAACGAATCTATTGCCATGGCCATTTACGATTTTTTACAAATAGTTAGCCGGAGAGTGGATAAGAGGCTACCAGCTCTAGCGCTATACATGGACATATCAAAAGCTTTTGACCGTGTTGACCATAACATACTTATACATAAACTTAATACATACGAAATAAGAGGTAACATCTTATCTAAACATCTAATTTAATCGAGTTCCGCAGGGCAGTGTACTTGGGCCGCCCCAATTCATTATCTATATTAATGACTTTCCAACAGCATCAACTTACCCAATGATAATGTTTTCAGGCGATAGCACTTTACTTTTTACCCGACTATGGTAAAGCCAAAAGGAAGGGTTATGATTAAAATCATAACCCTTCCTTTTGGCTATAGTCTATGTATGTATGTATGTATGTTTGCTTTTACGTGTGTTCCACCGTAGCGCCTAAACTAATGAACTGATTCTGATGAATGCAGTATTAATAGATTTGTAATAATAGTCCGGGTGACATAGGTTATATAAATATTTCCTAAATTTAATGTGGTGGACTTTACAGGGAAATTTCTAACCTCGAAAAAAATTAAAATGAGATGATTATGGCATGTTTGGTATCAAAAGAAAGGTCTTGACGAGTACATTACAAATATGTAAATAATATTATATTTTCAAAGTAAATAAATATGTTTAAATCGTTAAAAACAAGCAAAAGTGAAGTAGCGCAAGATGATACCAACGCGCAGTTAATCACATAATAATAAATAGTAACGATTTGTAGTTCAACTTTTGTGAAAAAAAAAACAAATACAACGAAATAAATATATTTTGGATTTCTTCGAAGCTCGATGAATGGTTTTGGCGTCGAAATAAATCGCGTTATGGTTTCGTCCAACGCACTATGTACTGCCATTAGCATTTAAATTAAATACGATAATTACTGACCTATCGTATTGATCTTATTATGTTGTTATAACATTTATCAAGCGTAAAAAAGGAAAAGTATAAAATAAAATAAATAAGTTTTATAAAAACTGTAATCCGACTACGGGAAAATAAAAATGATCTTAAAAGCTCGAAACAAGCAAATATTTCAGACAGAAATCAAGACATAGGTACAAAAATGGTCAAGGTAAAGCCGTGGTCACGTGCTTGTATACCATGTGGGTGCCAGGAACACCTACAAAATTGTAATGGCATGCGACGAACATAATTAATTAATTTCCTTATACATAATTATACGAAACAGCTATGTTTGTTAAAAATAATAGGTATAGATTTCTCGAGTATCAAGTCAGCGTCGATGTGATCAGTTAAATTTAGTTGGATCTGGAATCACATCATTTAAGAAAAGCATTTTTGTAATGGCTCCAAAAATTTATAATAAATTACCAAAATGCATAAGAAGTGTAGAAAATGTTGGCCAATTTAAAAGTAAATTATTTTTATTTCTACTACAGAAGACCTATTTACTCCATAGAAGATTTTTGAAATGATAATATTGACGGCTATTGTCATTTTATTAATTTTTTGATATTATCGACATTATAATATGTTAGTAACTGACTGAGACTTTGGAAATCTTTTGTTTAATCTTATTAAATTCTTTTGATTATTATCATTGCATGCTTCCAAATCATTATAAGTGCCTATTTATTAAAATTATATAACAAATTATTTGTATACCAATTGCATTGGTAGAACATTGAGATCACGCTAAAATGTGTATTTTTTAAGACCTTTTATGTAGTTATGTTCACAAATAAAGTTTGATTTGATTATTTTGGTAGTAAATTATAACTTGATCTGAACAATAACAGTTTTTCTATTGCGCAATAACCAACACTACCCACAGTAGTTAAAATATGGCTGATAATAACAAAAGAGACACATACCCTCTCCGTCATGTAAATATGATTCCAAAAATATGGCTTATTGCTGTCATCAAACTATATTCACACACAGTTTGTGACTTACCTACTAAATAGTCGTCAACTATGTTTTGTACAGCACGAATTAAAAACTTATTGGTACGTAATTGTCTCTTGTGAAGCGATCTAACACCTCCGGTCTAATTAGACAGATACTGACGTCACTAATCACCTAAATGTTCTTTTTTATCGTTACTTATCGAGTATGTGTACTTATTGTAAAAGGTTTTTGCAAAATACACAAACAGCTGTTACGGAACCATCTCGGATTTAAACTTGCACGAGTTTTACTGGGTACATACCTAGTTGATGAAGCTGTGTGTACGTACCTAGTACATCCGGCGAGATATTTCAGAGTTCCTATAGGTTCTGTGTATGTACCCAGCCGTTACTGACATCTTATAATCTACAATACATTAGTTTCGACACGTGTAACTAGAACCGGAACAACCACTGTAGCACGCTACAGTGGTTGTTCCGGTTACACGTGTTGAAACGAATGTATTATTATACATATTATAATACATGTGTTGCATTATGATTGTGTTGCAAGCAAGCATTGCTCGTATTGAAAGGTGATTTTATTGCTCATATAAAGTGTTTTAAGGATATAAAGTGGATCGCCAGTATTCGCGATCCACTTTGCAAAGGTTACTTTTATCGTTAAAAATTAAAGTGCATGGTTCGAAACATTAAAATTCTGATGCGTATCGCTTATGCAAGAAATGACCATCAATTTTAATTAATTAAAGTATAACCTACACATACAATTTCATAGTGAGAAGCATCAAAGTATCAACTGTTACTTTGCAATGATGTTAAATAAGAGCCTACAATCCTAACTAATATTATAAATTTGAAAATGATTTTGTTTGTTTGTTTATTTGTTACGCTTTTACGCTAAATCGGCCGAACGGATTTTGAAGATATTTTACAAAAAAGAAAAAAGAAAGAAAAGAAAACTTGTTTATTCTACACAAACAAAACGCACAATTAAAAAAAAATACTAGACATAAAATACACACAATACAAAAGTATCCAAAAGCCCCGTATTTAATCCAAAAAAGTTTGACATTGTTGTTCATAGCTTAAATTTATCACTGGTTCATTGGTTGATGTCAAGGCCACGGACCAAATACAATATTGTGTAATTACTGTTTACTGTTGCAACATTGGCAAATGATAACAAAACATAACAAAAACAATGAAAATGCCGATTGCAGAGTTAACCACTTTTGTAACAAATAACCAGAAAAATTAAGCTGTGCGTCGCATCTGTGCAAGAACAGGTCATTCATTGCTCAGCGAAAAGCTATGAATTCGGACGAACCTAATGTCGACAGCGCTGGTTTTCATCAATTACCTGAGGAATGAAGTAATGACGTCTTCTTGTGTGACCTATTATATCGGGTAAGTATTATTTTCTACTGAAATATGTGTGATTCAGCTGAACATAATATGTACTTAAAAGTAATTTAAAAAAAATCTGTTTCTACGTAACATAAATTAAATATTTAAAAAATAAATAAACTAATACATTGAAAACATAAAATACTAAGTAATTAATATATTATACGTTGTGTACAGTGTGGTGTGTTTTCCTGTTTGTACTGTTTTAGTTCTTATAATAATTTCGATAATACACTAAGAATCCGTACCTAGGTCTACATTGATACACCACCGTTCCTTAGATGCACCATTGTCGATGGCGTTGCCACCATTTGCATAACGGTAGGCATCGAGCCATGGGGTTGGCAGAAAGACAACCATGCTTTCCCGGTCATAGCGATAAATAAGCTAATTGGTACAGCATGATAGTGTTAATTATGGATTCTTTAATATTATTTTAGTGGGATGACATGGATGCATTGATGTACGAAGGATCAAGATCCACCGAAATACGGAATGCAAAACCTACGGACGCCTCCTGATTGTAATCGTAAGTATTACTATCTATATATTAGTATTGCATTACTAAACTAAATGAAACAGATTCCTAGCCTAACATTAAATTAAATTGGTAATCCTTCTAAACTTTATTGAAATAAAACCCACTGTCCTATCCAGATAATGCAGCGATAACTGGGGACCACCACTCCCCTGCGACAATGACACAGACCGGACCTAAACAGGAGGAATCAAATGGAGGCCAGTCACACTGTTAGAAATCCATATCCATTGCCAGTAGGCCATGATCCTAGAGGTAAGTACAAAAAGAGCTGGCTCCCAGACTGGAGCGGGCCGGGGCTGCGTTGAAGTGGCTCCTGCACAATCTAGAGGGTCAAAACGCCTCCTACCGGAGGCTCTACGCGGGGGTCGTGCGATCCATACCCCTTTACGGGGTACTGGTGTGGGCGCGTTCATTAAGGCTGCGGCCAGCCTGCCGGTTGAACGCGTCCCAGAGGGTAATGGCCATCCGGCTGGCCCGAGGATACCGCACGGTCTCCTGCGAGACGGTGAGCCTCCTTGCCGGATTACCGCCATGGGATCTGGAGGCAAAGGTCCTCGCGCACATCTGGGAGTGCGCGAGGAGACAAAACGCCGGGGCTTAACTCCGCTGCCGCGAGAAATTACGGCACAGCGGACAGAGTTGCGGTGGAATCTCATGGCGCCATGGAGAGTGCGATTGTCGCAACCCAGCGCTAGGCACACTACAATTGCGGCGATAAGACCTCTCTTTGAGGAGTGGCTACAGAGGCGCCACGGCGTCCTCACCTTCCTTCTGACGCAGATCATCACCGGACACGGTTGTTTCTGTTCAGGATAAGGCGGGAGGAAACGCCCGGGTGTCACCATTGTGTGGATTGCCTGGAGGACACGGTGGAGCATACGGTGGAGGTCTGCCCCCGGCTTGAGTGGAGCATCATCGTGTCCTCGTGGAGGCGATCGGCGGAGGTGATCTCTCGCGTCTGGCCCTTGTTCAAGCCATGGTACGGAGCGACAGGAAATGGGAGGCCGTCACCTCCTTCTGCGAAGAGGTAATGCTCGCGAAGGAGGAGGCAGAACGCATGAGGGAGAGGCAAATTTTGCGCCCTCACGCCCCTAACCGCCGAAAGAGGAGACGCCCTGGGCGTCGGAAATCGCAGGCCGATTTCTGGCCACCGTAAGCGCGGGCTTGCGGATGGTGAGTAATGGGTGGCTCACCGTCCGATAAGGACCACGCCCGGGTCGACGGCGTGTTGTGTTCCACGCGCGCCTCAAAGAGATGTCAGCAGAATTGACGGGGTCCGCTAGGGCCGATGCCTGTCGGGGGTGCGAAGAAAACCGAAAGGGAGATCGTGGCCCCCGGCAACAGGGCAACCGAAGGAACACGGGTGGGTGTTAGTCAGTAAGAGTCTATCACACCCTCCCGCTTCGACCAGAGCGGGAGAAGTTATTAGATGTTTTCCCACCGAAAAAAAAAGAGCAGCTATTAATACTAGTTTTAGTTTGTGGAATTATGTGGATTGCTGTATCAAATGGGTAAACCATGACCTGGGTTAGGACACAAGATACTTTTTATCCCGGTAGTAAGTTCCCGTTGGATAATTTTCAACCTCCACGTGGGCAAACGCTACAAAAAATATTATAAAAATAATATGTATCTTCAAAGTTACGATACTCTATCAGCTAATTTAAAAAGAAAATATAGAAACAAAAAGTTCACAAAAATCATCCAAAGTGCCAGACTGTGACAAACGCAAGTGTCACTTCAACCGACAAGTGTCAACTACGCTTACATTAGCGGAGTTTTATTGGAGCCATTTGAGTTTGCGACTGTATTTCTTCGTCTGAGCAAACACTTCTATCGGCGAGTGTCCCTCATCGTCTGCGCTAATATTTTGAAATTGTACTAAAACTGTGGCCGCGTGTTTTTGTGGAGATATTCATTAGCTTTTACAATAGACCCTCTGGAACGTGACGTGGTGAAGACGTGCTTGCTTCGTCACGCTTTGGACGGACCGAGATGTTTGACAAAAATACGGTATTATAAAAAAAATCTAATATTTTGGTAAGTTAAAATCTAATTACCAAAATATTCGATTTTTTGACAATACAATGTATTTCTTTGACATCGTTTTGTATTTGTTGGAGCCGATTTTTTTTTTTTGTAATATTAAAAGAAATCTAACATCTTTAAGACTCTTTGTGAAAATGTATTTATTTGCCCTGCGGTACTACAACATTAATATTGCAATTTCTGATTTAACATCCTTATATAAGAATTTTTATTTACTCTGAAGAATTAATTAAGCCGCTGCTTTAATGTCGGTTTTGTAGGTTTTGATAATTTATAAGAAGACCAATTATTTTTTCCACTTTATTTTAGGGATTAAAACATTCAAAGTCATGTTCGTTATAATTTCCTAAGATTTTCATCAAAAAATATGTTGATGAAACGTTTTAATAAAATCTCTTAAGAATTAGTAATTCAATGGATCGCCTAAGGCCACGAGGAAAAGCAGTTCAAGTCAGTTTGGTTTCTTCTGGTTATTCACAGACACCAGTGAGTGTTGAGCTTGCGATCACACACAAACGGAATATTACTCGAATGATTAATGGAACTGAGCAGCTGGCAGAAGATAATTAATCAAATAAACAAAAACTCACACCTAACTATATTAATACGATGCTAAAAGTGTTCATGCTATTTATGAAGTATGTATTAATTTTTACAAAAGACTCTAAAAGAGAAAATAATAAAGCAGTTAATACATATCGATCTATAATAGGAAAGGGTGACTGACTGAATGACTGGCTGACTGATCTATCAACGCACAGCTCAAACCACTGAACGGATTGGGCTGAAATTTGGCACACAGGTAGGTAATATGACATAGGCATCTACGTCATATTACCTACCTGGGTAAAAACGGGGTAAAAAGGGGGGGTTTTTGTTTGTAGCTTGAAACTTGGCACGAATACTTACTTATCTATGTAAATGATAAAATTTGCCATTTTTAGTTTTTCTGAACTAGGGGAGCATTGGGGGGTGTCAAAGTTTGTATGGAAGAATTTTAACGCGAGGTCTGATTAACTCGAAAGTCAGTATTTATTCTTATAACTGAAAATAAATAAAAACGTATATCAAGGTTTTTTGAAAAGTTACCCCTAACGGGGTGAACAGGGGTATTCATTTTTACAGAGGGATTTTACTGTGTGTGTGGTTTGATTAACTTGAAAATTGGTATGAATAATCTATAAGTCCAATAATGGAAACGTCACAATACACTTAAAAAAATAAGATCACGATATACTTTTATGGAGATAAGCAGTTAATGATAAGGTCCAAGATTGTTTTACGGTAAATAATTTGGTACTAAATCAGAAAAAAAACCAAATGCATTTGATTTAAATTACCTAATGCTAGAAGTAGTGAATGTGACATCATATCGAATGGAGAAAAACTGGAATTCATTAATCAAACAGTTTTCCTAGGAATCACGCTAAACGAGAAATTACAATGGGGACCTCATATCACATATCTTGCGGGGCGGCTAAGCTCGGCCGCTTGTGCTGTTAGAAAGATAAGACAGTTAACAAATGTACAAACCGCGCGTTTGGTATATTTTAGCTACTTCCACAGCATCGTGTCGGTACTCCTTTTCTTCTCCAAAAATTTTTTGTCCGAAAATCATTATCCATAACACGTTTGCTATAAACTTCAGTAACCATAATGTTCAAAAATTTGAAATTTTGTTTTATATAATTATTTTTACTTCTAAAACTATTCTGTCATAATATCGAGTACTATAATAATTATATTGTAAGTATTGTATTATATAATGTGTATTATTCCCAATGTTCATTTATAATACAATTGTTAGTCCTGAAACATTTGCTAAAAATTAAGTTTTAGTGGCAGAAACGAATCCCTGTAAATCCCACTCCACGCAGTCTTGTCTACCCTACTCCTTTTTTTTTTTTTGAGGGTGGGAAATCATCAAATAACTTCTCCCGCTCTGGGCGGAGCGGGAGGGCGTGTCAGACTCTTACTGACTAAAACCCACCCGTGTTCCTTCGGTTGCCCTGTTGCCGGGGGCCACGATCTCCCTTTCGGTTTTCTTCGCAACCCCGGCAGGCATCGGCCCTAGTGGACCCCTTCAAATCTGCTGACATCTCTTTGAGGCGCGCGTGGAACACAACGCGCCGTCGACCCGGGCCTGGTCCTTATCGGACGGTGAGCCACCCATTGCTCACCGTCCGCAAGCCCGCGCCTACGGTGGCCGGAAATCCCCTCGCGATTCCCGACGCCCTGGGCGTCTCCTCCTGCGGCGGTTAGGGGCATGAGGGCGCGAAATTTGCCTCTCCCTCACGCGTTCCGCCTCCTCCTTCGCGAGCATTACCGCTTCGCAGAAGGAGGTGAGTCTACCCTACTCCTAAGTGTAATTTAGAATCGCGTAGGCGCGGAGGGCGAGGCGGGCCGCGAGTTGAGGAGCAGGTTGTTGTAACGTTCGCCGCCGCGGCTGAAGCTGGTCGGCTAAGCCGGCCAGCAAGACGAAGCTGCGGTGGTGAGCGTTAAACCATCTGCGACGATAAGCTCGCGTGGGACCGCCGGAACCCTGCAGCGCCGGAGCCGTGACGAAAGCCATATTGCTTTTGCATCTTTACTATTTATGTATTGTATCAGTAGGATTTGGTAAAATAATAAACAATTGTAATACAAAATAATTTGAATTTAGGACTTTTAACTTTTATTGAAAACGGGTTTAAGTCTTTTGTACATTATTGATTGTAATACTTATGACAAACAAATTTGGGCCAATATTGTATTTCGAGGTTTCAAGTTTATGGCATGTTATATTATGTGACATTAAGTTCGGGCAAGTTATCATTCGGACAAATGATGATTAGGACAAAAAATATGACACTTTAGATTATGGATAAAAAAGTTAGGGAACACAATAGAGAACCCATTATGTCGTATGGCATTTTACTGTGGGGTCGGGCTGCTGACATTGAATCCAAAGAAAGCTGTTAGAGCCATGTATAATCTATGTCGTCGCGAATCTCTCAGGGAACTGTTTAAAAAGATTAACATTATGACGGTACTTTAATTCATCTATGAAAATATTATCTATGTAAGAAAAAAACTACATCTTTTGAATAAAATAAGTGATAGACATAATTTTAATAATAGAAATAAAGATAAAAAACATTAACCATTTTTCAGATTATCTGAAATACATCTTTTATGGGGTACTGCGTTAAAATGTTACAACAAAATACCTTGTGATATATTACAATTAACTGAAAGAAAATTTAAAACTCATATTAGAAGTATTCTTTGTAAATAAGTATATTACAAATTAGAGGATGATATCCAAGATAGAATGCTTGGAAAAATGCTGGTCTATCTCCATAGGACAATATAGAGTCTAGACAAAATCAAACTGGTTGCTAATTTAATTGTATTATTAGTTATTTTAACATTGATTTTACATTCAAAAACATCCACACACAGACTTATTAGTTTTACTTGTAAAATTTTTAGTAATATCGTATAGGTACTTTTAACCAAAATTAACAATTCAACCGGAAGTACCGTATAGGTTTAGGGGTCGAAAATCTATATGGTAACGACCTAATGACGAAACTAAAATGAATAATCACGAAATTTGGCAAAAAGCAAGGTCTTACGGCACAAATAAAGGGAAAATTCCGAAAAATAAAAAAGTTGAAAATTAAGGAAAATTTTGGTACTGACAAGTTTTTGCGAAACTCTAAATTTGCCCATATCTTTTTACCAATTAAAATGATACCCATTTTAGTATGGCGGTATAATAGTTAGGTACCGAACCCTCGGTGCGCGAGTCCAACTCGTTCTTGACCAGTTTTTAATTATTTTTACCTATTGTGGTATATATTCTATCTAATACCTATCTTATTCCAGGTGTATCGTCTTCACATATAATAATATAACTAATATATACAAAATATTGTAAAACATTTTAAAAGAGTAACGGTGGAGTTTCTTGCCCATTCTTCTCCATATGAAAATTACTTTTTGGAAGGGGCGACTAGAATCAATATTTTATTTTTTGTAAATTTTGACGTTCAAAAGGGCCTTTTATGTGCCCACTTGAAATTAATTATTTGACTTTGACTTGGAATAACATATACAAGGTGGATTTTGAGATGGGGCAATTCGTGCAGATACCTTCATCGTTGTCGCTACAAGAAAACGGTCTTAGAAGACTGACCTTAACTTTTTGAAACATTTTGATCTGCGTTCACAGATTTTGAATAAATTGTGCAGTCAGCAAGAAAATGGCAAATTATCGCAAAAAAAAAAATTAATACCAGTCGTTCCTATTTCATGTTAATTGGGTCAAAAATTATATCAGGCCAATTGAGGTTTGAGTACGAGAAAAGTCAGAAATTGCAAAAAAAATCCCATACATTTCGTAGGAGCCTGAGAACCTTTTAATGAGGTACTTTAAATGAACACAATATACCACTATACAACAGTTGAATTATTCCAATACGTCACTGGGCTGAATAGGGATCCACTGTAGCAGATAGTTGCAGATTTAACCTTTTAAATGATTATCATCCCGCTATGTTTTTATCGAGCTAAGAAGTCAGTCATGAATTCATGAAATATATAAAAACGGGTATTTTAGTCAACTTTCAACAAATCAAATATTTTTGTGGTTCTATATGCCAGTCTGTCTGTATGTGACCTTTTGACGGCTGAACCAACGAACGGATTTCGATAAAATTTGGCGAGGAGATAGATAGCAGCGTGCAGAAAGAAAGGGTACTTTTTGAGACAAAAAGTACCCTATGTCTTTCTTTCCTATGTCTGTCTATGTCTTTCTTCCCACGTATAAGTATATGGGGGATGGAAGTTTGTATGGGAAACCCAGTATTTCTTAAGTTAGGGAGATGAAATGCTTTTGGTAAGAAATAAAGAATCACGCATTCAGCGTTTTTGTAAAATCGTCTCCCAAAGGGGTAAAATAGGGGATGATTTTAATATTCACATTTTTTGGGTCTTCTTTTCAAGAGATTTTAGGATTAAAGAAAAAGAGATTTTTGAAAATATAGTCCTAAGTCCATATCTTGAATTAACATTAAGTCTTTATTACATTAAAATCGGCCCACTTTGTCAAAAGTTATTACGGTTTAAAGTCATAAACTAACCTTTCTAACAAGTAGGTATTACGTGGTCAATGGCAGCACTAGACTAGCTATTACAAATTAAATGGTAATAATAATAGTAAAATGAGTAATTAGTATTTTAAGGCATTTATAATCATATGAAAAAACCGGACAAGTGTGAGTAGGACTTGCGCCTTGAGGGTTCCGTCTAAAGGCTGTGCTTGCCCGAATTTCAAATCTGGAAGGAAGTATAAACTTAACTTTTCAATGGAAAAATAACTTTTGTATAGTGGAGAGTACAGATTTGAATGACATACAGACTAAATGTTACCTACTTCAAGCCACGGCCTATGAAATTTTGATCCCAGATTAAAGAACAAACTTTGCAGTTCATATATATTATAACCAGAAATTACCAATTTTCGGATTTCGCTCTGTACTAGACCTTGCTTCTCGCTAAACTTCATACTGCTGGGTTAATGGGAAGTACCAAATAGGCTTTGGTTTATTTACGAGTGTCAAAATATGCGGCATAAATTGCCGTATTTCTTTATTGCATTGACTTGGAAGTTTGATTTTCGATACAGATTCAAGGGACCATAGATCTAAGGCTAAGCTCGCACTACGAATTTTAATCGTTGCGGATAATATTCACCAATTTGTGAACAGTACCATTAACTAGAGTCCGCGCACTGCTAAAAGAAATCATTTGTGACTGCGCGTAAGAATTATTTTCGTTTACGATTTTATTAGTACGCAGTTTGATAAACGCAACGATCAAAATTCGTAGTGCGCACTTAGCCTAAGTTTTTTATATCTATTTCAACTTTATGCCTCCACACGTTCCGGAGAAAAAGGGTCTTGACAGACAGCGAAGTCATCCTTTAAGGGTTTCCATTTTTCATTTTGAAGTACGGAATCCTTAAACAGATTTAATATGTCTGTTACTTTTTATGCCATAACGGCTGAACAGATTTAGATAAATAGCCTTTCTGTGGTCTTTCTATGGTCTTTTTAATGGTCTTTCTAAAGAATTGTGTGAGACTATATTTCATAGGCTGTATAATTAATATAGTGCTTAACGACATACGAGTGCCATTTCATAGTAATTGTATTACTTATCAAGTGATTCGTAGACCGTAACACACGCCTACGCACATTCGTAGAGGTACACATGCGTAGCGCTACGCGATCGCTACGGTTGGCTCATAGCGCACTAATACAATACCATTTAGGACGGCTTCCATTTGTCATTACATACATCGTGTCGGATTTACACAATTTAATTTAATTTTAATTACGTTACATTACGTTAATGGCGAAATCCCTAAACGTAAGAGCAAATAATCATAACATTAGTAATGTAATCTGGTGCCATATAATTAAGGGAACGAGCAATTATGTTGATTAAAGTTAGTCGTATTAGCAACGGCATAGCATACATTAGTACCGGCTAATGTGTCGGATGTTCGAACAAGTCCATTGTTCCGAATTATTGAGAATTAATCTGAGTGGGATGGGCGGCGGGGAGCGTTGAATGATGTTGAAACATGTTTCCTGGAAGATATTAGCATTAGGTCAAAAGCACTTTGGGCACGCCACAATTGCGGCGATAAGACCCCTCTTTGAGGAGTGGCTAGAGAGGCGCCACGGCGTCCTCACCTTCCGCCTGACGCAGGTCCCCACCGGACACGGCTGTTTCGGGAGGTTCCTGCACAGGATAAGGCGGGAGGAAACGCCCGGGTGTCACCATTGTGTGGATCGCCCGGAGGACACGGTGGAGCATACGGTGGAGGTCTGCCCAGCTTGGGCGGAGCATCGCCGTGTCCTCGTGGAGGCGATTGGCGGCGGTGATCTCTCGCGTCCGGCCCTGGTTCGGGCCATGGTACGGAGCGAGAGGAAATGGGAGGCCGTCACCTCCTTCTGCGAAGCGGAACGCGTGAGGGAGAGGCAAATTTCGCGCCCTCACGCCCCTAACCCTAACCGCCGCAGGAGGAGACGCCCAGGGCGTCGGGAATCGCGAGGGGATTTCCGGCCACCGTAGGCGCGGGCTTGCGGACGGTGAGCAATGGGTGGCTCACCGTCCGATAAGGACCAGGCCCGGGTCGACGGCGCGTTGTGTTCCACGCGCGCCTCAAAGAGATGTCAGCAGATTTGAAGGGGTCCACTAGGGCCGATGCCTGCCGGGGTTGCGAAGAAAACCGAAAGGGAAATCGTGGCCCCCGGCAACAGGGCAACCGAAGGAACACGGGTGGGTTTTAGTCAGTAAGAGTCTGACACGCCCTCCCGCTCCGCCCAGAGCGGGAGAAGTTATTTGATGATTTCACACCCTCAAAAAAAAAAAAAGTCAAAAGCACTTTATTGCTTAGTTGCTGGTTAATAAAAATGCAACAAGTAAAAACGGTGAAATAAATGTGTAAAGTGCTGCGGCATTTACTGAAAAACAGCATCACTATTGAAAACAGATGATTGTTTCGTAGTACCTACATCGTAAAATAATGTAATTTAATACGGAGAGCTAGTTTGCGACTCATAGCACTGAATTCCAATTAGATAAATAAACACTGAAAGACATAAATAATGTGTTTATCACACAATGACGATGAAAATTAAAATTCAGAGATTTTGAATTTAAGGTTTCTCATCAGTTTGTTTATTCAAACGTTCTTAAACGTTCCTCATTCCGCGAGACGACGGCACATATCCGCGGCTGCGTTTTATGTCAAATCAATTGAAAGCTATATACGAGGATGGCGAAACCTATCTGTATACTTAGTTCGTAGTATTGTCCTATCCGAAACATACTGACTGACTGTCATAAACTGACGTTATAGAGATCGACTTGCATGTTAAATAACTCTCTACTTTTGTCCTGTTTTTGGTCATCAATGCAGTAAGAAAACTGCCATAACATAATATCCCAAAAAAACCTACTATTTAAATGGCGATCCGCACACGACGCAACCAATCACTAACTAGTTAATAGCGATAGTAAGTCGCGGTGATTTGAGTTTGTAACACGTTCATTTTGAGTACCGTTGCGGACAATCGGCCATAATGTTTTCAGAATCGGTCACTAGGACCGGTTTAACATTTCAATAGAAATCACTTTCTATTCTTACGAACACACCAATTTAACCTACTGCCATCTACTCACATCCTGACACCACAACAAGGCAACACATTAAGGTTCCTTCATACGAAATGTTATTTACTTCCGTATCGACACAAATCTCATCAGGGGGCAGAACAACAGGCTAATTTTATTATTATTAATTGAGGTACCACAGTAGCATGACCGATGTTTTTAGGAAATGTACAAACGAAGTTATTATGTCTCTCTGATGAGATAATGTTAATAAATGTATGTGGAGTTGTCTGTGGCCCGCTTTATTGTGTTTAAAGTAACAGGCGAAAATATACTTGCTATTCCTGTAAGATAATCTTGAATACAATATTAATGTTAGCGTCCATCAAAATCTCATTCACGATTATAGAGCAAAAGAATTTCTAATGAAAGGTACGCAGAATCACGTGGTAGTTAATGCTATGCTTATAATAGTAAGTCTCTAAGATCAATCTTAATTAACTGCCTCTCATTTGATAGCACTTTGTGCTCACGAAATATCGGATTAAGAAGAGGATTATGAGTATGATCCGTAGATGCGTTTCTACGAATGTAAAATAATATATATATTAAAGAAAGTAGCCTAAAACTTTACCATTCACAAAGGAGAATAATCACTAGAACGCAGGTAGCTAGCAACTGTAATGACACTAGTTTATGGTTGACTGTTAGCTAATACTGCAGCTCAGTGAACAGAGCACTTGGTGGAGTCTCAGTAACAAGTTGCTGCTTTATTTGCCACTGATAACGGCTGATAACAACGCGCTGCTAATCCGCTCCCCTGTTAACCTAATTAAGTACTGGAACTAGTGTTAATTAACTAATGTATCTAGATACATTCCTTCGCACATTTTTAGAAAGAATTTGCTGTATTAAAGAAGGCACAAGGCTTGACCTCATATAAAACTTTATCTGAGTACTTATTAACACCGAAAAACGTAGGCCTCATAATTGAGGGACTCCATAATTTTGTATGTAGGCAGCCAATTCTATAAGTGTAGGAACAAAAAGTTCCCGTCGTAATCAGAAGCTCTGCAGAGTTCAAATGCGATATATTCTCATCACCAACCTTACTTATCTGCGCCGGTAGCGACCGCGACCGGCAAACGGTTGACTCCGCACTCATAAACACATATACACATTTAGTCTGCGTAATGTTTATGGAGCACCTACTTCTTCTTATCCCTTTCTTGAAAGAGCTTGCGATAGACTGAGCAGATAAGTAGAACAATTGTTCATAATCCAGGACCATACATTATTAATCCAGAATAATGATTCTGGCGAGAGCAGTGTTGGCGCAGTGGTAACGGCCCCAACTTACGAGCTGTATGTATGTCGTGGGTTCGAACTCAAGCAGGCGCTTTAATTTGTGTAAATAATTTCATTTCCACTGCTCTCAAAACGGTGAAGGAAAACATCGAGAGGAAACCGGAATATCGTAGAACCAAAAATTCGAAGACATCTGACATCTAGCAACACACACTGGGCCTGCGTGCTAGATTACAGCCCTCCCACTCAAGGAGAGGAATCCTGTGTCCCAGCAGTGGGAACATTATAGGCTGATTATGCTATGATTCTAGATCGAAAATGTACGCAAACGAGAGCCAAACCCCGACATACAGCCTCAGCGCTTGCCCAAGCAGCTTTTAGCAATTAATTGGATTTACGGATCGCAGCACGAATCTGAGAGACGAAATTTATTTGACAATATTCCTCCCACCATACATCCTTAATTGCCGGTTTTGGTACAAAATAAATCTATTTCAAAGTAAACTTAAGTCTAAATAATGAATGTTTGAATTTAAATAGATAGACAAACAGTCTGTCTGAAAAAACGTTCATTATTATAAAAGCTTTTAATTAATTGAACTATCGCCTGTCACAAGACGTAGGACGTTGAAAGTCAAACCTAATATTTCGCTCGGCTTTGCATCCCGCGCTGTAATCCTACGAGTCTACAGATTAGAGCACAAAATGGAATCCTAATTTCCCGACATTGTACGTGCTAGGTGAATTATGGAGTAAAAACAGAAGTACCACTGTATACGATGAAAAATAAAATTGTTACAATATCGTTAAAGCGCTTGTTGTTAAGGCGCAAAACTTGTAGGTACACACGACTATATATCAAGCTATACATTTCCATGATAAGCTGACCTCTCATTGTACGGAAATCCTATTCAATGCGAGATCAGCTTATACTGGAAATGTATAGCTTGATATGTAACCGTGTGTACGAAAGTAATTAAGTATAGTTTGCAGGGGCGGCGGGTG
Organism: Omphaloscelis lunosa; assembly: GCA_916610215.1. Taxonomy (NCBI): domain Eukaryota; kingdom Metazoa; phylum Arthropoda; class Insecta; order Lepidoptera; family Noctuidae; genus Omphaloscelis; species Omphaloscelis lunosa. The sequence continues at coordinate 22,173,082 of OU744253.1, forward strand.
TGAACAACTCGATTCCTACCGGCTTCCCTTCGGAAATTCGGAACACATCAAACTATAAGTATTTGATACACCATAAAATTAAACCATTACAAAACTTCTACGTACATTAAATTTTTTGTCTTAATATCCTTACAACAAAACACTTTGCGCTAAAATAACTCGTAGACGCGTCCGGCTTATCATGAATTCAATTTCTTTAGAAACTAAAGTCCATCATGACGTCACTTCTGTCACGTGACACCGCGGTTTCTCAGCAGCCGGGTAAGCCGATCTGCAACGAGTTACGATAGGGATAGTAATAGAAAACGTGCGCGCGGGAGCGAGAAGGAATGATCGCTATTGCACCACCTTTTTCTGGCACACGCATTTGATTCGGTTGTTTTCGTTGAATTTCGTAACGCGTTCGGCTGGGAGTTCGTAAAAATTTCATCATTCAATTGACAATGTGCGGTGGTATTTTGACGTAATCACATTACTTAGAACTATATTAATTTGCATTTTGTTCGCTCAGTATTCATTGAATTCATTAGATATTACTAGTAGTAGTAATATTTGTTTGTAGTTATAGAACAGTGATTATTGTGATGATAGTGTTTGTTTAGTGAATGTGAAAGTAAATTAATTTGTAATTAGGTAGGTATTTGGGGTAAGTGATAGTTTATTATGTTGAAATTACTTATTTAGAGTAGATTTGAAAAGTAATTAGTACGATCGGTAGGATTAGGAATAGCGACTTGTTTATTGACAGATTATTTACTTTGTGAGGAAACATACTTTTTAAGGTTAAGTTTTGAAAATATGAAACACATAACTAAGTTAGGCCTTGCTAGCCTAGACATGACTATAAATTACAAACGACGTGATCTACTATATAAAAATAAGTCGGGTTTTCCTTCCTGACGCTATAACTCCAGAACGCACGAACCGATTTCCACGGTTTTGCATTCGTTGGAAAGGTCTCGGGCTCCGTGAGGTTTATGTAGGGTAAGTAGGGTAGGTAGGTAGGGTAGGTAGGTAGGGTGGGTAGGTAGGGTAGGTAGGTAGGGTAGGTAGGTAGGGTAGGTAGGTAGGGTGGGTAGGTAGGGTAGGTAGGTAGGGTAGGTAGGTAGGGTAGGTAGGGTAAGTAGGGTAGGTAGGTAGGGTAGGTAGGTAGGATAGGTAGGGTAGGTAGGGTTAGTAGGGTAGGTAGGTAGGGTAGGTAGGTAGGATAGGTAGGGTAGGTAGGGTAAGTAGAGTAGGTAGGTAGGGTAGGTACGTAGGATAGGTAGGGTAGGTAGGGTAAGTAGGGTAGGTAGGTAGGGTAGGTAGGTAGGATAGGTAGGGTAGGTAGGGTAAGTAGGGTAGGTAGGTAGGGTAGGTAGGTAGGATAGGCAGGGTAGGTAGGATAGGTAGGGTAGGTAGGGTAAGTAGGGTAGGTAGGGTAGGTAGGGTAGGTAGGGTAAGTAGGGTAGGTAGGTAGGGTAGATAAGTAGGATAGGCAGCGTAGGTAGGATAGGTAGGGTAGGTAGGGTAAGTAGGGTAGGTAGGATAGGTAGGGTAGGTAGGGTAAGTAGGGTAGGTAGGTAGGGTAGGTAGGTAGGATAGGTAGGGTAGGTAGGGTAAGTAGGGTAGGTAGGTAGGGTAGGTAGGGTAGGTAGGGTAGGTAGGGTAGGTAGGGTAGGTAGGGTAGGTAGGGTAGGTAGGATAGGTAGGGTAGGTAGGGTAGGTAGGGTAGGTAGGGTAGGTAGGTAGGGTAGGTAGGTAGGATAGGTAGGGTAGGTAGGATAGGTAGGGTAGGTAGGGTAAGTAGGGTAGGTAGGTAGGTAGGATAGGTAGGGTAGGTAGGGTAAGTAGGGTAGGTAGGTAGGGCAGGTAGGTAGGATAGGTAGGGTAGGTAGGGTAAGTAGGGTAGGTAGGTAGGGTAGGTAGGGTAGGTAGGGTAGGTAGGGTAGGTAGGGTAGGTAGTTAGGTGCGCCGTAAATAAGTTCTTAATGCTACCCGTGCGAAGACGGGCCCGGCAGCTAGTGGTTTTATAAAACATTGTAATATTTCCCTTTACGATAAATATCAATAACTGACTGGCAGTCGTAAATTAAATAAAATGTATTGTTTCCGTGTTTACTTTTCTTAGATTCTAGTAGTTTATGCAATAAAGGGTTTTTTTACATTTTAATCTGACGAATGCATCAAAAAAGATGTGCAGACTGAAAAACATATTCGTAGCTGTTTTATGAGTTCGGGACTGGTAGGAATATAATTATTTTCACTAATTTGCATGAAGCTGATAATAGAAAAGTAGATCAAAATAGGAATTTAATGAAACCGTTTATTAACACAGTTATTTTGATAGGTAGACAAGAAGTAACTTTTCGCGTCGCGAAAGTCCGAAGTTTTTTGTTCTTTTCGTTTTTTTTTTGTTACTCCGTCTTATCTCTGTCGTTTTACCACGTTTCGCCACTGATAGTTTGACATGATTTTTCAACACTCTTCCGTTCCGTTCTCTGTGTTAGTTTAATCTTTATAAATAAAGCACGGTGTTTTATTTCGATGCCAAATGCTATCTTATACGCATGCACTGATTGTTTTTACCAACATCTTTGTTGTCAACAACTGAGTGGGCTAGCGTCCAAAGTGGAACTTCTGCATCCATCAATTCCTCGCGCCGCGGTCACGCTGCGACGACGTGGCAAACAATACATCGCCGCGTACACTCCCACCCCACATCCTCCCCCCTCCCCCCGCACCACACTCGCCATTGTTTCAGTTGTAATTAAAAAGTTCGGAAGCAAGTTCACCGCCTCTCTGAAGACCAGGAAATGAAAACATAAAAAATGATTTTGTAAAGTTTTAGCGACCGACACTGAATGTTAAACAGTGGCTTCTAAGCTGTATTGTCATTCAAATTAAGTGCTAATTAATGCTATTATAGCGCCTTAAATATAACAGTTTTTGATTATAATAACAAGTATGAGAGATATGATTCGAATAACGATAGTTAATCTTAATAATCTTCGAATAATAATGCGAACTTCGAAACAGTCATATTTCATATTCGGCACTAATTCACAGTAGTTTCAAAATAATTTACATTCGTCTTTACAAAACAAAGATAACTCTATGTCAATGTGTATTGAGAACAATGTTTAATGTGTTATTTACTAAAAGAATTTTCATCAACTTTTGACAATGAAAGAAGAAATTCTTCTGAATAATAAAGTTCGTAAAAACTATTTTTCATCAAGCAGTGAGACGACTTTCCATCAATCTGCCAATAGGCACGCGTGGCTGCCCATTCAAGAGTTCCTCTGAGTCATCACCTAAAGAAATCCGCTTTACATCCCAGTTCCTTCGGATAAGGCAGGCAAATAAACCCGATCCAATAAGGATCACCGCAGACCGCACTCTTCATAAACTTTAGGGTCGTCACTCACCCATACACTTCCAGCCAGTAGGTTGCACAGTGTTCCATTTCTCACACAGAATTATTGCGTGGATATAACCGTATATATCAGTGTCATATCGTAGGATGTATTGTATCAGAACATTGATTTAAAACTCGCTTTTGTTCTATTTTAACCTACAAGAAATAGGGTAGGTATCAATTTGATTTACTTTTCAAATATCATCTATACCCAGTCATACTTACGGGCTATTTTCGCTCTCGCATTCTATATCTATGATAATAGCACGTCCTATACCTACATAAAAGATATAATAGACATAATAGTGGTTGCCCATACGCCAGCGCAGAGAGCTTGCTTTCATTTCTTGACCACCTTGTTTTCATTTCTTGACTCTCCCACTTACCCTAGTTATCTAGCCCCCTACTTTCAGTACATTTGTGACAACCATAGTAAGAATCTACGGTCATCAAATAATCGCGTTCTTCAATGCCCCACTCACCGCACAGACTTCGTTCACTCTTCCTTCTTCATTCAGTCTATCTCTCTGTGGAATGCGCTACCCCTGGAAATCAGCATGGCAACCAACCGATTATCTTTTAAAGTTAAAGTTCGCGAGCACATTCATAAGAAGCTGGCAGTATCATCACAACGTTAATGTTTTCCCATTGTTTGTCTTATTTGATTTACTATATTCATGTGTTTATGTTATATATATATATATATATAATTAGGCATATATATTTTATTTATAGTTTGTAATAGGAATATGTGTATCTTGATATTTGAATATATTAATAATCCTCAATTTTTCGTAATTGCACCTACCACTGTTTGTCTCTGCATCACCCTAAGGTTGACTGGTAGAAAACGCCTATGGTATTAAGTCCGCCTATGTACATTTCTGTGCTTGAAGTATTAAATATATAAATAATCTCGTAACAGAATAGGGGCCTTTTTTATTGCGACGTGGACCAGCTCTTAACCTCGATCTCGCCTGGTGGTGAGCGATGGATGAAGTCTACGATGGAACGAGCAAGCCCAGAAGATGCCTGTTCACTCTTATCTATATTCAAATCACGTCCCGCTGCTAAAAAGAATCTAACACATTCTTGCCTCAAAGACAACTAATTGAAAGAAACAGATCAAACTAGACATATAACAAAACAAAATATATCTTTTGACTCAGGTTTAAACCATCTGAACCACTGATGCCTTTTTGAATGAAACTTATTTTATACTCAATATAAAAGTTATTTAGAAGCAAAGAATTTTGTTTATCACAGTTGGAATTAGGTTCAAAATACAAAAAACTGTCTTAAGCTTGGACAAAACGTTAATTCCCTTACGATTGTATACGTTTTATTATTTCACAAAATTGCAAAATCGCAGTTTCAGGAACAGCGACTACTAAGATCCTTTGATACAGCAACTGTGCCGCAAACAGTTCGTAATCATCGATTGGCGAGCCGTACTCGCAACATCCACGACACAACGCACACAACGCTGCACGGCACTACTGGTCTCTATACATTTTCTATAGGTTTTTATGAGATTGCATTCCGAGCACGGCAGTAATTCTGTGCGACATTGCTGCGATAGCACAGCAGCGCGGCAGTGACGTCCTGCCGCAGCGGTAGACCAGTAGCGCGGCGTTCATCACAGCGATAACGCGTGAATGTTGACAACTGTTGAGAAGTAAACTACAAACAGCAGTGCCGCGCAGCGGGGCTTGGAATCACGCGGCAGGTAGCACTGGCGCGCAGCGCACTGGCGCGCAGCAATGCCGCGGCAACATTGCCGCGTCCAGCGTTGTTCCGAATCATACCTTAAAAATTGCGATGTACGAGTGGTTTCTTACTCACGTGGCCTTTGCCGAGACAAACTGGATCATTGCGACGGGAGAATCGAGGTACACAGTGTATGAAGGGGTTCAGGGATGGTAGATGAAGGGATTCAGGGATGGTGGATGAAGAGTTTGTCATGGTGGATGAATGAGAGGATAGTTGACAGATTATTTGTAATAGGCAAGTGTCGAAAACCTGACAGCAACGGGTTGTAACCTTGAAACCGTTATGCTATTGCAATCCCATCCCTAGCTCACGAATATGTAGCTTCGTTGTAGGGATTAACAGGAATAGGGACTAGGGCTTATTAGTGATTCGCACGAAGTTATTTGTAGGCGAATCGATTTCTGGAGTTGTGGATTCGCCTACAAATAACTTAGGCAAATCACCACAAGGCCTAGTGCTAAGAAACACTACACAGACATTACTAGTAAAATAATTTTTATTCCTTTTGAATTTTGAGGTTCCTTGTATGTATTGGAGAGTAAAAATATTCTCGAATTGGAATATTTATGATAGTCAAATACTCGATACCTTTAGAGTTCCGAGGTCTTACAGCTTGTTTCAATCTTAAGCTATCGATTTCCTGAATCTCTGAGTTGCTGAGGTCAGATGGCTGCGGTCCAGTGTCAATACTGATATTAATTTAGTCAGACTGGAAGCTGCACTTAGAGAAATTGCTGAAGACTAACAAGACAAGAGAGAGTTTAAGATTATACAAGGACAGGAGATATAGATTGTAAGTCAGATTGGAAACTTGAGATTAATTGTAGTACCTACACAGAATAATTTGTAAGTAGGTAACTCGAGGAATTTATCACATTTACAAACACCGAATTATTATTTTTTGCTTCAACTATCGCATGCAGTGTAGTTGATTGAAATACGAGTTTAGAAAATCAGTTTCTTTTTGCTATATCGTGTTTAAATATAACATACCCATCACGTCTGTGAAGTTAACCCAAAAAAAATGCTCCGAATCTAATGGACTGATTAAGTTGAAATTTGGTACACTTATGTATTTCTCTGACCTAAACACGGACGTGTAACGTAAATAAATGAATTTTGAATACCGGATCACTTTTGGAGGGCAATAAAAAAAAAAGGTTTGCTAACAAATTTTTTACCCATAGATTACAGGAAAACCTACAAGAAGTCTATGGTCTTAAAATAATATTGTAAATCTCTCAATATTGTGTTTACAAACTTACGTTTGCAGTTTTTTTTTTTCTCACGTCTGTGGTATTTTACTACCTAATTTAATTTGACCCTGTATTCGCTCAAATTTCAGACTTACCAACATGATCGATGTATCAAGTCCCACGTATAATCGTATAAACATGATCCATGTGTCATTTCCCACATGATTGTATCAATATGATCCATGTGTCAAGTCCTACGTGATTGTACCAACATGATCCATATGTCATGTCCAACATGATCGTACCAACATGATCCATGTGTCAAGTCCTACGTAATCGTATCAACATGATCTATATGTCATGTCCCATATGATCGTATCAACATGATCCATGTGTCATGTCCTATGTGATTGTACCAACATGATCCATGTCTGAAGTCCTACGTCATCGTATCAACATGATCCATGTGTCATGTCCTGTGTTATCGTACCAACATGTTCCATGTGTCATGTCCTACGTGATCGTACCAACATGATTCATGTGTCATGTCCTATGTGATCGTACCAAAATGATCCATGTGTCATGTCGTACGGGATCGTATCAACTAAAGCCCACACTACACAGCACACTATGTCTGTAACACAAACACGCGACTAAAAGCAGCACATCGCTCGCAACACAAATATTTATCAATCACACACTAATGTGCTTTTTATTCACGTCTATCCATGTTACTAGGTCGCGATATGCCTAGCATGCTCAGGTATGTAGGAGTGTTGATGCGAAAACTCTAGTTGTTTAAACTGACTTAAGTGTTGATGTTGCTTTTAAACGTGATAAATGTTATAGTAGTTACTTGTCACATTTATGGCTAAAATAAGGTACTGAAAAACCAACTATTTACTATTAGAGTTGGAAAGTCTGTAAGTTACTAAACGCCACAGTTTTCACTTGTTCAATTTTATTAAAAGCAAACAACTCTACTTTTAGCCAAAAGATATTTTTTTTTAATGACAAGCCCATCTTTTGTTACCCGTCCCAACCCAAAGATATATACAATTTCCAACAAAAAGTCCCGGGCGGAAAATACACTTTTTTGTTTAACTTCAAAAGTGTTCCCTGTATAGACCGCTTTCTTTCCGTTCCTAAATTAGGGGTGGAATTACAAACAAAAGAACGTCGTAACTAACTTTGGCAAATAATTTAATGTCATCACTTTATATCATCTAAACGATTTATTAGGACGTCACTTCTAAACTCTTGAGCCAGTCACTTTCCTCGCAAGTTTTAATACTTATCAAAACAAATCTACGTAGTTTTAAGTAACTTTTATTTACAAAACTCGCCATAAAAGTATTCCACAGGATCTACGGCAAGACACACGACTACTAGTAATCCAATATATTTCTTTGCCTTCCACTGATTAAAGGGATAAATTCATTAGGATTTTTACAAGAAAAAAACAGTTTTCTCATTTCAAATGATATAATATGCGTCATTCAAGAAGCATACTTCCACAACCAGAACATAAATAAAACCAAAGCATTCTATACAAACATGTGGTTTTATTACGTCATCATTTATGAGTTTTAATGAATCACAGGCATAAGAGGAGGTCATAGGAGCGTGGGACGTGATTACATGCAGTTCCGGCGCTACGCAGCTATGTGTGGGACACAAGTAAATGGCTGCTGGAAGGACCACTAAAAGCTCACAGTAGTTGTTACAAAGTAAAAACGTATAAAAGTCGAGATTATGAGGTTTTCATGACGTAACTCAGCTAGTCGAAAGGAATACGCTAAAGAAAATTTTAAGTTTAAACTTCTTTTAAAATTATTCCAAAAATGTAGAACGCCTTGCCTTATGACTGCCTTTTAAATTAAATTGTCAAGTCAGACGCTTTGAGTGGGTTTTGTTTTATAAAGGAAGTATCTCAGTAAAAAAAAAAAGCTGCAAATGTAAGTTTGTACGCACAATATTAAAGATTTACCTTAAGATGTTATTTTAAGACCATAGACTTCTTATAGTTTTCCTGTAATCTATGAGTAAAGAGTCATACTATGTATTTTTTGCGAAATTTTATTTTCAGTAGTTTCGGAGATAAGGGTCAATTTTCATCTAATTTCTTAAATATCTTTAAAAGTATTTACTATAAAATTATATAAAAATATGTTTAAGATCACCGCAATAAACCCTTTCATTTGATATATCACACATTACAATTAGCATGTTTTTTTTTTTAATTTTATTGTTTTCCCTCCAAAATGATCCCTATATTCAAAATTTTATTTATTTATGCTACACGTTCGTGTTTAGGTCACAGAAATACATATGTGTACCAAATATCAACCTAATCGGTCGTTTAGATTCGGAGCTAATTGGCTGTGACAGACGGACACACGAGTGATCGTATAAGGGTTCCGTTTTTCCTTATGAGGTACGGAACCCTAAAAAGTGTCCTTTCTGATTTTATGCAGAAAATTACGCGTAAATATTTTTAATTAATCCACCCAGTTGTTAGATTCAACAAGAAACTCTTGTTGTTGGTTTTTTTTTTCAAAGCTTTTAGTTGACGTTGTATGCGTAGCTACTTTTAAATAAGCTTTCTTTCCATATGTATGAGGAACGGAGATAAATGAAGTATAAATGCAGCCAGTAATTGTCTAACTAAGGAAAGGATCGAGTACCTATTGATTAATACCCAAATTATTACACTTTTCCAAACGATACTCATTTAATAAGATACCTACAGATACTATTTACCTTACTACAAGGATCTTACTAGTTACTTGACGTGCTATCTATTTATTTTCATGTAGGCTTCGACAAGTAACCAAGTTCCAAATAACTTTATCTCCCAAAGTAATTACCTGATGATTATAAGCAAAGGAAATCTCACAGATTACCCATGTCAATCACAAACATGTGAAGTAATGCTGTGTCTCCACGAGCGAATCCTCGGATACACAAAGCCGAGCCATTAGCAACGTTTAGCTCAACACGGCCCGTAATGGAAGAGTTAATTTATTCGAACAAGCAGTAGTTTGTAACTCAGCCGGAATTTAATTCGGTCGTGACGACCGAGCGATTTTCATGACGATGCCTACCGTGTGGACGAGGCTTGAGCGATGAGCGAGTGAAGTTTATGAAGGGTGGGCGTTTTGAGGGACCGTCTTATGTAATTTTGACGTTCGAAAAGTAGCTAGTTTGAGTAAATGACTTTTGAATTTTGAACTTTATGAGAAAATGTATGTTGTCACGCTTTTGACATCTAAGCAACATTTCCGAAAAAAATAGTTATATTTTGCCATTATTGATACATAAATTGTCTTAGTTATTTTTTCGTTACTTAATAAAAAAAATGTAACAACCATAAACTAGCATGGTTTCTGACAAAACATATTAGAGTGACTTAATACCAAAAAGTTAAGGTGGCATCTTATAGAGTTCATCAACATTTAAAATGTGCAGGAAGATATTATCATCATAAAAATATCTCTAAAGCACCGTCGCTTTCCGTTCACACCTTCCACCAACCATCCCTAAATTAAAACCAGTGGGTGTAATGCGCCCGCTCCAGCGACACCCGACGACGCGCGATGTGGCGTCGGCGTCGAGGCGTCGGTAACGCGACGACTTTGTACTGCTACGGGTAGTTACCGGTAGCTGTACAGTGTACAATTTCATGCCTCTCTTTGAGTGATCCTGATTTTTGGTTTGTTTCTGAAGACATATAGAGTAATCTTCTAGGGTTGAATTTAAAGTTGAATGTACAATTTTATTAAATGTTTATACAAACTAATTAATCTGCTGGTAGATTTAAAATTTAAAACAAATATTCAAAACACTTACTCACTAGTAATTTTAATTAATTTTTTGCTTTTTTCTTTACTTTTGTATTACTTTTTAGCACAAAAAATGTTTTCTTAGCAAATGCAAATGTTTCTTACTGTAGTTTGTAGGTTGTAGTTTAAATAGCATAGTTTGTAAAGATGATTTTTGATGTGTATTCCGTGGAAAATGTTGTTGGTTACACATTTGGCCGTATCTTTTTGTATTTCTTCCTACGAAATGTAATGTGGCACTGTTTGTTTTCCCTAATAAATAAATAAAATAAGCTGAATTATTCAATCTTTATTCTTCTCTGAAACTACCACGATTCAAGAATAGCACATCAGTACAGGTGATTGCGAGTATGACTGCCCGAAGAACGCAAAGGAGTTTTATTTAAATGTATACGGCAAACTAGAAATAAAAAACCGGTCAAGAGCAAGTCGGACTCGCGCACCGAAGGTTCCGTACTCGGCGAGGCCTATATTCGTCAGAGAATTTTAAACACTGCGGTGTAGAATATTGCAGTTTTAGGTCAGCGCCATCTCTTTACCGATAGTGGAACTATTGTAATTTTTGTTGAGGATTTCTGAAAAAGTGTGCTATTAGAGACATTGTTTTATTTTCCTGTGATCTTTACACAAACTTCTATCACAAAGAATTATTTCAGATTTTCTCTATTAAAAGTTAAGAGAGGTAGGAACGGTATTTTTTTGACATTTTTCGTCAAAAGTCGAAAACTATGCGGCCGAAAAAAAAAGAAATATGTTTGAGAATGTGCAAATAGTGCTCTTTCATAATGATACCCTACATGCCCTAGTAGCCCCACTTTGAATTTTTAAGACCCCCGTTCCCCTTTTTCCAATTTTTAATTTTTATTTTTATTTCTTTCTTTTTTGCAAAATAGTTGGGCAAACTTCTTGAGATATCCACCTGTGACAGACAGACGGAACCCTAAAAACCGGCTAAGTGCGTGTCGGCCTACGCACAATGAAAGGTTCCGTAGTTGGGATGAATTTATCCCAAATACAAACTTAACATTGTAGTTGAAATACATTTTCTCCCATACATTCCAACTGCAAATGTAAGTTTGTACCCACAATATTGAGAGTATTACCATATTGTTTTAAGGCTAGGAATTCTTGTAGGTTTTCCTGTAATCTATGAGTAATGCGCGGGCCTCCACACCTCGGCAGTCAGCTGTTGCACGCCTTCACGCACGGCGAGTGGACTGTACAATACATAGTAAACAATCTAGCCTTTCATTTAACTCCACCACAACCTATCGTCGCGATCTTTACACGTTCGTGTTTGGGTCACAGAAATACATATGTGTACCAAAGGGAATTGCTCAGTTTGTTAGGGTGATCTGGCTAAGCGTGGACAAGATCTTTATTAATAAAAGACTTGCATTTTAAAAACTACTTATATATAGGAAAGCGAATATTATAAATAAAGTGGTAGCAAGATGCAAGAATATGCTTCAACCAGCCATGTGAAAAATTTAAAACTTGCCGGGTAAAATCTTTGTTATAAGTGTATTATTTTCTAAAATATATTATTTGCCAGTAGTATTTTGATTTAATCTGATTATTTAATAAATTATTTAATAAAATAGATTATTTAATTAATTATTTAATAGAATAGATTATTTAATAAAACGACTTATTCGTTTTTATTTGTTATTTTGACTTTATTCAGAGTCATAAACTGTTAAAATATTGTCTAAAACCTGGGCAGGCGGTGCAACATTATTTTCGTGCCTAGCCCAGCTTAACAAATAATAGCCACAACGCCTGATCAGAGGATCCTCCCTTTTCTGTAGAGAATGAGTGAACTTTACACCCTGTTCCTCATGCCTCTAAACTATTATTTTTATTCAGTTTATATATACAAAAGACAAGACAAAAACCAAACTAACTTACGACTTGAGGAGCAGTCCATTACCGGATTATTGATAATACTTCAATAAGCTGCAACGTGTGTCTTCTGCGATACATTACATCAACGCCACAATTAACACATCGAATTGGTTCCTCATTCTTACTCGAAATCTTAACAGAAGAGTCCAAGTTCGTGCCGTGGTTGTCATTTAAAGCCGGTTCGAGATCTATAATAGCGCCAGGTTCAACGTGAGGTGCAGATTCAGTGTCCGAGGGCAGGCCGGGTCATCATGAGGAGCGGTATCTGAGTCCATGATTAGAAAAACAAACGTTCGAAGCAGCGAGTAAATAAAATAACATCCACAGCTTAGAGTAATTAGACCACAGTGCACGAAAGCAAAGCGAATAGTTTTTATCAGTTCACTTGACGTTAGGCATGCCTAACGTCAAGTCGATATGTATCGATGCTCAAGTGGGTAGGTACGACGGGATTTGATTGATATATGTGATCCACTACTGTAAATTGATATAGGGATTGAGGATCGCCTCAAAAAATCGTATTACTGTAAAATCGTAGTGGTCAGATCTCATGTGTTTAGTTATATGATAAAAAATTAAAATCTCAGGAAAATACTATTAACGCGGGCCGTTATTTTCCAAAAACACGCCTCTGAATCACTACTGACATTGACAGAATTGGTCGGGCAGAACCGGGGCTCTGTTTGCCATAGTCATCATCTCCCGAGCCTTTTCCCAACTATTTTGGGGTCGGGTTCGAGTCTAACCGGATGCAGCTGAATACCAGTATTTTACATGGAGCGACAATTCAATTTCTTACTATAGCAAACAGAGTAAAAAATTAATTAAAGGCAAACATATTAAAAATAATTAATTAAAAGCGATTTAATTTCGATACTCAAATCAAAATGATCCATTACAAAGCAGAATATCGATATAAAGCAACCGGATCGATCATCTCTATAAGCGATACAGTAAAATGGCTATGCTTTTGAACTGGTGAATACAGTTTACATACTCTGTATTTCGACTTTTTGTTCGTGTACCTACTAGATGGTACCTACTGACTACTATGTGACGTAAAAAAATATTTCTTTCAAAATTAATAATATTGTTTAGTAAAAATATTTTTTACCGGGCATCTTGTTCACGCTTAGCCGAAACTGGTGATTCCCTTTAACCTTAATCGGTCCATTAGATTTGAAGCAAATGGGCTGTGACAGACAGAAAGACTGACAAACATGAGTGATCCTATAAGGGTTCCGTTTTTCCCTTTTGAGGTACGGGACCCTAAAAAGCATGATATGTACTTTTTACGGGCAAGAAACGTTTCACATTGCTTGGTTTGTGTAGTCAGATCTCTTCGCAACCTATACGTAGGTCCCTAACTATGTTTAACTTTGTCTACAAAAATATATCCGTAATTGACACTCTCCGCGTCAATATCTTGAGCCTCTCCCTGATGTGTCTCGTAACATCACAATCTCTTCAGAGAGACTCACAATCTCGGCAAACGATCCAACATTCCTACCTTTTGCTGAGCACTCATTGTGAATGGGATCATTTGGGTCTATCTGCAGACTTGGGCCTATCTGCAGAGTATTAATGTTTCGCTACAATGATAGTCTTTTATTTCCTACTGCTCTGTGTTTAGAGAGAATAATAGCAGGCGAGGTTGATTAATAAACTTGTCGTGTCTTACAAATAGTGAGTTTTAGGCTAAAAACGTTAGCCACGTTTTTGGCGTCACTGCAATTGGGTAAAATAAAGAGTAGTTGCTACGCGATTTTGAATTTCTGTCAAATTCATTTTTTGTGATTGCCAAGGTTAAAAAATTAAAGGGACCTTTAGAAATCACATTGCGGCTCTTGTGAAATGTTTAATTGCGAGTCTATGAGGTATTCGTAAACTGTGGGTGAAATTAAAGCCCGGCAAACTAAGGCCCGAAAATTAAAACCCGTAATAATAAAATTAGAAAACAGACAATCTTAATACATCCTTCAAAAATCCTAAAGTCTTTTATTCAAACTAGGCTGAGAATCAGCACTTTTTGAACGTCAAAATTACATAAGACAGCAGTCCCCCAAAAAGCTCACTGTTCACCACTTCCTAGTACCTTTAACTGGGAAGAAGTAGCGCTACAAACTCCCCAGCCGCATAGCTGTCTGTTCAGAGAGAAAGAAAATTGATTCTTTACAACAGTATGCAAAATAATTTACATTACGCAACACAAAACATAATTTAAATTATAAATTATTAGCTATATGTCAGCTAGCACACGCCAGTATACCAACTAAAATGAGCAGAAATAAAAATAAAACTAAACGTAAACACAACTAAATATCTAAATAAAAGCCTCCAGGTATAAAAAGTGTACCCGCTTACATATAGCTATATAAAGTTGTAATTGGAAGTTATAAATGATAAACTAGAACTATCGAGGTAAAATATACAAATAAACAGTTAATTACTAGTAACAATAACAAAAACCATGATCAGCAAGACGACCAGTCACCACAAGCAGCACCCATTCACGAGCATAACGCAAAGATCAGCCATTACCCCCCTCGCCATATTTGAGGGAAGGAGGCAACCCGACCCCCGACGCTACCACAAGCAGTGACATCTAAGGGAGCATGACGAACTTGCTGACGGTTGGTCAGGCAAAAAATAATATGATCAATTGTCGAGGTCGCTAGCTAACCACAAATTGCAATACAACTCATAACAAAAACATTGTAATGAGTAGATTATGTGAACAATAAAATAAAAAAAAATAAGTTGACTTACAAAATAAAAAATAAATAAAAATTGACTTATAAATTCAAATGAAAAAAATAAAAAACGATTATTTAAACTGTCAGTAGGTAAGCTAATTCTGGAGAAAGAACATAAACATTGTCTTGAGTTAATCACAGCGACCAACTATTCTTATCATTTAAGTAGTCGTTGATAGAATAGTATGCCTTTGAACAAAGGTTGGATTTCACTTTAGTTTTAAATGCATTAAAAGGCAAATCTAGCAAAGAAGAGAGTAGCTTGTTATGAAAGGTTATACCAAGCCCAACAAATGAGTTATGAACCTTATGAAACCGGTGAAAAGGAGCTCGTAGTTTGTCGTTATTTCTATTGTTAACATTGTGTATATCACTGTTTTTAGTGTATACAGTTTCAAGTACCTTATATTAGACAATGTTGGGTCCTAGATTTCTAACATTTGGTAGGGCGAACTTTACACATTTCGTTTTTTTGGCATTGAGAACTATGTTATCTGTCGTAAACCAATCCGTAACCATTGAGAGTGCATTGTTTACATGGTCAAAATCTTGTCTATTCCGGTCTACTTTAAAAATAACAACAACTTCAACAGCGGACGAGGCAAGCAACCATCTTTACAAGAATAATTAACTAATGACTTGTTCCGTCTGTTCAATATCAAAAATAAATAAATGCTCTACGATATTATTTGCTTTTATTTTAGTTCGTTTTACTGCTGGAAAATTAGAATGCCAGGTAAAAAATTGCTATTAATTTCTTTATAAGACCGAAAAAACACAAAATAAAAAAAAACAGTGGTACTCCGGGAGTGCCATCAGAAGTGAAAACTTGAATAATTTTATTGTGCAAGATATAATGTATCGCGTGTTGAGGTCTTTTTAAAGGTGGTGTCAGTAACAATGTCGCGAAATCAATTGTTTAATCCCATCTCAAAAATGCCCAACGCGCCTAAAAAAGTTTTCACTTTTAAAATCTTTATGATAAATTGTTGTTTTTTATCTGATGTTGCTTTCGCAAATTGTGTCATATTTTCCATAATTTAATTATTATATTATTATATCATACATACACCTACCCACCATGTAGGGACAACAATATGACACGAAATTAAAACACTGGCAATACAATTTTGAAATCATGAAATTAATATGACTTGACATCATTATTATTGATCGCTATTTTTAATATAAATGTTTATTTTAAGTGAAAAGAATTGTATTTAATTTCAATTTTATTAGTTGCATTGTGATCTAAATTTAAATTATGTAATTATTATTAGTATTGTATGTTACTGCTAATTACTAAATGTGTACTGCATGCTATAAGTATAACCAAGATGTAAAATCTAAATCATAAAAATCTAAACGGCTGGAATGCCGAATAAAGTGAAACCCATAGAAGTTATAGTCTCAGACTCCAAAAACTCTCATCTGTTGAGTCACAGAAAGACCTTGGTGTTATTATGTCCAACGACCTAAGCACACATATCCAGTATTGTAAAAATAACAAATTCTTAACTTTACATCATCCACAAGGCATTCAAGTGCCTGACGCCTAAAACATTTGTCAGGTTGTACAAGGCCTACATAAGACCTCTCTTGAAATATGCTAATGTCAACTGGGGCCCACATTTCAAAAAAGACATTGTTCTACTTGATAAGGTACAAAGAAGGGCAACCAAGATGGTTCGCATCACGCGTAATCTACCTTACGAACAGTACCTCAAAGACCTTAGCCTTTTCACACTAGAACAGCGTAGACAAAGGGGTACGCTCATTGGGACCTACAAAATACTAACAGAACACTATGAACTGCCCAGCCTTCAAGACCTGAATGCCAACAAACATTTGCGTGGGCATTCCCTAAAGTTATGGGAAAATTCATCAAAGAAAAAGCCTTTCAAGCAATTTTTATCTAACCGAGTTGTAACAGCGTGAAATGACGGCTCCCTCACTGAACTGCTACAAAAATCGACTGGACAGATTAAACATCTCCAAGCTATTTGATACACACGCATCAGCTAATTATCTGCTAGTGTGTCTAACCAAATAATAATAATAACCCCATCGTCGTATCTCTACGTTGACATCGTGGTGGGGCTTGCGCGCTCCGGACTCTAGGTCTGTACCGGTAGAGTTTACTTTGCCGGAACAGGTCTGGGATAAAGAGCCAGACCAAGAGAGATACAAAAACCCGCAGGGCAGCATGTGGCGAGCTGTTGAGCAGTAGCGACCCCACGGACCCTATCTCTCGGGAGAAGTCTTGTTCCTCACCTCTGGCTTGCCTTAATTGGCCGGCTGGAGTGAACACTGACGAGAAACAGTGCTCCCACCTCTTTCTTGCATGTATTGCCTGGCTTGAGTGGAGATTCGCAAGAGCAAACGTGCTCGGAGGAAGGAAGTATTCCAGTAAGAAGCTGGTAGGGATCTTGACCGTACTTCCGGGATTGTCCTGATAGCCGTGGAATACCTCTCCACTCCTCATAAGCACCTCAGGACATGTTGCCCCCTTGTCACTGCGACACTTTGTGCCAGCGACCGTTTTCGGTGGCCCATTATATAAAATATATAAAACATTGGTCAGGCAGGGGCTATAGTCTTTCTACAGCTCTAGGTAACCAGTTCACTTAGCCACCCAAACCCATAATCCAATATCTTTGTTTCTATATCCTACAATAGTCTTGCACCAACCGGAGGTTGTCCTTGGGTGCATTTGCATAGCGCGAACAGGGATAATCGTTGGTTGGTTCATTTAAAACGTCTAACGGGCCTCTGCGAGTTGGCTTCGGCCCCTCGTACGCCATCCAAAGGTCCCCAGGGTCCCGAAATGTGTCAAAGACAAATAAATAAATAATATCTGTGGCCCGACTGTCAAGATGACGGTCAGGAAAAATTTTCTCCGTGGAATTTTCTATAATTATTATGAAGATAAATATCCAAAAATACTGTTAATAAAATAAAAAAATAACTGGAAAGTAAATAAAAACCACCAAGATATAAAGAAATGCAGAACTCACGGAGAATACCAATGAAATGCTGACACGAAGTCGGGCACGAAAACTAATAGACACACACCCAACATCTTCGGGTTCGTCGCTCAGCTCCGCCTCGCAGTTGCCGGATCCTGCTCCAGACGTGAGTCCAGTGATATCGGTCGCTGCAGTTGCGTCGAGCTCGAGCGACGAATACTTCTCGCCGCCGACGACACCACCACCAACACGTCAGCGTGGAAGAGGCCGACCACCGGCCAGCTTAGGACTTCGAGGCCCACCGGCCTCTGATAGGGTCCCCGCTCCCGGTGGAAGTGTGCAGCGCATGAGATGGACACAAACTGTCAACGAAAATGTCATGCGCGCATACTTTGGGGCTACAGAGGGGGGAAGTAACCTGACTGCGTACCGTGGTCGGATGCTCTCTCTGTTTCAGGTGCTTGAACCAGCTGTCAACGTGTCGGCGCAACGACTGTCGGATCAGGTACGGGTCATCCAGCGTAACCATATGCTGGATGACGTTGTCCTTGATCGACTACGCCTCGAATCACGGAATAATCATGTTACACCTGCTTCGCCACTGGTCACGGTGCAATTACAAAATTTACCCAGTTCTTCATCGCGATCCGACCGCGTTGGTGAAGAGGATGATGACGGGGTTATATCCGTGAGTTCCCAATGCAATGTACGACTGAGGAGCGCTTTGGAGGATGCTTTCCGGGAGTACCGTTCCATTCCGCCTGGACTCAGACCACAATTACCTCGTTTGCCCATGCACAAGAAAAATAAGGCGCTGATGTGTACTCTAGACTCACTGCTGTCAAATTGTTTTGACGGCAGTAAAGACCTCGCTGATACCCACTCGATCTTGTACTGTGCAGCTGTAGCGGCATGTCGTGTAGCTCATGTCAAATTCCCCAACAGTGACAGAGCTCCACGACCAAAACCAGCTGTACCAGCTTGGCAGTGCAGGATTGAGCGTCGTATCGGTGAGGCTAGAGTACTTATCGGCAAGCTAATCTGCTTCAGGGAGGGCAATACTCGCCCTAGAGTGATGCGCTTTGTGAAGCGGGCGTTCTCGGGAACTGATATCAGTTTTCAAGATTATTTGACCCGCGTCACAGAGCGTATCGACTTCCTGAAGCAGAAGATCTATGCATGGGCAAACCGTATTCGACGATACAGGCGGAGAGTGGAGCGGTACACTCAGAATCGCACATTCCAGAGCGATGAAAGGTGGGTTTATAGGGCTTGGGAGCGACCAGACCAAGGTGTGGCTGACACGCATCTGCCGGATGATGATGCCATGTGCTCTTTCTGGCGCAGCATCTGGTCGGTACCTGTCAGTCACACCGAAGGTGATTGGACTCGGGAAGTCGAGCGAGCCTGCGATCCAATACCAGAAATGGGGGCTATTACTATCTGCCCCCAAGATGTAGCTCGTGCAGTCCGTCCGTTGCCTAACTGGAAGTCTCCAGGGCCGGACGGGCTGCACAACTTTTGGATAAAATGGTTCCAAAGGTCGCACGCCCGTTTGGCATCCCAGTTCCAGTCAGCTTTAGAGTCAGGATCGCTGCCCCAGTTCCTAACAACAGGAATAACCCACCTGCTCCATAAATCAGGTAGTACTGCGGAGCCCAAAAATTATAGACCGATCACTTGTCTACCGACGGTCTATAAAGTTTTTACTTCCATTTTGAGAACTAAAATTAACAAACATATTGACACCAACTCCATCATGTCTGCCTCTCAAAATGGATGTAGGAACGGGTCCCGCGGTACTAAGGAGCTACTCCTCATCGATATGGCCATTAACCAGCAGGTGCGTCGTTCCCGAAGAGATCTGTCGACATGTTGGATAGATTATAAGAAGGCCTATGACTCGGTGCCACATACATGGCTCATGAGGGTGCTGGAGTTGTATAAAGTAAATGCAACTCTACGCACCTTCCTGATGTCATGTATGGGGCAATGGAGGACGGTGCTTCGCTATCCAGGATGTCGACAAATCCTGAGGAATAGCGAGCCAATAAGGATTGAGCGAGGTATATTCCAGGGTGACAGTTTGAGTCCACTTTGGTTCTGCCTAGCCTTGAATCCTCTAAGCACGCTGCTAGAGGATTCAGGGCTAGGTTATCGATTGAGGAGAGGTGGTCAGGTTATATCTCACCTCCTTTACATGGATGACCTGAAACTCTTTGCCCCCAACAATTTGCAACTGCTGGAGCTACTGAAGGTAACCGAAACTTTCAGTAGCGCCATCAGGATGGAATTTGGTGTGGACAAATGTGCAGTCATGCATGTAAAACGAGGGGAGATCGTGGAATCCGTGGGAACCCAACTCTCGGATTCCATACAACTAAGATCCCTCTCCTCAATCGAAACCTACAAGTATTTGGGTATGTCGGAAGCGTTAGGTGTCAACGCTGCTGACATGAAGCAATCGCTGAAGGAGCGCTTCTTTAACCGCCTGAATAAAGTATTAAATAGTCTTTTATCAGGTGGAAACAAGGTGCGCGCCTTCAACGGTTGGGTCATGCCGGTTTTGATGTACTCTTTCGGCATACTCAAATGGACTCAGACGGAACTTGACGCCCTGGATAGGAGGGTCCGCACACTGCTGACCGCAAATCGCATGCATCACCCACGTTCATCGGTGATGAGACTGTATATCCCGCGGAAGTGCGGAGGTCGAGGCTTCTTAAATGCTAAGACCCTGCACAACCGTGAGGTATGCAGTCTCAGGGAATACTTCCTAGAAGCCGACGTGGGGATGCACCGAGATGTGGTCACAGTGGACAAAGGCCTCACCCCGCTTTCCTTAGCTAACGAGAACTGGCGCAAACCTATAGTATTAGATACTAATGACCGCAGGGAGGTATGGCAGAGCAAAGAGCTTCACGGGCGCTTTTACCGGGCCTTACATGGGCCGGATGTAGACCTGTTAGCGTCCGTATCCTGGCTGCGATTCGGTGACCTATTTGGGGAAACCGAAGGTTTTGTCTTTGCGATTATGGACGAAGTTATGATGACGAACAACTACCGGAAATATATTGTGAAGGACGGCACGGTTGACATCTGTCGGGCATGCCACCGTCCCGGGGAATCAATCCGACACATTATCTCTGGCTGTTCTCGTCTGGCTAACGGAGACTACTTGCATAGGCACAACCTTGTAGCCAGGATTATCCACCAGCAACTTGCTCTGAAATACAGTCTTGTGGAATCGGAAGTACCGTACTACAGATATGTGCCCGACCCAGTCCTCGAAAATGGCAATATCACGTTGTATTGGGATCGATCTATCATCACTGACAGGACTATTGTTGCCAATAAGCCAGACATAGTGGTGATAGATCGATTAGAGCGTCGCACAATGATTATTGATATAGCGGTCCCGCATGACGAGAACCTCGTGAAAGCTGAAAAAGATAAACAGATTAAGTATCTTGACCTGGCTCGCGAGGTTGTCGACATGTGGGATGTGGATACAGCAATCATTGTGCCGATAGTCGTGACGACTAATGGCATAATAGCCAAGAGCCTCGACCAACACCTGAAGAGGCTCTCGTTAGGCAGCTGGATCAAGGGCTTGATCCAGAAAGCGGTACTCCTGGACACGGCGCGTATTGTCAGGAGGTTCCTCTCTCAGGAGCCCTGACCACCGGTAGCTTGGACCCTGTTCCCGACACCGGTGGGATACTATTTTTTATATTTTTAAATGTTTATATTTTTTTTTGTTGTTTTTATATGAATATTTAAAAATGTAATTAATATGTTAAAAAATTAAATAAAGGAAATAATAACTTAAGAACTTATGTTAGCTACCTATATTCTTGCAAATAAATATATCATTCATTCATTCATTAAATTATTTTGGGTGTGAAATTATCAAATAACTTCTCCCGCTCTGGGTGGAGCGGGAGGGCGTGTCAGACATTTGCTGACTAAAACCCACCCGTGTTCCTTCAGTTCCCTGGCTGGTGGTTTTTAGTGTAGTAGCTTAAGGCACATAAATGCCCGGTTAAGTAGTTATGATGTCAGAGGTCAACTACGAGATGCCCTACCTAAAAAAAAAAGTTCCTTCAGTTGCCACGGTAACCCTTTTGGACAAAACCGCAAATTAAATTAATACCTAAATCCAAAAATAAAAAATTTAAAAAAGTTTTTACAAACAATCTAGATAGTGTAGTGATAGACCGGCACTGGGTTTGCCAATCAGCTGACTAGCTATAATGACTAATTGAATAGTATGCATGTGATTGAAATTTTACGAAGTTTCATTTGTTGTCATATTGATGTATCCACCCTGTACTCGATATGCTAAGCATATCGAATTTGATTCGATTCATGATTGTCATTCAATCACGAATCGAATCTTCTGCCAAGCGCCAATGACAATTCCCGTTTGATCGCTGTAGCCCGGCGCTAGTATTAGTACATAGATTACCTATTAAGCGTTGAACGGTTGTGTTGAAATGTGAATTACTAAACTTGGGCAGCAAATATTTAAGAAATTAGTACTAACTAGTTGATAACGACTAAATAATTTAAATACATATCTACGTATACCGGGGACAAGCAATATCTCATAACTATAACAAAATTGTTGGAATGTTATTACTTATTAGCACCTCTGCTTCTACGAGGGACAAGAGCATGACGTGACAATGAAACTAAATAATCTATCGACTTATAAGTACTCATCTAAAGCAATAACTCGCCTAAGAACATAAGTGTCTCCTTGGTTTAAGAGCTGTTCAATAGTAATTAATGCGAACAATTGGCACTCCATCACGGACGAGGAGCCGCAGACTCTTGCTACACTCCCAACTAATTCTATTTGCTGTCATTGTCTGACAGTGGAGGCGCGGAACAAGCGCGTCGTTCCCACCTCCAGGCCGGATCTAGTTTCTCTAACAATTATCCGGGATGGCTTTATATCCACCGTTAACATAAGGGTTTTAAGACACGGATATAATCCAGTAAGGTACGTGGTAAAGGCGTAGCAGTGATATAAGTCAAGGTGAACTTTAAAGCATCTACGTATACGTATGTAGGTGCTGTGTTGTCTCCCAATATTCCGAAGCTAGAGGAAGACTCCGGATCTCTGGTGTATATTTAAA
Source organism: Omphaloscelis lunosa (assembly GCA_916610215.1). Taxonomy (NCBI): domain Eukaryota; kingdom Metazoa; phylum Arthropoda; class Insecta; order Lepidoptera; family Noctuidae; genus Omphaloscelis; species Omphaloscelis lunosa. The sequence continues at coordinate 22,196,076 of OU744253.1, forward strand.
GTGCTGAGAACGCCCACCTTGTGGTTCGCGCAAGTTAAACCGATCTCTTCGCTTTCCTATAATATATTGAAGATATTCAGTAGAGTATTTCTACGAAAAAATAAAATGGAGCACGATGCGCTAGTTTCAATCAAGTCAGTTTAAATCTCGATCAACATAAGATTTAAACTTGAATGAAACTCATAAAATGTATTATTTACCTAGAATATTTCTAAGTAATGATCTCACAGGGCTATTTATTATGTTCGTGAACGGGCGCCGTCAGTTGAAACTGGTCATCTCTTATCTGCCAGGGCTTATTTTTAATCTTATATTTTTAATTACTTTTGATTATTTTTTGTACATTGTTCTCACATATAGAAGCAACAAGAATGATGTACCCAGGATTTTGTAATATCAATATTTAAAAGAGTGTCCTTGGAGTTTCTTGCCCGTTCTTCTCCATAGAGATCTACGTTTTGGAATGGGCAACTAGCTTCAACTTTCTGACTAACTGACCGACTCTTTGACAATTCAAAAATGCCTGTAAATGGTTTAATTGAAATAAATGCTTTGAGTTAGAGTTTGAGTATTAACTTTAAAGTTGAAGGTTATATTGACTGATTTCAAGAAAAAAAATGTCCCCAAGTCGTCCTAAAGTCCAAAAGTCGTCCTAGAGACATCCCAAAAAATTCCAATATTTGTTCAAACTCCTAATTATTTTGTTTAAATTCCAAATCACTGAGATTCTAACGAGTAATTAATTTCATTTGATTTAAATCAAAGGTTCTTTGAGCCTTTAAATTTGCTCTTAATTAATTACTTTAATTAATCTTATTTAGCATGTAAAGCCATAAGATAAGAAACCTCGATGCTGCAGTAAAAGTTGCGTCACTAAATTAATTTAATAATTGTTTTCAGTGTAATTTATTTGTTCCAATTAAGATCGTTATCAAGTAGGAGGCGTACAACAGTGCTGCTTGTAAATAATTAAGTCACAGTTCATATAGGACACAGCCTCAGTGGTAGCCGGTGCGGTAGCGTTTTATGAGTGGGCGCAGTTTCGACAACCACGAAAATACCCTTGACTTGTCCAACAAAACCTATGAAGTTCAGTAAACTTCCATCATCTAATCTATTTTAAGCCTTTTACACATTTCATGAGCTGTAAAGAGTTATCTTACGTCTGAGTTAAACGACGTTAAACAATAAAACGGCTATGAGCGCTAAATAGTCCATCAATTTGATTCCCCTTCACTGAACACGGTTATCACAACCATTCCGAAATAAGTAAGCCTAAGTAAATATCCCGAAGTAAGAGTGGAAGTTATCGTCGAGAAGCCTGAACAAATTGTATGGAAAACTAAAGTTTGGACTAGATACTCAATCACGCCTCTACAAAGCAATGTATCATGATGTTTTCAAATCATAACTTTCCTTTCTTCATCCAACCTGACTGTTTGAACCTAGTAAATAACTGCTTAATCACTTAACTCTTCTAGCTACGCTAAGAACTTAATACTCACAACACAATTTATATAATTGAAACCGAATCTTGTTGTCATTTGTAGATTAGTTTTCAAGTACAGACAGCGGTGATGGCTTCTACCTCATCTGTTTTATCGGATGCATTTGCGACGAACAGTCGACTGCTTGCGACGGCGCCTATCATTGAAATGGATGGTTTTAGTGTTATTACTTCTGACGCTAAGTTAAAATACATTGCTACATCTGTACCGAGAGGGTACACGTTTGTACTGCATCTGCATCCTGGTTGCGTATCCTGATCTTAATCCCTTACACATAAGGAATGATAATCCATTGCTTCATATTAATAATGTTTGAAAAGTCTGTCTGCTCGACGGCAATATTGTTGAAATATCAAAATAATTAGGATTACTATTCGAAGTGTATGTGCAGCAATTAGGGTGCAGGTGCAATATTATTGGCGTGAACTCTCTTTTAAGAAAGCATCATTGGAAAATGTATCATTATCAAAATGATAATGTGACTGCCTGCCATTTGCTCCTATTTAATAACAAAAGATTATATTTAATTTTAAAATCGGCTCATGGTTTGGACTTCCTAGAAACACATTAAATCTCTATTTTATGGTCTGACAGTTCGACACGTTACCCTAATTAATAACAAAATATCCCTTTTCTTTAAATTTGTAAATCAATAATGAACCTCTTAGAAACCCATTACATTTATATTTTATGGGAAACAAGCCCTGCTAATTCTAAGAACTGAAACCAAAGCAGGGATAAACAACACGCGGTTCTCAATATACGGGCGAGCAAGCGTGGTCTTTCACGAATGTACTTAAAAGGAAGGTATAGAAATAAACTAAAAAATATAAATCTAGAGTCATACTTGATATTTAAAACAACAACTTATGAGCCAGATTTAACGAAACTTTCAAAAGGCATGATAAGCCATTTAGCTACTATTTAATATCCAATAACTGTAGTTATATTATTGGATTAATTATTTTATTATTCTAGCGGCTAGCTAGAATCATACCTACTCTAATCGATTTTGTGCTAAGACATAATCGAATGTTTTATAATAAAATATATATAAATTGTAACTTTTGGCTAAACCGTCTCAAAGGTTGGCAATCCCTGGACTCAAAGCAACGGACATTATTAAAGCCACATCTGCTAATCATAAATGTCCCCGAGACCCGACCTACTCAGGCCATTAAGAAATAATTAAGGCAAAGCAAGCAAAAAGCGTTTTAAGTCTTTGGGACAAATACTCGGAAAAGGGGCTGAGATGAACGTGGTGATTTTAGGAATTTAGGGAACGGAGGAGTTAAGTCGAGGCAATAGGTTTTAGACCACGATAGGATACGGACGTCCGAGGCTAGGCTAGTTAAGTTAGAAGGATTGGTGAATACCAAGAGGCCATGTCCGAGTGGGCTGTCGCAAGATAACGAGTATTAATTATTAAGTTAAATATAGTTGGGTTAAGGCCCAGATTAGACTAATTTAGTACTTAATGTAATGTGTGTGTGTGTGCGTGTGTTGGTGCGACTGGGTGAGTCTTTCATAATAATAATTATCCAAGGCTGGTAATATATTTGAAGTTCTTGTAACTAAACAGACAGAGACGTGTTGCTGGGAAGTTTGTTGCGTCACATCTTCTCCCCAGCTCAAACACTAGGAAGTGGTGATGGCGCTTTGGGACTGTCTATAGACCTTCAGGAGAGTTGATCCACAACTCTATTAATTAATGATTCTTGAATTATGATACTCTACTCTATTATCTGGTACCTAGATCTTGAATTCTGTATCCATTGCCTGTTGACCAATTAAAAGGGCTTTAAGAGAGAGTTTATCCAAAACTCTATTAAATAAATAATGATTCTTGAGTTTCGATTCTCAACTCTATTGGCTAGTAATTCTTGAATGTTGTATTCAATATCTCAGACCAATAATTCGGTCAGACTGACATGAACGCGTGTCTTGCAGATGTGCTTGTTGTGCGAAGGTTGACCTTCCAGGGGTTTGGGTGAACACATCTATCTTATATCCAGTCCAAGGACTGATAGGGACCATGTCTCCTTAAGAGCATGATGCCGACGCATGCCGCTGGAACTAGCCGCCCCGTTGTTAGACAAGGCCGGTCACACGTTGTCGCAGGGAAAGCCGCTGCGTCACGTTTATCAGTTCGAAAGAACTGCTAGGCACCATGTCTCCAAAAGAGCATGATGCCGACGCAATGCGTCACTTATGGAAGTGTTGCTCTGAGCATTCTGAGTGCAGATGTGAGGTATCGTGTGAGTAATGACTGACCAAATACCTATTACGCTAACGTAAAGGTTACTCACAAGTTTATACAATAACATACTTTGCATCCCTCTATTATTTATTAGCTTTCTAAAATCACATCCAATGTATTTTCATAACTATGAATTCCTGTCTTCTACTAAAAACAGTGATATACACAATGTTAACAATAGAAATAACGACAAACTACGAGCTCCTTTTCACCGGTTTCATAAGGTTCATAACTCATTTGTTGGGCTTGGTATAACCTTTTATAATAAGCTACCCTCTTCTTTGCTAGATTTGCCCTTTAATGCGTTTAAAACTTAAGTGAAATCCAACCTTTGTTCAAAGGCATACTATTCTATAAACGACTACTTAAATGATAAGAATAGTTGGTCGCTGTGCTTAACTCAAGACAATGTTTATGTTCTTTCTCCAAAATTAGCTTACCTACTGCCGGGTTATATGAGTTTATATGTACAATTGTTGATTTTATTTGACTTTATAAGCCAACTTATTTTAATTTTATCATTACAATGTATTTTTTATTAGTTGTATTGCAATATGTTGTTAGCTAGCGACCTCGACAATTGATCACATTAATTTTTGCATGAGTAATCAGCAGCAAGTTCGTGATGCTCCCTTTGATGTCAATGCTTGCGGTAGCATGGGGGGTTGGGTTACCTCCTTCCCTCAAATTTGGCGAGGGGGGTAATGGCTGATCTTTGCGTTATGCTTGTGAACGGGTGCTGCTTTTGGTGACTGGTCCTCTTGCTGATCATGGTTTTGTTATTGTTACTAGTAATTAACTGTTTATTTATTTAATCTGCCTCGTTGGTCTAGTGGTCGCAAGTACTACTGCTAAGCATGAGGTCCTGGGTTCGATTCCCGGGTCGGGCAAAGTGTTATTGGGTTTTTCTATCTGAAATTTCTCAGAAGCACCCCGGAGTCTGGATTTGTGCCCGGTTAATGGCAATAGGCTTGCCCCCTATTACATGGGACTTAAAACATAACTGGCGAAATGTGGGTGGGCAGAGGTGTCCCTGTAGCAGGTTACAGGGACACCTCTGCCCAACCCTTCGGGGAAACAAGGCGTGATGTTATGTTATGTTATTTAATCTGCATGGTCCTAGTTTATCTTTTATAACTTTAGGTTACAGCTTTATATAACCATATGTAAGCGGGTACGCCCTTTATGCCTGGAGGCTTAAAGTTCTATTTACGTTTAGTTTTTATTTTTTATTTCTGCTTGAGTATAGTTCTCGATATTTTTTGGTTCGTTAGTATATTGGCGTGTGCTAGCTGACATATGGCTACAAATTTATAATTTAAATTATGTTTTGTGTTGCGTTATGTAAATTATTTTGGGTACTATTGTATAGAATCAATTTTATTAATTTTTCTAACTGAACAGACAGCTGTGCCGCTGGGGAGTTTGTTGCGCCACTTCTTCCCAGCTAAAGCACTAGGTAGTGGTGAAGGGTGGGCGTTTTGGGGGACTGTCTTATGTAATGCTGACGTTCGAAAAGTGCTGATTCTCAGCCTAGTTTGAATAAATGCCTTTTGAATTTTTGAATTAAAAAGGAATGCTGGCAAATATATTAACAGAATCACGTTTAGATACATTGTTTACAGTACCACTATAATATTTCCTTTACAGACTTTTGGAAGTCGGTTTTTTTTTTTTTTTAATAAAAGTTTTTATTTCTCGCTTTTTAGTGGGTAGTTTGTAATTTACCTAAGTTAAAACAGCCTAATCTCAACTGCTCATCACCTTTTACAAAATATTGCTTTTCCCGATACAGGGAGGTTAATCGTTGAGGAGTTCTCCTTAACCATCAGCTCCACTTCTCCATATGCATTGTGACGAGCATAAATTGCATTGCAGCCATATTAATGTAATCGAATCGCAACCCGTGATATACTTATTATTGAGTAATTCTTTTTTTTTAAGTCGGTTAATAATTAAAGCAAAGGCGAATTAATTCACTACAGTTATTATGTAATAATCTTATGGAATTCCTTTCATTAAATAATAATTAGTTCAGCAAACAGATAATAGTATATTTAATTGGTTTACAGAATATCAATGTTTTCCTTAACTGTACTGTCACTGTTCGAAATCAAATGTACCTAATAAAGAGTAGAATAGGTCTTTATTTGCTTAGAATGTAGGTACATAAAAATAAGTTGAAAAAAAAATCCTTATATTGGTGTCTACAGAGCTCAGAACAAATTTAATTATCATTCATATCTATTAATTATGTAAGCTATTTCTTCTTTAGATTTTGCTTCCGAATTAATTTACTTTTGTATCGTTGATACATTTACATCTTATAGCATTACAGCATACAAACAAAGTATACTTTAAAGATTTTAATTCAAGCTACGAGCAAATAATATCCAAATATAATATGAAAAGAACCAAATATAGGAAATATGACAGAACTAGTTTATTAGAAATAAACTAGTAAAATTATAAATCTTTGTAAAAATCTCGTCTTCATGTCTTTCAAAAGCCCCCCTTTAAATCAAAATATCTGCCCCCTCATTCCAAGCATAACTATATTATGGCATACATCGTCTGTCTCACTTACTCCATAGAATTTAGCTCTTTCACACAGTTTTGCTTTCAATAACGTTCCATTCCTACAAGACGATTGTAAGACCTTATAAAATCTTTGAGCATTTGATAGCACTGTGATCAGAAACGCACAGAAAGCAATCTGGAAGGCATCAGGCACAACCCCCCCCATAACTACACGGAGTTTAACTCAGGAACCGTCACAGCACCATGCAGTAAGCAATCCGTAATCATAAATCGAACAAGCGGAGGGACAGCATTTGTTTCAATTATTTTGTCACCATGCAGTACTGAGGCACAGTAGTACTGTCCGGTCGCGGTAATTCACTTAGCAGACATGAGTTCAAAAGTTTCAAATACATGTAGGTAATTCTGGATTGAGTTATTACTGACAGTAAGAACCCCTTTGGTCACACGAGAAATCCTGAAGGAAAACGCTCATTTGTGAGAGCTCTTAGTAGATGTTAGTAAAAGAGTTCGTCTAGAGATGAAAGGTCCACTGACTGATCTGTCTGTCATCTCTGTTAGTCTGAGGTGATTTATTTTTGCCACCAATATTAATATTCCTGTTTTCAGGTTCAAAAAGTCATCCTATCTCATAACAATACGCTGATTACGACAATTTATTCATGCATAAGAAGCCGAAACAGTGTCGTCACGCGAAAATTTAAAACTGATATGAATATTATAGTAATTGTATTGAGTTGACCTTCTGTACTATACTTAGCGTCGACCCCCCGAGCTCCCGCCCCGCTGCCCGCCGCCGCCTACGCTGCGACAGACGAGACATTGAGATTCATTCCCTAAGTACTGTTTTATGTCCTCCATAATTTATGGGGACTTTCCAATCGTCTAGCACTGTTTGGGCTGAGGAAAAGATTTTTTTTTGTCTAAATACTGGAATCGATCGCGTAAAAAGAGAAGAGACCTCAATTTTGGTTTACGGCTATCCAAAACTAGAGAAGAGCTACTAGTACCTTATATCATCTGCCCAATATTATGTCTAGCCTATGACTAAACGACACTGCTTTTTGCTTATCACTTAAATGCAGAGTTAAGTCTCATGTGTGCCTAATTTGCCCAACACCCATCTCTTGCCTGTCAGCGTTGTTGGTTAGAAACCCGAAAACAACAACTCTGCTTGACTGAAATAGGTAGGTATAGACGAAGTATTACAAACAGAACAACTCTCACCCCACTGGATACATCAAAGTGAAATAAAATTGATACAAAACACGATTACCTATTTAATTCCTGTTTCTACAATAATGCACGTGCAGAATATTGTAATAAACATCTTTTATCATTCTGTATCATATCATTAATTCATGCAATCATAAACTCTGTGCTGGAGTGAAAACTGACGGTTTCTTAGCAACGGTTCTTGACTGACGGTTTCTTGTTATAATGAGTGACATCGAAGTTAGAAGTAACTTATTACGATTGTGAATAATGTATCAAGGTACTGTCATTGATGTAGATAAGCCAAGGATTTTAAGCATTTATTCATTTCTTTTATTTTTCACAACGCTGTATAAATGTGTCTGGTTGAGTTTAAAGTTAATCTTGAGGAAAACACATTCATTCGATGTTTGTATCCTGCAACCATGCTATTACCTACTGCAAAAAAGTCTTGCATTCCTTATTCTAAATGTTAACTCTTCACAACGGATTTTCTATCTGCAATAATAATTAAATAACACAATGTAAATAAAAAACTCTAACGACTAACCGGAACCAAACAATCAATAAACAATGCATTAAGATGAAAACTAAACAAAGCAGTACCTACAAAGTTTACAGCACTCGACGTGAGTGTCATTATCTCCGTATATTTCCCGTCACTGTCACTGCTAATGCATCCATTGAGTAAACTATCTGACTGACTACACTGCTATAATTACTGCAGTTAGCCTGTCTACCTATTTGTCAGTTAGTCATCAATCACTGCTTTTTCAATGCAATGATATGACGTGGAGAAGTGCATGTAAACGCAGTCGAGCGATTTGTTTTGACCACTGATGTAATACCGACATAGAATTACTAACAATTTAAGTCGTGGAGCCCTCGGGCCCAATTTTTCACAGATTTAACCAAATTTAAACACTTAATTAATGAAAATGCTCTTAACCTATTCTCTGTTTAATAATTTTATCAGAATCAGAAATCTCTTTACAATAATAAATAATAATAATAATAAATTCATTTATTTCAGACATAATTACAAAATTGTCCATATAGTGTTAGTAACAGAGAATAATAATCAACTTTAAAAATCAAAGAGTGCCTAAACCTTATTTGTCAGTTCACGTTAGTGCTGAAAACAAATCGGGTATATAGCTCTAGATGTAAATACTATTTTCAGAGAAACTAAATCGTTATGTTTTGAATCACATTATAAGTATTTTCTCAGATACCAGTCTGCCGTCTACGCGCCCACTTAGAGATAATGACTGAGTATTGAATAATCGCCTTTCTGCCAAGAGGCAATTTCACAACTAGTCACTAAACGATTACCAATCGATTGTAATTTTCTGTAGATGTCTCAAGTTAGTGATATTTAGCTAATAATTGTGTTAAATGATAATAATAACCCATACTTTTATCGTGTCATGAGATGCTAGGATGTATATTTCAAAACGGAAAATAACAGTCTCGTGAAAAAAACAATGCATCTCAACCGGAGCTCAGTAAAACCGTCAGATTAACGTAAGGCTATTTTGTATATTGTTAAGAACTTGAGAACTAACGACGGGGTAGCCTCTAAACATCACAAGCAAAATATTTCGTAAGTTTAAGGAATAGCTTCCAAAATGTCCATGCAAATTCTACTGTTCAGAGTTTTCTCCGAACATTATAAATTGCGTGAATTTTTTAGAAAGGATCAGGAAAGTAACCCTATTTCACTATTATAAATAGCTTTTCAACGTAATTATACGATTATACTCACTTTATTTATGTTCATTCTAGGCAAAAGCCACCCCCTGATTGAGCCTTCCCTTGCTGCCACAAGCCCCTGGACCCCGCCCCTCTCGCGGCGGCCATTTAAATAATAACAAATGTTGCCATTCTCATTTATCTGCGTTAGCCGATAGTCACGTTATACCCACGAAGCGGATGAGGGAGATTAGAATTTGTAGGTAAAGTCAGGGAAATTAATTTTTAAGTAAACTGACAACCATTCAAACCGTCCGTATATTCAAAGCATTTGTATTAAATGGCTATAACACGGCAAATTGATGTAGGGTGTAAATTTGCTTAACATTAATTTCCCTGAGCGTAGGTACCTACACTCAGGGAAATGCGTCATTTCCTGAAACTCGTATCCCCGTATTATAAACTACAAAATTGCTCTTTTATTTCCCTCATCTGATAACCACTTACATATTTTATTACCATGATTATCGGATTTGCAAGCAGATTGGGGACTCTTTTTTTTTTGGGTGGGATATTTTCAAATAACTTCTCCCGCTCTGGGCTGAGCGGGAGGGCGTGTCAGACTCTTACTGACTAAACCCACCCGTGTTTCTTCGGTTGGCAACCGAAGGAACACGGGTGTGTTTTCGGCAGTTGCCGGGGGCCGCGATCTTCCTTTCGGTTTTCTTCGCTACCCCAACATGCATCGGCCCTAGCGGATCCCGTCAATTCTGCTGACATCTCTTTGAGGCGCGCGTGGAACACAACACGCCGTCGACCCGGGCCTGGTCTTTATTGGACGGCGAGCTACCAATTGTTCACCGTCCGCAAGCCCGCGCCTACGGTAGCCGAAAATCGGCCTGCGACTCTCGACGCCCAGGGCGTCTCATCTTACGGCAGTTAGGGGTGTGAGGGCGCGAAATTTGCTTCACGCGTTCCGCCTCCTTCTTCGCGAGCATTACCACTTCGCAGAAGGAGGTAACGGTCTCCCATTTCCTCTCGCTCCGTACCATGGCCTGAACCAGGGTCGGACGCGAGAGATCACCGCCGCCGATCGCCTCCACGAGGACACGGCGATGCTCCGCCCAAGCCGGGCAGACCTCCACCGTATGCTCCACCTTGTCCTCAGATTGAGGATCCCTTAGTCGTAATTTACGATTTCACAAAAAGGAAATGGGCACCTTTACCAGGAAGTAGAAACCTCTCGGAGTCAAAACTAACATAAAGATTTAAGTTACCTACTATGATTCTTTGGTATCCCTTATCACAAAAACTTTCATGTTGAGCCATCAAAAAACCACGTCATAAATCGATAAACGTTACTTGGCACGTACTCTGGCTAAGCTTTACTCTTGCCACTGTCGCACAGTTTACAAACTACAAGTGCAAGATTGAGGCTAAGCGTATGCTGAAACGCAGGTGATGCAGCACAGCACAGTACAGATTTTGCACGGCCGGCAGGCGTGGCAGACATAGGCTGCGAGCGCATGCTGCGAAGTAGCTACATAGACCCGTTCGCGTCCTAGCTACTACAAACAATCTGTCATTGTAACATCTGTGTTAAAAAAATTAAACCGACGAAAAAAAAATGAAAAGCAAAAAATAAAAAACGAAAGCGAAAAAAAAAACAAAAAAAAATGTGTAACTAAGCTCCTAAACTAATTTAAGTAACAAATTTTGAGTCGGCGCCAAACAAACAAATTAATGACTTATAGCGTTAAATGGTAGCTTGATGGATCTTCGTTGAATGCTGTTTTTTGTGAATTCCCTCAAGAGCTCAAAAAAAAAATGTCTTCCATCTCCATCACCAGATCATCCAGGTCTTTGTGTCGTCAGAACTAGATATGTGTGCGAAATTTCAACAGAATCGGTTCATAGCTGAAAATTCTGTAAGTGAAAAAACATCAGCTGCATTTTTCTACCCTTAGGGGTGGATTTTAGTTTTCAACTTTACATGAGACCAATTTCAAGGTATACCTTCTTCAATAAAACAAATATAATTCAAATCAGACTACTCAATAAAAAGTTATGCGTGGTCATACATAAAACAAATTTTAAAAAAATACGTGTCGACTTGAGAACCTCCTACTTTTTTTTTCGTCGGTTAAAAAAGAAGAGACGACCTGCACGCGTTGCGCTGAAATCTGTGTTGGCTCTACAACCAGAAACAGAGCAGGTCAGACACATGTCTGCATCGCACGTGTTTGCACCGTAGCGTACTCAGCTGTCAGTACGTTCATGCACTGCAAAAGTTGCTCTGCCTTGCGCTGCGTGGACCTGCGTCACCTGCGTCTCAGCATACGCTTAGTATGAGACTAGAACATTTGTCCAAGTTTAAGCACGTGCTAAGCAACGTATAAAATATTGCTTCGTAGAACGGAATGATACTTCTATCCCTCAATCTGTGCAACATCCCAGCCACCGCTGAAGGGTCAACGGGTGTGGCAGGAGGGGGTAGTTCCCTCCAACGATAAATCTAAGCAAGGCGATGTCCCCACTGGTCGTGAAAAACGCAGCATAATTAGTTTGTGTTAAAATAATGGCCCTTGTAAAGCTACATGCTCCCGTGTTGATATACGAGCCTTACCCTTAAGTTCAAAGAAAGTATATGTATGTTCAAAGTCTTTAAACCTTTCATTTGTTAGGGCTTACGGCTGTTCCGCGAAGTCGCCATTGATACTATGTATGTAGATTTCAGGTATGGGCTTGCTTTTTTTAAAGCTTGCAAGACTGAAAATTTAGTTTTCGATATCGCCCAAATGTATTGAATACTGTTGTATGTTCTTGAATTTGCATGACTAACATTTCAATTTAGAGATAGTGACTATACAATTACGGGAAAAATACCATTACTTACTCAATAGTCTTATCATTTCCATATCTCGTTAGATAATAATTACAATGAAACAGCTATTACACTTCCTTTGTTTAAAGAATAACAGTTTACCATCCAGCAATTGTTTTTCATTATTAGTACTACCGCGCAAATATTGCTTTACACTGAACTTATTTACCAACACTAGTAGCTTCCTACTGTGCACTCTGCGTGTCCACAGATAACGCACACATACACAGGACGTGAAAACGCATAATGTGAACAACGCACAATGACCGGGTGATCCGCATAAGTACCGGCTGAAGTGGAATTACGGTTAATGTGCAGATCAGAGAGTGCAAATATTGATAGGATATTTTATTAATTTGCAAACGGTGCCTGATTGTGCATAGGCAGAGTGGGGTAATTATTTTATTGTTATTAATTTATAGGGAGCACACACTAAAACGAATGATCTGATTACAGTAACATTAATCGGCATCTGTAAGAGCAGGGTTAGTTAGTTTAATGTAAAGTAAACCTTGAATTGTCTACTGAACCTTAGACTGGAGCTTCCTAAACTAGATCAATGCTGAATTAATACCACAACCGCATGTCTTGTGGGCGTCGATCTAACATTCCGAAGATTACTATAAACTATTCAACCAATACTTCACTGATCTTCAAATGAACTCATTTACATAAATATACAGTCAAAGAAAAAAATATGCACACTTCATCTCCTGCCCTTCCCAATTTATGTGTGGTGTGCGCAACATGAAAAAAATATGCATACTTAGTGAAACTCATTAACGATTTTCTTCATAAAATATTAATTGAAATTGTTAGGTGTTATGTTTCTAGCATATTCGTACAAGTACTTTTGTGAATTCCATCATTGTTTTACATTTCAACAATTGAACCGATATATTTGGTACCTTTTCTGCAAGAAACTCGCTTTTGCTGCGTGTAGGATACCTATTGTTGCCCGTGACGGTACACTTGTACAGGCTTGATAGACGGGAAACATCCAGCGCGCTAGAGCAAACAACGGTATTTATCTAAAGTACAGATTAGCTCTAGTGTACTAACAGTGAGCTAATCTGTTCTATTAGATAGATACCTAGTAGCTCACTAGTGCGTGAACCTGATTGCAGGTTAACATAGAAAATAAACTGATTTAATATTTAATATTAATTTTCCTAATAACTACGTTGATTGGTGGTATACATTTTTTTACACGTTTGCAACGTTATCTTGGTTGTGTCACAGAATAATACAGAAGGCATACTTCGCATTTTAGGTATGACGCTACAAGTACGCGACGAGCACGTTTTGTCGAGCCAAATTAGTGAGCGCAACGTACTCAGATGATATAAGAATCACGCGATAGAAAGCGAGGCAACTTCTAGGTGAATATTGCTGCAAGTAAATAGCGCAGTGCGACCTGAATTACACTTAATTGTGCCGAAGCAAGAGTCGCTTTTTATTTAAATGATTTTGCGGAGTGAACCATCAGTATTTATGTATGGTTATGTTTATACACATGAAATAACTTATACTATGGTAAAATCTCATCATCAGATCTGTACCCCTAGCACGAATATTTGTAGGTTTCGTATCGCAAACGTATCGAGTTGTCGATACGATAACGGAATACAACGAAAGTCGGAAGCACGAAGCACTTTCGAAATAGTATCGAGAGCTCGATACGATAACGTTGGTGACGTCATTCTAACGTAAGTAAGGACGTGAAAAATAGAACGAATGATCTTACAATCGAATGAATGTTTCGTTCAGAAACTGGATGTGTATTTAGTTAATATAAAAAATAGTGTTTTCAGGGCATTTAAAACTTTAATACTGTTCAATTTATAATGCAATACAAAGAAACTGCAGAAAAAGTTAATATTCAGTTAGAAAAATGGCATATTAATTTAACTGATTACTAAAACGTTGTGGTTGGTTTGACTGTATTCCTAAACGAACGACGGACGCTCGAAGCTCATTCAAGGCCAACTTTGTTTTGAAGCAGAGTAAAGTATTTTAGAGGGAATTTTGAAGTGAACTTGTGTTGTGATTTAATTTGTGAAAAGTTTGGAACTATTTTATTGTTCTACAATGAGAACCAGCCACCCGCAGTACACCATTATGATATAATTTATGGAAAAGTAAGTGTATTACATTTAAGATTTTAATGTCTTAAGCATACATATACAGTAGATTTTAATAGTGTTTCAATGGGATATTTGGAATACATTTTTGTGAGTTTAAAAGAGCTAAAGTTTCTTTGTATACTCGAGTCAAATTAAGTATTACGCTAGTCATATGAAATTTGTAAATGAAAGTTGAATAAAAACTAAGAATTAAGACAGTTGACTAAAAATTAAGGTACTTACTTATGTGCTTAATTTTTGTCAATTATGTCCGTATAAAATAGAAACGTAACATATATATTATTATAAAAATAAATATTGCAGCACACAGTACCTTTATCTCACATTAAATTTATTTTAGGCATGGAGACTTATCCAAACCCAGCGGGGGTCCTCGTGGTAGACATTATGTGCAGCAAAAATGGAAGGAGTTAACAATTATGCTCAATAGTGATGGCACTGGGGATTCTCGAACAGAGGAAAAGTGGCGGAAGGTAAGCCTATTAAATCCTAATTACGCACATTTAAGGAAATAAACTTACTTCACACAATTAGAAATACCTACATGCATTCAATTGTTCATGTTTGTTAAGGTTTGGAGTGACTTCAAAAATAATGTTAAGAAAAAGTGGTCAAAAATAAATAGGGCTGCTCAGGGTACAGGCGGTGGGCCAGCGATTCAGATGACCTTAACAGACCTTGAAAACAGGGTTTTATATTTAATTGGAGTGCAGGCGGCTACTGGGATGCCTATACAAGAAGCTGGATTTGTACAGGTGTGATATTTTTTGCATGGTAATGTAGTATATCTCTATTTTTTTATTTTTTTTTTCATAGCAATCAATGTAATCTCATTTAATTCCGTATTGGGATAGAATATGGTCAAAAGTTTAACTTGTCTGCAACTTACCTACCTAATCCTGTAAGTAATAAAAAAGGGTCACCACTTGAGTTTTTTTGTTAGTATTGTGACACTTAAAATTCTTGTGTGGCTGACTGGCTGGGGTTTGAGTGCCACATAATGCGTTTCAATTATGATTTTTGTTAATAGACAAAGTCTAAATTAGATGTTTCTATGAGCATTCATGATTTCTGTAGGTATATTTACTCTAGAGTAGTATGTTGTTTAATAATAAAAAAATTGTAGGTGTACTAAACAGTAAAGTTGGCCTTTACTCACAAATTATAAGTAAGCACTAATACTCAATTATTGTTTTTATTAAAATAGATTGTTGGTGAGGAGGAAGATAGCTTGCCAGTTCAGCCTGCCACAGAAAATGTAGACGAATTGACTGTGGATGATGTTCCTTATGAATATACACCAATTCCTGAAGGTTGGCGTATTTTAAATTTATCTATCATTAACTTGGTAACTAACTCATAACTCTTTTGTTTGATATAACTACTAGTAATAACAAAATATTTAAAAATAAGATCTTATACACAGACTAGTCAAGAAGCTATCCAGAAAAGCACATACTTAAAGTAAAAAAAAAAGATCCTGATAACTAAAGCTAGCAGAATGGTATTTACGTTGATTGTTGAATCACATTTTTTTCAGATGAATGGAATACTCCAGGAACAAGCAGCCAACCCACAGTCGCTCCACCTCTTCCTCCTCCTACTCCGCAGCCACCAGCACTTACGCCAACACCAGCTCCAGTGCAAACCCAGTGGCAACCGCCGAAAAAAAAGAAGAAGACAGAAGATGACTCCGTTTTAAAAATATTTAAGGAGTGTGAGGGGAATGCTAGGGAGTATGAAAAGGAGCGTGACCGAATTGCGTTAGAATTAGAAGGAGAGAGGATTCGTCAGCGTGATGTAGAGCTTCAGTTGCAAGCTCAGTGGCTAGATTTTATGAACGAGGCGTTAGCATTATTAAAATCATATCTAGAGAAAAGAAGTGAATAGTGTCTGATTTTTTTATTTTATTTGTATTATGGTTCGGTAACAGACTTCACATACACTATTCACTTCTATTTCATAAAAAGAAAACATTTTATATATGTTAGAATTTAATTTATTTGGCTTAAACTATAATCATACTTGGAGAAGGCCTATGTCCAGAGTGGGCGCCGTACGGCTGAGATGGTGAAACTATATTCATGAAAGTAATATCTTAAAGGTACTTAATTCTGTTTTGTAAAGAACTAACATCATATTTGTTTCAAACATATTATAGTATATTTTTTATTCTCTAATGCTACTTGCTTACACAAAAACCGAAATTAATTATTTACATTATGAACCCGATTAATCCTATCTACTAACATGTTTCTTATGGCTCTACCGCGAGTCAATTCATCACTAGAACCACTTTCGCGAAAAACTTCTTCTGGAGAAGAAAATGTTGAAACACCTAATTCTGAAGAATATATTATATCATCTTCAGGATCAGGCATCATAAAATCTAATGCTAGGTTGTGTAGAACGCTACATGCCATTATGATAGAAGCACACCTCTCAGGCGTGTAGTGTAATGTGCGGTCCTTACAAAGGCATCTCCACCTATTTTTAAGTCTTCCAAAAGTATTTTCGATCACAACTCTGGCCTTCCCATGGATGGTAGTATATTTTGCCTCTGGAGTGCCTTCAGCAGCATCTGTGATTGGTGTCATCAACCAAGGCCTCTGTGGATATCCAGAATCCCCTGAAAATTTTATTTTGATTGTATATTGAATTAAATAATCTTACAACGGACAGTAACATTAAGTAGACAGTAAGTAATCTTAAAATAACTTGAACTTTATCACTTTATTTTAAAATTAGAACAAACTACATGTAAAAAAAAATACCTAATAACCACACTTGTTCATTATTCTGGTGTAAGTCTTGGATATACCTATTGGCTTGACTATTTTCCCAAATAAAAGCGTCATGGGTGGCACCTCCATACTTGACATTAACATTTAAAATTCTGCATTCACTGTCACATATCTATAACATAATAATTAATTGTTATCTTAAGTAATTGTAAGGTTATAAGTAGGTATAAATTAGTAGACTAATATCTCACCATTTGCACATTCAGTGAGTAGAAATGCTTCCTGCAGTAAAATAAGTGTTCTATGTCTCTTTTTGGAGTGAAGATATGAAAATGAGATCCATCAATGCATCCTATTACTCCAGGGAAGCCAAATTTTTTATAAAATCTGTAAATAAAGTATTGTAAGTAAAATTTTCTGGTATTAGGTAGCTATCATAATATATTTGTGGTTATTCAGTTGATCCTCCTTTCGCTGTTTAACATTCATTTCATTATTATAATATTATTACTTACTTGTTTTTTACAATATTTCGCTGCTCTCGTGTTGTTGGAAATTTCAAAAAAATATTTAATATTAAAGGGTTAACAAGAGCATCAGTAACCTGCCTCACATATTTGCTCACTGTAGTTTGCCCTAAATATTTAGCCATTCCTACTATTCTTTGGTAGGAGCCTGTAGCATAAAATGACAAAGCACACAGCACCTAGAAATAAAAATATTAAATAGTTAATAGTGTATGGAGTATGTATGGAGGTAGCTGACACCCTGGATTAACATAAGGCTACCCTTTTCATCCCAATATTCTTACGGGATCGAAACTTACGCGGGTGATGCCGCGGGGCACAGCTAGTAAAATATAAAAACATTTTAGTTAGAAAGGTACTTATGTAGCTTATAAATTACACTTACTTTGTGTTCCAGGCTGATCCTTTTACTTGATTTTAGACTGGATTTTTCTTTTAATTCGCGACACAAGAATAAAAAGGCTTCCTTACTTAGACGAAATCTATTTTTAAATTCTGTGTCGCTAAGGTTTTGAAGGTTAATATTTGCCAAATTCTTTCTGAGTAGAGCTCTCCTTGAGATTTCTCTGTAAATGTAATAGTAAATTTAAAAGATAACTTGTTTTTTATTTATAACAATATATAGTGTTCTAAAATAAATCACTCACCCTGTTTCTCTTTGTACATTTCTACTTTCAACAATCAATCGCGCTGCAAGATAATAGTACAATGTACTACGTCGTGGGGTGCTTCTCGTTAATCTAAACATTTTCTGACCAAATAAATCAAAACAATCACTTAAATTATAATTTTATACTTAAAATGAACTCCGACGAAAGTTTTTTCACCGTCAAATTTAAAGTGAATAAACATTCGTGAAACTCGTAAGCCAGCCGTCGACAATTACGATACGATCCGTCATTTTATGCCTTCGTGCTAGCTATCTTCATACAAACGGCTCGAGTTACGTTTCGTATTCGATACGATGACGATACGAAACTTACATGTTTTTGTTCGTGCTCTGAAAATTAGTTCAATTTACGCACACCAGAGGCGCTGTTCAAGTTCCCATACAAAATGCTTTCGTTGTCGATTCGAATGTTTTTTCGATAGTGATTCGTGCTAGGGGTACTGTACTATCTATAGGTATCATACAAACATTTAACTTTGTTACACAGTTTTGGGAAACATACACATTAGCGACACCGCGCGGGATGCTAAATTGTCACGTGTGTGCGGGTTGTGCAAACTTTAGAGCAACAGAAAATAAAGAAGAAAGGCTTGTGAAGACCAGCGCGATATCGCGGGCGCTACAATGGTCGCGCTGCCTGTAGCGTCCGCAATATCACGCCACGCCAGTATGCACGAGCTTGAATTGGTGATTTTAATTGCTATGTCATTTTATCTGGATAAAACGAGACGACCTTGACACGCTTGGCGAAGAATGGGTTCATTAAAACAAGAAAATTAATAAGCGAGTGTTAGAGTCAGTATTTAAGTAATCATGGACTCTGATCGTCACTTATTTATCTTTTAATTGCTCTTATGTGAATGGCGCATTTCACACACTTCTGTTCGTTAGTTTATTGTAAGTAATAAAAGTAGTTTCGAGTTAAGAGATTTGCGTGGGAAGTTACAATAAAACTAATATGTTACTATTACTTGGTCATAATTAGTGTAGTTTTTGCAGAGAACCCTACCGACCTGGAAAACATATTAAATGAACTAACACTTGAAAGCAATAATGTAGGTCTGACACTTAACACGGGAAAAAACAAGATCCTAATAAAACGGAGAAAGAAAAGACATTTCAGTAGAGGGTAACGTTATAGAGTATGTAGAAGAGTATATTATATATTAGGATTTAGGACAAATGTTTTTATGTAGGTTAGTAATGAAGTTCGAAGACCCATACATATCTATGGCATGGAAGAGATATTGGAGCTATAAAAAGATTATGGAAATTTTCAAAATTTTGCAAGAATTCCAAAGACCGCGTAAAAAAACGACTTTTATACTAAAACTACTTTTTACTTTGAAAATGGAGAAATACGTGTTTTCGTGCATGACATGACACATTTATTACACAACTCATTAATATGAAAATAGCTCGTCCGCTGACATCGCGATATTTGCAAGAATAAGCCATTACAAACACGCACATCTGTAGAACTGCGGACAAAGTCGCGCGCTATTGCATGCCAGTGTCATCTTACCACACTGTATCGCGCCACACCGCGCCGCACCGTAACGCGGTGAATTCCTTCCAGTGTGTATGTAGCTTTATGCTGAGTAAGATATTTACCAGCAGAAGCTGTATTTCTTATGTCAAAATAAAATGAGTGTAACTTTTGGATCACTTCAATAAAATTATCTAGATTAAGTAGTAATTTTGCAAGCGACACAATTTGCTGTTGCGGCGAGGCCGATGGTAAATATTGCGTGCCTATAGAATGCGATAACTTCCACTAAGCAATTTATATGTCAAATTGAATAAATAATAGCCCGCTTACATAAACCGTTTAAACAAATCTGTTTTTCAAAATATCTCAAGAATTACAACTTTCAACGACATATTTATCGTCCATTACGTTTCAGAGAGTATTTCTTATGCTCCGTTATATGAATACCTGTAATAATTCACACTTACCACTGAACACCCACGAACTGCTACAAACTGCGCATTACTGCGCGTTCCTGAGCACACAACGATCTGGAACAAAACAACGGCATTTGAATCAATTTGAAACTAAAATGAGAAGGATTGGACACATTCATGTCATTCGAGATAAATCTCATTGAGTATACTGTGCGTTGTTGGTCGTTATTATTTATGTATCTACATATAGAAATACATAAGAGGTAGATTGAAATAAACAGGTATACATATTGCATCACGCCTTTTGTTACAGTGTAACTCGGGGTAAGGAGGGTACGCGCGATTGTTACTTTATCTGCCATACTTTTAGTTCACGCCACGGCGCTACTGCGATCATCCTGCTGTAATATAGGTAAGTACTTAAGTTTTATGTCTAGATCTAAACCTATTTTTATTTTATCGAAACCGCATACAAAACCTCCTACACTCCACGTGTGTCACGTTTGTTGCGACCTTCTGATAATCACCCATTAAATAAAATATCAAAGACTCAACTTGGTAGCGCAAGCGAGTGCATTCTTATTAACGTATTTTTATTGACGTCCTCTCCTGCTTTGAGTTGTCCTTTGAACCTTATCCTTTCATAATACTAACGAAGTCAGTGATAGTAGTCCCCACGGTAAACGTTTGCACTTGACGAGTGTCCGTGACTGGATTGGAAGTGAGTCCAACGCAACGTATTGAGCTCCAATAGGTATGTCCACATTTAATTTATGAGTTTCATAACATTCTTATGCACTTAATCCTCTTACAGGAAGTATTTAGCCTCAAACATCGGAGAGAAGTGAAGGCAAACAATCCAGAAGAATGATAAGTCCTTTCCATCAAGTTAAAACTTACACTTTGTTGAAAACAAACGTGGTTGTCCTTCACAGTTCACATGCCACCGCCACTTGTAACGTACATAAAAGAATCAAAAAGATATAGGCTTAAAGATTAAATAATTAAAGGCCGGCTTCACATGACGTGGGATGCTCGGGATAGGCGGGGTCAGCTTCAGGTAGACAGACAGGTAGGCAGATAGGCAGACAGGCATGGAGACAGGTAGGCAGACAGGGAGTGTGGGGAAGTTCAAAACCCATATCAAACGTGTTCTTATCAAGAAAGCATATTACAAAATTAAAGACTATGTTGAAGACAAGGAAATTTGGCAATAATTCCTTCTGCACATGTGGCTTCCCTGGTATCTCATTAACGGCATAATTATGTAAGAGTCTATTAACTGCTCCCAAATTACCATATTTATTTTTATCTTATTTTTTTTTTACATTCGTCCTTGACATATTCATACAATTATTTGACATTATATACCTACGAGTTAATTTCAACTCTTTATTAGTGGCTTTTTTGCACATGATAATTAATCAGATTTATTACAGTTGTAATAGCAATAATGTAATTGTGTTTAATTAAAAGAGGTTCTTATTTTTATGAATTTATATATCTTTTATATAGATTCTTTTCTATTTTGTGAATGTGAGAACACTGTAGGCTTAGTGGACTGTAGATTTGTTGACCATTTTCTATTTTCTTAAGTACCTGGTACTTATTGAAATACCTACACTGTCCTCCCATACCTAGTCATACTGTTATTTGAAAAAATTGTAAAAGCCAATTATTTTTAAAAGAGTAACCGTGGAGTTTCTTGCCGGCTCTTCTCCATAGGAAACGACCAATTGGAACCGTGCACCTAGCTTCTGACGTTTCATAAGTGCCCATGTAGATCTATGTGAAATAAAAATATTTTGATTTGATTTGATTGAGGAGCCGCCGGGCTGTACCGTCACACGCCGAACAGCGAGCCCTGTCGAGTGGAGAGGTGGATGTCAGTAGTAGCGAGGTAGCGGAGGCACTCACAAGTCACACGGCCGCATGACGGCGGACTGTGATGATGGCGGAGGCCTCTCCCGGGAGTCGTCCTCCGACGTCAAGCGCTCCGAGAAATCTCTTATTTAGATGGTGTGTGCTGTTGTATATGCTGTGGCGTCTTATGCCACGCGGCCATAAGTGTGAAGTAGGATCTCCTACAGGAGTACGTTAAATGATACACGGGTATAATATAGACACACTCAAAGTTTATTAATAGAAATCACAGTTTGAAAATTAGGTAACACAGTACGTGGGAAACACGTTAGCCACACTGAATTGATCAGGCTAAGATTCAAGTACTTAAATAACTTTGATTATAATAAATAGATTCAAGGGACTCAAAACCAAAGGCTTCACCAGCGCAGCCAAAAGCAAACTGAAAAACTTGAAGCCAGTTTTTATCGTTCTATGTCATATCTTAAACGTTTTCAAACATATATTCTAAGATGGACAGAACAGATAAAACCGGTTTACAGGTAGTCGGTAGTCCACAGGAGCTCTTATTGCGAAGGTTAGTGTGTACACCGGCTTAATAAAAGGTTTAGAAAACGATAAAGTGTTCTTGTCCATGGTGTGTTATGTCTATGGTTTAGAAAAGTAAATTTGACAGATGACAGTATAATATGAAATGTCCAGAATATAAATTATTCTAAGTTTTTTTTACAAAGAGGGAACCTAAAAGTATGCTTTTCAGAGGTAACAATGTTAAAGAATATATAAAAGGTGAGTTGTATGAGTGTCATAAGACTTTATTAGGTAAATAGGTCAAAAGGTGGTTTATTTAGTACAATAGCTTATAAAAAGACAAAATGATGTGGTTCTGTGCAGCAGAATACCACACACTGTGCTCATATTCCATTCCAATATATTCTATTTGAATCCGCAAGTAAACTGAGATGCTAATCTAAACGTTGTTTGTGCCATACCTACTGTTCACGATACACATTGTTTTCGCAGCCAATGATACAATTTAACAAATTATCGTGTGAAAGGAAATCGCAGAATTGCCAATTTGTTCCGAGCGATGCGCTGGCGGTGCGGACGTTTTCAAAATCTGATTGACGAACGGTAATCGTATTCGAGTGCTTTGTGTAGTGCCTACTCAATGAGACTTCTGTTTTTCTTATAAGGAAACACATTTTCGTTTCGTATAATTGTATTAAAGTTTTTAATAAGAACAAGTATTATGTTTCTAATTTTAAAACGTAAACGAGTCTATAAAAACTTGAAGTAAGCAGAAAATTGCAAAGTTACGGCTCTTTGACATGCAATCACGAAAATAACTCGCTTTTCTGCAATTGATATTCATGAATTTATTTTATTCTCTTCGCTTGTATTAATTGCCGGCATTGCCCTCATAATAGAGAGCATAGTCCCAATCATAATCGCACTCAGCTTCTAAAACATTTTCGCCCGACTCTTGGCCATTAAAGCGGAAACAACTAAAATTTCTAGAATGGAAAATAAGTTGGACGTCCAATTTTTTTCTCTGAAATATTATTCGCCCTTGAGCTGTTTTTTTTTTTAAGTTTTATACTATTATTCAACTTACCTACCTAAAAAAATACGCTTTAAGAATCGGCCAGAAGACTGGGAAACTTTTAAGACCACTCTTTAAGTATGCCTCGGAACGTCTGATTTCGCCTGTTTACGCCCGAGTACGCTTGAGTACGCCTGAGTATTTGGCAGTTGTGTGTGCCTCGTATTCTAGTATCGCCAAGAATCCCAATGTGTATCGAATAGGTTAAATTTGGCATCGACGACGCGCGACGGTCAGCGAGCGGCGCGCCTCACAAATATTTGGAAGGGTTTGTGGTAATTCGATATACTCTCACAGATGACATCTAAGACGACAGAATGTAGCTAACTAACTTTGTATTGAAGTATGTATTCTGGAAGAATTCAATTATGGGACTTTGGAACCTCGCAGCGGACACCTAACTTCTAAACAGGAAGCAGCTTATAATGTTAGAGGTAATTATCTAAATCGACTAAAAATAATGCTTAGAATAATCTGAATTCACCTTACTCAAAACATGTAACGCGTTCTCTTTTTGTAAATAAATTAAGTAATTACGCTACTGTCTCATGTCCAAGCGGTGGCTTTTCTTCTTCTTGGCGTGTTGATGGCAAAAATAACACGAAATAATCTATGAGTGAAGAACCATTTTCTGTAAGTTTTTCAAAATTTTAGGCTCAGTAGTTACGGAGATAAGGGGGGAATGGTCAATTTTCATCTATTTTCTTAAATATCTTTAAAAATATTTACTTTAAAAATAAAAAAATACAGTTTGAAAAACATTTTTGTTTTCTTATTTGCCCCCCAAAAGTGACCCCCATATTCAAAATTAATTTATTTACGTAGGTAAGACGTTCGTGTTTGGGTCGCAAAAATACATATGTATACCTAAATTTCAACTTAATTGGTGCGTTAGAAAGCTAATCTATGTGTTCAAGTTGCTCCGTAATGCCGCCAGCCTTGAAACTCTCAGGATGACCTACCAAGCACTTTGTCAGTCCATCATATCATACTGCATCTCGGCTTGGGGTGGAGCAGCCAAAACCATACTTTTACCCCTTGAGAGAGCACAAAGAGCAGTGCTCAAGGTTATGACCAAAAAGATCCGTCGATATCCAACTTCTAAGCTCTATATTGAAATAGGTGTTTTGACAGTGAGACAGCATATATACAACATATTTTAACCAAGAAGCACGCCAGCTTAACATTTGACCCCTTATTATATCACAATAAACGTCGATCGGATATAGTACTGTAATGGCCAAACGGCACTACATGGTTATAAGTGGACTACTATACAATAGAATTAACAAACTACTGATTTTATACCCACTTAGACTAACTGAAATTAAAAACAAAATAATATCTTGGCTTTTACAGTTAAATTACATAGAAACTGAGAATCTATTAAATCAGTAATAGTTACGTATTTTTATAATTTATCTCAAGCAAATCAAAAATTTTCCAGTTAATAAGATTGGATCAAACTAGTTTACTCGATTATAAATAATTATACAACTTAAAAATACCACCAACCTTAATCAAACTGCCACAAAGCACTCACGTACTTACAACCACAATAAACACATCACTACAACCAACAACATATTATACTCACACTTTAAACAAAACACCTAAAATGTGGCACACCCATACTTCATAGTCTTTTAATTTGTACCTACTTATTTAAATACTGATTCCCTATCAACAGGCATGCCTAATTAGGGAACTCAGTGAGTCAAGTTCTTTTTTGCTACGGTAATGGTTCATGTGAGCTTGTTTTTGGTGAGAGGATGGAGCATTGCCTAGTTCCTGTAATACAGGTTAATTCCTAGCACAGAACTGGGTCTTGCCCTGCTCTCCACACTAACATGCCTATGTCTCTGTTGTATATGTATTGCTGTAGTATATAAGTTATTTTGTACTCAAATGTTTTTTTGCTCTACTACTTTGCACTGCTAGAGTTCGGAGTGCGCAAGCCCCACCACGACGTCAACGTAGAGATACGGCGGTGGGTTATTATTATTATTATGTTTACATATCTTGGGACCATGGGGTCCCGGTCTTTTGCAAGGCGTACGAGGGGCCGAAGCCAACTCGCAGAGGCCCCTTGGACAAATTTAAATGAAATGAGGCATCAACCGACGATTATTCCCGTATGCACTGTGCAAGTGCACAAAAGAACAATCCCCGGTTGATGTAGGACTATTGCAGTATATGGGAACAAAAAATTGGATTATGGGTTTGGTTGGCTATAGTAGATTGGTTATCAAGAACTATGGTAGGACTATGACCCCTGCCTGCCCAATGATATATAATATACACAGATAAGATGGCAGGGGGTGACTTTGCACACTCAATAATGGGCCCCCGAAAAACTGTCGCTAGCACATAATGACGTAGTGACTAGGGGGCAACATGTCTTGAGGTGCTTGAGGAGTGGAGAGGTATTTCACGGCTTTCAGAACAATCCCGGAGCCCGGAAGATGGTCAAGATCCCTACGAGCACTTACTGAAATACTTCCTTCCTCCGAGCACATTTGCTCTTACAAATCTCCACTCAAGCCGGCCAATTAAAGCAAGAATGAGTTGGGAGCTCCGTTCCTCGTCAATATTCACTCCAGCCGGCCAATAAAGGTAAGCCAGAGGTTAGAAACAAGACTTCTCCCGGGAGATAGGGTCCGTGGGGTCGCTACTGCCCAACAGCTCGCCACATGCTGCCCTGCGGGTTTTTGTACCTCTGTTGGTCTGGCTCCTCATCCTAGACCCGTTCCGGCAAAGTAAACTCTACCGGCACAGACCTAGAGTTCGGAGCGCACAAGCCCGACCACGACGTCAACGTAGAGATACGGCGGTGGTGGGAGATTTATTATTATTATTAGATTCAAAGCAAACTAGCTAAGACAGATAGACAGACAGACAGACAGACACACGAGTGATCCTATAAGGGTTCCGTTTTTTCCTTTGAGGTACAGAACCCTAAATATGTAAATTTTTTAAATAAAGAAATCACCATTTGAATCCGCCTTACTTTCAACGATACTTGTAACCAATAACGGAATATTTATTTAAGCATGAAACAAAGCTAGTATACCAATAATAATAGCTGCGCGCGCGGCCAGTGTTTTTGTTTATATTGCGTTCGACAGACAATTGATTCCCAAATTAAAAGAGACCTCGTTTCTCGAACGTTCAACAACTGAACGATATCTTTATATTCTTTCTCCGAATATTCGTCACAAGGACACGTTAATTAAGTACCGAGACGTGTTGTTTGTCAAGTTTATATTAATTTATGTTCGTTATCACTCACACCTTCGTATTGAAATCTAAAAAAACACTTTAATATTATTGTTGAGTTATATTTTGTGCGACTGACGTCTAGACACAACTAAGAGAATTCAAACAAAAATTCTTTTCGTTTTTAATTAACTAATTAGCTTAATTACGACCCGACGAAATTACTGGTTCGTAAAAAAACCCTTTCGTTAGCGCACGAAATTCAAACAAAATCTTGCATTTTTATTCAGCAAAAAGATAAGGTATCCGTAGCAGAACTCGAATTTTAAAAGGCAATATATTTCCAGGTGTCCCAGTGAGAGGTATGTTTAAAACACGGTAAGGTATGTTTGTACACTTTTATGAGTATAACAGAAACCTCGCGGCAGTATATTTTCTCCGGGATATAGTAAGCCGTCCCTGCTGTGTTTGTGGTTCATACGTTTAGAGACATGTTCCGGTTGGCGCGCGTCCAAGTCGTGACAACAACTCACTCACTAGACTCACTACTGAGTGAACCGAGGATATCGCGCAATGGTTCCAGCAATCTTTTAATATATGATACGACACAAATAATCCACTATCGTTTGTAGCTTTACGCGATAAAAAGACGAATAAATAATTGAAATATGAACAATATTTTTCGACAGTTCCAAACCCCGTTTTCCCTGTTTATTGCTTCTATTCTATATTCGTAGTGATGACTGACGGAAATAGCAAAACACTGAAACATTCTCAGAACTCAGACAAACACAGGTGGTTTATTTCGCATAAATGTCTCAAACCGTCCACTGAGAGAAATAATGTGAGATTTATATGAGCGGCTAATGTATCATTGTTATGAATGTATCTCGTACACACACGTATGCACCCTCGTACACACACGTATGTACCCCCGTACACACACGTATGTAAAACTGTACACACACCTATGTATCCCTGTACACACACGTATGTATCCCTGTACGTTTCACGTGAGAGTTAGTCGCTATAAACAAGGGCAAGTGGTCCGTGTGCGTCTGTATCGGAGACAGCTTACAAGTGCAATGAGTAACATAAATATCTGTTGTTGTTTGACTCCTTCTTAAGTAGGGTATGACTCACTCACTTATTTCGAGGAGTATTTCCTTCTACTTACTATTACTTATTACAACTGCATTCGTGGGCCTTGGTAAGGAGAATACCCTATTCCTTCCTTGCTAGGTTTTCTTTACTAAATAGGTCCTTTTAAGAAGAAAAATCATCTGACTTCTAGATCGATGATTTGTAATTATTACTAAATTATTACGAATACTGGTTAGGCACTACATCGAAACAAACTTTCAAAATTACACAAGGATAGAAGCTAAGGTAACTTTTTCAGAAGCTGTTCCATTCCCACAATATTTATATCTCAACCGTTAATTCCTTGTATGTAGTAATAACTAAAACATTTAAGAAGTCCCGACTAAACCGATAAAATAATTTATGCTAACTATTCACATGCCTTTCTTTTTGCAAATCGGCGTGCTTTCAACTTGCACTTGGGCTGGGAAGGAAAAAGTCGTCGAAACTAGTTCAGGCGCAGTGGAACTGAGGGAGCGAGCTCGTCAAAGGCATTAATATTCAAACGTAGGAGCTTAGGGGGGGGGGGGGGGAGCGTGAGCAGTACCTGGTACGAGATTCTTTCTGCCCTTTCTTCTTCTCCATAGAAAACCTCCAATTGGAACTGAGTGTGCACCTAGCTTTTGATTATGTGAAATAAAATATTTAGAATTTTGGTAAACGAGTAACAATATTCATCTTGTCAAAATTCTGTTTTATGGTGCGCGTAATAATAACTTTCTAATTAAGTTTATGGCTTTGGGGGAAGCCTATGTCCAGCAGTGGACTTTTTCGGCTAAAATGATGATGATCATGATGATGAAGCATATGGCATACTTGAGAGTGATGTAAAAGAATTGACTACTCAGCACATTCACTAAGTAGCAAGCTAGCTGCCTGTATACCAAATAGCTGGTTTGACTCTACTTCAGAACGACCAGGACCGGTCCGGATGTGAACGACCGAGACCGGTCCGGATGTGCGCTGAAACGGATCGATGACGGGGTTTTCTGACTCTGCGTGGCGGATTTCTTTCGTGATCGGTATTGAAACAAGTCGGTGTGGATTCGTATTTGAATTTAAATGGTTCAAAGATTTTGTGTTGACAGTGTCTATAATAGGTTGTTTTTTAAAATAAATAGGTCTTTATTTGCTGTCAAGATCGCGCGTTTGGATTCTTCCATACAAACTTTACTACCATACTTTACATACTTTGATTTTATTATGTATTCATGCGAAGTTTTAAATGTGTTTTCTCAGAAAATGGGACTTTATATACAAACAAATACCCTCTTTTTCGAGTACTTCCACTTTGCCCCACCATGCCGCCCCACTGGTGGGGCAAAATGGAATGCCTAAAATTTTGCAGTGGAACCTGCCCCACTGGTTCGACTTGGTGGGGCAGATTCCACTAGTTTTAAATCTTGTGGATTCTGCCTCACTAGGGTTGGCACCTTAGAATTTGTGTAGGTGCTTGTATTTTATGTTTGTTTGGAAAAGAAAGAAATGCATATCTAAGTAAAAATCTAACTAGGACTGGTAACGTTAGACTTAATACAGTAGGTATGTACTAAGGTAGTGTATTTAAATAAAAATAATTGTTTGGTAATTTTTATTTAGGTAAGTACTATTTGTTTCTGGAAGGAATCGGGTTGTAAATCATAGATGAATAATAACACGATTTTTAACAAATAAAATAAGATCTTAGTAAATACACTAAAGGGTCTTTCAAACAGGCGCGACACGCAACGCGACACAAAGACACCGCTCGTCGCGCGACGAGCGGTGTCTTTGTGTCGCGTCGCGTTGCGTCGCGAGCCTTAAAGCAAATCTTTAAAATTACAGGCATACAATCATTTGTTCTTACTGCTTCATTAATGCTAAGTTCAAAATCAAATTGAGTATGATTTGTCCCCATAAATAGAAAATGAAATGATATTAATTATTTTAACTACTAAAATGACAAAAAAACAACTTAACAACATACAAACAAACAGCCACTAAACTACTGGCTGTGAGGACTATAATCAAGCAATGCTCTCGAATGTTGGCATAATGTACTTTAAAAAAAAAAAGATTAGCAAAAAACAGCCCAGTTTATTAGATCTTTACCTATGAAATTGCCGTTTTTCATGAAATAAGTTGACGCCCTTGTTTCTCTATATTTTTTATTTTTATTAATCAAAGTAATTACCCATGCAATCAATGCATTTTTACCAACATAGTGGTAGCTTATTGATGCCCTTTTTGAAAAATTCTGCTGGACGGGAGGCAACAAATTCTTCAAAATCATTTTGAACTGCCTCTCGGTTATTGAATTTTTTCCCCGCCAATAAGTTATCCAAATTTTGGAAAAAGTAGAAGTCTGTAGAGGCAAGGTCTGGTGAGTACGGTTGATGACGGACACCTTCCAACTCCAGCTCTTGTAACTTGGAGACCGTTTGCTGTGCAGTATGGGGTCGCGCGTTGTCGTGCAGGAGCAGTGCAGCCGAACGATTGACCAAAGCTGGTTGGAGATGTGCGAGCTTCTCCATCATTATGTTCAGTTCTTCACAGTACACATCTGCAGTAATGCTCATCCCGTTTGGTAAGAAGCTGTGATGAATGACACCGGTGCTAGACCACCAAACAGTGACCATCACTTTTTTAGGGGTCAGTTTTCGTTTGGGGCACTGTTTAGGTGCTGAACCAGGATCTAACCAACTTGCTGAGCGTTTGCGATTGTCGAACAGAATCCATTTTTCGTCGCAAGTAACAATGCGATTAAATATGCCTTCGTTTGTGTGCCCGTTAAGCAGTGCAAGGCTCAACTCGATTCGTGCTTCGCACTGGCGATCATTCAATTCATGGGTCACCCATTTGTCAAGCTTTTTTACCTTGCCAATTCGACGCAAATGGACCAATATTGTTTTGATGCTAACATCGAAAGCTACTGCTAATTCAGCTGTAGATTGAGAATCATCAGCTTCCACAATCACCTTTAATTCGTCATTGTCGACTAAAGTTTTCGGTCGACCATGGGGTTCATTTATTAGGTCGAAATTTCCAGAACGGAAGCGGGCAAACTGATTACGGGTGGTGCGATCGTTAGTAGTGTTCGCTCCATATACACACATCAAAAGTGTCTAGGGATCAACATATATTTTTGCAATAACTTTTCTCCTGATTGATATTAATTAAAATTTTCTTTAAGGATTCATCAAATAAAGTGTTTTCGTTTGTCACAGTAACGATAAACCAAGTCACCTTTGCATTAATAAAGAAATTTGCCATTTTCCTAATAAAGGGATTTTTGACATTTGAACCACTAACATTAAAGTTCGAAAAAAAGACTGAAATAACAGTTTTCTTTAAAATTTTATTGGGTAACTTAAACAATTAATAATCCGTGTTTCTACCGCGAACACTAACAACACAAGAACATCGGTTTGGCATACTCAAAATGAGTTCATCCAAATCACGCTGTGGAATGGCCGCCCATGTTCGTTGCAACAACAAAAAAAGGTCTTCTTGCGACTGGATACCCTCCATATTCGGCAGAGCTCTTCTCTGTAGCATATCCCATGCATGCTCAATCGGGTTCAAGTCTGGCGACTGAGCAGGCCAGAGCAGGACATTGATGTTAGCTGCGGCGAGAGTCTGTCTTACAACTCTTGCGGTGTGCGGTCGTGCATTATCATGCATTAACTGAAATAAGGGACCGATTTGCACTTGTAGAGGAACGATGACGTCAGATACAATCGTCTCAGCATAAATTTGAGCGTTGAGGTTGCCTCTGATCCAAATCAACTCAGTTCTTCCGCCGATCCAAATACCCGCCCATACCATGATGGTTCCACCACTATAAGGATGGACTTCCTGGCAGGATTTTAATCGCTGTTGGCGTCCAGGGGTTCTCCAGTGTCGTATACGTCTTGTATCCGGTCTCATACCAAAACGAGACTCATCAGAAAAGCACACGAAACGCCATTGTTCTTCTGCCCAATTTCTGTGTTCAAGAGCCCATTGATATCGAATCCTACGATTGTGCATTGCTATAGGTGGTACCCGTAGCGGTCTTCGGGAATGAAGGTTCACTTCATGCAAGCGGTTTCTGACTGTTTGGTCGCTAATTAAGTTCCCTGAAGAGTGATGAAGCCTCACGGCTAACATCATGGCGGTTATTGTTGGAGCTCTTCGAGTTAAGATTTGAATGTATCGGTCTTGTCTCCGTATGGTGCAGCGATACCGTCCTCCATGGCGCTCAGCCACGGTACCAGTGCTTCGGTAACGTGTCCAAAGTCGACTGATAACACTCTGACTTGTATTCAGAGCTAAAGCTACAGTACGTTGCCGGGAACCAGCTTCTATCATTCCCACGGCTCTGAGCATTTCTTCCCTGCTTAAATGACGTCGCCGCTCCATAATAACGTTGGTTTTAATCAGTAGTAGGGAAACAGTAGCACTAATAATGTCTTCAATGCGTTGTATGTTTTTATAGGGAAAATATTGACAGCTGATTTTCATCTTTTACTCGAATTTGATTAACAGTTCCTGTTTCAAATTATGAAATGCACCAAAAAGGATCCATATAAATTTATATAATCATAAATTTATTACAAAGCCACATCTCAATCTCAAGAAATCCGCATAAAAATGCTTGATCCCTAGACACTTTT
Source organism: Omphaloscelis lunosa (assembly GCA_916610215.1). Lineage (NCBI taxonomy): Eukaryota > Metazoa > Arthropoda > Insecta > Lepidoptera > Noctuidae > Omphaloscelis > Omphaloscelis lunosa. The sequence goes on from OU744253.1 coordinate 22,228,643, forward strand.
GATGTGTGTACATCGTTGATGTTACGTGCCACTTCTACCGCTTTGCTGCCACGATGGTACTCATACTCTATAATCACTCGAATTTTTAACGTTTCCATGATGACGAAAAATGCGATGAAAATAGAACGCTAACGAATTTGTTTAATGGTTAGCGTTTAATTTTCAAAAAAGAATTCAAAGTTCAAATTATTTTTAATTTTAGAATATGTAAAATAAAAATAATTTGAATTTAGAATTCTTAGCGAAAAAAGAGAAAAATGGACTTGAAATAGCCAGTACGGCAGAACGGCAATTTCATAGGTATTATTAAGACTCCCTAATGTCTTATATGAAGACACAAAACTTTCTATAGTTAAATCTATGCACAACCAACCTTCCAAATCACGCCGTAATAAATATACACAAAGGGATGAGGATATACAAAATGCCCAAACAGAGCTCATAAACGCCCATATACCAGTTGGGCATTTTTTGGAAAAATGCGATAGGTTTATTAAGTCCTAAGTCATATTTAAAATTGTTTTAGTTAATAAATCTGTGATTTTACTTGATTTTATTCCGGCTGTTTGTACAAAGTTATGTCTTTTTTATAAGGTAATCAAAAGTCACTCCCTTAAAAGTCGAGTGTCCGGAAGCCCCTTCATAGTGCTCGCCTATATTTTATGGGAAGCCGTGTGCACGAGTTCACGTTCCTAGTCCTAGTAGTTTTGGTTATGTGTTGATATGTCGGTCAGTCAGTTAATTGGTCGGTCAGTCGGCTTCCCCTTTTATATATATAGATTACTTACCTGTTTACTGTTGTCCAAGTACAACTTCGGGCTGCTGGCATGTGAGGGATTCGAATTGGCAATACCTAGTTATTGTCGTTTTGGGTATCTGTCTGTCTATCTATCTGGCCTTCTGTCACAGCCAATTTGCTCCGAATCTAATGGACCGATTATTAGTTGAAATTTGGTACACTTATGTATTTCTATGACCCAAACACGGACATGTAACGTAATTAATGAATTTTGAATATGGACCTCACTTGACGGGACGAACAAGAAAACAAAAAATGTTTTGCAAACTGTAGTACCTACCGTGAGACATTTTCTTTTTTTAATAATTTTAAAAGCAATAGGTACTTTTAAAGATAATAAGGATGTAGATGAAAATTGACAAGATAAGATATATTTATTTGCTCAAACATGTGTACACATACAGAAATAACATTAAAAAACGTGCATGCAGGATAACATTAAAAATGTACAGGTTCAGACATGTTTGCCACATATTATGGCGTGCAAATACCTATTAATAATTATGATTGTTAATAATTTAGGTAGTGAAGTCAATATCATAAATGTACATTAATAAATTATAAATGTCAATAGTAAATAATCTCTAAATCTGTCAGAAATTCCTTAATATTATAAATATGCTTTGGCGGTTAGAAATGACTTCAGTTGTTTCTTCAATTGTATATTATTAAGCTCCCTCCAACTTTACGTTAACTTATTATAAATTATGGGGGCCATGCAAAACACACTCTTGCGCATAATTGCAGTCGTATTACTATGCAGACATAGCTGACTTTCATTACGCCTGTTTCTGGGATATTTATCTGCCATACGCGAAAATAAATTACTATTATATGTAACAAATGTTACTGATTCCAGAATATAAAGAGATGCCAATGTCAATATTTTATAGCGTATGAAATATATAATGATATGACTTTCGCAATCCCAGTATTATTAAACTTCTATACACCACTTTGGTTCGGAGTAAACTTGAGTCCGGCGCGTGTGTCTGGCATCCACATACTGCGTCACAGACACTGATGCTTGAGAAAGTTCAGAAAACTTTCCTGAGATTTTTGTATCAAAGACTGTACCATTACTTTCCATTCATGTACCCAACGAACTATCTTCTGGGGGTGTTGGGTTTCAATTCGCTGGAGGTAAGAAGGGGCGTTGATCAGCTCACGATTGCCTGTAAAACCCTGCACGGTCGTATTGACTGTTCTGAGCTCCTCGGACTTTTTTGCTGCCTATTTGTGCCCGGCAAATACCTTGGGCACCGTCAAAGCCGCCGTCATAACCTGTTCGCACTACCACTATCGAGATCTGTTGCTAGAGCTAAATCCCCGGTATGTCGAACCCTAAGGATGCTAAACGCCCTCCTGACTGCCGACCCTGAATGTGATGTGTTTGCTGATGATTGGAAGGAAATAATGCGTGCTTGTCTGGTGTTTTGTGAGAGACAATATGCGAGGGTGTCCACTGTTATATGATAGTTTATGTTGTTTTTAATTTATTTAACCATTCAATCATTTACGCAAATAATTATTAATCATTTTATCCATGAATTGTATATCTTTGAATTTGAATTTAATTTTTGTACTGTATGTTACTTGAATGCTTATTTTAGTTTAATCTTTATAATTATATGTTAATTAATGTAATTGGACCTGTGCCGTTTTAATCAACTATAAATAAAAAATAAAATAATATATAGCTATCGGTATTTTTTAACTTAAACATGGCAATGAGGCTTTTGTACTTTAAACGCAACTTCTTTGTTAGTTGACATAACATAACATAACATCACGCCTGTAATCCCCGAAGGGTTAGGCAGAGGTGTACCTATAGTACACCCACATTTCGCCAGTTATGTTTAAGTCCCATGTAATAGGGGGCGAGCCTATTGCCATCAACCGGGCACAAATCCAGACTCCGGGCTGCTACTGAGAAATTCCAGATGGAAAAACCCAATAACACTTTGCACGACCCGGGAATCGAACCCAGGACCTCAAACTCAGCAGTAGCGCTTGCGACCACTAGACCAACGAGGCAGTCTTTATTAGAAAACCCATGTGAAATGCGATGAAATTGTTATCTACTATCGTCCGAGTCAGTTTATCTTTAGGTCTTTGTCTAATCGGTAGATTTTATAATTTGAGGGTATTCATGAACGTTTTCTTTATAAAATTAATACCTACCATACCCTCAAGTTATAACTACAACGTTCGATATATAAGTTCATTTATATTATTTTTCGATATATAAGTTCACTATTGTTTATTTGTAGCGCTTTCTATTTTATCGTTTGCGTTAATAGTATGTCACTTGTCCAGGGACCCGTTTATGTCAGTTGCCAAAACTGTAAATTAACAAACCAAATTGTAAAATATAAATTTTTGTAGTAAAATAAGATCAAAGTTTTGTTAAATAATAGCAATAATAAATATTATTATATGATTATTTAAGTATTTTATTTTTCTGGATGTTTTTGTTATTTATTAATATTACTAAAATAAAATAGAAAAATACTATTTAAAAAAATATAATGAATGACAAAAAAAGCACATTTCGTGCCTTGGATTTGAACCTCCTATCTTATGCACGGCAAGCGGTCTTGAGTCCTCCGGTCTATTTAAACGTAAAATGATTTATCGTAAATGTTAACCCTATTCACTAAAACTATACATTAATTACAATAAAATGCTTTTGCAAAATACTAAACCCAACTTGGGCCTATCATGAATTTGAACGCACATGTCTTTTGGGGGGGTTACTACTAAATGGAGCTGTGTGTACCTACGATGATAGATGAATTCATATTAGTATTGCGTAAGCAATACTAACTCAGAAATAAGGTTCTATAACCTCGCCTTTGCACCAAAGGGTAAAACATGTATTCTTCATATTGTGGCTACTAGTTTCTTTTGTCATTTACACCTTCAAGTGTAAAAACAATTCGTTTAGTAAACAAAACTTTCAGAAGACGTCAAAAAAGTGAACAAAATAGTTAATAATACATATCTAAGACAACGTTAATACATTTAAGTATGATACATGTTTTATACACGATAATGGTTTAGACAAGCATTTACAGGACCTATCGAAAATAAGTATCACAATTTGTATAATGGGTGTATACGTTGTACAACACAATATTATCAAGTGAGCCATGCTATACCAGCTCACTCAGAAAAGTTTCATCGATTTAATCAGACCGAGGTTATTCTTTTTCAATTTATTATTGATACAAAAGATATAGATTATTTTTCAATGTTGAGGTGCACCGGTGCTCAGTTATTTCTGTATGTGAAGTTGCCGACGGTTAGAGACAGTTATTATACCGCTCTAAGATAAAAACTGGCTACCGTGGAAAAATACGACTGTTGTAACCTGGGCGGGAAGATCACAAAATGTGCAGGAAAGAGGGTTTCAGTAAACATTTGATTTCTTTGACATAGAGATTTGTTTAGAAAATTACATTGCTGGAACTTAACGAAGACTATAGGACCACTAATACAAGTTGAATTAAAAAACGTGTGCGGTCGGGAAACCCCAGTTCGAACGAAGTTCTTTCTCATAATATGATTTAAAACGAAAACACAATTTTTGCTACCGTCATCTTGGATTTACATTTTGAACTCACTATCGGCTTGAGCACCCTCGAAAACTATGAAAATGACACCCATGACGAAAATTTTGAAAATTTTCGCAGTCTCTAAGTTGGATTTACATTTTGACCTCACTATTGGCTTTTATACCCTTGAAAACCATAAAAACGATACCCTTGATGAAAAATTTTCATTTTGACCAAATTCACACTCTCTCTCACTCTCTCTTTTCGGCATGCAGTGTACTCGGGCCGATGAGTACTTTAATTTTATCCCACGACACTTCAATCCCTTTACTCTTTTCTTTTGTTTTTTTTTTTTGCCGGCGTTCTATCTCTCTCTCTTTCTCTCCCTTTCTTTATCTTTGAATTAGAAGAAGACAGTCGCAAGTATTAACACTTTTTAGCATGACGATTTTTGAAAGTTTACAAGCCGCGTTAAAGTACTTCGTTCCACAATTAAAGTTACAAACAAGGCGAACGCAAGAACTTCGTTCACAATTTGATTTCTAGTCTGTAAAACCGTTGGAAACTTCGGAAGCCGGATGTGTTTAACAATCGAAAATAGAAGAAGAATAGACAGACCAAAACTTTGAGACTGGCACGTGTCTAGTATTGTCCGGTGCGTTTCCATACCTACTAAGTGAATTTGGAGCGGGTCCCAAGCGGCTTTCTTTCATATTTGTGTTGCATGTTATCATCACAAGACATGTCCGTCCATCTGTCTGCGCCCTAATGCGACTTTCAATGCATGCTGGCCAGCGAGAGATTCATGACTCCGCACAATAAAATTATGTCGAGGAGCAAACTGCATGTATTCACATGTTAGCACATACTCAGGGTTTCTCCTTATTGCCAAACTGCTTTTTCTATTGAAAATAAAGTTAAATCAAAACATCTGCTGTTTGCAGAAATGTTAATTTTAATTAGAGATAATGATTATAATGCCAATGTTGATACGTATATCTATTGAAACAAACACTATTATTTGACTCATCGAATTCCATGAATCATGAATAATGTGCAATATTAATTTATTCACATTGTTTGAACGAAAACATGTTTCGCTGAACATAAATAAACAAATTATTCTGTATTACCGTTTGCGAGGCTTAATAAATTAAAAGCACTGTGTTTCAATAAATACTCAATTGAGATTGATTGCAACACAATGTTTAGTCTAGTATGATATAAAGGCATTGACGATAAACTATCTAAAAGCTTTGATACCACTGTTTGGATAGCACTAGCTTGCTGGCACTATAATCTAGCTCAATCAAAAACGAGAAGAGAAACCGTACCAGATCCACAGATATTTTAAAGATACACAAAGATGAACAAAGATGAATAAAGGTTACTCGACAGAGGAACATGGCGTAAATATAAGATGGCCTACATCGATCCATAGAATTGAACTGAAAAAGATTACAATACACATCAGAAAATAACAAACAAGTTAAATAAAAGCTTGTTATAATACTGAAACCTATTTAACTTCGATCAATAATTATCGATCGAAACTATTTAAAGCTGAAATTAAACTTTTTTTTAAATTCAATATTTGTGACGACAAAACCCGCTCCAATTGCCAGAAGCATGCCCGTTACTTATAAATACAATTGCATCGGAAACAGTAATAGTATGCCAGTGTACCTTTATTTTTTTTTTTTTTTTGAGGGTTGGAAATCATCAAATAACTTCTCCCGCTCTGGGCGGAGTGGGAGGGCGTGTCAGACTCTTACTGACTAAAACCCACCCGTGTTCCTTCGGTTGCCCTGTCGCCGGGGGCCACGATCTCCCTTTCGGTTTTCTTCGCAACCCCGGCAGGCATCGGCCCTAGTGGACCCCTTCAATTCTGCTGACATCTCTTTGAGGCACGCGTGGAACACAACGCGCCGTCGACCCGGGCCTGGTCCTTATCGGACGGTGAGCCACCCACTGCTCACCGCCCGCAAGCCCGCGCCTACGGTGGCCGGAAATCGCCCCGCGATTCCCGACGCCCTGGGCGTCTCCTCCTGCGGCGGTTAGGGGCGTGAGGGCGCGAAATTTGCCTCTCCCTCACGCGTTCCGCCTCCTCCTTCGCGAGCATTACCGCTTCGCAGAAGGAGGTGACGGCCTCCCATTTCCTCTCGCTCCGTACCATGGCCTGAACCAGGGCCGGACGCGAAAGATCACCGCCGCCGATCGCCTCCACGAGGACACGGCGATGCTCCGCCCAAGCTGGGCAGACCTCCACCGTATGCTCCACCGTGTCCTCCGGGCGATCCACACAATGGTGACACCCGGGCGTTTCCTCCCGCCTTATCCTGTATAGGAACCTCCCGAAACAGCCGTGTCCGGTGAGGACATGCGTCAGGCGGAAGGTGAGGACGCCGTGGCGCCTCTCAAGCCACTCCTCAAAGAGGGGTCTTATCGCCGCAATTGTGGCGTGCCCAGCGCTGGGTTGCGACAATCGCACTCTCCATGACGCCATGAGATCCCGCCGGAGCTCTGTCCGCTGAGCCGCGATTTCTCGCGGCAGCGGAGCTAAGCCCCGGCGCCTCGCCTCCTCGCGCCACTCCCAAATGTGCGCGAGGACCTTTGCCTCCAGATCCCATGGCGGTAATCCGGCAAGGAGGCTCGCCGCCTCGCAGGAGACCGTGCGGTATCCTCGGGCCAGCCGGATGGCCAATGCCAGTGTACCTGTGCTATCACAATGTCAAAAGTAGCGGGTATTAGAAACATTGACTACAAAGCCTTCCAGGATACTGAATTCCAGCAAATCTCAGTGTAATTGGCTGTAATAATATCTCATTCGGGTACTGTAAATAAAACGATTCTCTAGCTAAACGGTATTTAAACAAAAACCGCAAAGGCCCAGACGAATAAAAATTTAGTTTGTTTTTATCTGAGATGAGGAAGTAAAATACACCCGGCCCATATCTCATGAAAATTCGGCCTAAATTAATAACCCTTCTTCACAAAAACGTCGCGAAATAAGATGATGAATGATTTGTAGGCCGGAGAGTTTTTGTGTTTTTCCAGTAACCTTAATTCGTTTGTAAGCGACGACTAACGTCTTCATGATGCGAGCCGCCTCGCCTTCAAATGGGCTTCAACTTTAATTTCCTTTACTTGGTATTCTATTTAACTCCTTGTTTTTGTTGTTTTTAGAGCGAAGTTTGTTTTACGCCTTAGATGGGCAAAAATATATGTTTTGACATATTCCTAGAATAAGGTAAAACCCTACAAATAATATTATTCGTATGCAAAACCATACGTCAAATACTTGAAAAATCTAAGGAAAAAGTTTGCTTTAATAAATTTTCTCAGTTAGGTACAAAGCCAAATATCTAACACATATCTTAATAGCTTCACTATGTAAAAATCTCTTTCATGCACATAGGAACATAATAATTCATTAATATTTTTGCGAAAACAACGCTGCGCTGGTCCTATGTAATATTAAACCCTTGTATATTACTTTGCTGCTGAATATTTAACGGCGGATATCTGCCGTAATTAATAATTAACGAGGACGAACTCGTAAAAGGCGAAATGATTGACACATTAAAAACTTGGAAGTGGACGGAGGCTTTGACCACAACAGTTGCAGGACGATTTTTTAAAATATAAGCTCCTGAATTTAATATGTAATGAATACTTACTGCTTTGTGCAGTTAACGTGGAAATCGGATTATGTGAATGCGTAAAACTTGTGTTAGAAGAACAACGAACAGCATCTGTGTTACGAAAATCAGGATTTAATTATGAAAATTGTGATTCTGATTAACAATACAATGATAATCCGAATATATATATATATATATTCATTTAATGAAGGATCGTTAACAAAATCGATATAAAAATTGGGTTAATACGTTATTATAATAATACAAATATTGCTCAGCTAACCGAGCTCAGCTAGCCCGAAGTTCGATAGCGCATGTTTTGTTTGCGTCCCATTTTTATTGCCGTACCGCCTTTAGTGGCTTCCCCTTCCTCCCAGAAAGGAAATATTCCCAATTATTCCATAAGGATTTGTCTCTATAAAATAAGAACGATTTCAACGAATTTTGCTGAAGATCTCTTTTACAGATAATTACGCGTAATTTAAAATGATAAACGCTGTGCGATATTGCGGAGATACCTACTAGAAATATGTTATTTAGTACCTACATTTTAGTTAAAATCAATATAATATAGTTAACACATGTTGTGATGTGGACTTAGGTTTAGGCATGTGAGTATTTTTAGCAATTGGATTGCAGCTCTATGAGAAAAGACAATGAAAGAATAAAAGGCTCGCTTACAAGAGGCTTCTTTTAACTGTGACAGTGATTGGCACATTATAGCATTCTATTTATGTATCGCTGTAACACATTGTTTGAGATATCGGTACGAAAATAGAACGACATTTGATATGAATCAGGCCTCATCTTAAAAGAAAGTAATAGAATATACTTAGTACTTCCAAAGTTAAAAAGTCTTTAAAATTTTCAAAAGCTGAGTATAATTGTTGGTACGGTACCTAGTACCACAATAAGTTAATATGTTTTAAATTGGTGCTTTAAAAATTTGCAATAACTTTTCGTTAGAAAATGTTTGATGTTTTTCGTAAGACTTGCAAATCCGCACCTGGATTTTAAAAGAAATTGCTAATCTATTTCTTCATAATTATGTTTGAAAAATCCGTTTGCTCGACAACTTAAATCAAGGTCTTCCACTCAGAGCACTGATTTGAAACGGCCCCTGACCGAACGGCACCTAAGGTGTTCCAGTTACCGTACTGAAACTTTTATAAGTGCGGTTCGGTGGAAAAATGTATATATTATCTTTATTCCGCGATTGGCATCTACGTTAAAGAATTTTTAGTGATTTTTTGGTTCAGAGCATCATAAAATAAAAAACATCGATACAAATCATCAGAAGTTAAGTAATGTACCAGATTATTCCACCTTGTTCACCTGTTGAATTGTTAAAATAAAAGGTATTGCCACTGTTAGTGAGTTATGCAATAGCTCCGCAGGTGTATCAGCGGTAGTCCGTCATTCGTATTATTTAATTATCCACCACAGAGCAAACGAATAGATACAATCAGGTACATACATATGTAGCAACAATTATTTGATCACCTATAAATCTTTACACCCTATAAGATTTAACAACTCCTTCTCGGAGTGTAGCCATGCGCGCGCCTTTTGTTGCCATCAAGTGTAATTCCCTTTAATTACACTTCCAACAAGAATTACAAGTATTACTGGTATTACAGGTAATTGTTACAGAATCTTATTGTGTTCCCGATACTGTAAATGTTGTGTGTGATTATTACGGTTATGACAAGACTTATTAATAATATGCTTTAGAAGTAATGGTGGGATTTTATTAGTTTTTGAGAAATAGTATCATTTATCTGCAGGTAAGTTGCTTCCCTAGCGGCGTCAGCGTCGTCTGACTGCTACGCTGACGACACGTTGGTCCTGGCACAGGGGGGTCGTACCAGGCGGCGGCCGAACTAGCGACACGCGGGGTTGCGACAATCGTCGACAGGATCCGGCAGCTGGGACTCGAGGTGGCCCTGCACAAGTCCGAGGCCATGGGTTTTCATGGACCTCGGAATGCGCCACCGTCGGGTTCCCAGGTAATGGCGGGAGGGGTTCACATCGGCGTCGAGTCGAAGATGAAGTATCTGGGACTTGTCCTCGACAGCCGGTGGAACTTCGTCGAACACTTCCGACGTTTGGCTCCCAGACTGGAGCGGGCCGGGGCTGCGTTGAAGTGGCTCCTGCCCAATCTAGGGGATCCAAACGCCTCCTGCCGGAGGCTCTACGCGGGGGTCGTGCGGTCCATGGCCCTTTACGGGGCACCGGTGTGGGCGCGTTCACTAAGGCTGCGGCCAGCCCGCCGGTTGAACGCGTCCCAGAGGGTCATGGCCATCCGGCTGGCCCGAGGATACCGCACGGTCTCCTGCGAGGCGGCGAGCCTCCTTGCCGGATTACCGCCATGGGATCTGGAAGCAAAGGTCCTCGCGCACATTTGGGAGTGGCGCGAGGAGGCGAAACGCCGGGGCTTAACTCCGCTGCCGCGAGAAATCGCGGCACAGCGGACGGAGCTCCGGCGGGATCTCATGGCGTCATGGAGAGTGCGATTGTTGCAACCCAGCGCTGGGCACGCCACAATTGCGGCGATAAGACCCCTCTTTGAGGAGTGGCTAGAGAGGCGTCACGGCGTCCTCACCTTCCGCCTGACGCAGGTCCTCACCGGACACGGCTGTTTCGGGAGGTTCCTGCACAGGATAAGGCGGGAGGAAACGCCCGGGTGTCACCATTGTGTGGATCGCCCGGAGGACACGGTGGAGCATACGGTGGAGGTCTGCCCAGCTTGGGCGGAGCATCGCCGTGTCCTCGTGGAGGCGATCGGCGGCGGTGATCTCTCGCGTCCGGCCCTGGTTCAGGCCATGGTACGGAGCGAGAGGAAATGGGAGGAGCTCGCGAAGGAGGAGGCGGAACGCGTGAGGGAAAGGCAAATTTCGCGCCCTCACGCCCCTAACCGCCGCAGGAGGAGACGCCCAGGGCGTCGGGAATCGCGGGGCGATTTCCGGCCACCGTAGGCGCGGGCTTGCGGGCGGTGAGCAATGGGTGGCTCACCGTCCGATAAGGACCAGGCCCGGGTCGACGGCGCGTTGTGTTCCACGCGCGCCTCAAAGAGATGTCAGCAGAATTGAAGGGGTCCACTAGGGCCGATGCCTGCCGGGGTTGCGAAGAAAACCGAAAGGGAGATCGTGGCCCCCGGCAACAGGACAACCGAAGGAGCACGGGTGGGTTTTAGTCAGTAAGAGTCTGACACGCCCTCCCGCTCCGCCCAGAGCGGGAGAAGTTATTTGATGATTTCCCACCCTCAAAAAAAAAAAAAAAAGCAGTTAAGTTGCTACGCAGTAATACTGGGGATCTTTCGATACAGACGTAATTGTAAGTCCTGACGAACTCACTTCTAATCTAATGATGATATCTTTATATAATTCATTTATACAAATCTGCTCTTTGGAAAATATACACATTTATGAAAAAAAAAAGCTTTAAAAAGCATGAGAAAACACGTAATTCTTTTAATTAAAGCATGTTTTGGCGAAACAATTTGTGACCTTATATAACCAAAAATTGTTAATTAAACACGTTATAAGGCGGCCTCAATTTTTTTTAACTTAATTAAACTTTTCTTTACGTTTTTATCGGGCAGTAAAAATAAAAACTGTTTTTATTTATTTTATTAAATAATTAAAAAGGTACCATAGCGGAAAAATATTATAAATATTTTAAGTGGTTAGAAGTAGGTTCTTACTTACAGGCAAATGCCTAGTTTGAGAGTCACCGTACAAACTGTTTCTGTAACAACAATCTGATAATCTGTATAATCTAAACTATTATTATAAAAAGAAAATGAAATATTCTTTGTATGTTTATTTGTAATGAATAAACTCAAAAACAACAGGACCGATTTTAAAAATTCTTTCGCCAATAGTATCACTGAGTAACATAGGTTATAATTTATAAATATATCGCGCGGGCGAAGCCGCTGGTGGAAGCTATTCATATATAAAAACTAGCTGACCCGGCAAACGTTGTTTTGCCATATAAATGTTTAGGGTGGGCCTCCCTTATCACTTAGGGGTATGAAAAATATATTAAGACCGATTCTCAGACCTACCGAATGTAAAAATATTTTTACCAAAAATACAACCGACTTCAAATATTATAGGCACACCTATAGCGATTTGGGTACTTTTTTATAGTAACTCGTGCATTTGCTCTCGAAAAACACCAAATGGGTAAAGTGGAACTGATGAATTACAAACTAACCAAACTAAGAATTTTTCTTATCGGTTCAGCCGTCTTTGAGTAATCGGGGAACAAACATTTAAAAAAAACCGACGAACTGAGAACCTTCTCCTTTTTTTTGAAGTCGGATAAAATTTTCATAAAAATCGATCAACCCGTTTCGGAGGAGTATGGCAACTAACATTGTGACACGGGAATTTTATATATATAGATGAAACGCTGTTCGTTGGTCAGCGCATCACTTGAAAACAGCTAAACCTATTCGGAAATTTTTTTCTCTCAAAATATTCGTAAATAGTCAGTAGTAGATTTATAAGAAAACAAAACTTGAAAATGTTTCTCGGATTTTTTTATTGAAATTTGGACAACGTCGAAGAATGGCAGATTTGTTGTTGCTTAATATCGGAAACATTCATGAATGAATGTATGTACATCATACGAAACAGTTACAGGGATTTACTTTACATGTCTGTTCCATCAAATCTAAGACATTTTGGAGAAGCAAACTCCTGTCCCTTGAAACACAAGAGTATTATTCTAAGCTTTGAAGCCAGTGCCTATTTGTATTAATTTGCAACATGTTTGATATGTATTTGCTTATTGTTAATGACTGGTACCTGAAACCAGTATATATACTTCTTTTGAAGAATTTGGCTTTCGTAGCAACATTAAAATCTATTGCTGTCAGCATCAAATTAGAAATGTCACAATTGGCATATTTTCGTGTTACTTCTCCGTCTTGTCTCAAAGGTGTCGTTGTGAATAGTTTGTTTACCTACTGTCTTATTCGTTTTGTGATGATTTATAAAACACGCGAATTATACGTAATCCAGCAAGCATGAAGCCAGACCCACGCGCCGGCTACTCAGTTATTCGATGAAGTTCTTCTAAGATTAGAATGTAATAATATAAAATATATACTTTAATCAACTACCAAATAAATGTTAAATTTTTGCTTAATCCATAATAGGTAGGTATAAGCCGACCAAGACAGTAAGACAACATGATGGGGTGCGCGGCCGCCCCACCCTGAATACCTACACCAAGTCGTTAATTCAACATTCGCCTCTGAACCCTGGATAAATGTAATAAGATATTAGGATAGGCAAAGACATATATTTAAAAACCCAGTAATAATGAACATAATTGTAAATAACATCACGACTGACACTTGTTCCATTCCCATATTCCATTCCAATACTGACAAGTATTGTCAGTGATAAAGCCTCGTATTCAATAGACAAATGTTCCGTGACCCCAGTCGCTTGAAATGTCGGGCGATGTCAACCAAAGTGTCAAGATATCTTGCCTCACTACCTCTTCATCGTTTTCGATGTTGCTAGACATGTCAAATGACGACGCCGAAAGTCGCTTGATTTCGCCCGACATATGTATAGGTACACGCGTCGTGGGCAGCTTTATGCATCGGAGCCTGTCTCATCTTGTACGGTGCACTGCGCAAAGCGACAGCATGTTGGTTTGGATTGCGAACCAACGCTGTCGCTATGCAGGGCAACAAACCATCGTGCTCAGTTTCTGTTGGACGTAAGTATTCCTCGGTCGCATTTTTGGTTTTCTTCATCTAACAGGGTTGTTTTCTTTGATTTGCCCCTATATATGATGCTCACATAAGTACCTCGGTAGTAATAATAAAAGACATGTTGACAATCATCAAGTAATTAAGGCTGTTCGCATTGTATAAATGTGCAAGGTGCACAGTAGGACATGACGCCCCTCTAGACGTCCAATGTGTATAGTATATGTAGGGCTTAATATACAAGGTCAGATAATAGTGTCACTTTTTCCTTCAATAGCCATTATTGGATCCATTTCCGCCATCTTTGAATGTCATATAATGTTTACCACAGGTTTACACCGAAGGATACACCTTACCGCGTCAAAAGATGACCGCATTTGTGCTTATGTGATTTACATCAATGCTGTTTACTGCATTATACCTACACTTTAGTTCACTGTCATGGGGTCTGTATAAACGGAGCCACCTGCACTTTAGACAACGTTTTTCTGGTGAGACCCAATATTAAAAAATATGCTGTGATTACCTTTTATCTTAATTTGACCGAGATCCATCTTTGGAGAGTATTGATACGAATGTACGCGAAGTCTAAGTGCGACACCCAGATTACATGAAATCCTGCCATTCTTCATTTGAATTTGAATTTTCTTACTCGTTAAATGCATTTTTAAATAATAAAAATTGTTGCAATAATAATATCACCAAAACATTAAAGTACTATTTTGGCTCTTGTACAAAACTCGCATCGCAGCCTAGTTTTAATTTCATTAGCGAAGTCTCCCGAAGGACTTCATCGTATTTATTTCATGACATTATTTTTACAAAGTGACATGTAATCAACTTAATTTAAAAATGTACTTACGATATCTGGTTTTAATGTATTAATTTGCATGCAGTGTAATAATAATTAACTATGGGATTTTTAGTTTACTCAACATCGCTTAAGTAACAGAAAATTATGTTTTACTGTTTATCTTATTTTTTTCATATTAGTTTCTCTAGGGCCAAAGATTTCTCTAAAACTATGCTTATTTCAAAGTAACTAATATCGTAAACTATTTTAAAATTGAGGCCCTAAGTAGGTACTGCGCTGTACACTATTTCCCGATATCTCTAAGTATGAGTAGGTATCATAGAAATATATACAAAAACACATATCTATGGTATGTACTTACCAGCATATCTATCTATGTAAGTGTTTAAATAATTTTTACAAAACATTATGATGTCCAACTATCAACTTAATATTTATACATATAAGACGAAAAAACATATCGTACGATGCAATGTGTATGTATCAGTATTTCATGACTTGAAATATTAATACAACACTCGAGAGATGAGGGGTCAGCGTAAGTCATCAAAAATGTATCGAAGTGCTGCCATCTACAGACAGAATCTTGAAACACGCGATTATAAAACCGATAGGTAATTACATATTAATACGCTATCTTAATTTTATCATCAGAGACGAACATTTATAGGTACCTCTATTTTAGTTTTATTAATTAATTCGAGGTAAAGTTATTTTAGAAAATCAAAATGCTACATTGGAGAAAAGCTGATACTTATGTATCTACTTAAAAAATCAAACAATGTATCGATAAAATATTGTTATTTTTTTTTTTTAATGTGTAAGTTACTAAGTAGTAATAGACATACACAGGTAGCAATAAAGTGACCAGCGAAGTTAATATCGCTGAGTAAGTTACCGGTCGTCCGTCACACCGGACGTGACACTACGCAGTTCAAACACCCCCTTTATGAACCGAACACAGCCCCCGCGAAGAAACCGCTAAATAAATGTAGCACATTCAATAGCCTGAGCTATCTACTTTGAAAAACAAAAATACTCATTATTGCCTGGTGAGTCTGTAGCCTCCCTTGTATACAGCCCCGACCAAATACTGGCGGAATTTCCGGTCGGTAACTAGACTGTGGTCTCATTGTCAGCGATTTGCGGTCGGTAACTAGACTGTGGTCTCATTGTCAGCGATTTGCGGTCGACTTTCAGTTCAACTTCTAGTGTCACTTAGAGAAGATAATGCACGCTCCCTCTTCTTAAGCTGTACTAAATTTAGAAATTAGCATCACCTTTATACGTATTTTTTTTCTGTTCCTTTTGTCTTGTCTTTGTATATATGTGCGTACATAAATGGTTAAATAAATAAATTTGAAAAGATTCATTTTCTACGTTATTGCTTTAGGCTTATCCATGAATGGTGTTTGAGTAGAAACTTAGCTGCATGAGGACGAGTTCTTGCTATAAAAACCAAGTTGATCACAAAAGTAGTAACTCCTGCTCATAGTCTTTTGTGACTCGCGGTCAATGTAACCAGAGCTCAAGTCTGGGTACGTAAGCATGTACATACTACGTGTGACGATGTCCGTGTATTTGTTCTCGCAGTAATTACAGTGTGCCACCACCGTGTGTGAATACAGATGTATTGACCGCACACCACCCTCATGACACACCGCGGGGTAGTCTCAGGGACAATCGCTGATATATTGCGGCCTGTGGTGTGCAAAAGATCGAATGAATGAGGGTATACAAATTGTTTTGGTATTTTTCCCGTCAACGATTGGGAGCATCCCAAAACGGCTGAACTTCGTTAGTGAAGGTGGAGAGAGACCGAGCAGGTCCTCGATGGCCGGTGCGAGGCTTGTATATCCGTTTTACAAAGTAAATACATTCTCTATTTATACAGAAATAAAGTTCAATATTGTACTAACAAATATTTCAATTTCCCCCTCTCACATCCTCGCGCATCTTTTACACCAAAGATGGGCAGGGCGTGGGTAGAAATTTTGCCATACAAATTTCAATTCTCGCCCATCCCACCCACGCCTCGCCTCGCCTCGCCGGTGTAAAACCACCTTAAAACCACCTTTAGTGTTATAATTTGTATCTACCCTCAACACAAATGATGACGGCGTTAAACAGTATGCAACTAACAATGCCGCGAACAGTTTTTGCGTTGTTGTAGATCCTCGATAAAACACGCATTCCCTCAATATTAACGTAAATGAAGCGAGGAAATGGGTGCTGGCTCAGCAATTCGTCTTTCTCCAAAACTACGTAGTGCCAACATTACAGTCAGCCGAGCAGAGGGTCTAAAACGTGCCGCAACGTATCCATGTTTTACTAGAGGTCTTTAAATCTCACAGTTTATCGTTGCAGGCGGCTCAAGTGCTATGAATACTGTACGAATAGCTACTGCTTGAAACTTTCATTACCTACCCAACATTGAAACGGAAAAGAGAAAATGGGACAGCTATACGAAATCAGGGTTACTAAGAAAAGATGCGACAGTAAAATCAAATCGCTCGTAAAAGTGGGTTTTAATTGAAGTTCTCAGGTATTCTTTAACTATGAACCGTCCGACAGAATTGAAACATTATTAACGAACAGCAATCAAACCTGCGTGCGTCTGGAAACAGAAAGTTCAACAAAAACATGCGCCTGTTGTGAAATAAAACAAAGTACCGGTTTTTTTTTGAGTACGTTGGCAAAAAGGGATCAGTATAACATTGATATAAAGCAGCAGAAAAGTAATGCGTGGAAAATTGTAGCAGAAATAATAAAACGTAAGTATCGATATGTAGGTACCTATCTTATGTATGTATCAAGGCTCCTACAAACAGGCGTGACACGCGACGCGACACAAAGGTACGTTGCGTCGCGCGACGAGCGGTGTCTTTATGTCGCGTCGCGTGTCGCGCCTGTTTGAAAGAGCCTTTATGGAGAGTGAAAAGGGTAAGCCTTTTCTTTACATAATGTTCGGGTGGTAAAATATATTATGATTTGTTATTGTGTGCATCCCCGAGGCGCCCGGCTCATCGTGAAGATAATACGATCACCTCATGACGCGCTGCATTATTTTATTATGCTGGCATTACTGCTAAGATGGCGGTGATGAGGAACGGTTCATTATACGGAGATAAATTGTTTTATTATATCATCATGTGTTTGATAGTTTTCTCTTGTGTATTATTGTGTGGTGCGTTTTTTCCCGTACATTAACAATTATTTTAATCAAAAATGTCTTCAACTTCGTTCAAATCTCAAAATGTTGACTATAAAAGTACTTACTTGATACATACTTTAAAGATTCCAAAAAAAAAAACGGTAAACATTTATCAGTGCATAAATCATATGACTTTATTTTTGAATCCATTGCAAATCATTGCTCCAAATAATGTAATATTCATTCAAAGTGCTTGATAAGCTGACCCGATAAATAAAAATGAAAGTTATTTACACACGAATAGGACATTCGTGTGTAATCAGCTTTCGTTTTTATTGTTTTATGACAATGCATCAAATGTACACTGAGCTTATAAACCAATAATTATAATTTCGATTTATCAATAACACCGTTTAAGTTCTTGTTATATAATCAAAGAAGTTACAAAGTAATTTACCCAAATAATCTTGTCTATACTCAGCCTTGTGACATTACAATAACGAAATTGTGTTTGAGTAGGTTGCCTCCTAATTAATCACATTATTAGGTGTTAGTTAATAATTATCGCTCCACTAAACCAGCAACTCTGTATTAACTGTAAACGTCCTTTTTTACCTTTTTTTGGGTGGGAAATTATCAAATAACTTCTCCCGCTCTGGGCGAAGCGGGAGGGCGTGTCATACTCTTACTGACTAAAACCCACCCGTGTTCCTTCAGTTGCCTGTACGTTGCCGGACAAACCCGCAACCGTGGCAGGCTTCGGCCTAGCGGACCCCTTCAGTTATGCTGACATATCATTGAGGCGCGTGACGACCCGGCCCTGGTCCTTATCTGACGGCGAGCTACCCGTTGCTCACCGTCCGCAAGCCCGCGCCGGTTAGGGGCGTGAGGGCGCGAAATTTGCCTCTCCCTCACACGTTCCGCCTCCTCCTTCGCAAGCATTACTGCTTCGCAGAAGAAGACGATGGCCTCCTATGCCCTCTCGCTCCGTACCATGGCCTGGACCAGGGCCAGACACAAAAGATCACCGCGACCGATCGCTTCCACGAGGACACGGCGATGCTCTGCCCAAGTCGGACAGACCTCCACCGTATGCTCCACCTTGTCCTCCGGGCGATTCACACAATGGTGACACCCGGGCGTTTCCTCCCGCTTTATCCTGAACAGGAATATCCCGACACAACCATGTCCGATGAGGACCTGCGTCGGGCGGAAGGTGAGGATGACATGGCGCCTCTCTAACCACTCCTCAAAGAGGGGACTTATCGCTGTAATTGTGGCGTGCCTAGCACTGGGTTGCGACAATCGCACTCTCCATGACGCCATGAGATCCCGCTGGAGCTCTGTCCCCTGTGCCGTGATTTCTCGTGGCAGCGGAGTTACGCTCTGATGTACAGAGTGCACGTTCTGATTGATTAGATTAATGACAAATGAACAATGGTTGCTTGATTTTGGCAAAATATGTACTTGCTACAGAGGATTTAATTATAGGTACAGCCTAACTTTCCCTTCGTATTACTCTGTGGGTTTCATAAAAGTAATCGTTTTCTACAGTTCTCAAGGATTGTATTTATTCGTTAATGTTTTCTTGAAACTTTATTTTCTTGGACTTCCATTTGCTTTGAGGGCAGTTGCTATTGTACACTGTACAGCGCTTGATTTTCTGTTTTCTCTTAACGTGTTGAAGACAATCTAAATTGAGTCGGCGCAGAATTTGGCTACGAGTTTGGCGCCTCGTCCATCAGTTCGTATAACGTGCACAACAGCACGCGCTGGGTACGATTTTAAGTGTCCCATTGTATGTGAATCTCCACCTGGGCAGGTTTTCCTTGCTTTAGCCAACGTGGATCCGGATTCTGTTTATAGATTTTCTACTTATGATTGTTTTGAATTATTTCTGTCGGTCCTTTTGACAAATAAATGTGTGTTAGTTAACAATTTTGCCAGTGGGTCTTCTGTGTCTCATATTGTGTGTAAGTACAGGCATGCCACAGGACGTGATTTGTTCTGTCTCGAAATTAGAGAGGGTCGCTTCGCATGTTTGTGCGTGAGTCACACGTGCTGGCAATCACGCGGAAAAACTCTATGTTTGCGGCGCGCCCTTCATTACCGACATCGTATCGATACGACCGGGTTGTTTTTGTGCCTCATAAGTAGAGTCCGACCGAAAATGAAAAAGCCAAAACCGATTATTTTTCTTGGGTTTTACTTTGGTAAAAGTAAAAGGAATGCAGTGTCTTTCTTTTTATCATTATATTTAACCGTTTAAACTAACTTTAACTACACTTTTCTCATAAAGGTACATATAATATTAATAAATAAATAATCGGATGTTATATGCCATAAAAAGCATTTTTTTTTGCATTTTCACAATATTTTTGTTTATTGTAACTAGCGATTTTCTCTGAATACCTAAATGAAGTGAAAGTATTGCAACTACAATTGCCGAAAATGGATATTTTGACCAGAAATTGCCAAAAACCGAAAACGAAAATAAAGTCTTAACCAATTTCGTTTTCGCTTTTGCTTATAGGTATAAGGTACGTACAGAAATATTGTGAGATGGTGAAAAAGTAACAAGAGGTATAGTAATATAATTTGCAATTAAATAATGGGTAATTTAATTGCAAACATTGGAAACCCCGACTGTACGGAATGTTACCATTTTAAATATTATATTTTATATAAACATGTAGAATTAATGTATGTATATTTATTTTATTTTTATATAATGTCTAGATCTCATTGTATGCTGCACCGGTCGACGTCATAGAGTCAACGCCGGCAGTCGCTGAAAACCAGCGCTGGGGCGCTGTCTCGCATATCAATCAATCAAATAATTTTATTGTCAGATTATACAACCCAATTTGTTAGTAATTACATACACATCTTAAAGACAAGTTTTAGTACATGATAATATTTGGCAAATTTTGGTCATCATTACTAGTAATGTCAACACAATCAATAATAATGTCAAAATCACAACTATAATGTCAAAATCATAACAATAATGTCAAAATCATAATTTATATTTTTTATATTTTTAAATGTTTTTATATTTTATATGTTTTAATATTTAAAAATATAAATTATATGTATTTAAATGAAATAAAGGAGATAATAATGTCAAAATCATAACTATAATGTCATAATTACCATTAACAATGTCAAAATCACCAATAAGACACAATATGCATTAATTAATTTAACATAATTTCAAGGCACGATTTGACGGTAATACTTGTGTCTTGGTCCAGTGCCTGAGTATTAGACCTTCCGCCCTATCAACCAAAAGGCTGTTGGCACTGCCCCGCACCCGCCGCATCAGGGAGGCGACACGCTTTCGCATGATTGCATAAAAGTCGTCTATACGTGCATCTGCGAACATCCCTGATGCGCTACAGTGTCGTGGCAACCCCTAGCAACAGCGCCCTGTATGCGTTGTTGTACTGGATACGTAAGGCGCTGTAAGCTTTTTGCGTTTTATCGACCCATAGACTGCCGGTGTAAAAATATTGGCAATATGCCCTAAATAGAGTAGTTTTTAGGTGAGTAGGTTTTTTTATAGGGTCGCAGCATTATGCTGAGCGATGGCCGTTTTGCGTGGATACGACCCACACTTGCCCCCAACTTGTTCTTTTTTGTTTTGTGTTCTTTCTTTGCGTCCTATTTACTGCATATAAACGTATTTTTGGTTTATTCCAGAAATCCCCACCACCAAATTCCTACCAGTGGGGATGGTTATTTTTTTTTCCAGAAATCCCCACTAGTTAAATAAACTCAGCCTCTTTTTCTAATATTCTAGTCGTTGTTGGGTCACAGTTCTACCCGGGTGTCAACATTGTGTGGATCGCCCGGAGGACACGGTGGAGCATACGGTGGAGGTCTGCCTAGCTTGGGCGGAGCATCGCCGTGTCCTCGTGGAGGCGATCGCCGGCGGTGATCTCTCGCGTCCGGCCCTGGTTCAGGTCATGGTACGGAACGAGAGGAAATGGGAGGCCGTTACCTCCTTCTGCGAAGCGGTAATGCTCGCGAAAAAGGAGGCGGAACGCGTGAGGGAGAGGCAAATTTCGCGCCCTCACGCCCCTAACCGCCGCAGGAGGAGACGCCCAGGGCGTCGGGAATCGCGAGGCGATTTCCGGCCACCGTAGGCGCGGGCTTGCGGACGGTAAGCAATGGGTAGCTCACTGTCCGATAAGGACCAGGCCCGGGTCGACGGCGCATTGTGTTCCACGCGCGCCTCAACGAGATGTCAGCAGAATCGACGGGGTCCGCTAGAGCCGATCCCTGCCGGGGTTGCGAAGAAAACCGAATGGGAGATCGTGGCCCCCGGCAACAGGGCAACCGAAGGAACACGGGTGGGTTTTAGTCAGTAAGAGTCTGATACACCCTCCCGCTTCGCCCGGAGCGGGAGAAGTTCTAACCTAAGAAGGGTCACAGTTCTAACCTAACCTAACCTTTTAGCCAGTGGGGATTTCTGGAATTTAAACCAACTACAAGGTACCTAGTTGTGGAAGACTCATTTTATCTTATTACTCTTTGTACTATGTAACCTACATATAAAGTTATATTAATATATTTGCTAGAGTTAGGTCCTTTGACCACACTCTTCTCTCTTTTTTATCCAGTTCTAGTTTGTTTTCTTCTAGATTAAGAGTAGTCTACACACAGACAACTATTATTTTATTGTTAAATAATAATGTAAGTATGTGAGTGATTCGTTATTTACAGAGAGCTACACTTACTAGGTCACATTTTGATTTCAGACTCCATCAATTTTTATTAATGACTTCATCAGAATACGTTGACATGTTATTGATGGATAACGATAAACTGAGTGACGGGTATAAATTAACAGGAACCTACCGACAATATAATGTTTTGTATGGAAGTATCAATCAATTTTGTCAATTTGATATGGGGAACGACCTACACCTACATTATCTAAATATATAAAAGCGAAAGGCCACAAACTCACACACTCATCCCAAAATATCGAAACCCGCTTGACGTATAAAGATGAAATTTGCAGGGAGGTAGTTATCATGACAAAGGCATCCACTAAGAAAGGGTTTTTGGAAATTCGACCTTTAAGGAGGTGAAAAGGGGGATTTCGTTTGTATGAAAAATCTTATTCCTTGAGTTAATAAACTTGAAACTTGACAGGAATACTTATCTATGTAAATTATAAACGTTTTCATTTTTTGTTTTTCTAAACTACCCCCTATTCCTCCCCTAAGATTGGGGGGTGTCAAAGTATTCTAGGAAAGAATTTTAACGCGCGGTCTGATTAACTCGAAATACAGTATTTATCCTTAAGACTGAAAATAAATACAAACGTATATCAGGGTTTCTTGAAAATCGACTCCTAACGGGATGAAAAGGGATATTCATTTTACAGGGGAGGATTTTACTGTGTGGCTTGATTAACTTGAAAATTTATATAAATAATGTATTAGTCAAATACTTGAAACGTCACTTTGGATTTTTCAAAAATTATTATCACGCTATTTGCTATTGGGGATGAGGAATATTGCATTACGTTCGTATTCTTCTATAGTTTACCGCAAATTGTAAAAAAGACTAGCCAAAAGGTTAGAATATTGCAAAAAGGTATGGATTAAAAGAGTATCATCACGCTATACCTTTATGGAGCTAAGCAGTCAATCTTACATAACAATTATACAGGGTGGATTTTGAGACGGGGCAACAAGGGCAGGGTACCTTAACCGTTGTTGCTACAAGAAAACGATCTTAAGAGACTGTCCTTAACTTTCTGAAACATTTGCTGCATTCACAGATTTTGAAAAATTGTACAGTCAGCAAGAAAATTGGCATTATTTATTTTCTTTTATTTCTTAATCTACCGATTATTGGGGGATTTTAAATACTGCTAATAACACAATTAATTGCAAGAAAATTAATTTTTAATTTGTACCTTGGTACAAGTTTTGGCCGAAAAAAAAAACACCTTTATTTTCTACCGTCTGTCTGTATTTGAGCATTCCATGCCGTAACGACTGAACAGATTTAGATGAAAAGTATGCGGATAGGCGATGACCTGGGTTAGGACATAGGATACTATGAATCCCGGTAGTACGTTCCTGAGGGTTAATTTCCGACCTTTACGCGGGTGATGCCGCGGGCAAAAGCTAGTTTTACATAAAACGACAGTAACAAGATAACAGTTTTGTTGTATAGACCAATATTTTTCATAGTTCCGTTCCGTTAATACCGATATGAAAGACTTCTTTCATCGTTGAGAATAATATTAAAAGTGTTGGGAACATTATTTTTACAGTTTGAAGATCGTTTGGATATCGCAGTTATTGCCACACAGTTATCTCCGGACAGATCAGAAACAAAATCGATTGGGTATATAGAAATAGGTAAAAGATTTAATACCTACTTGACACATAGGTATACTGGATTTTCTACATATTATAAAGTTAAGGCTCTTTCAAACAGGCGCGACACGCGACGCGACACAAAGACACCGCTCGTCGCGCGACGCGACGTACCTTTGTGTCGCGTCGCGTGTCGCGCCTGTTTGTAGGAGCCTTTAAAGGTAATACGATCACTGTGGTGATACATTAACTGCGGTTAACAAATGGATCATTAATCGAGGTTTGTGTGAGAACCCTGTTTTATGTAAGTAGGAACTGTAACATAATTATGTGTTACATACTTAATGCGTCTTATTGTTAGAACGCATCAAATGGTGATCAAATATTTATTAAACAAGGAATTAGTGTGCCTTTACAAGTTGGCATTGGTGCGACATTATAATTTATAAGGATTGTAACAGTAGGTAATCACGAGTTTTCAATACTGTGTAAATACATCACCTAGGCGCATGTACAAATTCTTATTAAAAGGTGAACAACTATTCAATAAAAAATTAAATCATTAAAATATTAGCAATAACATTAATTTGAAACATAATTTTATTATCAAATAAGATTAAATAAAAAATAATACATTTACACCCAGTCCAGATTGGAGTACAGCAATGTCTTCTTGAGTTTTACTTGACGATGGATTTTAAGGTCATTGACAAATAAGGAACATTTAACTTCAAACTTATTATTATGTCGTTAATGAATACAACAAAAAGCAATGGCGTGGTATGAAATCCTTGGGGCACAGCGGAGGTTGCGATATACTCCGGATATTGATAACCGTTTACCACCAGTCTTTGTGTTCGCCACATAGATACGAGCTGAACCACTCCAGCAGGGGCCCATGTATTCCAAAACTAGTTCCAAAACTAGAATTTCATAGTTGACCTTATCAAAAGTGCCGCTAAAGTCGCTATACAGAGCGTCGATTTGTTGGCCAGAGTCAAAATTCACACAGATTTCGTCAAGGTATGATACCAAATTGGTGACGGTGGATTTGTTGCTGCAGAAACCATGCTGTTGAAATGGAGAGTTGTGGGTTAACATGGGATATTAATATGGGCCAAATCATTGATACAAAAAGTTTCAAGAAATGGACAAGATAGAGATTGGTCGATAATTTTTGCATCACCTTTTTTGAATATCGGAGCCACGTTAACTTTTTCCATTCTGTAGGAAATGTAGATGTTTTGAGCGATTATATTAGTGACAGAAAAAGACGCGCGCCTTTTTCTCGGTACTCTTTGTGACGTACGCTTAATTTTGTCCTCTACCTGATTGTTCCAGAAGGCTCCCGTAAACACCTTTATGTAGGTACTGTTCTGTAGAATAGTTGCCTCTCATCCACAGTAACAAAAATATACCTAGATATTTGTTATTATAAACTAAGAAAGATGTCTCTCTCATTTCAAGAACTAGATTATTGTTCCCAGGGAAGCATATTGAAAACAAAGTCAAATAATTTATTTCAAAGGACATATAAAGCCACTTTTGAATGTGAAAATTTACAAAACATAAAATATTGATTGCAGTCGCCCCTTCCGAAATGTAGTTTTCGTATGGAGAAGAATGAGCAAGAAACTTCACCGTTACTCTTCTAAAACGTTTTACAATATTTTGTATAGGTACATTTGTTAGTAAGCGTCGCGCTAGTCTGCACGAGGCTTTATACGTTATGTACTTAACATAAAAGCTAGTGATTCTATCCGAGAATTAAATAAAGTTGTTCGTCCGTCTGAATGCCCACAAGTACTGCTGAGCAACTCGATGCGCTCTCGCTTCACTCGACCCCGTCGCCGTCGGCGCTAACTTCAGTGAATCGCTTCATATTTTACTTAGTTTTATTTGTTTGTTGAAGGTGCTTCAAAAAACATCAATGAATTATTAGAACTTTATTATGACCTTGAAGGAAGAGAGTTGGCGGTAGTAGGTACTTATTTATTTTATAACTTCAGTCAGGCAGTACTACCGGACTAGCTAGGACGAGTGTATTTATTGAATTATTGTGTAGGTACCAAAACGGTACGTACCTTTACCTAGGCACTCTTGTTTTCATATACGGAATTCAACATTTTAATGATTCTCTATGTATCAGACTAAGCAATAAAATATAACAAGCACACATAATTGTATCATTTATGTACATACATACCCACATTCAAAAACCCACGCCCGTTATCCATAGGGGCTAGGCAGGCACTAAGAATGCCACCTGTACGTTTCTATTTCTTACATTATCTACCTACTTCTTTATCAACAAGAATTTTACTATATAATTTGTACACAAATCATTCTGTTGGACTTCTTTTTAATTACTTATTGATGTTCATATTTTAGTTGTATGAAAGACTTTCAAGTCTTTGATAGAATATTATACTAAGCAACCACATTTTTCTTCCTAGATCAGGTTATTTTTAGCCGGTATTTAAAGTATTTGCTCGGCTTCTGCCGATCACTAGTTGTGATTGAGAGAATATCGAGAAATTTTATAGAACGTTACATAGAATAGTTCAAAAACTAAAATATCTCTGTCTAGTCAAGAATGGAGACTGTCGGGCAAGTTGTCATAGTCATGATCACTATCAGATAGAAAGGTACGTTTTTATAAAAAAAAAATCACAACAAACGCTACGTGGATAATTATGTAAGTTGTATATTATTTAGAATAGAATAGAATAGAATAGAATATTTGTATTTCAGACGGAGTCCATAGGGTTAGTAACAATTTTACTTAACATCTAATGTTAATAGGTACAACACAGATTATTAAAAAAAAAAAATCTGCGTGGAGCTGCATCCACCTCCGCAACATCGGGGAATCCCACCGATCTGCGAACACACTGAGAATACTGTTGGTGCTGCTGCGGACACGTGACATTAGGGATGCCCATCTTTTTCGAACAATAGCGGCAAAACCATCAATATTATTATCCGCAAACATCCCTAATGCATTTTTGTGTGCACCATAACAGCTGTTATCTCAGACAACATTCTGAGAAAGATCCAACCTACTTACTTTATTACAATCTCATGTTAACATAACATAACCCAACTCTCAAGCCCGCTTGACAGTTCTTCTGCAATTAAAACTTGCAATTATATTCTTAGCTGTGATTTGCAACTAGGAGATGATTTATAGTATGCGTGCACATCAATTGGATTTATACTTTTACAAAACCTCACGTTTTAAAAATATAGTTTTAATATTTTAATCACTATGTGTCTATAGCAGTCTATAATATATTAGTACCCATATTTGTTAAGTATTCAATACATGATACCTACGATCCCCACACAGGCGTAATCATCCCTTGAGTTGGTGAAGTATATTGTACTTATCTGGTACCTCCGCAAACTTCCTCCATTTTTTTGCTAAGAGAATCCATTCTCACCAATAAAATAATCATTCGAAATAATTTTAAAACATCACCTAAAAATACCCGAATTTACACCAACACAAACAACTCCATATAAGTAAAATTCATTTTAAAACATCTTTTATCTGTGTGTCAATAGTCTCGTAAATAAACGTTGTACAAAAGTGAGATCCTTCCCAAAACATTATCGGTAACGAGCGCGAAATGGAAAGCATTATCACAAGTTGCTTTTTAATTACACACTGATAACGTTATCTCTCGCTCGATAACCGGCTTTCCTAACAGAGGCATGGTGTCGCGAATATGTGTGCGATAAATGTTACACAGTTGCGACAAGTGTCACACTTAACTGAGATAGTCACAGCCGTGTGACTCGCAAGTAACTGTGGAAAAGCTCAAGGTTCTGATGCGTTTCATGGTGGCTTTTTGAGTTAGATTCACTATGAATAATTTTCAAACTCTATCTACTTTGAACTGACCAAACTTTGTCTCTAAAAAGTTTACATCATAAAATATAACAATAAAGTATTAAAAATAAATAATAATACATATTAATTCGATTTAGACAACATATTCAGCAGTAACATATCTGTAATTCCTTATTGATATTTTAAAAATTAATCACTAAATACTTACTTTTAATTTTTCTTATTTAAAAACTGTAGACTAACAACACTAGGGACGTTTTAAAGTTTAGTTTTTAACGTTTATAATCCACAAACTAACTTAATATTCACTGTAGATAAATAGTCTAAAATACACGCGAGAGATGATTCGTATTGTTCGGTCGAGTAAAGTTTCGCTGAAGCGCCACGAGGGGTGGAACACGAGCGACCGGGGCTAGCGCGACGCGCCAACTGACGTTGCCAACAGACTCCGCTCCACAATATGAATGACTCGTAGCGCGTAGCGCGGGGCTCGTAGACCGCGGCTACGAAGTCTCGTACAACGCCGACGGACTTGTCAGCCCTGATTTCTGGACAATAAAATGTTAATAGTAATCCCCTCCTATTATCCCCTTCTCACCCCACTACTTCGAAGCACTTTTACATGCTTCGAAGTAGTGGGGTGAGATTCTACATTTAATGGAATTAATTTAATTAAGAAAATTTTCACGAGTCTACGACGACTAGATAAGCACTTAACGACTTTGGATTTAATTGCCCAAAAATCTTTAAATCTTTAGATTAAACGTTCGCTAACTCGCAAAACGTATTTAAGTACAAAAAGTCTTTCAAGTATTATTTACACAGCCTTCTTTTTTACAGTTCAGCGGATCACAATAAACTGTAGGAAAAAAACACACTATACACTTATAGTTTGTCAGTACGTACCTAAATCCGTTTATGATATTAACTAATTAGATTCGACAACTTGGCTTGGCCAAGTTTAAGGTGATGTTGAACATTTTCAAAACATAACTATGATAAATACCAAGGCTGTGTGATAATTTAAAAAAGCCAAGCCTGATTTTATTGACGAAACTCGAAGCTATTCAGTCTCGGTTCTTCTTTAGACTGTTCAAGCTGAGGCTCTGTACGCTTTATTGCTAATTTAATTGTATAATTTATACATATACACATTGATTTTACATTCTGTGATTACCTTATCTCACACACTGACTTATTACAGGAAAACCATATACTTTTACAATGTTTGTAAATATGTGTGCACAATGAATCTATCACATAATTAATTTATCTGTCACTGCTTCATTTTTTTTTTCTTTTTACTTGTTGTGGTAAAGTAATTGTTTCTACTTGTATTCTAGGCAGATCATCTTCACCTATAATTATATAAGTAGTTTATAAAAAATATTTCAAAACATTTTCAAACAGTACCGGTGGAGTTTCTTACCCATTCTTTTTCATACGAAACTACCTTTTGGAAGGAGCGACTCAATTCTTTTTTTATGTAAATGTTGGCGTTCCAAAGTGTCTTTTATTTGCCTATTTGAAATAAATTATTTGACTTTGACTTTAAGGTTCACCTTCTTTTAAGATGCCACGCAAATCATATGTGTCTAAATGTGTGGTGAATGTGGTGATGGTGTAGTGTTTGTGGTGATATCTACGGTCACGTACCACATAGTGATAGAACTCGCGCGGTAGAACACTGTGCGGAACATACCGTTGTTTTTAACTCTAATTGCTTTTCAATAAGGTGCTGTTACACACCTGCAGGTCAATCTGTAGAATCGAAACAATTAATTGCGGTCACTTCTCATGAATCATATCACACATTTAAACATTTCCAAACACTACCTATCTAGTATCTCAATCTGCCTAGCCTTTTCATAATCATGTTGGTGATATATGAAAAGGCTAGGCAGATTGAGATACCATAGCACCCGGATCACCTGGCTGGAGCGACCGTCTACTCGCTTCTTCGCCAGGCGAACGACAGGACGACAAGTACAGAGAGGAGGTAGTGGAGAGGCTGTCCGATGGATCCATCTGCTACTAACCCCTCTCCACCGTCGCCATCGCCCCTCAAGATCATCCAGACCAACCTCCAGCACAGCCAGACTGCCACGGCTAGCTTACGCAGGGCGCTGGAGGTTAAGCCCCGAACCATAGCACTGATCCAAGAGCCGTGGATCAGGAACAATAGAATATGCGGCTTCGGTAACATCGGAGGTAAGCTAGTTCTCAACACACACAGCGCAGACAAACCGAGAACCTGCGTGTACATACCCAAAGAAATTCCCTTTACGACACTCGCTCAATTCTGTTCCAGAGACCTGACAGCTGCCAGGCTCCAAAACGAAGGTAACGTTCCAGATGCTGTATTGGCGTCGGTATACATGCCAGGCGAGGACACAGACTGCCCACCAAAACAGATGGCCGACCTGGTACAGCACTGCGAACGCGCCAATTTGCACCTGATCATTGGCACCGACTCGAACGCCCACCACCCGCTCTGGGGCAGCGCCGCACCAAATTCCAGAGGAGAGGTACTATCCACCTATTTATTCTCTACTAACCTCAACATTGTTAACCGCGGCTTAGAACCCACTTGGGTCACAGTCCGTGGACAAACGATTATAGACCTAACACTTGCTACAGAAAACGCGACAAACCCTATCACAAACTGGCACGTATCAGACGAGCCTTCTTGCTCAGACCACAGAAGGATCCGCTTTACACTAACTACAAACACTAGGAAATCCGCTACGAGGCGAAACCCGAGGCGTACCAATGTTCCCGAGTATAAACGCCTCCTGGCTTCCCTATTAGCTAGACATCTAACACAAGTAACCCTGAGCGACCAAGCACAATTGGAATACACCGTAACAAAACTATCAGAATACCTAACCGAAGCATACCACGCATGCTGTACTTGATTTATTCAATTGACAACATTCATAACACTAATATCGAAGAGTCATGCCAACGTAAGAATAATCGGATTGTTTCGTATGCAGCCGACGAATGTTTTAATTCTCCATCATTGATCCAGAAGCGGACAGCTAATGGCACCGTGTTTTGTTAAAACGCATCAAAGTACGCGTGTTTATTATTTATTCAATATCGGTATATTTTTGCGGATATTAATGTTGCGAGATAACTCTCACGGGGCTATTAGCAGCCATGTTGATGGAGAAAATGCAGGCCTTGTGCTGAAATTAGAAGGTCGGTCTATTGTTAACTGACTGAAGTAGAACTTTTATGCAAGCTTGTGCTAGATATATGGACCGAAAACCTATTATATACATTACGGCACAGGTATCGGAGAATTTCGGTTACTTCAACGAATAAGGTTACCGCTATCTAGATAACCAAGAAGAAGAAATATGTTACCCTATTTAGGTTACCGGTTACACACAGGCGATCCGCGCTCTTTGACTAATGCCGACGGTACGTGTAATCCAAGGGTAATTTTTTTTCGGTAACCGTTTACTTATGCTAAGCTGGTTGTATTCAATTTAAGGTAACCTTTAAAAGTACCTGTAATAAATATAAATGTTGTAACCGAAAAAATATCCGTCTTGATCATACCGGTTTCGGTCCCTAGATAACATTTTATTCTTTCATCAATTTAGTACCTGCTTACAGTTTTTAAATAGGAATATTTTTGTTCCAAATAAGTCGGTACTCTTAAGAACCTAGTAACTCTAGAATATACAGGCGGTTATTGCAAAAGTAGAATGTCACATTACTATTATAAACAGTCACCCCTACAAGGAAAGGGCCTCTAGTTTACATTTCTGTGCCTATTTAGAATGTACAGACGTAACATATTTTGTACTAACCCTATCTGAGCTCGAACATAAACAAAGAGCATTGTGCCGACAAACCGCGAGAAGAAACTAATATCTCAGTTGGGAATAGTCGTTAGAGCGATACTAACTCGCGCGTGTCGAAGCAGTGACGGTGGCGGCGCGGCGCGGCAGCGGTCTGAACTTACAAATGATCCCACTTTGTAAACAATACAGACCTTACTATACTTTGTAAGGGCATAAAGAAGGTTCTCAACAAAGTATATAAAAATATGAAGGAAGTGAGAGGAATCAGAGGAGTAGAACAATAGGTACAACCTTAATAAACAAGTGCGTGTGGGACTACGCATAGTGAAGGGTTCTGTATTTGGGATGAATTTATCCCAAGAACAAACTTAACATTGTAGTTGAAAAACATGTTCTCCCATAATGCCAACTGCAAATGTAAGTTTGTAAACATAATATTGAAAGATTTACCATGTTATTTTTTAGGACTTTAGACTGCTTATAGGTTTTCCT
Source organism: Omphaloscelis lunosa (assembly GCA_916610215.1). Taxonomy (NCBI): domain Eukaryota; kingdom Metazoa; phylum Arthropoda; class Insecta; order Lepidoptera; family Noctuidae; genus Omphaloscelis; species Omphaloscelis lunosa. The sequence continues at coordinate 22,260,873 of OU744253.1, forward strand.
GTAATCTATGAGTAAAGAATCATTCTCTGTAATTTCGCTACCGTCACATGGGCGGAAGGTAAAAAAATCGTTCACTGTTCATTACTTTTCTGTTATACAATAGTTAATTATTTCTCATGTAGAGCTAAGCTTCTAACTCTACACGCCCCACCAATAAATCGACGGCGATCGGCTCGGAAAAGGCCAAGTCACATATTTTGAATAAGGTGTAGAGTTTGTGAAGTTAGGGCTTGTACAGTTAGGGCGTGTGTACGTAGCGTTAGAAGCTTGGCTCTAAATGAGATCTGATAACATTTTAACAACGCGAGCCGTATGGTGCCGTCTTGGCAACATTTTACATGAAAATGTTTTTAGTGGGATTTCACTTCTTTTTATAATTTGCTTAGGACATTTTTTTTCGTTCATTTTTCATTCTTTTTTTCAGGTGTATTTCTTGCACATCAGAGGTGTCCTTTTTTCATAGCCCACTCTGTATCTTTGCCTTTTTTTATTTATGTATGGAAAAGCTCATACAAACTTCCATCCCCTAATTTAAAGGGTGGGGGGTGATTTACAAAAAATCCTGAAATATGTATTTTATTATTTATAATAAGGAGTCCCTATATCAATTTTAAGTTGAATGTTCATGTTCATGTTCTGTACTGGCATGAGCTGACTGACATTGACACTATACATTAGTGGTGGGTGGTTGTCGAATTTTTGACGAACGAAACCGTGTTCCCGACGACGGAAACGGTTGCAAAACACGCTTAAAAGACGAAACTTATCCAACATGGAATAGAATTGCGTTTTCGTCGAACGCAGTTGCTTATAACTACCAACGATTTAAAATGTATGAAATGGTTTTTCGCACCACGAACGACATTTTTGAGAACTGGTAATACATTATTGGCTGTATTTCACTGACAAATAGTTCACTTTTTATTCGAAGGACTATTTTACGAGTGTGATAGATAGTTGAATCGTTGTACCCGACTGTTTTTTCTTAGATGTAAAATAAAAAATCGCACCAAGTATTCCGAATACTGGTTTGTGCAATGAAGACTGTCTGAAGTTGAACCCAGGACGTAAAATGGTTTCATGATGATGAAACCATTTTACAGCTGAATACCAGTATTTTACATGGAGCGACTGCCTATCTAGGTTTAGGTTTAAAGATATTTTATTCTCAAAAAAGACACAAAGTCACTTATATGAGAACAATGCTTAGTAAATTATAAATGTAAAGTTCGTCGCAGACGTCACGGTAGCAATTATGTATGATAAAGGTAACCATCCAATGCATTCAACTTTTAGGTAGGGTGTTATTTGTGATTAAATATTCAGCTAATTGTGTTTTGAATGCATTGAATAAGTGTCATTTTTGTATACATGAGGGTATTTTGTTGTATAATTGTGCTCCTTCAAAGTTTAACATTGTTTTGCCAAACTTAGTTCTCATCTTCGGTAAGATCAGAAAACTAGCTCGACGAGTGCTGTTGGGGTACTTGTTTTACTTTCTGACCTCCACAACCTAGTTATTAGGTAACACGATACCTCTGGGTGAGACTGGTTATCAGACTTTTGGGCTACGAAATTCGTAGCTTTTGGGCTTCTAACTACCCGTAACGACTGTCAAAGATCCACAAATGACAGCCGGGACCAACGGCTTAGCGTGCTTTTTGAGGCTCGGAGGGGTTTTGGTATGTAAAGATGGTCACCAACCGCTGCAAGCTTAGCTTAACCTGATCGATCGACCCGTGCGGCTGGTATTACTAAGCCACAAGCCATAAAAATACCTTATAATGACCCGTAATATTAGTCATTCTCATTAGGAATAGAATTGGGTTTTCGTCGAGCGCAGTTGCTAACAGCTATCAACGATTTGAAATGTATGAAAAGGTTTTTTCGCATCACGAACGACATGATTGACAACTATTGGCTGTATTTCATTGACAAAGAGTTCACTTTTTATTGGAAAGACTGTTTTACAAGTGTGGTAGATAGTTGAATCGTTGTACCCGATTGTATTTTCTTAGATGTAAAATAACAAATCGCACCAAGTAATTCGAATACTGGTTTGTGCAATGAAGACTGTTTGAAGTTGAAACCAGGACGTAAAACGGTTTCATCGTCACAAAACACAAAACGGTCTTTGTAAACGGTTCGTCGTCGCAACGCCCACCCCTACTAGACAGCTGTCACTTGTTTTGTGTTTTCCGATGCGTTTTGATTTTCTTTCCCGATTATTTTTCATTTTCAACGACCACTGCATTGTTTTTTACGGATTCTGACCCTACCTACCTTGTACGACCTTTGCTTTCACACTGGACACCGAATAACGCTCACACGATTGACTTGGAATTGTTATTTTGGATTTTACCGCCGCTTTGTGGATTGAATATTGTTAAAACTATGGATCGCTGTGTGAATTGTGAGAAAGCCTAGTCACTGCAATACACTAATATATGTTTGAATCTATAAATTTACACCATTTTCATCTCGTTACATTCAGGCCCAAGAGTGTATGTAATCGTTTCCGTCTCCTTTAGGAAGCGGCTGATAAACAAAATACACATTATCCACTGTCATCCAGACATACAAACATAGAAGACTAAATGTACATACCTCCTGTGTTTGACAAATAAATGATTTTCACTCATTTCATTCATCTAAACTATAATAATACAATAATTTAAACTAATATTATAAAGAGAAATGATTTGCTTTTTTGTATGTTTGTTTGTAATGAATAAACTCAAAACTACTGAACCGATTTTATAAATTCTTTCACCATTAGGCTGCTTAACCGGACTTTCCTGTGGGTGCCTTAAGCTGCTACACTTAGAGCCACCAGCCAGGAGCAAAAAACTATACTAGATTAAAACTAGGCGAACGCTCGCTAAGGGCACCCCCTGTGGGGAACGAACCTTGGCTGAGGGCGTCGCTGAGGGGAGGACAGCAAGAAGGGACAGGCTGGATCAAAATTGGTTTAAATCATGATTATTAGGCGGGGTAGTTTAAAGCTACGCGCTCAGCTGCAACAACTTGCTGGCACCTCGTTTTCGAGCAAGGGTCGGGGAGGAGTATCATTTACTCAGGGACACGGTCGCGATCGCAAAGTACCTCGGCGGCGAGGTCGGAATGACGGGAGGCGTCTGTGTTTGTGTATTGTGCTGGTGGCCCTATTCTTCTCCTGGAGGAGTGTAATGGGATCATCAGGGTCGGAAAGAACATGCCTCGGACGGCGGATCTGACTAATTCTAGATGAGGCATAGTTTGCTGCTTCGTCAACCAAGGGGTTGTGATGTCTGGGAGCGGAGTCAAAGTAACGCTTGGACATGCGTTTAAGGAACTGGTGAATCGTGGGGATTTTACAGTCGAGATGGAGGATCTCGTTTCTGACATAGAAGGGAGCTCCCGTGGCTTTACGGAGGAAACGGTTCTGCAAGGCCTGCAACCTATGGATGGAATGGGATTTGGCGTGGGCGAAAACTGCACCCCCATAGGTCATAATGGGACGGATACACGATATGAAGATGCGCAGTTTGCACTTAAGTGACAATTTGCTGCGTGCATTTAAAACGAAATGGAGTCTATCTAGAGTGAAAGCGGCTCGCGAACGAACCGTCTTTATGTGCTCTGAAAAGGAGAGATGATGATCTAGGATAACACCTAGGTATTTGGCGCGCCTCCCCCAAGGGATAGGTTTGCCGAACATGGTGATAGGTCGGGGGAAGGGGGGGGGTTCTAGTTCTCGGTTTTGAAAAGATAACCGCTTGACTTTTGTCAGGATTGACTTCTATTCGCCATTATTTAAACCAGGCGCCAAGGTTGTTGACAGCCCTTTGGAGGTTTAGCAGCATGTTAGCTGTGTTGCCCTTGCAGATGATCGCTGTATCGTCTGCGAACAGAGCCAACTGCGTCGATCTGTGTCTGGGGATGTCGCTGGTGAATAGCGTGAATGCAAGGGGGGCTAGTCGTTCGATACCGAAGCGAAAGGTGCTGTTCGACAAAAAGTCTCGTATGATGAGCACAAGACGTTCTTGCACACCGAGTTTGTAGAGCTTATAAATTAAGCCTTTGTGCCAGACTTTGTCGAATGCCTTCGCTATGTCGAAGAATACCGCGCTCGTCTGCCGGCCTTGGGTGAGAGCACCGCTGACCAGCTCGACGAAGCGATGGACCTGATGCACGCTAGAGTGCTGAATTCGAAAGCCGAACTGTTCGTTGGGGATGAGGCCCTTGGTCTCTGCATAGTCTCTGAGGCGCTTATAAATAAGCCTCTCATAGATTTTGCCGAGAACCTTGAGCAGACTGATGGGCCTATAACTAGATGGCTCGTTTTTGGGTTTCCCTGGTTTAGGAATACCTATGACAGTGGCCTCTTTCCACGTCTGGGGAAAAATGTTATTGCTCAGCGCACCATTGAAGATGGTGGTCAGAAGCATAATTAAGTGAGCTGGGCATAGTTGGACCACTCTATTGGTGAGTCCGTCTGAGCCGGGGGCTTTACGGTTTTTCAGACCTTTGATAATCTCATGTACCTCATCTGGTTCGATGGCGGGCAGAGGAAAATCAGGGTCGTCAATGGGAGGGATAGAGGCTGTACGTTCGACTTCGGCGTCGACCTCATCGAGGTGAGCTTTGTTTATTGGTAGGGTGCTAGGAGAGCATTGAGCTTCTAGACTGTCGGCTAGGCACTCGGGCCATATGGGCCCATATGGGACTAAAGGGGGCATATGGGCTGACTGGGGGGACCTGAGTTTCCTCTGGAGTTCCCAGAAGGCTAGGTGGGTAGGCTCAAGGTCGCTCAGCATCTTGTCCCAGCCCGTTTCACGCAGCTCCGCAATACGTGTCCTTACAGATCTCTGTAAGTAGCGCATGTGGGCTTTGTTAGCGGCGCAGGGAAACATGCTGTAGGCACGGACAGCTGCGTTCTTCTCAGTCAGCAGAGCGCGCACGTCGTCCGAGAGTTTCAGGTAACAGGGATCTTTTGCCGGAACCTCCCTTGAGCTGTCGCTCAGGACGGTTTGTACGTGCTCCGTGAGTGAGTCGATCGCAGCTGTCGTGTTAGCGATTGAGTCAAACTGGTCGGGGATAGAGTCTAATAACGGGGACGTGTTGGATTTCAGCTGATCGCTTACTTTCTTCCAGTCCGTTTGATTAATAAATTCCAGTTTTTCCCCATTCAATATGATGTCACATTCGCTACTTCTAACATTAGGTAATTTAAATCTAATGCATTTGGTTTTTGTTTTATTTAGTACCAAATTGTTTACCGTAAACCAATCTTGGACTTGTAGAATAGAGCTATTAACGTCTTCAAGATTTTGTGACTGTCGGTTTGTTTTAAAGATTAATGATGTGTCATCTGCAAATAACACCATCTTCGGTTGATTTTGAAATAATTGGGGTAAATCATTAATGTAAACTAAAAAGAGGAATGGACCCAATATCGAACCTTGGGGAACGCCCATTGCCATTTCAGACCCTAATGAGTTTACGCCGTTTACCTGAACTTTAACCTTTCTATCTTTCAGGTATGATCTAAGTAAATCAAGAGCTGTATTCCTAATCCCATAGTGCTCTAGTTTCAGCAGAAGTGTCTCATGGTCTACACAATCGAACGCCTTCGATAGGTCGCAAAAGATTCCAATGGCATCTTGTGCTTCTTCCCAGGCATTAAAAATGTTCTTTATTAGGGTGACACCGGCGTCAGTGGTACAACGCCCTTTGGTGAAACCGTACTGTTGTTCATGAAAGATGGAATTTTTATTAAAGTGAGGTAACATTTGATTGAGCATCAACTTTTCAAACACCTTACTGAGCACTGGTAGAATTGATACAGGCCTATAATTGTTGGGTTCTTTACTATCACCAGATTTGAACAATGGAACTACTTTACTGTGTTTCATGAGATCCGGAAAGACTCCTTGGTCTATACTGGTGTTAAATATGTAAGCTAAATAGGGCGCAATGGTTTCGATTATAGATCTACAGACTTTTACAGACATTCCCCAGAGATCTTCTGTTGATTTAATTTTAAGATCTTTAAAAGCTTTTATAACAGCCTGGGGGTTTGTATGCTGAAACCTAAACTCCAAAGGGCAAGCCTTCACATTCTGTCTAAGTAAGGCAGCAGAAAGCGCGGGTGAGGAATTTAAAGCTTGAGTAGTTTTAAGGGGAATATTAGCAAAAAAGGATTCAAATTCTTGAGCTATTTCTATATCTGAGTTAATGGGGCCATGTGCAGTCTCTAAATTAAATTCAGTATCTCGCTGTTTTTTCCTACCTGTTTCATTATTTATTATTTGCCAGGTAGTTTTTATTTTATCATCAGCTGATTTTATTTTATTGCTAATATAAAGAGCTTTAGCTATTTTGTACACACTTTTAAAAGTTTTTGAATATTTTGCAACATACTTATGAAAGCTTGTATTATTCATATGTTGCTTTAGGCCATAAAGTTCAAATAGTTTTTCCCTGCTTTTACGAATACCTGGAGTCGCCCAATCACTAAATAAGAACTTTGTGTAAATACTTTTAGTCTTTTGTGGAAAAGTGTCATTAAATTGAGTGTTTAATAGTGAAAAGAACTCGGCGTAGAACTCATTTGGGTCATCTATATTATTAAAACTCTGAACACATAATTTATTGGCCAAAGAATTATTTAATTTCTCTAAACTTTTACATGTAATTGGCCTAAACCTTATTTGAATTTTTTGTAAAGGTATGTAGGAGCAAAATGTTATTGTTTGTCCACTGTGATCTGATGGCAACTTATTTACAATTTGTTTGTGTAGGTAATCACAGTTACAAAAAATATTATCTATACAAGTGGCAGAAGAAGCTGTCACTCGGGTTGGTTCAATAAAAACATTTGACAAATCAAATGACCTAAAAAGACTTAATAATCTGACGGTGTTCGAGTTATTTTCTAATAAGTTAATATTAAAATCACCACATATGATTATTGACTTACTACTAGTACTAAGTTTTTTTAATACATCTTCCATCACAGAATCAAACACAGATAGATTCTGGTAATTTGGAGGTCTGTATACGCATACCATGCTTATCGAGCTCAACACAGGACAATTCAATGTTGTGTTCAACAGACAGTCTGATGATGTCTTTTCTTTCTTTCGATTTTATAGAATTTTTAATCAATATTAATGATCCGCCATGTATCATACATTTTCGACTGAAATGGCTAACTACACAATAATTTTCATAATTAATTGACATCACTTCATGATCTTTTAACCAATGCTCTGTTAAACAAATTACATCAAACTTGGTATTTTCTAAAAACAATTCTATTTCCAGTAATTTGGAAGAGCAACCTTGGATATTTTGATTAAATAATTTTAAAGTATGTTTCACTCCCTTTGGTTTATTATTATGAGTTATATTGCCAGAAGATACCATTTTATTATTCTCTAATAATAATTGGTTAATTGAAGGGGTAACTTCTGTTGTCTTACTGCCTTGTTTAAAGAATTATCTGGAGTGACCTCCACAACTACAACTATCTAAAATGCCCGTATGAGTTCCAGCAGGAAAGGAATACCCTATCTGACTGGTAATGGCATCCAAGTATGTTGTTATTGTAGGTGGATCCTCCTTCGTACATGGTAAAACATAATTATTCACTATGCTGTTAGTATAACTAGACACCGAACTCTCGCCGAGTTCCACAACTCCCTTGGGGAGTTGAGAGTTGTCGTTGTCGGGTTCGGTTCCCTCCCCGTGTTCGTCCTCGGGGACTTCAATGCCAAGAATTTGGCTTGGGGTTCCCGGTATACGGACACACGGGGCAGAATGGTGGAGGACTGGGCCCTGGAAACAGGCCTAGTCGTCCTAAATCGGGGTTCTGTCCCCACGTGTGTACGGATGCGGGGTGAATCGGTGGTGGACATTTCGTTTGCCAGCCCCGCTCTGTCACCGCGTGTCATTGACTGGCGCGTCATGGAGGGGGTGGAGACCTATTCCGATCACCGGTACATCCGGTTTGACGTCTCCGCCCAGATATCGAGCGCGCCGGTCCGACAGGCCCCGAGTGGTCCGCGGTGGGCGCTGAAGCAGCTGGAACGGGAGCTCCTCCTGGAAGCCTCGATCGTGCAGGCCTGGGTGTCATCACCGGACAGGCCTGCTGACATCAACGACGAGGCAGAGTGGTTCCGGGAGGCCATGTCCAATATATGTGACGTGGCAATGCCCCGGGTCCGGCCCCGACATGCTTCGCGCCAGGTGTACTGGTGGTCGCAAGAGCTGGAGGCTCTGCGCATGGCGTGTGTTGCTGCGCGACGCCGGTACGCCAGGCACCGCAGGCTTCGTATCCGCCCTCCGGATACGGAAGCCATTCAGGCGGAGCTGTATCAGGGTTACAGAGCGGCAAAGACCGCCCTCCAAGCGGAGATCCTGCGGGCCAGGACACTGGCCCGCAAGGAGTTGCTGGAGACTTTGAACAGAGACCCGTGGGGACGCCCATACAAGATGGTGCGGGAGAAACTCCACCCATGGGCCCCCCCGCTGACGCAGAGTCTCCGGCCCCAGGTTGTGGGGGACGTGGTGGGCGCTCTGTTCCCTTCAAGAGGGGAACATACTCCCCCGCCCATGGCTCCGCCTACTGCGGTGCCCGATGCGGACCACACCGCCGACGACGACGACAACGATGCTCCGGAGGTGACCGAGGTAGAAATGAGAGTGGCGGTACGCAAGATGAATGCAAAAAATACCGCCCTAGGACCCGACGGCATACCTGGAAAAGCCTGGGTCCTGGCCTTGGGGGCTCTCGGGCCTCGACTAAGGGGGCTCCTAAGCGCATGCATGGAGAGGGGCCAGTTCCCACTTCGTTGGAAGACGGGGAAACTGGTCCTCATCAGGAAGCCGGGGCGCCCAGCGGACTCTCCGTCCGCTTATCGGCCCATCGTGCTGCTCGACGAGGTGGGCAAGCTCTTTGAAAGAGTCATTGCAGACCGCCTCGTCGAGCGGCTGGTGCGGGTGGGACCGGATCTGGCGGAGAGCCAGTATGGCTTCCGCAGGGGGCGCTCTACGGTGGACGCCATCATGCGCGTGCGGGCCCTCACGACGGGGGATGCCGTGGCCCGGGGTGGGGTCGTCTTGGCGGTGTCTCTAGACATCGCCAATGCCTTTAACACCCTGCCCTGGAGTTGTATCAGGGAGGCACTCCGATATCACCGGATGCCGACCTACCTCTGTCGTGTGGTCGAGGCCTATCTGACGGACAGGGCCGTCATCTACCCCGGTCACCAAGGAGAGTGGAACCGGCGAGAGATGTCGTGCGGTGTCCCACAGGGATTGGTCCTGGGGCCGCATCTGTGGGACATCGGATACGACTGGGTGCTGCGCGCCGACCTCCCTAGCGGCGTCAGCGTCATTTGTTACGCTGACGACACGCTGGTCCTGGCGCAGGGAAGGTCATACCAGGCGGCGGCCGACTTAGCGACACGCGGGGTTGCGACAGTCGTCGACAGAATCCGGCAGTTGGGACTCGAGGTGGCCTTGCACAAGTCCAAGGCCATGGGTTTTCATGGACCTCGGAATGCGCCACCGTCGGGTTTCCAGGTGGTGGCGGGAGGGGTTCACATCGGCGTCGACTCGACGATGAAGTATCTAGGACTCGTCCTCGACAGCCGGTGGAATTTCGTCGAACACTTCCGACGTTTGGCTCCCAGACTGGAGCGGCCGGGGCTGCGTTGAAGCGGCTCCTGCCCAATCTAGGGGAGCCAAACGCCTCCTGCCGGAGGCTTTACGCGGGGGTCGTGCGGTCCATGGCCCTTTACGGAGCGCCGGTGTGGGCGCGTTCACTAAGGCTGCGGCCAGCACGCCGGTTGAACGCGTCCCAGAGGGTCATGGCCATCCGGCTGGCCCGAGGATATCGCACGGTCTCCTGCGAGGCAGCGTGCCTCCTTGCCGGATTACCGCCATGGGATCTGGAGGCAAAGGTCCTCGCGCACCTGTGGGAGTTGCGCGAGGAGGCGAAACGCCGGGGCTTAACTCCGCTGCCGCGAAAAATCACGGCACAGCGGACAGAGCTCCGGCGGGATCTCATGGCGTTATGGAGAATGCGATTGTCGCAACCCAGCGCTGGGCACGCCACCATTGCGGCGATAAGACCCCTCTTTGAGGAGTGGCTAGAGAGGCGCTACGGCGTCCTCACCTTCCGCCTGACGCAGGTCCTCACCGGACACGGCTGTTTCGGGGGTTCCTGCACAGGATAGGGCGGGAGGAAACGCCCGGTCGTCATCATTGTGTGGATCGCCCGGAGGACACGGTAGAGCATACGGTGGAGGTCTGCCCAGCTTGGGCGGAGCATCGCCGTGTCCTCGTGGAGGCGATCGGCGGCGGTGATCTCTCGCGTCCGGCCCTGGTTCAGGCCATGGTACGGAGCGAGAGGAAATGGGAGGCCGTCACCTCCTTCTGCGAAGCGGTAATGCTCGCGAAGGAGGAGGCGGAACGCGTGAGGGAGAGGAAAATTTCGCGCCCTCACGCCCCTAACCGCCGCAGGAGGAGACGCCCAGGGCGTCGGGAGTCGCAAGCCGATTTCCGGCCACCGTAGGCGCGGGCTTGCGGGCGGTGAGCAATGGGTAGCTCACCATCCGATAAGGACCAGGCCCGGGTCGACGGCGCGTTGTGTTCCACGCGCGCCTCAAAGAGATGTCAGCAGAATTGACGGGGTCCGCTAGGGCCGATGCCTGCCGGGGTTGCGAAGAAAACCGAAAGGGAGATCGTGGCCCCCGGCAACAGGGCAACCGATGGAACACGGGTGGGTTTTAGTCAGTAAGAGTCTGACACGCCCTCCCGCTCCGCTCAGAGCGGGAGAAGTTATTTGACGATTTCCCACACAAAAAAAAAAAAAAAAAGTATAACTAGACAACATAGATTCGTCACTAATACTACACTTTATTATATCTATAACCTCATTAATATTATATGCTATCAACATAGCAATCAAATTTCTACATTCCCAAGACAGAGATAAAGTTCTCTGAGTTAACTTAAAACCACTAACAAACTGGTTAGTGTCAAAATACAATAATTTGTCACTATGACAACATGTCAGCCAGTGAATAGTATTATTCAACTTATAAATGTAGTTATTTTCATCATATGATAAAGTATCAGAATAAGGAAAAGCACACAACATGAGCTTTCCCACATTTAATTTTAATAAGGTGTCCACACCATCCACTATGTCCTTTCTGGTAATACCAGTACTATTACCCAGTTTACTATTACCTAATAATAAACCATTGTAGAATCTAGGTTTGTGTTTACAATTCTTTTAATCATTTGTTTAAAACTTATGTTATGATAGCTATGATTGGTAAAACTATGGCTAAGGTAATTGAGTAAAATTTTCCCAAAGCCTGAACCTAATTCGTCACAAAAAAATATTGATTTATTTTTCTGTGACTTAACACAAGTCTCTGCTGGAAGAGCCAACACCGGAGGGGGCAAGTTAGGCTGAGGCTAAGGAGGCAGTTGTTGGTTTGCACAGCTGCATGAGAGATTATTAGTCAGGGACTCATACATCTCAGCATTGCACTTCACCAAATCCAGTAGTTCCCCAGCCTCAAGCAAGCGGTCACTTACTTGTTGTTGTGAAGTCTCATATTTTTCAAAAATATCCTTCATCAAGTGCTCCTTGTGTAGTATATCATTATAGAGGAGCTGGATATCAGTATCATATTTTTCCCTACATTTATCTAACTCAATAGTACAAGTATTTAAACTTTTTGATAAGACAACACGGTCCTTTCTAAGTGAAAGATTTAATTTTAAGAGGTTTTTCTTTTTGATTGCTCTCTGTGACCGTTTAATTAATTTCTTGATTTTAATGTATTTTTTTAATTTATTATGACTCACAATAATAGGACATAATGATATGGTATCATCACCAGTCAAATCTATTGTTACAGCTGGCTCACACACTGATTTTAACTTACTACCCACTAACTCACTAAACAGATTACTGGTGCTAGCAACCTGTTTGCTGACCTTGATACACTCTGAGAGAGATAGAGCCTTTTGGGCTTCACACAATTTTTTTCAAGTCCTGTAATTCTATTTAAAGCAAGTTCGTGGGTGTCACTGCACTCTTGAAACGTTGACACTAGATGTTGTGGTTGACTGTGCTGGTCGGTTAAGTCCATGTGTTGTATGTGTAGCTGAGACAGTTCATTTTTGAGGGAGGTGTTCTTTAAATTAATGTTTTCCACTTCCACTTCACTGTCTTCTCTTTCCTGGAGCAGCTGTTGGCATTTAGCTTTAGAAGCCTCGAGCTCCATTAAGGTAACTCTTAGTTTTGCTTCCAAATCCCTGATTGTAGCACTGCGGGTCATCATTTTCTTTGAAATTTCAATGGCCTAGAATGTGTAAAGTTATGGAGTTAGTGCGCTACGCTGTGTAGGCGCGTGGGGAGCGGGGAAGCCGGGGAGAGGAGGAGGGCAGACTCGCGGGTCCATTAGGGGAGCACATGACAATAACCATGTTGTACGCTTCCCTGCCACGCGAGCGGTGCATTTGGTGCACTTCATCCATGGGGATGTTCTGCGACTGAAGGTCGGCAAGTATATCTGCGGAGGGAATCTCTTTAGGGATCTTTTTAATTACTACCCTAATCTGTCTGTCTTCTGGGAGGAAGTAGGTGTGGAATGACACATCTCTCTCTCTCAGGACCCTGGTTAAGTCCCTGTAGTCTTTCGACGTCAATAACGACTACTTTGCTGGCTTGGGACGAGCTCTGCTTCTTCTTCTTCCTCTTGTTCCCTTTCCCGGTGACTGACGTGAAGCCGTCGTCATCCGAGTGGGAAGAGGAGGAGGAATGAGCAGAGGCTTGAGCCTCTGTGTCAGGGGTATAAAAAGGGTGAGGGGTCGGGGCGCGGGCTATACGAGCGGTCGCGTCTTCTGCAATGTCCATGCTGTCAGAAGGACAGGGACTGAACTGAGCCTCAATTACATCGCTGAAGTCAACGATGGATGAGGACCTAATCGGTCCGCTGTGAAGCAGCGAGACCTTCGAGTTCGGTACCGAACTCGTTGATGAGGGTCGGGTTCTTTTTTAGGACTCTATTGAGGAAAAACCCGCAGGGCAGCATGTGGCGAGCTATTGGGCAGTAGCGACCCCACGAACCCTATCTCCCGGGAGAAGTCTTATTCCTCACCACTGGCTTGCCTTTATGGCGGGCTGGAGTAACCCTGACGAGGAACGGAGCTCCCACCTCATTCTGGCCTTAATTGGCCGGCTTGAGTGGAGATTCGCAAGAGCAAACGTGCTAGGAGGAAGGAAGTATTCCAGTAAGTGCTCGTAGGGATCTTGACCATCTTCCAGGCTCTGGGATTGTTCTGAAAGCCATTGAATTCCTCTCCACTCCTCAAGCACCTCAGGACATGTTGCCCCCTTGTCGCTACGTCACTATATGCTACCAACCGTTTCTGCGGGCCCGTTATTGAGTGTGCAAGTCACCCCCTGCCATTTTATCCGTGTAAACATAAAACATTGATCAGGCAGGGGCTATATTCCTACCATAGTATAGTTCCAGGTAACCAGTTTACTTAGCCACCCAAACCCATAGTCCAATATCTTTGTTACTATATCCTGCAGTAGTCCTACACCAACCGGGGGTTGTCCTTGGGTGCACTTGCATAGCGCGAACAGGGATAATCTTCGGTTGGTGACCCATTTAATTCAAAACGTCTAACAGGCCTCTGCAAGCTGGCTTCGGCCCCTCGTACGCCTTCAAAAGGACCGGGACCCCATGGTCCCGACATATGTTAAGACAAAAATATAATAATAATAATAACGTCAACGTAGAGATACGGCCCCACCGCCGTATCTCTACTTTGACGTCGTGGTGGGGCTTGCGCGCTCCGAACTCTAGGTCTGTACCGGTAGAGCTTACTTTGCTAGAACAGGTTTGGGATGAGGAGCCAGATCAAGAGAGATACAAAACCCCGCAGGGTAGCATGTGGCGAGCTGTTAGGCAGTAGTGACCGCACGGACCCTATCTCCCGGGAGAAATATTGTTCCTCAAGTTTGGCTTGCTTTTATTGGCCAGCTGCAGTGAACACTGACGAGGAATGGAGCTCCCAGCTCATTCTTGCCTTAATTGACCGGCTTGACTGGAGATTCGCAAGAGCAAACGTGCTAGGAGGAAGGAAGTATTCCAGTAAGTGCTCGTAGGGATCTTGACCATCTTCCAGGCTCTGGGATTGTTCTGAAAGCCATTGAATACCTCTCCACTCCTCAAGCACCTCAGGACATGTTGCCCTCTTGTCGCTACGTCACTATATGCTATACACCGTTTCCGCGGGCCCGTTATTGAGTGTGCAAGTCACCCCCTGCCATTTTATCCGTGTAAACATAAAACATTGATCAGGCAGGGGCTATATTCCTACCATAGTATAGTTCCAGGTAACCAGTCCACTTTAGCCACCAAACCCATAGTCTAATCTTTGTTTCCAAATCCTGCAATAGTCCTAAACCAACCCGTTGTCCTTGGGTACACTTGCATAGTACATACAGGGATAATCGTCGGTTGGTGCCTGATTTCATTAAAAACATCTAACAGGCGTCTGCGAGTTGCCTTCGGCCCCTCCTACGCCTTCCAAGGGTCCGGAACCCTAAGGTCCCGAGATATTAAAATATATAAAAAAAATAATAATATGTGCTAGCGACAGTTTTTCGGGGGCCCATTATTGAGTGTGCAAATCACCCCTTGCCATTTTATCCGAGTAAAGTCAAAAAACCTTTAAATAATAATAACTTTCACGAGGTAATGACGAGAACCTCGTGAAAGTCGAGAAAGATAAACAAATCAAGTATCTAGACTTGGCTCACGAGGTTGTCGACATGTGGGATGTGGAATCAATGATCATTGTGGCGATAGTAGTATCAGCCAATGGCTTAATCGCCAAGAGCCTCGACCAACACCTAAGTAGGCTCTCGTTGCGCAGCTGGATTAAGGGCATGATTCAGAAAGCGGTTCTCTGTCTGGGCCCTGACCGCCGGTAGCTTGGACTCTGTTCCCTAAACCGGTGGGCTACTATTTTTTTAAATATTTTTAAATGTTTCTATATTTTTTATATTAAAAAAAAGTACTTTAAAAATAATAATGTGGTGCTTCATTTCATTAAAACGCTTAACGGACCACTGCAAGTTGGTTTCGGCTCCTCGTACGCCTTCCAAATGTCCGCGATCCTGGGGTCCCGAGAAATTTAAAATACAAAAATATATATATATATATAAATAAAGAGAAAAGATTTGATTTTTGTATGTTTGTTTGTAACGATTTCACGCTAAAAAAGCTGAACAGATTTGAATAAAATTTGGTACATGGGTAGGCCGTGACCTAGGTTAGGCTATAGAATATTTTTTATCCCGATATTCTCACGGGATCGAGACTTATGCGGGTGAAACCGCGGGGTGCAGCTAGTACAGCAGAAATGGAACAACTTCAAGACAAAGACAACGTTTGTGTCAGCTATGTCAACAGTTTGATTTTAAGTCTTGTAAACAATGGAACTTCTATAGCTAGCTATTTTATGTTAGACCCTACACTAAACAGTACTACGTGTAACATCCCTTCAGAGAGTCACACCAATATTACTTCACTTAACTTAAATACCACCGTACTCGTTGGTATTTAAGTGAGTTACGTTGACTTACTAGTCAAAGTCAAATAATTTATTTCAAATAGTATAATAAAATAAAATAATATAATTGATTTTAGTCGCCCCTTCCAAAGGTAGTTTTCGTATGGAGAAGAATGGGCAAGAAACTCCACCGTTACTCTTTTAATGTTTTACAATAGTTGGTATAAGTACGTTCATTAGTTAAATAATTATATGTGAAGACGATGCACCTAAAATAAATTTAATTACTGTACCACAATAGGTAAAAATAATTAAAATGGAAGTAACGACAGATAATTTAATTATGTGATAGATACATGGTTCTTACATATTTACATAGTAACAAATAGACGCGAACAAGAACATACCTATGTTATATCCATTTTCAAGAAAGCTTTCCATCTCTTTAATACCGCGATCCCGCACTTTTATGATTGTAACATAAATTCATTGAATTATAGTAATTTCATTAGTGTAGAGTGGTTCGAGAGCCTCCATTAAAACTAATAAGAAGGTGTACTTAAATCCAGTCGCGATATTGTGTGTTGCCAAAGATCCCCACAAATTGTTATAACTCACCTTTCTTCAAAATGATGTAGGATTTACCTACTAAGTATTTAGAAGACATATTTTGTAAAGTATTTGACTCGACGCAGTCGCTATATTTCTTTTTAGAATCCCTCAATTTAGTACACACATTTTTCACATGCTTATTTGATATTTTCAACTTACACAGTCATATTTAAATACCTATTTTTATGTTTGTGATGTGAATAGGGTGTCGTGTGTCATATATTTGGAAACTTACGATCTGGAGGCGATTGTTAGATATAAACAATAACTATTGTGTGCATAGATTTGGAAAATAATGTGACTTTTCATTCTAATACAAATTCAAAATATTTTATTTCATGTAAACCTATATGGGGATTTATGAAACGTCAGAAGCTAGGTGCACGATTTCCAATCGATCGTTTCCTATGGAGAAGAGCCGGCAATAAACTCCACAGTTACTCTTTAAAAAAAATTGGCTTTAACAATATTTTCAACAGTGTTAATAGGTGTGGGAGGACAGTGTAGGTCTTTCAACAAGTACCAGGTACTTAACAAAATTGAAAATGGTCAACAAATGTACAGTCCACTAAGCCTACAGCATTCTCACATTCAGAAAATAGAAACGAATCTTTATAAAAGAAAAATAAATTAATAAAAATAAAAACCTATTTTAAACGAAATGACATGATTACTATTACAACTGTAACAAATCTGAATAATTATCATGTCCTCAAAAGCCACAAATAAAGAGTTGAATTTAAATTGTAGGTATATAATGTTTAATAATAAGATGATTAGGTCAAGGACGAATGTAAAAAAAATACATGGTAATATGGGAGTAGTTAATAGACTCTTACATAATTATGTTGTTTATGAGGTACCAGGGAAGCCCCATTTGCAGAAAGAATTATTGCCAAACTTCCTTGTCTTCACCGTAGTCTTTAATTATTAATACGCTTTCTTGATAAGGACACCGTTTGATGTGGGTTTTGAACTTCCCATCGCTAAGTTCTGTAACAGACTTTGGCAACTTGTTATAAAAGCGGATACTATTTATAAGAAATCACTTGCCATCACAATTTCATGTCTATTACGTATATGTATATAAAGTATGGAAATCGCTTCTTATTTTGAAAAGAAGTAAGTTTATGCGAACATACAAAATACTTTATAAGATATAAAGAGAAGGCAGAGTCAGTATATCAATTTCTTTGAATTTATTTCCAAGGGACTCACGAGGACCCATTGTACGGTTACAGAGTGACCAGTATTTAACAATAGGCATTTACGAGCTGAAATTACTACTATTTAGTCATTATTTTTTTCGTTCCGTTTCTTTTTTTGTCGGGATGGAAATCCCATGAGGATTTCCACCGCCCTGAAGAAGACAGAGGGGTATGTCAGCCTCTACTGACTAAAACCACACTGGTGTTCCCTCGCACACTTGTATCGGGGGGCTGCGAGGGGAATGCGACTTCTGCTGCCCGGGACTGGTGACAGAGCCCGAACTCTGCGTGGTTCGTCCCGTAAGCGAGGTGTTGAAACTCCCCGTTACGTCTTAGAGAGACGCGCATGGAACACTACGCGTCGCCATCTCAGGTCCTATGTGATAGGGGGCGACGGATGTCTCCGAGTCAGTCGCCCCTGGACCCATTTAAGGGGGCTGGAAGTGGGTGTTATCTACCTCCCGCCGACGCCCAGTGCGCCTGCTGCGGGACGGCAGAGCACTTGTTGTCTCCCTTTCTCTTTCTTCAGCTTCCTTCTGCGAGATAACTGTTTCACAGAAGGATAGCACCGCGTCCCAGGACTCTGCACTGCTTACCATTCAATGAAGTACGGTCGGTAGCGACAGATAGTTTCCCACTTTTGAAACCAGGCCAAGGCGTGGATCCTCCCATGCGACACATTCGGCCAGCGTATGCCGCGTCGTGTCCCCCACATAGGAGACGCAGTGATGACACCGAGAGTCCGACTCTCTGTTTATGCAACACAAGTACTTGCCGAAGCAACCGTACCCTGAGAGTACTTGTGTCGCCCGAAAAATCAGGGAGCCGTGCCTCCTCCCGAGCCAGTCGTCGAGCACTCGCCGGATGACCTGATGAAGCTCCGACCGGCGCAGCGTGATCTATCGCTGCACCAGTCACTTGCCCCGTGTTTTAGCCTCCTCGCGCCACAGATGCAGTGACGCGAGTGTCTTCGCCTCTAGGTCCCAGGTTGAGGATCCAGCCAATGCGCAAACCACCTCGTAAGTGATTGTACGATATCTTCTAATGACGTTAAAGCCATTGCTGTCTGCGGTTTGCAAAGTATTGCGATGTGGCGGGCCGTCAGGTCAGCTGCCCACACCGGGGCTCCATAGAAGGCCATCGATCGCACGATCCACGAACTACCTACAGGCGGTGGCTCGGGCCCCCCACTTTAGGAAGTAGCGTTGACAATGCACCTGCCGCGCCTTAAGGTTGGGCACCAGCCGCTGAAAAGGGGGCAGAAGTCCCATCGGCTGTCGACCACAATGTATGATCCCGGCGGCGGCGCCGGTACAGGGCAATGGAATGCGATGGCCTCCGACTAGTTGAGGGATATTTAGTTGCCCTAGTTCAATGTTACGTTAACAAAATGTCAAATACCAGGTTATTAACAAGTATTTACCTCATTTTACTCATTTATCAAACCATTTAAATAGTATCACTTGAGTTGACTTGAAACTTCCAGAGTGCAGAAACTATGCAAATTAAGTCCCTCGCCACTTGAGACGTACGTCTCAACATCGGAGCCGTTTGTAACTATGAGAGAGTTCATTAATGAAGTTACCTTCTAGTTATGTCGGCCCGATGTCTGAACTACATTGTTGAGATACCTGGGCCACTCATGTGCCGCCGAATGTTCCAGACATAACTATCTTCTCTCTATAAATACTAACATGAGACTTGGTTATTTTCTAGTTTGGTGATCTCTCCGTGTGACAGCTGATCATTGATTAACATGCAGTCAATGATTAGCGATCCCACGGAGAGAGATCATGTTGACAGATTGCCATAAGTGCCGATGTTGACGCGGGATCAGACACACGCCTCGTTTGCACTGTGTGTACCCAAACGGACGAATTGCGTTGCGTAGAATATTGTGTCCAATAAGTCTGCCAGAATTTATGACTTAATTCTATAACTCCGATTTGAATGTGTGTGACTTTAAAGAACGCGCCTTTTACTCTCTATTTTGTCGTGAGTCGTCACTCTCATGACAAACTAAAATTTTAACCGGATTGTACTGAGCAGACTGTGGACAATTAATCATTTGTATTTTTGACACCATTACCGATACTTATGGACACACTAAACTATCGCTTGGATGGACACTTGGACAATTCGTCTCATTCTTCCAAGATGCGTCACAACACTTGCTCCTACCACATCTAGACTACCAGGCTACTTGAATACATGCTACCTAAAATAGATCAATTTGCTGAAAGTTCACGGAATACGATAGATTCGCTGCCTACTTAACCTACTGGTTAATAAACTTATTTGGTAATCATTCATAACACCACTAAGATGAAAAACAGCAGATGTGACCATCATTTGTGTTCAGGGCCAAAGCTCCCATAAATAAACACCGTTAATCTCATCAATAGAAAATTTATCTAAAAAAAAAAAACATTACTAAAGCCCCATTTACACGGAGCAAGTTTCTGGAACGTTTAAGAGCAATAATCGCATGCCATAAACGAAGTTCAACAATAATTATTGCCATTCAAGAATTGAATGCAAGTTTTGCCATTCATATAATTGCAAGCGACTTCTGTTTACACCAAGGCAATTATTGCAAGGCGATGATTGCATGCAACTTGCATGCAATAATCGCTTCGTCTATACATCATAATACTATGTTATTTTACGATGTTTTCTCAGAATTTTTTGCCTCAAAAGAGGAACAACGATTAATACACTCACCGCACTCATGTTTGAATTATAGATTTTTTTAATGCTCGAATTGAATGCGATTTTAGTATACGTACATTTTTATGATATGTTCTGTTTACACCTATACTAGTTTTGAACGGCAACAAATTTTTCCGTATTGTGCAATATCTGAACTTATTGTTTAGACGGCGCTAATCAATTGTTGCTTCAAATATATGGTATGCCGCAGGCAAATACACTTGCACCGTGTAAATGGGGCTTTAAATTGATCATGATCATAAAAATATTTCCAAAATATAACAGTAGATCAATGTGACGCATCTGCTTATAATTGATGTGGTCCCCGCCGGTTTCGGCTACTCTGTGGCCCTGAGGTATAGACTAAACATTTTTTCGCGCCATATTTACGTCAGCGGCGGTTGGCGGCAAAACTGACGGAAACTATAAATTAGTTTTATTTAATTCGGTCACGTTCAATAACTCCCCAGTTATAACATTGTCATAGTGACCGTTTATTGTATTTTGATAATAACAATTTTGTTTAGAGATTTTGTTTTAATTCGGGAATATAATATATTTCTTCCCAAGAAAAGTCAACATGTATTGGCTACTTTGTTAGCTTACAATATACACGCAGTTATTGATAATTTAACTGAGACTAGGCTAAATGACGAAATAGTATTATCTAGTATTTCTAATAATACTATAATAGGCTCTTTAAACTTTTGACTCGACAAAAGAGAAGCATGATAAGAATATTTTACTGTATCACCAAAATATTAATCGCGTCTCTGGCAAAATCGTAGACGTGGAATTGTTAATAGATAAATATCATATGGATATCTTATGGTTTTGTGAAACCTGGTTAAGACCAGATAAGATGCTGTAAATAATTTTTCAGTTGCCAGTGTGTACGACAAGTCCTCAATAGGGGGTGGTACTTTCATATGATGTAATTGTTGTTTCAGACATAAGGAAAGGAAGGATATCACTGCTTGCTCTGTTGATCGCTTATGTGAGGTAGCATTTCTTGCCATCAAGTTTTAAATTTACATCTACTTGAGGTACATTTGGTAATGAGAACTTAATACATTTACTTTGTTCGCATTAAGTAAAAGATTAGCTGCGAACCATTTCGAAAGAATTGCCAGACTATCGTTGACATGTAAGACATCCGTATCTTTCCTATCTATTTTAAAAATACTTTTCAAAATAAGAAGCGATTCCCATAATATAAATACACGTAGTAAACTGAAATTGAGATACCCTTTAGATTAACTAAAACTAGTAAGTTATTTCTTATAACCAGTATCCGCTTTTATAACAAGTTGCCAAAGTCGGTTACAGAACTAAGCGATGGAAAGTTCAAAACCCACATCAAACGTGTCCTTATCAAAAAAGCATATTATAAGATTATATTGGAAGGGGAGGAATTTAAAGTTTCAAGGTAGTCTCTAGACTACCTTGAAACTTTAAATTCCTGCCCTTCACTTACTATTGATTTATTAAATGAAAATGTTTCAGCCTGTCCTGTGGAATTTAAATTTAAACATATAAACCCTGTGGTGGTCGTAAAGGCTTTTAAGCAACTAAAGATTAAAATGACCGAAGATCTGTGGGGCATGTCTACTAAAGTTTGTCATCAATTATTGAGACAATTGCACCCTATTTAGCTTTAATATTTAATTTATGTGTAGATCAAGGGATATTCCCGGATTTAATGAAATACAGTAAAGTTATTCCACTTTTCAAATCCGGGGATAGCAAAAACACAAATAATTATATACCCGTATCGCTTTTGCCGGTTTTCAGCAAGGTGTTTGAAAAAGTAATGTTAAATCAAATGCTCAATCATTTTAATCGTAATAACATCCTACACGATCAACAGTATGGTTTCACCAAAGGACGTTGCACAACCGACGCCGGTGTCACTTTATTAAAACACATAATTATTTAATGCATGGAAAGAGGCACGAGATGCAATAGGTATCTTTTGCAACCTATCCAAGGCATTTGATTGCGTAGATCATAAAACGCTGCTCTTGAAACTTGAGCATTACGGACTAGATAAACTTGCGCTGAGCTTAGTAAAATCATATTTGAATGATAGACTGCAGCAAGTTCAAATAAACGGTGTAAATTCATTGGGTTTAAAAGTCAAATGGGTGTTCCACTGGGCTCGATATTGGGTCCATTCCTATTTTTAGTGTACATAAATGATTTACCTAATTTACTGAAAACCCGACCACGAATGGTGTTATTTGCTGATGACACATCACTGATTTTTAAAGTAAACAGACATGCACAGGGGCTTGACGACGTAAATAACGCTATGCTTAAGGTCCATAATTGGTAAATAATTTGGTATTAAATGAGAAGAAAACTAAATGCATAAGATTCGCGTTACCGAATGTTAGAAGTAGTGAATGTCACGTTGTATTGAATAAGGAGACACTAGAATTCGTCGAAAAGACTGTTTTCCTGGGGATAACGCTTGACTCTAAACTACAGTGGGGTCCTCACTTAACATCATTTGCAGGGCGGCTAAGTTCAGCCACTTACGCTGTTTGGAAAATCCGCCAACTAACAGACGTAGATTCCGCGAGACTGGTCTATTTTAGTTACTTTCATAGCATCATGTCTTACGGTATTTTGCTGTGGGGACGGGCTGCAGATATTGATTCTATCTTTATTCTGCAAAAGAGGGCCGTCAGAGCTATCTACAACCTCCGAAGACGCGAGTATCTAAGGGAGCTGTTTAAGAAAATTAACATCATGACGGTACCTTGTCAGTATATATATGAGAACATTATGTATGTTCGAAAAAATCTCCATCTTTTTAGTAAGATAAGTGACAGGCATAATTTTAACACTAGAAATAGGAACAAATTAGATCAACCACGTTTTAGTTTGTCTAAATTACACACTTATTTTATGGGGTACTGTGTATAATAAAATACCACTCGATATTCTTCAACTAAATGAGAAGCAATTTAAAACATGCATTAAACGCACACTATGTAGACAAGCATATTATAAGTTAGATGATTATATCGTAGATAAAAATGCTAGGCTTAATGCTGGTCCTGCTCCACAGCCGCTTGGGCTCACTAGGTAGTTAAAATTTTAATATTTGGAAGAGTTGCTTCCCCTTTAAAAAAAAAAATTGTTTTTGACATTAGGAACTTAATGTTTATTTTTGTTTTACCAAGTTAATTGTTGAATGCTCCAATTAGTAATGATTTTCTTTCTTTTTGGTGGTAAAATTCTTTTATTTTTTTAAATACATTGCAAACTATAGTTTTGTATAATTTAGAAGCATTTTTATTTTTGTAAATGTGAGACCATGGAGCCGTTTATTAAGTTATTAAGATGTATGTTGACTTGAAATAGCATGGCAGTTGAGAATATGTCATGCTCACTTAAATGTCTCGCTGATGGTGGCGAGTGTGTTGGATCATTCGATTCCCTACAAAATGGTTGAGCTGGATGGTGCTGATCCACGCGTCATGTTCGTGAACGGGCGCCGTCAGTTGAAACTGGTCATCTCTTATCTGCCAGGGCTTATTTTTAATCTTATATTTTCAATTGCTTTTGATTATTTTTTGTACATTGTTCTCACATATAGAAGCAACAAGAATGATGTACCCAGGATTTTGGTATATCTATATTTAAAAGAGTGTCCTTGGAGTTTCTTGCCCGTTCTTCTCCATAGAGATCTACGTTTTGGAATGGGCAATTATCTTCAACTTTCTGACTAACTGACCGACTCTTGGACAATTCAAAAGTGCCTGTAAATGGTTTAATTGAAATAAATGCTTTGAGTTTGAGTTTGAGTTTGACAAGGAAGTTTGGCAATAATTCCTTCTGCACATGTGGCTTCCCTAGTACTTCATGAACGGCATAACAATCTAAATGTCTACTAGGTGCTCCCAAATTACGATGATTATTTTATTTTACATACTTCCTTGACATAATCTTTTCATTATTTGAGATTATATACCTTTTTTTTTTCAAATTAGATTAGTTACAGCTGTAGTGGCAATCATGTCATTTGGTTTAAATAGGTCCTTATTTTTAATATTTTGTTAACATTTTTAATCTTTTATTCGTTTCTTTTAGATTTTGTGAATGTGAGAACGTTGTAGGCTGTAGACTGACTTGTGGACCATTTTCTATTTTACTAAGTACCTGTTACTTGTTGATAGGCCTACACTGTCCTCTCATACCTATTAACACTGTAATTTGAAAACATTGTAGAAACCAATTATTTTTAAAAGGGTAACCGTGGAGTTTCTTGCCGGCTCTTCTCCATAGGAAGCGACCAGTTGGAACCGTGCACCTAGCTTCTGACGTTTCATAAGTGCCCTTGTAGGTTTATGTGAAATAAAATATTTTGAATTTTGAACAGCGGTGCACCATTTAGTGCTCGTATTATGAAGGCCGCTTCCGACGCGTGCGCAATATCGCGCACGCACGCGCACCGGCCCGCACGACGCACCGTGGGAAGGGTTACGTGCGTGGTAGCGAAGACGCGTGCGTCGCGATGCGTCGTGGTGCGTCCGAGTTTGGATACATTCCCTTTGAAGTTACCGACTCGCCACGGATCATCCCGCACGGACACGCACCATGGGAAGGGTACCGTGCGTGGCGGTGCGCCCGATCCGCGGCGAGTCGGTAAACTTCAAAGGTGCGCGCGTATGCCCGGTTCCTATAAACTACAACGAATCGTTTTGCTTACCAATGGTATACGTTTTTATTGCCCAACTTGGCATATAAAAATAAAAAATAAAAATATGCTTTAAATATGTATGTAAATTCGTAAGCAAATTTTTAGACATAGCCGTTTTTGGATTTTTACGCAAACGGATCAGATTATGAAATCGTTTTCAAAATTCGTTTTTAGAAATCAATTTCTGGAGCGGCTCTGGCGCCTCTGGCTCGCAGTTTCGATCGTCTCTAGTAATATTATAATTCTGTTGTAAGTTTATCGATCAAAACTACCTAAACATAAACAAATACTTGCTTACGCAATTTATTCTTGCCGTGGTTTTGTGAAATCGGTTTGTCTAGTTCGGATTATCGATATGATACAATTTGTGACTGAAATCGGATTTTAGTTACGTTTAGTTTCGATATATCTGATGCATGTCTACTAATTTTACCTTTGATAGCTAGTTCCATAATTTGCATAGTAGATGTAAAGCTATGAGGTCTTTGCTTCCGGTTAGTCCCCCTATACTCTAGTCCCTCTATGCTCGACCTAAAAAATACCTACTAAAAAGTATCGCTATGCACGCAATTCTTCGATTCTACGTAAACATAACATAACATAACATCACGCCTGTATTCTCCGAAGGGTTAGGCAGAGGTGTACCTATAGTACACCCACATTTCGCCAGTTATGTTTAAGTCCCATGTAATAGGGGGCGAAGGAATGTATAGTTGGAAAGAAAAGTGTTTAAATTAAGGTAAAAAAAATTATAGCGTTATTCGTATAAGCGTAAGCGTCTGTAAGTTAAAATTTGTTTTGTCTCGTTCTGACAGTCAAAAAGTCAAAATGGCAGACAAAGACAAACGAATTTCAGAGCAATTCTAAGTTAAGAAATGTTTATGATTAGAGCTGTACTCAATACTGGATCCACAAGATTTGACGAAGTCTGTAGACAGAAAACTAAAAAAATATAAAAGTGCGTAAATAAAAAGTCCGTTCTCAAAGTCAAATCACCTGTATTCATAATATTTCTTATGAATAACAAAAATAAAATACAAATAATCAATTACTTAAAAAAAAAAACAAATAGATAATAATAAGATATAAGTATTACTATTTCAATCACAGAATGAGATATGACTATTACTATTTAAATCACAGACTTTAATACGAATCAAATTATTAGTACTAATTTAAAATTAACATTTATTTCTCGATAATTGGGTTTTGGTTTCATTATTATTTGCTTTATCAAAGAGGACCCTAATTACGTAAATTATTTTCTTAATTGATTATGACTAATTTGTTTCATTTTGACAGTTCAACAACATTCATTGCGTTATTTACGTTGTTGAGCAGATTTTTTTTCCAGCTTATGAAGCAATTGATTAGCAATCTGTTTCAAATCGAAACAGATTGTAATTGATCGTGTATTACATAATAAGGGTACTGGTAATGATTCGCGGAAGGGCTCATTGTTATAGTCACCCTAAAAAACCAGTTCGACACATGCCTCATCAAGCGCAAAGCTTGACCCGTTTTATTATAATAAATTTTCTTCTTATCGTGTGGTTAGTGACTAACCTGGTGTCAGAGTTTTAAAGCCGCCTAAGGGCCTCTGACTTGGCTTCACATGCCGTCGAGAAATATATCTCAGGTATGCCGGTTTCTTCACAAATATAATTAATGATGATTAAGAATAGGAAAACATAATATATTTACATACTAGGTTTTCTTCATCACTGCCCACGAATATTATTTCGTGTATAGCGAAACTTTTTAGTAGGTATTTTACGAGTCGAGCATAGCAGGTAGGACATAGGGGACTAACCGTTTGCTTCATTATTGGTAAAAACACAAAAAAGTGGTGATGTATCAAATTTTGGCATATTTGAATTTTTCGTCGAATTTGAAAAAATCTTTTTTTTTTAAAGGTGTTCTTTCTAGTTGGTCTCATTGTCATTTGGTCACAATCTGATGATGGGATTTTGGAGAAATCGAAGGAACTCTTCAAATATTATAGGCTAAACCTATAGCGATTTTGGTATTTTCATAGTAATTAACTCGTGGATTTGCTCTCGGAAAGCAGCATTTGGTAAAGTGGAACTGATGATGAAGGCCACAGATGGCCAACGGAACTTCTCAATAATAAGTAGGTAATTGCTGACTCACTAAAAAGCGAGAAATAAAAACTTTTTAACAAAAAAAAAAAAAAACAAACGACTTCCAAACTACAAAGTGAATAAATAACTTTAAATTTCGGAACACGGTGGTAAAAACTAAAATACTGATCCAAAGACACCAACTTCCGAAATTAAAGTTATTTTTCATTTTGTAGTGTTTTTCGCGTCGGTTGTTTTTTTTTTTTTGTTAGGTTTATAATAATAATATTTGTTTATATGTCTATTGTAAAACAGCCCAAAATACTGGTTCTCTATTAAACTTCAACGAATTATAACGTTGCTAAATTGAAAAGTATAACTGTGACGTAGCATGACAACTGAAGTGACACGTATTTTGTTTAGTCAGTTAACTAAGCCTCCGCTGTCCGTCCGTCCGTCTGTCTGTCTGTTAGCGGGCTGTATCTCATGAACCGTAATAGGTAGACAGATGAAATTCTCACAGGTTGTGTATTTCTATTCCCGCTATAACAACAAATAAAAAAATAGAATAAACTTAAAAAAAAAACCGGCCAAGTGCGTGTCAAACCACGTACTATGAAAGGTTCCGTAGATGGGATGAATTTATCCCAAAAAGAAACTTATAGTTGAAAAACATGTTCTCCCATACATCGATATACGCCACGGTCAATTCTCAAACTGCAAATGTATATAAGTTTGTAATCGCTATTTTTTTTAAAATTATAAATTAACAATTTTCGGACATTTTCCTTTACTTGTGCTAAGATACCTTGCTTCTTGCCAAATTTCATGATTCTAGGTCAACGGGAAGTATCCTATAGGTTTTTGATTTATTTTCAAATATCAAAATATATCGCATAAATGGCCGTATTTCATCCTGCTCACTAAGCGAAATTATTTTGCCATACTACAGGGCCATCGGTTAAAAAATATTCTGCAGATTTACCTGTTATGGTCTTAACAAAAAGATTAGAAAGAAAGCAAGAACAAAAAGTTTTTATTTTTGGGACACGCACCGGAAATACAACATGAAAACTAGAGCATGCTATCCGGATATCTGGATATCCAAATTATCCTAAACCTTCGAAAATGTTATCCGGATATCATTTGTGTTACTATCCGGATAAAAAGAGTAATACCGATAGTTTCTTTTATTCGTTTTCTATATTTTATTACATCAAAGTCAGTAATAATATAACATTGAACGTTGTGTTTTAATAAAATAGGTATTCGCAATCATTACAATTCATGGTATATCATCTAAAATCCATTTGATGACACAATTACTAGATTCATCATAAAGATAATTCAAAAATGCTATTGCTCAGAGCTCGACTTCAGTTGTCGACAGCGATGATGATGACGTAGTGCTCAGTGATTACCAGCAGCAGAAACTGAAAAATCATTTACTATAACAAAGAAAATAAGCATAAAAATTCATTTCGATATATTTTGATCGAAAGGACCATGCCAAAAACCCTTTCAACTTCCACTGGAACTGATCTCAGTTGCAGGGAACGTAGTGCTGTTAAAGTAAATAATTTTTTGAAGTAATGTCCATCATGTGTGAGTGAAAGAAGATTTAGAAACTCTTTGCTGAGCACAGATGGCACACACCAAGAAAAATTCATCTTCGTCAAATAAACAACCTCCTAATCACATTCCTCCAACCAGCATCGAAGCTAAAAAGGTTTTTCCTTCACTGGTTACATCCAAGTGTAACAAGATTATATATAATTATATATCATTATTATATGTAATATAACACGTATATAAAATCGTTACATCCACGATAAAGTTGCGAATGTGTAATTTTCGCATAAAACTGTTTTTTGTCACAACCCGCTCCCAATGTGGTAATACATACCGTGGCAAAGTTTCAACCGTGTCTGTAATATTATAGTTTACAAGATATCATAGTAGTAAATGTGCGAATCACAGATTTTACGAATTGCAGGTTTTCAAGCCTGCATATTTTTAAAATAATTATCCTATTTCGTTTAAACCATTTCATTGTTTACAGCCCTATTTTATTACCGGCAGTCAATTTTATTGGAGTTTTGAATTGTTCGGTTGACGTTAATTTTTCTTTCTTGCGACTCATGTCATTGTAGTTTTTTTTTTTTAGAATGGACGATATTTTTTAGACTATGAAAATACCGAAATTTATTTATCCAATGCTATATTGCTTTCATTTCATTGTTAATTATAAATGCCCTCAATGTGATTTGGTGATTTATGAACCCAGTGTAGTTAAAAGTTGTCGTGCTGTGAACTGGGTACGTATTCCTTCTTTCTCATGTCACTGGCAGGTTCTCGAAATACTGGTGATAGCTCCTTGGTATTAGGACATCGTTACATAATTTTAGTAGATCTGTCTTTTTCACCTTCGAAATAGGCAATCGGCCACTATAAACAGATTTAGGTATTATAATTGTACTTTCCCTTTCTTCGCTTTTAATTTAAACTCAATGAAACTTTCACTATTATAATCTTTTTTGATGAAAATGGATTTTGGAATTTCTTTGCAATATTGCACACACACAGAATCTTAAAACTTTGGAACATCATTTTCAGTAAGGGTTTGGTGCCTTTTCTTTAGTGGTTTGCTTGTACTGCGAACTGAAGTACTTTGGTACACGATTTTTGGAGAGTTTCTGTAATGAAAATATCCATTGGAAACTTAAATAAGTTTGATCTACCTTTTTACAGTGGTGTCCAAAATATCCATTATATCCGGATAGTTGTCTAGAAGTATCCGAAATATCCGGGTAGTCAAATGTGGCGGATAATTACATGCCCTTATTAAAACTAAGAAAATTATAAAAACAATATCAATTTCAGAAAAGAATATTAAAATTTAAAAAATAATGTATTAAAAAAAGTTGCTCTTCTTGGTACATTCCTCATAGATATCAAGGAAGTATTTGCTTTAGGATCATTTGGCCATAAGCCTGGATGCACTCCACCTTCATTTTCAGTATCAAAAGTACCAGGGGGTGTATATATTCGTGGTGAATTTTTAGATCGCCTTAAAAAGTTGTGCAATAAACAACACTTCATAACAATATTGGATACCTTCTTTGGTTCTAATAAAAATGGTTTATAAAAATGGTGTATAAAAATGGTACCCTAAAAATATCCGACATTATGCCGAAAACGTTCTCAACTATTCTCAGAGTACGAGAAAACGATACTTAAAAATTCTTTCTTTTGTTCCCGTGGCGTGGAGACGGCTTCAACGTATTTTCAGTGAGAGCAAATGCACTATCTCCCACAAACACGTAGGGAAGTGGTTCCTCCTTGAAGGGCAAATTAGTTGATGCTGGAAAATCCAGTTCATTTCTGTTTTTTTTTTTTATACATCTCTGTATTTCTATAAACACCGCCATCATTTATTCTACCTTGACATCCGCAATCCACAAATGTGAAGTTATAGTCACCATTTACCAAAGCTAACAGAACAATGGTAAAAGTGGCTTCGAATCTCAAGGCCCACACAGACCGACACGCAGCGTCGGAAAAAGCCAGGTGTGTGATGTGTAGGTCGTCGGCCGTGTGGGCTGGTGCGCGTCCGTGCGCAATATCGCGCACCGTGGGAAGGTTCTCGGTGCGCGGTGCGTGGTCGTGCGCCGTGCGGCCGGGTACGCGTGCGTGCGCAATATCGCGCACCGTGGGAACCCGCCTTGAGAAAGCGACGCATCGTTATTTTATTTACTCATAAAAATGTTTACATTGTAAATAGGTCATTCAATTGATAAGTACCTTTTGAATTTATACAGGCAATGGAATGTTTTGTTTCTAATATAACGCATAGCACCAAAGTCCCGACTTCCTTATTACATGAAATAAATTGGTGGACTAAACGACGACCATATAATCATGGTATTGGTGGTATGTACAAAACGTGTAGCTTTGATATACATAGACTCATCAACATCACCCAATCCTGTTCGTTAAGCAAAACGTTTTTATAAACACTACTTCTTTCTCAATGTGGATTCCATTCCGCAGAAATCAGAAAAGTTTATGAAAATACAATTTGAAATAGATTTAGCGAACGATTGAGAAATAGATGAAAACGTCTGCCGAACAAATGGTACACTTACATGGAGTTACCACTACATGGAGCTCTCGGGGCTCTCGGGGCTCGCAAGATTAAAGTAAATAAATGTTCGTTTAACTTTTCTTAATTTTTTACAAAAACAAATTAAGTATCTTCTTACTTTCTTTCTTTCAAAACAACTTCTTTCATAAAAGTTTTGTATTTAAACTATTTATGTTCAATGTCAATAGGCCAACAATTGCGTGCCATTAGAATGTTACTATATACGGTGAAAATTATATTTAAGAGTTTTGTACATAAAGCGATGTCAAAATTATCAACCTTATTATTACCACAGATAATATGTTATTACTGAACGTGTGATGTATCGAGAGTGTTCCAGCATGGTCCACGATCGTAACTCGAGCGCCAGCGTGTACCACACTGATCCAACTCGCATGAGTTAGCACCGACCAACTTGCCTAATCTATCAATGGAGGCAAACTCGAGTCGCGTCAAACGTATGCACCGACACGAGCCGACACATCACAGATAAAGCACAAAAGATCCATTTGAAAAGGTCAAAGGCACATCAAAAGCTTACCAAAAATATCGTCAACACTAAGCCGACGTTTGCGCGGACGTAATAAAAATGCGGGTTTTTTTTTTCGAGCACTTGATTTTTAACGCTCTGCTATGCGCCGAGAGTTGAAAATCCAACAGAGTGTTATTTCAACGCGCTGGGTCGGGCGTGCGTCCGAGTGCGTCCCAGCGCGTTGGATTCTCCGAGAGTTGAAAATCCAGTGCGTAATAAAATCCCGCCGCGATTTTATTACGTCCGTGCGAACGTCGGCTTACTGTTGACACACGGTTTCGAGTCGGCATGGATCGGAACAGCCGGGTGGCAAAATCGAACATTTAAATCTTTCCGCCCGGCTGTGCCAAATCGTGCCGAATCATGTCAACCCGAAACAGTGTATAGCACGCCTCACAATTACTACCGACAAGAGTACAGAAATAAACATAATCGTTCACTTAGCCGGTATCCAGTCCACTGTTAGAGCGTGAACACAAAATGTCTTGTCTACAAGTTTACATCCAAGACTATTCCGAGGACCGGGTAGGACGTTATTATAAGCGTACCTTCTGTTTCTCCTTACGATGAGCCCAGTGCGGGGGCGTGTTCCCAATAGTGCGAGGGCGACACACGCGGAGATTGAAGACGCGTCACGTGGAGCGATACTTGCTGAACTGCCGCTCGACGTGATGAGCTTCAATGAACTTAGCTGTTATGTCAGGAAGAATGAGCCATAATAGACACGATAGGTTATGAAACACAAGCAATTTAGCAAGGATTAAAAATGGTAAGTGCAGAATATAGGGTATCACCTTAAAACAAGCGTAAACCAATGGATTGCTACTCCAGGTTGCTGTTTAACTTGTGGGCCACCCGCTGTGCCAACTGTGTAAACAAAAGTAATATGGAATAATTGCCCTGGTGACTGCACTAACGACGTTAAGTTGGTCATGCTAGCTTCATCGAAGACATAATAATTGCCAATCTGCTTAAAAACTTCTGCCAAAATAAAAACAAGGACACAGAAAATCCGCGTTAAATTAGATTGTAATAATTTTCAACAACACTTTTTGCGAGCTTTATTGAGTAACTGCAAGCTAATGGCAGTGGTCGTGTTTATTACAGTTTGCGACGTTGCAGGTACACGCGATGTAATTATAGCCAGACACGCTTTTACCTAGTACTACGAGTATCAATACCTATGTACCTGATAATTAAGCTGCGTTTGTCAGGTGCGATAATCACAAAAATTTAACCACAAATAAAATATATTATTATACCAGTATGAGGCAGTTTAGGAAATCAGTAGTCAGAATTAAAATTCGATAGACTGCTCTGACGCTTCTTAAAGCGACCTTCGGTAAGTTTTTCTAATTCGTTTTATTAATTATTCTT
This sequence comes from Omphaloscelis lunosa, assembly GCA_916610215.1. Lineage (NCBI taxonomy): Eukaryota > Metazoa > Arthropoda > Insecta > Lepidoptera > Noctuidae > Omphaloscelis > Omphaloscelis lunosa. The sequence goes on from OU744253.1 coordinate 22,293,865, forward strand.
ACCACATACTAACACAGGACTCTGGGCACGCCACAATAGCGGCGATAAGACCCGTCTTTGAGGAGTGGCTAGAGAGGCGCCACGGCGTCCTCATCTTCCGCCTGACGCAGGTCCTCACCGGACACGGCTTTTTCGGGAGGTTCCTGTACAGGATAAGGCGGGGAAACGCCCGGGTGTCACCACTGTGTGGATCGCCCGGAGGACACGGTCGAGCATACGGTGGAGATCTGCCCAGCTTGGGCGGAGCATCGCCGTATCCTTGTAGAGGCGATCGCCGGCGGTGATCTCTCGCGTCCGGCCCTGGTTGAGGCCATGGTACAGAGCGAGAGGAAATGGGAGGCCGTCACCTCCTTCTGCGAAGCGGTAATGCTCGCGAAGGAGAAGGCGGAAGGCGTGAGGGAGAGAGAAATTTCACGCCCTCACGCCCCTAACCGCCGCCCCCGCAGGAGGAGACGCCCTGGGCGTCGGGAATCGCAGGCCGATTTCCGGCCACGGTAGGTACGGGCTTGCGGACGATGAGTAATGGGTAGCTCGCCGTCTGATAAGGACCAGGCCCGGGTCAACGACGCGTTGTGTTCCACGCGCGCCTCATGAGATGTCAGCAGAATTGACGGGGTCAGTTAGAACCATTGCCTGCCGGGGGTGCGAAGAAAACCGAAAGGGAGATCGTAGCCCCCGGCAACAGGGCAACCGAAGGAACACGGGTGGGTTTTAGTCAGTAAGAGTCTGGCACGCCCTCTCGCTCCGCCCAGAGCGGGAGAAGATATTTGATAATTTCCCACCCAAAAAAAAGGCTAGCACAGGACTGACTCCCATTCCACATGACACAGTTCCAAAGGTTATGTTGCACCCTCAACGAATGATACGGTAATGCGGTAATACGACAGTTTTCGTTTTATTGCATATTTGGTGTTGAGAGCATTATTTGAGAGCATTGTATGGTAGGGTACAACGCGTTAAAGGTGCGACGGGACATTGCACTCGCAGCGTATGTAGTGAAGCTACTGCGTGGCGAGGCACATAACCTGGGAGTGCTGCGGCACCTGGAACTTTGCGTGCTAGACCGGTACGTGTGGAGGCGGCGACGCCCGCCCCTGCTTGCTGTGCCTGCAGCCAGAACCAACCTACTGGCGAGAACTCCTCTCACTAGAGCCATGCGAGGGGTGAACGAGGTTCACGAGAGGGTTAATGTATTGTGGTGCAACTTGAGTGAGTTACATTATATATAATATGTTATTTAGATGTAGGTTAAGATTTATGATATACTATGTATGTAATTTTATAGGATGTAGATTAAGGATTTAACATGTAAGGCCACTCTATCGCATTGGATCGCAGATCTGTTATGGTAGTTTTAGGTAAGATTTTCGTAAATAAATAAATAAAAATTTACATCTTGTACTTTTTTTGTATTATTTCTATGTATATTTATAAAAGTACAATAAGTTCAATGGTACCAAATAATTTCAATGGTAATGAACATAACAATATTATTTCCTTAAAATCTAAAAACACTTTTTTTATAAAATATTATTATTATAATGCAATCGTTAACTTTTTCGGTAAGCGACTATTGCCATTTTATTCACATAAGAAATGAATATCTTGTTCCACGTAAAGTATTAAACAATTGTATTCGTGTGTTATTTTTATTAACACGATTTGGTAATGTCTTTTTACAAAACATGACAGATACTTACGTAATATCGTAATGTCGTTCACTGTATCGTAATAGTTAATATTTTTAAAGCAATCGATTTTACAATAAAATATTGCGATGATGTTGGTACTCAGATAGACAGTTTTAGGCCATAAATGTTCACTTTTATCATTTCTAAGTGACGATGTTATCGTGGACGTTCACGTCCAAAATGTATGGAAATACGTGTACGTTATAACGTTATCGTGAACGGAAATTTAAAAGCGTCTTCAATCTTTTTATACACTTCCCTGTATTATCGTGATAGCTGTGTTATCGTGGACATCCACGATAATATCGCCACGTTAAGGCACAATGGCTTTGTTGCACGACCCAGAATCAATCAAAATGTCTAAATCGAGTAAACTTCACTCCTTGGTTTTAGTGCTAGATTGAACGGGTTATTTAAGCTGGACAGCTGCCGTGTAAAACACATGAAGAATATCGACTACAACGCCACATCTCCGATTGTTCTTAATGGTCGTCACCCAGCTGTTTGTCTTCTTATTCAGTACTACCAAGTCAAAGCTACTGACCCTTTTAATGAGCTGGTCTGTAACGAGCTGAAACAGCAATATTGAACTGTGAAATGCCGTAGTGGGGTCCGCAAGAAATCGAAAAATTGCGTATTTTATAAAAAATGCAAAGCAGAACCTCTATTGCTACCTATCAGTATTCGATTTTTCTGATATAAAACTTGACTGCATAGCCGACCATTTATCATCGTTGGATTGGACTACGTTGGCTCTGTGTATGTGTCAATTGGTCACCGCAGAGAAAAGCGATGGATAGATTGTGGATGGATTGCATTGTTCACATGTATGACAACGCGAGCAATGCTGGGTGATCTGCATAATTGATTTCTACCAGCAGTGATTGCACGGTGATCTTTCTAAGAGAACTTTGGATGCAAGAGTGAGCGGAGCGAGCTCGATAAATTGAGCACCTCGGATAGGTTAGGTTTCTTTTGACTATTAAGTAAGTGACTAATAGTCGAGAGTACTAGTCCGTAAGCCGGGGCCTTGCTGGCCTAGACGGAAAATTCGGGGCTAAGTGCACCAAGAGATTGTTGAAAGTGTCGGTTTATGTCCGTCGAGGTGTTCCAAGGCAAATATATATATAGATATATGTTACTGCAAACGACGAATACCAGAGCCTTCACACCTTTCCATTTCCAAATAGGAAGCTCATAAAGCCAACGAGTACCTGCCTCACTGAACGGCAGTGTTTTCTTATTGAGAAAAGAGTGGCAAAAGGCTCTTCGTCTCTCGGATTTTTTGTGTAAAATTTAGAATTACGGCTCGTGCAGACCAGCGCGATATCACGGGCGCGACAGGCAGCGCGACCCGTGTCGCGCCCGCAATATCGCGCTGGTCCGTACGAGCCTTTATCAATTACCATATTATTCGTTGGGGGGTACGATGTATAAGACAAAGTTGTAGGATATTGACGTACCAAATAATGTCATGGCCGCTGCCATGTAAGCATTGAATAAGCAACTAAACGAATATCCCTGCAACCCTTTATCAAGTATGAATAGGATGAACTCCGACCTGTTGACCTATCGAAAGGTAATCTTTTGATAAAAGAATAAGTGGATAGACGCTATTCAATAAGGTTCAAAATGGTTATTATAAAAGCCTTAACACATAAGTACCTAGTACTTATTTGATTATTATGAAACTTAGGCAATCTTGTAATGCCAGCATTTAAAGAAACAGAAAGATACTTAAGACAATAAGAACACATCTTCACCTCAATAGAGCCTCCTCAACTTGATCAACAGACTATTCGCGCACGTTTTTATTTTCTTTTTTATCAATTTATTCTGGTTAGCTTGGGTTTACCTAAATATTAAACCAGATTTGTGAAAACTGGCCTTGAACTCGTACTTGAGTTCGTATCCTAGAAGGCACTGGTTTTCAACTAGAATTATAAAATAAGAGGTACTTACTTCATTCGAAATTAAATAATTTAATTATACGTCTATGCACTTAACCTAACGTAAAACAAAGGAACGCGGCAGTCTCATTAGCGTCAGTCTGTTCCGATGACAAATTATACCAACTCTCAGACGGACACCGAAGGAAATTCTTCATAATATTATTTACGTAAATACAAAGTTAGTCAAAACAAAGCACAAATCTTCCTACACACAGTACATCTAGACAATTTAAAAACAAAAGCCGCCAGACAGGGAGGGCCGGAGTGAATATCCTTCGACTGTAGCGAGTAAATAACAACAAATCTTAACAAACTTCTAAACAACTACGAACGATGTTTGTAAAAAACTTTAGTGGCGGCCCTAACATAGTTTATGTTCAGTGTGAAGCAACCCTAGCAGTGGAAACATACGGACGGTCTAGTTTAGAGCGGACACGCTGAATGCCAGTACAACGGTGGTGAAACCACCTTAATGTAGGTACCCCATTGTACATTAAGTCCAGAATTTATAAGTAACTTTTGATAAACAACTACAAATTTGCATTCGCATTCAAAACAGTATCTAGAATAAAGTGCCAAAACTCCCCCCCGTGCCTCCATCGCTTGTGGCTCGAGATATAGCCACCCACTCCTCAACCTGAAGGTTGGAGGTGAGTCCAACAGTTGGCTCGCGAGCAAGTTCATTCAAAAAAATGCCATGTTGGGTATTAAATGAAAGGGCTTGACAAGCACATTTCAAAATTATATAAAATTATATTATAACACCAAAATAATTTAAATAAAAATAAAAATTTAAAAAACTAAAACCCAACTACGACTAAGATGTCTTGTTAATACCTTTTTAGTTGATTTTTTTGTCATAGTTGGGTTTTAGTATTTATTACTTTTATTTTTTTATGCAGGTAACCACAATATTAATGTTTATGTAATTTGATTTCTTATGATTTTTCATTATTTTTGTTGAAAGATAGACGTTACCGTCATTATTTACATGTATTTTGTGTATTGTTATTGTATCGTCATGTGTGTATTTTGTATTGTATGCATTACAATTATCTGAAATAAATGAATTAATAATTTAAAAATGTTTAAATATAAAAGGAAAAGCCCATTCTTGGCCAGGGTTTGCCCAGCAATGTGGTAAATACAAAAAAAAATACCCATTCAGTAACTAAAATATTACTATTATTTATTTTTAACGAAACCTCCGGGATTAAAAGCGTATTTAATCAAGACACTCAATCGTTTATTTCTTTATATAACATTTCCGATTGTTGGTCAATCCTGTCAAAGTAGGGATGGCAACTTTTACTGAAAAAAATTGATACACTCAAAACCGGTTACTAAAAATAGATGATTGGAAAATCGATTTTTTGTTATGTAGGTGTTATAATAAACTCGGCCTATCACAGTCCACTGCTGGACATAGGCCTCTCCCAGGCTGCGCCACAACACCCTGTCCTCCGCCTTCCGCATCCAGTCTGTCACAACCAACTTTTTAAGGCTGTCAGTCCATCTAGCTGAGGGGCGTCCCACACTACGCTTGCCGATATGCGGTCTCCACTCTAGGACTCATCTGCTCCACCGGCCATCAATCCTTCGACGAAATTAACCAGCCCACTGGCACTTCAGCTTGCTTACTATGCATATGTCGGCTATGTCGGTTACTCCGATTATATTCCAGAAAACTTAATAACTGATCTTATCCTTCAAAGAAACTCCAAGCGTAGCCCGCTCCATAGCGTATTCAAACACTGCGGGATTGACGACGACAAGACTTGACGAAGTTTTCCAAACGCTGCCCAACCTAACTGGATCCAACCAACCGAGCTGAACGGCTTGCCCTAGGTAGACGTACTCCTTCATTAGGCTGCGCAGCATCTAGTCTAACTGTCCCAGCGTCTCGTCAGCGTCAGTTGTTACGTTGTTGTTTAGAGACAAAAGAAAATGTTTGTTCATTTTCGGGCTTCTAAATACGATCCATTAAATCAATTTTCTATTTCCAGTTTGTTTTTTTTATAGATTTTTAAAAATCCATGTAATATCGTATCCCTACCTACGTCAATAATAATCGTAATTGATAACTGATTGACATTGCTATTTCTCTTTTTTTTCTTGATGCTCTATTTTTTCTACTGCGTTTTTATATTTGATTTTCTGACGACTTTGATTACCATTATGGACCCTGTAATGGCTTTACATTGGATTCTGTACCCACTTCTCACGACGACACCAGCTTGCCAATGGATACCGTACCTGTTTCTCGCGAAGGACCTGACACGAATATGGAACCTGAATTACACGAACATACCAGCTTACTACAGAACCATCTCAACTGTGGCGTGGATACATGAAGACTTAAGAGATTTATGTTAAGCATTGGGGAAGTTCGGTCTATGTTTTTCAACAATGGATTGCACCACAATAAGCAAGTTACTTTATGAACATACAAGGTACATACTCAACAACTTTTATTGCATAGCTACGTAACGTTAGGTTTGAATTGAATAATTCGCTTGAGTAATGTCAAGGAAACCATAGAAATAAATCATTGAAGTTTGTTTTGTCTCAAATCATTGCCACATATTTTATGTGACATAAGTAATGAATGAGTATGATCATCAAAAATGGTATCAAGAGACCGATGTCATTCAATGTATTTATACATAAAGACCTTTTGATGCTACAGCATGTTAATAGGTATAAATTATTTTTATGATAGTATGCAATTATGTTTCAGATAATAGTCTGGTATTTCACCAATATTGGATGTCGGCAAGGAATGCACAACAGCCTTCTGCACCACAAGAACGAAATGTTGGGCATTGACAAATATGATTGTGTGAACTGTGATCAATTTGTATTAAGGAAGCACTTTCATCAGATGATGAAATGGGTATAGATATACCAACGCAAAGTAGGCACAAAAGACATACAAATAAGAACTATAATTGCAGAATGGATTATACCAAAACTATAAATATGTTTTTTATTAACCTTTATTTTTATATATGATTATGAAAGACCTACCAAGTTCCATATAAAAATAGTGGCTGTTTCTTTATCTATAATGTCAAACCTAATACCTATAATTTGTTTCTTTCATGGGCGTCACTTGGCCAAAACCTCTTTATCAAATGGGCTTTTCACTTTGATCAGAATCCACCTTAACATCGAAAATCACCCCAACACTCTGTATATCTCAGGTTGTAAGCGGTGGTGGGTCGGGGAATTCTTGGTAATGATTCAATACCACATACAAAATTTCATGTCTGTGGCCAAAACAAATTGACCAGACCTGGTATCACTATTAGTTATGTGGTGACTTATATTGATAAATCTTGTTTTTAAATATAGATAATGATTTTACCTACTAATACGAATCCTAAAATTCTCCGCATAAAAAACACCATACAAGTATCAGTTTTTATTTCGATTTCCCATTTTACCCATTCATAGTTTTTTTTTTCATGCAAGTAATTGCACATGTTTGCATGGCTTCAAAGAATATGAAAACAATAAAACCTTGTTGACTTATGCAAAATAATTAATTTACGCATCGAATTATTGAAATTATAGTTGAATAATTAGTAATAACAGATATTAATAACAACTAATTAATATTATAACATTGTAATAATAATCTGTTATGGTGTTAAAAGTACATAAGCAAACCTTTTTATGCGAAAGGTAGAATGTTTTAGAGACCTTTGCCTGTTTCATTCATATATATAAACTCTTTGAAAACAAATGCGCGCCCTACCTATAATTGTATGCGCGCGAATCCCTAGCAGAATATATTTGCAATCGAACGACGGGCTTTCTCTTTCTAGCATATATGCATGTCCCATTCGTTTAATTTTAAGTACAGTCTATAACGGTAGGTATTTACTTTTAATGATACGCTGGCAACACAAACGTCAACACGTCTTAAAAACAGTTTTCGCAATTTTCAAAGTTATATTTATTTTAGACTCAGTTTTTAGTAATATCGGAAACCGAAAACAAAGCGTAAAAGCCCACAAATCAAAATAAACCATAAAAAAAGATCAAAATGACCAGAGAAATAGACTATAATCAAAAAATGTCGTAATGGAGGTGACATGACAGATGTCACCTCCAATAAAACCAAGAAAAATCGGAATGAAAACTAGAAAGAATGTTGACTAGATCAGCTACGAGACGAGCACACCCACCACCTCCGGACTCGTCGCTCAGCTCCGCTTTGCCGCCGGCGGTATCCAGCCCCACCGCGAGCGCTGTGACGATACCGGCTGCGGTAATTGCGTCGAGCTCGAGTGACGAGTATTTTTCCCCGCCGACATCGCCAACACTTGTACGTGGGCAGGGGAGCGGCCGGCCACCAGCGGGCTTGGGACCTCGAGGCCAACAGGCCCTGAACAGGGTCCCCGCTGCTGGTGGAAATGTGTCGCGCATGCGATGGACCCAGTCCATGAATGAAAATGTGATGCGCACATATTATGGGCCTACCGAGGGAGAAATTAACCTTACAGCGTACCGAGGTCGGATGCTCTCTGTTTCAGGTGCTTGAACCTGTAACAATCGTGAATAATAGTTTATTATTATTGTATAATTAATTGAATGATTTCAATTATACGTTTTGTTTTAATGTATACTACAAGGCCATTATTATTTTGCAATTTGGGTTTAATTTAATTTAATGATTATAATTTGATATTTATTTAATTTTTATTTAATGTTTGTATGTCACAGAATATTTAAGTGAAGACTGAAATTGTGCCAACACATACGGCAAATAAAAATGTACCTATATTCCGATTCACTTTAACTTTTACTTGTCGCGATATACAAGTATATACTGTAAGCCCATCTATCTAGGTTTAAATAACCACATAAAGAAATAATTAACGTGAAGACATTTTACATAAAGATAAGGTCTGGTTTGGATTAGTTACATAACCATAAACAAGTTGGTACTCACTGTTGATTAGGATGTCCCGTCAATATATGAGATGTTTTTTTTTTCGATCTACACTATTGCAAGAGGTACCATTGCGTAATTTTACATAGATTACGCAAAAGATAGAAATGCTTGAATTGGTTATTATCTTCAGGGCTCTATAGTACTTTGAAGTTTTGTAAAGTTTACGTTTTTACAGACCTAAACCTTATGCCTAAAATAATACAAAAATGAAGTTTATAAGGTATTTTATCATTGAAATTAGTGAAATAAAGCACAAAGGACAAAATAAATAAAAATAGAGCTTATAATAATCAATGACAGAAAATTAGAATTTAATTTTATTAATTTTATGTCCAAAATTTGGCATTTCTGTTCGAGATTGCAAACTGGGTCTAATAAAGCCATCTCTAGAAGTAGCATCAGTTTGTGATGCCGCTTTTGCTTGCCGAGACCAGTTAAATACATATTTTCACAATTTTTTTGTGATGAGGAAAGACATAGTAAGAGAACATAAATTATTCGAATTGGATTTTGAGAGTCTTGTCTTTACGTCGATCAAAGTAAATGCTTCTTATAACAATACCTCCAATATCTTTTGAAGCTTCTGTTGTGGCTTTAGACAGCTCTGTGAATCTTGTTTTTATCAATTACCACGTCTTCGGAAGAAACCAAGCAGATGTCAGCCAAAACTGCAGAAACAACAGCAACAACAGCAACAAAAATTCGAATTTTTGGTCCAAACATCGTTGATCTCGTCATAAACAATCGCATATTATATCTGAATTGGATGGATCCTTTCCATGATACTTCAATTTCAGTTCCTTCTTGATAAATTGAATAAATTTAACGACGTCCCAATACCTAATTGGTAGCTGCCGATCATTATTTAAAATTCACAAAATCCACTTTTAACATTGTATCAATCGCAACTGTACTGTTATAAAAAAAAAAAAAAAAAAATACTTGGCTACGAAGAAAACACTCGCGAGTCAAGTTAAGAAAGTCCTCGAAACGAGTTGAAACTTGAAGGAATTTGCAGATTGATTCGAAGTCGCTGGTAGCGTGCTGTTGCATTCAAATCGAAATATCGTGTATGTATTACATCTAAATAGAACAAACAGTAAATATTTTTTCAATATTTAGTTCAGGAGCCGCAATTAAGGATAGCTAAATATTACCATAAAAATTTCAATGTTTCAAAACTTTGAAGATCGGTAGAACCCTAAAGATATATTTTTAATATTATTTTGGTAATCTATAATCAATTACGCTATTATATAATAGATATTGCGCTGATTTACCTAATGAAGATATAGTATAATCATAAAATAAAATTTTGATTATATTTTAAGGATAGCTGAAGACTAACGTGTGATTTTTAAATTTCTTGATATGGTTTGCTAAATAATAGGAAAAAATATATTACTGACAGGGTTTAAAAAAATGGTTATTAAAAAAAAAAAATCTGCTATATTTTATATGGAAGTTGAAAAAAGTGGTTCCCTATGTACAAGTTGACCATATAATGATGTTGGTGTTATTTTTTAGTTTTCAAAATCAAAAGTAGTTTCTTCTAACGAAACGATCAAACGTCAGTCTTGCGTCAATTTTTGTAAAACTTGTTGCGAATTTTAGTGATTTTTCACGAATCCATAACTTATTTGAAAAATTCCTTTCCGCTTTGTACAATGCAAGGAATTCGAATTTTCAAATCACGAATAATTTTATTTAAATTCTGTTTCCCTTTCTCACAACGAATGAACAAAATTGATCAAAATCAGTCGATTTCGTGCACGGCCCCTTAAGAAAAAGCAAAAAAAAAATTACAGGACACCCTACTGTTGATAGCGCTGTCTTGTTTTTTTATTTGGTCTGAGATTTCCATAAACCTTTTGGAATATGATTGGGAAATAAAACGTTGATTTAGGTAATACGAAATAACTTAATATCGCGCCTGTAATCCCAAAGGGTTAGTTAGAGGTATGTCACCTCTTTAATCTGTTCTGTATGTAGCACCTCACATTAGCTAGTTACGTTTAGTTTCATGTAACAGGAGACGAGCTTATTCTACTTAAAAAAAGGGTTTTAGTGTTAACGAGTTTTCAATTAAATGCTTTTGTCGCATGATTATTTATTTGCTATCGTACCTTTTGTTTTTCTGAATATTCCTTAGTCCAAAAATGTTCAGCACTTTGATCTTTTTTTATTGTTTTATTTTTATTTATTTATAGTTAATTAAAACGGCACAGGTCCAATTACATTAATTAACATAGAATTATTAAGATTAAAATAAAATAAGCGTTCATCTTATTGTTGTAACCATGGTGTTAATGTATAGGTACCATTTACGTGAACGATATATGATTATAATTATGTAATAGTTCAATAGCTTACAAATTAATTTTGTACACAACGGTAACACAACACAACGACGTGAAAAGTGACTTGTTTCATATCACACTACATTTTCGTGGAAGCCATGCTTGGATATTTTCGATGTTCCGTCCAAGATGTACAAATTGCTAAATTTTCGATGATCATGTGATTCTCAAGTTTTTACATACGTCTCAGTCCTCTAAATTAACTTTTATCTGTCGGAATTGACGAGAATTCAAAATTCTCAAACGTCATTTCAACTAATTCGTATTTTGAATTTACCAGCATATATTGTGAACAAAATCGAGAGATTCGATTCTGAAACTAGATTTTGAGACCTATTTAAAATGAAATGAAATCAATTAATTGGAATTGTTTATTCTGTAAAAAAGATATCGGAATCACTTTTACAGTCATATTTAAAAAATATATATTAAAAATAAGCTAGATGAGTTTGGCGTTTCGACTACTCTAAGAAGAAAGGCCGACACAAACTCAGAGGTCGCAGTCTCTTTTATAAAGTCCAGACATACTCGTGGTCAGGCCATATGAGGACTATGTGGATTAAGTATCTGAAATGATCTTTTGAGGAAAGAACCACACATATTTGCGTGGACCTTTCCAGTCAGTGCAAGCATTTGTCAGTAACCGTGGAGCTCAACTCCTCAATTTATCGTGTAATGCCGAGAATTATGGTAAAATGGTAAATTACATTTAAAAATCCTAAAATCATCCTTTAAATTAAACCATAAATCTTTGTGTCACTGCATGTTTCTTACCGATAGGTTCCTTAGTCACTTGGTCAATCTACTTTGTCTAATAAGCTTGAGCAATGGTACCTACTGAAGTGTTACTTAGCTAGATTTTACATACTAATATTCATAAACTTATAAAAATAATTGGTATTTATAATATTGTCAAAGATGTTGTTCATTAAATTTGCAAATGTATATCCAAAAATGCATATCCAAAGCGCATAGTAATTGCAGAACACTTTTAACATTATGTAATTGAATTAAGTAGGCATCGGATCGTTTTTGTAAATACGATGTAATCCTCAATTTAATTTTTAAACAAATATGGCTTGAAATGTTTTCATCCACGTTTATAAATTCCAAACGCACGTCGTTGCTAACTTCTGCCAAAATGTTTTCACTTTAATGTGTTGACATTATCGACTGTTGTCAATAAAAAAGTTTTTACTATTGAATAGCTTTACGATAATCAGAACAAAACAACCCTAACTAATGTTATTACTAACTAGATTAGACTTCCATTAACAACAAAAGCGCTTCTTAATTACATTGCTCGCTCTACTCCATGTACTAGGGGATTAGAGGATGAGAGAAGCAATGCAATTAAAATCTCAAGTAATTTTCTAGTAGATATAGAGCTTTAGTATTGATAGTAATTTATACAGACAAGAACTAAGCAGACTAGCTTATTGTGGTTGTACACTGTCTAGATTTAAATTGTTTAAGTTAAAGTTTGGCAATCAACTGGGCTTGTTGTAGGATATTGATTATCAGCAACCTATAACAAACATTAATTATGACGTCGCCACAAATCTCGCAGTTTTATACAAAACGCCACATTTCCAACGATGTAGTTTCCTATTTTATATTATTATATAATTGACGAAAAAAGGAAGGAAGTTCTCAAGTCGACGCGTACTTTTTTAATGAATATCTCAAGTTGCGTTGGTTAGTCACTTTTATTACGGGCTCAATCACCAATATAATCACGTATATTATGACATAGAGTGCAACAAAATCATAGTAGTACCGTGTTATCAGTGAGCTCGCAGCTAAAACGACGAACTAAAAGGTCAGTGGCTGGACTGGCGCTGGTGTTGGATGATAAAACAACGATATTACACATCACTTGAATATGTATGACAACTAATGTGTGTGTCACGACGTGTGAATATATTACGTTGCACGTAATACTTGGGGATGTAATCAGAGTAACTACCCTACAGTAACTGTACACATTTTAATAATAACAATTTCATTGAAGTGAAGAGATCTATATAAACACATGGACCACCGATATTATTTAAATTTAAAATTCATAATGTTCATATTTAATTTTAAATATATGCCATCATTCTTTACGTATAAAAGCGTCTTCAAAAGATCTACTTACAAAAAAGAAAACATTTCATTTCATTTCATATGAAATTACGTGGTCAAACAGGAGGATGACAAAACCGCAGTAGTTAATCTAATATAAAGCGATTAGTATTCACACACATAGCCACGCTTTATAAGCGGTAATAGATAGGATTGCCACCGACCTCCACGCTTTCCCGCATAACTCTCCGTGTTGTCCCTGAAATACTTTCACTACACAGTAGATATTCCACTTGCGTATAAATCTAAACGATGTCCATGGGCTCGTAAATGTTTATAAGAATTATTTTCTGGAATGTGAATAAATTACTACCGTGATCTTTGAGCTGTGTTCGTGCTCACTAGTTTGTTTCCCATTTCCAAACAAGTCTGATTCCCTTTCGGGAAAAAACACGCACTCGGAGAATACATGTTAACAGATATTTTTACGTGAGGTTTTCTTAAGTAAGAATAGAATAGGATACTCTTTATCATGTACTTGTACACCATAATATGAATTACAGATAATATAAATGTAGAAATTTTACATATACACACTATGGACGGTCTTATCGCTAAAGCGATCTTTTTAAGACAACCTTTGAATGGATTACAGGGTAAAGAAAGAAAGAAAAAGTATTTATTTAGACTCGCACAGGAAATCACAAATTAAACTAAAACACACTCATTAAAACATTAATAAAAAAATTAAAAATAACAAAGTCCTGTACGAGTCCAAAATCTCAGCATATGCTGCGACATTTAAAAAAAAATGTCGCAGCGCTGGTATTCTCATAGGGCCCGCAGTGATGTCACGGATAGAAAGATACAGAAATAAATATTAAATAAAATAAAAAATAGATGTGTGAAATACATTAAAAAAATAAATATCAGTAGTCCGCGTGTCTGCACCCGGCGTAACATCAGTTACTTGTCTATGCCTTTAGTGTCTGTGGTACTCTAGGCATCGTTGAGACAAGTAAAGAGACGCAGACGCTGACACCGGCAAAAAATTGTTATAAAAACATTACGGCTGTTTAATGCTTCGCACTTTGTGAATGCTACAATAGCACAGCGTTTATTACAATTATAATGAAAAGTGTATCGTGGTAGTCAGTTAACCGCATTTGGATTAGGAGATATACAAATAAACTAATGTTATGAGTGATTGAGTGGTTTATGAATTTCAAAATTCACCTATGACAAACAATGACAAAGAATAATAAAGGAAAATGCAAAACAACTGCTGTCTCAGTGAACCACAGAGCATAATTGCTGCCAAACGCACGCCACCATCAACAGACGCGTGCATATCAAGGGCAAGATTAATGTGTGGTATCCTTTTAAAGCTGAAGTAAGTGTTGTTTGAATTTTACACTTTAAAGAGGAGACAATACTGCAGACAATCTGTGGTGTACAATTTATATAAACAATAAATACGTACATACATAAAGTATATAAGTGTAATCGTATAAGTGTGTTTGGTAATTCTGCACCGCTAGTACTACGGAGCCGGTGAGTAGATATTCGGTCGCCGTAGATAGTGCTACGTACGGCTACGCAACTAAGGACGTCTACGGTTTCGTAGCACCAAACCATAAGCAGTAGCCAATAAACCTTTGTTGAGTTGATTTTTAAAATCTTTATTTATTTAAAAGGGGGTTTTATCATGTAGTGATAATGTCACCCCAAAATGAAAATAAAATTAAGATTACTGTGGTGACTGAGATACTGATTGTAAACATCTAATAATTTATTATCTTCAAACAAGGGGAGGTGGGAAGCGAGAGGCGGAAAATAATAAAAAAGATTGATTAAATATTTTACTAACCGACTTCAAAAAACGGAGGAGGTTCTCAGTTCATCAAACTCAAACTCAAACTCAAAGCATTTATTTCAATTAAACCATTTACAGGCACTTTTGAACTGTCAAAGAGTAGGTCAGTTAGTCAGATAGTTGAAGCTAATTCCCCA
This sequence comes from Omphaloscelis lunosa, assembly GCA_916610215.1. NCBI lineage: Eukaryota > Metazoa > Arthropoda > Insecta > Lepidoptera > Noctuidae > Omphaloscelis > Omphaloscelis lunosa. The sequence continues at coordinate 22,308,917 of OU744253.1, forward strand.
TTCCAAAACGTAGATCTCTATGGAGAAGAACGGGCAAGAAACTCCAAGGACACTCTTTTCAATATAGATATTACAAAATCCTGGGTACATCATTCTTGTTGCTTCTTTATGTGAAAACAATGTACAAAACATAATCAAAAGTAATTGAAATATAAGATTAAAAATAAGCCCTGGCAGATAAGAGATGACTAGTTTCAACTGACGGCGCCCGTTCACGAACATGACGCGTGGATCAGCACCATCCAGCTCAACCATATTGTTGGAAACCGAACGATCCAACACACTCGCCACCATCAGCGAGACATTTAAGTGAGCATGACATATTCTCAACTGCCATGCTCTTTCAAGTCAAAATACATCTTAATAACTTAATAAACGGCTCCATGGTCTCACATTTACAAAATTAAAAATGCTTCTAAATTATACAAAACTATAGTTTGCAATGACATGCAAGACCATGGAGCAGAAATTAATACAATTTTAACACCAAAAAGAAAGAAAATCATTACTAATTGGAGCATTCAACAATTTACTTGGTAAAACCAAAATAAACATTAAGTTCGTAATGTCAAAAACAAAATTTTAAAAATAAAGAGGAAGCAGCTCTTCCAAATATTAAAATTTTAACTAGTGAGCCCAAGTGGCTGTGGAGCAGGCCAAGCATTTTTATCTACGATATAACCATCCAACTTATAATATGCTTGTCTACATAGTGTGCGTTTAATGCATGTTTTAAATTGCTTCTCATTTAGTTGAAGAATATCGAGTGGTATTTTATTATAACATTTTACACAGTACCCCATAAAATAAGTGTGTACTTTAGACAATCTAAAACGTGGTTTATCTAATTTGTTCCTATTTCTAGTGTTAAAATTATGCATGTCACTTATCTTACTAAAAAGATGGAGATTTTTTCGAACATACATAATGTTTTCATATATACAGGGTGTAAGGGACAGCCCTCCGCAGACTGATGGCAAAACGTACGTACGTAGGTAGCGAACGGCAGCGCAGCGAGCTTTCGGACGCCTTCCCCGCCACCCCGCGGTAGGGAGAGCGGCCGCGCTCGAGCGGCGTCCTGCACCGCGTAAGTTTTCACCGCAAAGTAGTTTTCCAGCGCCTTCCTGATTGGGAACTACGTTTTCTAGCACGCGTGCATAGGCATTGGTAATTATTCGGGAGTCTGATGGATGCCGACGGTCAGGATAGTAGGATACCTATCAATGTAAGTTCTGAGCGCTTCCCTAGCATTTCCCAGAGCTTCCCCGTAGCACATTATCATTTTTCCATACTCACGAGCACAAAACGTAGCCATTTCTCACATTCAAAAACACCACTTAATCATGAACCGGTCGTTAGAATCCTTCACTTACTCGTGATTCATCTGGCCTTCGCTTTAAATCCGTCTTATTCAATAGTTGCATACTATTCTTTATACCATGAATACGAGAAAAAGAAAGATTTAAGCGAAAATAGACATTTATGAAGAAAAAAAAGAAAATTAAATTAATTAAAAACCGCCAAAGATCTGGGTGTAATTATTGACTCCAATCTTTCGTAGTGTGCCCAGGTCAATGAGGTCAGTTGAAAGGTGCATTTCATTCGTTGAAAAGCCTTCATAGGCCTGCCCTTGAAGACTAGATTTTATTTGGCACAAACACTTATTCAGCCGATTATAGATTATGCTAACGGCTGCTACCGCTTTAATTGTAAGCCTGGTTGTTCTTCATTTGACATTATGAAAGAAATTATTAAATGTAACATTAACCAGGGCACTACATTATTATTTTTATGGGTAATAGGGGAAATGTGAACAAAGGAGAATTGCTCCAATATTATAGAACATTGTGTAATCTAAATTTAAGAAAAATTGTGTTGTTTACATTTCCATATAGTAACAGTTTGCCACAGGAAGAAAATAACCTAAGATTTTAATTAAATATAACATTGTATAATTGGACATTCAATAATAATCTGTTCCATCTAGTTGACACTAACAATTACATAATTGTAGTAATACAAATTATTACCAACATTGGTAATAATTTGTATTTGACAAGAGATAGATATAATAGTGTTATGTACTATCTTTGTAACTATTGCAAAAGACAGATAGCTGTGTCGCTATCATATTTATTTCTATTTCAGCCAAAAATTTGGCTAAACAACTTGCTTCTTTTGAGCAATGCAATGACATTTAAAATAATTCTACCAATAATTTGGCAACAACTAATGACATTAATTATCATTTAAATTAGAAATTAGGACAATAGACGAAACCTCTTGCTTAATAAATTAAGAAAATCTAAATACTGGTTTAAATCATCAAAATGTTACAAAAAGTTCTTCTTTGATATCTCACCCATCGAATTGTAGTAATCTTAATAAATGTAATAATAATAATACTTCGAGAGCAGCGAGGATCTCATTGATACACACTCGATCCTGTATTGCTCGGCTGTTGCGGCATGTCGTTTAGCTAAGGTCAAGTTTCCAAACTGCGACGGAGCTACTCGACCTAAACCAGCCTGGCAGTGCAGGATCGAGCGACGTATCGATGGGGCCAGGGTTCTCATCGGCAAACTATACTGCTTCAGGGAGGGAAATACACGACCACGAGTGATGCGCTTTGTAAGGCGGGCATTCTCGGGGACTGAAATCAGCCCACAAGACTACATGTCCCGTGTCACAGAGCGCATCGACTTCCTGAAGCAGAAAGTTTGTGCATGGGCGAGCCGTATTCGGCGGTATAAGCGGCGGGTTGACCGATACACGCAGAATCGCATGTTCCAGAGCCATGAGAGGTGGGTATATAGAGCTTGGGAGCGACCTGAACAAAATGTGACAGACGTGTGCCGCCCGGATGATGCCGCCACGAGTGCATTTTGGCGCAACATCTGGTCGGTGCCCGTCTGTCATACTGAGGCTGGCTGGATGCAGGATGTCAAGCGAGTGTGTGAAACTATACCAGAAATGGATGCTGTATTTATCACGCCATTAGACGTAGCCAGAGCAGTCCGTCCGTTACCGCACTGGAAATCACCGGGACCGGACGGACTGCATAACTTTTGGTTAAAATGGCTAAGTAGTTCGCACACTTGCCTGGCATCCCAATTCCAGTCATGCCTAGAGTCTGGGTCGCTACCTCAGTTTCTAACAACAGGCGTTACCCAACTGCTCCATAAGTCAGGTAATCCCGCGGAACCCAAGAATTATAGACCGTTCACATGTTTGTCGACGGTCTATAAACTTCTTACATCCATTTTGAGAACGAAAATTAACACACACATTGATAGTAATTCAATTATGTCAGTCTCTCAAAATGGATGTAGGAACGGATCCCGCAGTACTAAGGAGCTTCTCCTCATCGACATGGTCATAAGCCAACAGGTTCGTCGATCCCGCAAGGATCTGTCGACATGCTGGATAGACTATAAGAAGGCCTATGACTCGGTACCACATACATGGCTCATGAGGGTGCTGGAGTTGTATAAAGTAGATACAACTCTGCGCACCTTCCTGATGTCGTGTATGGAGCAATGGAGGACGGTCCTTCGCTACCCAGGATGTCGACAGACCCAGGGGAATGACGAGCCTGTATGGATTAAACGGGGAATATTCCAGGGCGACAGTTTAAGTCCACTTTGGTTGTGCTTAGCTCTGAATCCTCTAAGCACACTGCTAGAGGCTGTAGGCTGAGGAGAGGTGGTCAGGTCATATCTCACCTCCTCTACATGGATGACTTGAAACTCTTTGCCCCCAACAAGTTGCGACTGATGGAGCTACTGAAGGTAACTGAAACATTCAGTGGCGCCCTCAGGATGGAATTTGGTGTGGTCAAATGTGCAATCATGCATGTAAAGCGAGAGGAGATTATGGAATCCGAGGGAATCCAACTCTCGGACTCCATACACCTTAGATCCCTCAGCCGAAAACTATAGGTATTTGGGTATGTCGGAATCGTTAGGCATCGACGTTGCTGACATGAAACAATCGTTGAAGGAGCGCTTCTTTGGTCGCCTGAAGAAGGTATTAATTAGTTTTCTTTCAGGCGGAAACAAGGTGCGCGCCTTCAACGGTTGGGTCATGCCGGTCTTGATGTACTCTTTCGGCATACTCAAATGGACTCAGACCGAATCTGACGCCCTGGACAGGAGGGTACGTACACTCCTGACTGCAAACTGGATGCATCACCCACGTTCATCAGTGATGAGACTGTACATCCCGCGGAAATGCGGAGGTCGAGGGTTTTTAAATGCAAAGACCCTCCTCAACCGCGAGGTGTGCAGCCTCAGGGAAAATTTTTTTAAAGCCGATGTGGGTATGCACGGAGATGTGGTCGCAGTGGACAATGGGCTCACCCCGCTCTCCATGGCTAAAGAGAACTGGCGCAAACCTGTAGTACTTACTACAGATGACCGCAAGGAGGTATGGCAAAGCAAGGCGCTTCACGGGCGCTTCTATCGGGCTGTTCACGAGCCCTGTGTAGATTTCTGAGCGTCCGTATCCTGGCTACGTTTCGGTGACCTTTTCGGGGAAACCGAAGGTTTCATCTGTGCAATTATGGACGAAGTTATCTTGGCGAATAACTACCGGAGACATATTATGAAAGACGGTACGGTTGACGTGTGTCGGGCATGCCATCGTCCGGGTGAGTCCATCAGACATATTATCTCTGGTTGTTCGCGTCTAGCTAACGGCGAGCACAGGATTATTCACCAGCAACTTGCTTTGAAATATAAACTTGTAGACTCTGAGGTACCGTATTACAAGTATGTGCCCGACCCAGTTCAGTTAAAATGACCATGCCATGTTGTACTGGGATCGGTCTATCATTACTGACAGGACTATTGTTGCCAATAAGCCTGATATAGTGGTGATAGACCGATTAGCGCGCCACGCAATGATAGTCGATGTTACCATTCCACATGACGAGAACCTCGTGAAAGCTGAGAAAGAGAAACAAATAAAATATCTCGACTTAGCACACGAGGTTGTTGACATGTGGAATGTGAGCTCAGCTATCATTGTGCCGATTGTCGTAACGGCTAATAGCCAAAAGCCTCGATCAACATCTCTCGAGGCTCTCGTTAGGCGGTTGGATCAAACGCCTGATTCAGAAAACAGTACTCCTCGATACGGCCCGCATTGTGAGGAGGTTCCTGTCTCTGCAGCCCTAACCACCGGTAGCTTGGACCCTGCTCCCGACACCGGCGGAACTCTATTTTTAATATTTTTAAATGTATTGTTTATACTTTTATTTTAAGAAATATTTAAAAATGTAAATTTTAAGATTTCAAATGAATAAACATAATAATACTCTAAAAATTGTTCATCAAAATATACAGGGTGTGATAGGTAAGGAATTAAAATTGGAGCTGTTCATGAACTGTAGTTAGTTATATTGATATCCTATGTGTAACTGAACATTGGTTGAAAGTCCACCAGTTCATGTTCAGCTTTAACAACCACCAGATTGCCAGCTAATGAGCTGGCAACCTGGTGGTTGTTAAAGCTGAACATATAGCTGAAAAAATATTAAAGAGCCACCACGTATCATATTAACTCTGCTGAATGCAGCAGAGTTAATATGATACGTGGTGGCTCTTTAATATTTTTTCTTAACAATATGAAATTATTAAATATAAAGAACGTAAGGATATTGTGAGCCTCTCTGTTGAGCGAGTTATTGAACTAGCTTGCATTGAACTTGAGCAGTTCATTGTAATGAGCGTGTACAGGCCCCCATGTGCTTCATATGATATTTTTGAGAAATATATGGAAGAAGTATTATTAAAGACTTGTAACAGTAATAAAACAGTTGTAGTCTGTGGAGATTTCAACATTAATATACTGGAAAAATCTGCTGTAGTAAATAATTTTATAACTTTATTAAAGTCATATAATTTGTACAATACATTGTTTGAGCCGACTAGAATAACTGCCACTAGTGCTACCTGTATTGACAATATTTTTACAGACTTAAGACCTTCTAGCCATTTAATTATAAATGAGTTAGACTCTGATCACTTTGGCCAGTTAGTCACTTTCCCTCAGAAAACTTGTGAGTTTTGTTCCTGTAAATAAAAGTCGCTTAGGCCAATTTAAAAATAATTGAATAGAAAAACTTCCTGGTTTGCCTTATCAAAACGACCCGGATCAAGCTTACACTTTACTATTTAACCTCATCAATAGTGAGTTTAGGAAGGTTTTCACCTCAAAAACATTGCCTGTTTGTGACCGCATTATATTCAGTGATTAGGCAACACCAGATATTTACAAAAGTAGGCAGAGGTTATTTGAATCGTATCATGAAAAAACATGATGAAACTTTTAGACAATTTTTTAAGAAATATTCTATTTTTTTTAAAAGAGCCTGTTCCTCAGCAAAACCCATACACATTAAAAATAAAATAAAATCTTCTGCAAATAAAATTAAAACAACAGTTAGGTTTCGGCGGTCGGGATTTTAGTTAAAAAAATATTTATTTATTACAATATTAATTTAATTATAAAATACAGGATATTAAGCCGATGGCTGATACAAGACTGAATATAATGCAAAGAAAATAATTCTATTGAATTTCCGGTAAATGCATAGTTGCAATACGACGCATGCTGACGGTGGCTGCATGCTCAGCGTAAACGCGTGTTACGATGAGTTAACTCCTCCCTCCATAAGATAGAAGCAACTCTTGCTTCTGGCGGCGTCCGCGCTGCCCTTGGTGTCTTCCGGGATGTTCTTAGTTTTCCATTGATACAGCTTCCAGGATGCTGCTGCGATCAGTAGGATATATAGTATGATTGTGTTCCAGCTCGGTGTAGCTGCTATGATTGTCCAATTGTCTTCTTCTGGTATGGATATGTCGCCTGCCTTATTGATCAGTTCATGGATGCTGTCTAGTGAGACGTCTTCTAATTGGAGTTCGTATTGTATTGATTGTTCTGGGACTTGATGCTGCTCGGGTAACGGTATGACCTCGTTGATGACGACCGTGTCAGTGTGAGATCGCAGTGTCCTGTTCATGATGTTCATCTGGCAGTCTTCTGTTAGTGTAACGAGATGAATTCCAGATAGCTTCTTGTAGTCTGTCTTGGTGCTACATTGTGTTTTGATGACTTCGTCTTCTCTGAGTACTAGTAGCCAGTTGTTATCTCCGATCTTCTGAACTTTTCCTCTTCTTAAGTTCATCTTAGCGTGAGTGCAGTTAGCTGGGCGATGCTGAATGAGTGATAGTATGCAGTCATCTGTGTCTTCGATTCTTCTGGTGTCGAGGAGCTTGCAGAGCTGGGTGTTGTCGGTCAGTGGCTGACAGTCTTCTTCCAAGTAAGCGTACTCATCGTTACCAAGTGCTAGGTATTTGGATTTAGGGATGATAGTAAGGTTATTTTTATTTGGGACTGAATAAAGGTGGATAAGGTCATATGTTTTTGGGGTAATTGAGGGAATTTCGAGAATAAAATTAACCGAGTGTTCTGTACTGTAAGCTTTAACTTTAATTGACTTCTCTATCCTGTATATGTTACTAGCACTAATACTTGCTACTGGTTTAAACAAAAGCGTATTTTCTAAGTTTCTTAGCTCTTTTATTAGATTCTGAGGGCTTATAATACTAGGATGCATGGTGCCCATCTGCGCAAAAGTCATAGCATCTTCTAATAACATTAATCTATCTAAAATTATCTGTAAACTAAAATCTATCTGTACGTAAATATCTAAGAAATGTAACTGGTTAGATAAGTCGTTGGAATTATTAGTAATATTTTGTAATAAACTAGCCAAATGTTTCTGATTATTATTTAATTTTGTCAATTGTTTACTGAATTCATCTATTGTATTATGTGCTAATATTAAAGATTTTCTTTGTGAATCCTGAACATTTTTAACTCCGTTTTTAATATTTAAAATTTCCTGTTCGAACTTAGCTGCATCTGCATGGTCTAAGTTACCAGTGATAGACTTAACGACAGTACCTAATCCATCTATAAGACCGCGTCGCTTTCTAACTTGCGGCTTTAAAAACATAAACTTATTACTTATAATACTAAGGCTATATTCTATTTGATTCCTATATGTTTTATGTAACTCTCCAGATGCTGTATTCTCAGCGTTTTTCGTGCTTGCATATAAGGACATTAATAGGATAGATGTAAAGTGCAGATTGGTAATGTTGTAAACGCAAGCAAGGCTAAAGTAGTTGTCTTGTTTAAAGAGTTGACCTTGTTTAAGGAGGAGGATCCCATTGTCGTTATCTACATGGGTAATGGTTACGGTTGCTGTTGTGTTGAGCACGATGGCTCCTGCGATGAAGGTCCTGCAACAAGATGAGGCCTCCGTAGTAGCTTGAAGTGAACTCTAATGGACTTAGAATTTGGATGATTACCTATTATTTCGGCCACGTTATTTGGGTGAAGGTGTATAATCTTGTATGGTCCTTTGAAGACTGGCTTGGTTTTGTCACTGCGTGCTGACTTTGCTACCTGTTTATAGACAGTTTCACCTACCTTGAATTTAATTTCTTCTGCTTCTTGGTTACGTTTCGCAATCACCTGTTCCTTGTTTTTGGACATGTGTGCAGCGATGCACTCTTGAACGGCCTCTGCATTGGCGCGATGTTTAATAACATAGTTCTGGTAAAATTCTTTTGGGTAGTACAACTCTAATGGGTTTCTGGATGCTGTGTGTCCGAATAATAACTCATGGGGTGTATAATCTGTTGCCGAATGGATAGCGTTGTTGTATGCTATTATAGAGTACTTCATGATTAGCTGTATAGGGTCATCTTTGTTGGTCATTCTTTGTATCCTAATCATTTCAGCTAGGGTAGAGTGCAAACGTTCAACCGGGGAGTTAGAATTAGGATTATAGGGCGTTGTAAAGTGTATATGGATGTTATGTAGTGCGCATATTTCTTTAATAACGTCGTTGTCGAATTTGGTATCTGAATCTGTGGTTATTTTATCCGGTAAACCTAACACTGAGAAAACGTTTAGCAATGCTTCAGCTATATGAACACTGCTGCATGCTGTTAGTTGGACCGCTTGGGCGTATTTAGAGAAGTTATCAATGACTGTAAGGAACGAACGTTGCGCCTCCAGTTGAATATAGGTCCATAAATATGTGTTCCATCGGTTTGCGAGGTGTATCGGTTAAAGCTAAAGGTGGTTTAAGAGGGTTGCGTTCGTATTCAGATTTTAAACAAGTGTCGCATTGATTAACGAAGCTTTGAATGGTAAGGAGCATGTTTGGCCAGTGATAATTTCTGTGCAATTGCTTGTACGTCTCCTGAATACCACGATGAACAGTCTTACCTTCGTGATATTTCTTAATCAACTCTTGTTGTTCGGGTTTGTTTTCTACTAGGGTTACGCGTGTTGTACATTTAAGTAGCTTAGGACCTCTTTCATTAAATATTGTTGTGTAAACTCTAGAAAAGGCATGGTATAGTTCTTCATTATAAAAGTAACAATGAAATACACGATCAGCGATGGTATGTTCTTTAAGGAATCTAATTATCTCTGACTCTGTGTTATTTACTGGGATAAAAACATCTTTTATAACTACTTTTGAATTAGTGGATCTGTTATCTGCTCTATACGTAGACCCGGGCGTTGACCTAACATGGAACTGTTTTAACTGCCTATCGATAGCGTCTGCAATTATGGGTATGCCTCTAGTTTCGTTGTCAGGCTGTGTATGTCTCGTTGACACTAATTCAGGTTCAGCTGATACTATACTCATACTATCTGTACCTATATGAGATTCGGGGATGCTTGGGTTTTGTGATTGTATAATATTTTCGTCGGGTGCTACTGTGTTTATTTGATTTTCAGCTTCCCTACGTGCGTTCTCGAATATTCTATTGATTATCTCATCATCCTCATTGTCATCTAAATTAACAGCTAGAGAATCTACACTGCCATGGAAGATTTTAACACGTGATAGAGCGTCTGCATTAGTATTTTGACGACCCTTCTTGTACACAACCTTATAATCATATTCCGAGAGTTTTAAACGCCATCTAGTCAATTTAGAGTTAGGATCTTTTAATGACATTAGCCAGGTGAGAGGCCTGTGGTCCGTGTAGATGATAAACTTTCTACCGTAAAGATAGGGTCTGAAGTATTTAATTGCCCACACTATGGCAAGTAACTCCTTTTCTATTGTAGAGTAACGAGATTCGGTGTCTGATAGTGTTCGGGACGCAAATGCTACTGGTTTATCAGATCCTACTATTCCTTGGGATAATACCGCACCTAATGCTACATCTGAAGCATCGGTGGTGAGTATGAAGGGCTCATTGAAATTCGGATACTGTAGTATTGGGGCGTTAGTTAAAATTTGTTTACACTTATTGAAAGCTTCTAAGAAATCCGGGGAGTGTATGACTTTACTGTTTTTCTTAAGGCAAAGGGTCATTGGTTTTGTAAGTCTGGCGAAATCTTTTATGAATTTTCGGTAATATCCGACTAAACCTAAGAAAGCTTTTATTTCCTTTTGAGACTTAGGTAGGGGGAAGTTAAGTACGGCTTTTATCTTGTCTTTGTTTGGTTTTAAACCTTCATCAGTTAGTTCGTGTCCTAGGAAGTTAACCTGTTTTTGTAGGAACTGTGATTTGTCTAACTGGATCTTTAGATTATGTGTTTTGAATCGATCGAATACTTGTTTTAATTTTTCCATGTGTTGCTGCAATGACTACATCATTGCAACAACACAATATTATTATTACATCATCTAAGTAGGTGTATACATTATCTATGCCTCTTAATATATGATCCATTAGTCTTTGAAATGTACTTGGTGCGTTTTTAAGTCCGAAAGGCATTCTAAGAAACTCATAATGTCCTCGTTCAGTGGTAAATGCGGTTTTTTCAACATCATTAGGGTGCATCTCCACTTGGTGGAAACCACTAGCAAGGTCTAGTGTTGTGAAGTATTGCGCTCGTCCTAATCTATCTAGTATGTCGTGTATGTTTGGTAAGGGGTATTTATCTTCAACGATACGATCGTTCAGTCGTCTGTAATCAATTACAAGTCTCCATTTCACTTTGCCTGCGGAATCGGGCTTTTTGGGTACGATATGCACGAGGCATGACCAAGGAGATATGCTCTCTCGCACGATACCTTGCTGAAGGAGTTTATCTACTTCTTTACAAATTTCTTCGCGTTGTTGAGGAGCTTGTCTGTAACTACGTACAAAAACTGGTGTATTATCGCTTAATCTGAGCTCATGTTTAACAGCGTGTGTAAAAGTGAGTGGTATATCTTCTGCATAGAACAAGTCTCTATACTGATAACATAACCGGGTTATTTCGCGCCTTTCTTCCTCGTTCAAATGGTCTGTACGGATTTTCTGAAGGTTTTCATTTAGTATTTGATCGATATTAGTTTTAACCTGTATGGTATTAATATTATGATTATTACTTTTGTTGACGTTGGAAAATTTCTCTAATTCAATTGGCGGGTTAAACGGGATACATTTCTTTTGATCGCTATGGTTAATTACCGATGTTTTAAAAGAACCGTTTGTGACGTTAACTATAGCTGCTGGGGACGTTAAACCATCTGACCAGATGAAATCGTCGTGAAGGTATTGTCCATCTAAGTAGTTGGTACTTACTTTGACTATCTTTTCGCATCTAGGTTCGATACTTATCTTTTGGGGTGGAGAACTAAAGTGTATTGGTATTTCCGCTGTAGATGTACGTAAAACATTATTATTTAAATCAATGTTACTCTTTAGTTTTTGCAGAAGGTCAATTCCGATAAGACCTTTATATTTAGGGTCAAAGTCGAATATTAAGAATTTATGTGTTATATCGCTATTAAACGCGGGAGGTAAGGGAAGGTAAACTACCTTGTCGTGAACTGATGAACTGTGTGCCGTATTAATTTGAAAGGGTTCTGTTTCTACGCAGTATTCGAATATAGTGCCTGCAACTACGTCAGTTGCTATAGTTGAATGACTGGCACCTGTATCTAATAGAAACTTACCGTCGAACTCTGGTAGTATTATGTACGGTAAATATTTTTTGGTCTGGAAATTTATTGAAACTAGGTCTGGTTGTCTCGGTTGGTGTCCAGGGTAAAATCCTGGTCACCGCCTACCTGTTGTTCGTCCGTGGTTGCATTCGGCTCGACCGATATGCCGTTATCGTCGATGACGTTGTTATATAGCCCCATATCACAGGATCCTGGTTGATCTTGAGCGGCCATCTGAATCGGTATGTAGAACAACTGCTGAGCGAACTGTGGGTTTTCTGGCTTACCTGCCGTACGCATTGTGACGTCCGATGATACTGGTGTGGGAACCGGTGGTTTTGGAATGTTAGGTTGATTTCTAAAGTTATTTGAACCATTTGGTCTAAAGTTACCTGATGCTGGTTTATTCTTCCAGAGCAATACGGATTGTACCCATTGTTGACGCTGTTCGGGAGTCATATTATTTTGTTGAGGTACAAAGTTTTGTGGAGGAATAATAAAGCCAGGTACAAATGGGTTTACTGTATTACGGATGGCATTATTATTGCCTGGTGGTTTAGATAACTCCTTTGGCTTTGCTTGTGACGTTGAAGGACTATTATTAATGTAATTAGCTCTATTATATGAAAGCCTAGCTTCTTCTTGTCTAGCCGCGATGATAGCTGCTTCGAAGTTGTCTGGTTTGGCGATTCGAACGCCCAACGAGACGTGGAAGTCTAACTGGTTTATATACTGCTCAATAACCATCTTTTCGTAATACGATTTATTACCATGCTCTCCTACGGAATACAGAGTATCCAACAGCTCACGGAGGCGTTTGCCAAAGCTTTCAGCGTCTTCTGCCTTAGACTTTCGTACGTCGCGTTAGCTCCTGCATTACTTGTATTTCATTTCGTGGTTCGCCAAGGCGCCTAGTTAACGCGTTCTTAATTGATAGCCAGGAGTCCAAGTAGTCTTCGTACGCTATTGCGTCTACGGCTGGACCACTGAGCCTACTTTTAATTAAACAGACGAATGCTGGATGCGAGCGATCTGCCTCAGAGGTTAACTGTAATAGGTTTTCTACTTCCCTAATATAATAATTAAGTAATTTAGGATTGCCATCATATCTTGGCATTAGATCCGCGATTAGTTTGTATGGTTTATAGTTGGCATCATAATCCCTGAGCGACATTGTTTTTCTGAAGCTTGCCTGCCTAGTGGCGCTTAACGTAAAACAATAGAGGTGTCAAATTAAACACTTGGAATTTACTCGTGGGATACTTAACGCTACTTATTATAATTTTGTTGTTGCCTACTGCGATTTTAGCTTATAGACAGACACACATAGATTAATAAAAATACACAAATTAGAATAAGGCAGGAAATCGAGCAAGGACACTTGGTAAATAAGAGCACTTACCAAAGCTGCCACTGCATCTCCTGTCGAGTCTAGTCTCAGTCGACGCAGCTTCCTCCAATTCTCCGGAGATTTATCCCGATGACCGTATAGGTGTCCGACCGCGCGATAGGTTCTTTGTAGATCACGAAAGAACGATTTGAGAACCGTCGCTCATAAGATGAAGAGTTGAATTCGATCTTAGAACGTCGCGATCCTACCGACTGCGCCAGTTAGGTTTCGGCGGTCGGGATTTTAGTTAAAAAAATATTTATTTATTACAATATTAATTTAATTATAAAATACAGGATATTAAGCCGATGGCTGATACAAGACTGAATATAATGCAAAGAAAATAATTCTATTGAATTTCCGGTAAATGCATAGTTGCAATACGACGCATGCTGACGGTGGCTGCATGCTCAGCGTAAACGCGTGTTACGATGAGTTAACTCAACTTGGAATATTATTAATTCAGAAACGGGAAGAACGACAGTACGGAATTGTGACTTCCATCTAAAAATTAATGATGTAGATATTAAGGCAGACGTGGTGGTGGCAACTGAGTTTGAAAATTTCTTCAATAATGTTCCTATTTTAACAACCAAAACTCTGTCATCGTCGTCCTCTACTTCTGCTTACTCAATACTTTAAGAATGTGTACCAGAATGTGACAAACTTTTTGAATTCACAGTCATTACTGCTAAAGACATTATAGAGTCTTTTCAAAATTTTGATGTAAAAAAAACTGCTGACCTTTGGGGATTATCAGTACATACCGTGTCCTCAATAATTGATGTTATTTCACTCTTTTTAGCAATCGTTTTTAACTCTTGTATTGCATCTGGTGTATTTCCTGATCTGATGAAACTTAGCAAAGTGATTCCACTGTTCAAATCTGGCAGCACAACTGATCCCACAAATTTTCGCCCTATTTCGATATTACCTACTTTGAGCAAAATCTTTAAAAAAATAATTTTAAAACAAATTTTAGGACATTTCAATGCATATAATCTACTTCATCTGAAACAGTTTGGTTTTACAAAGGGTTGTTCAACTACAGACGCGGGCGTGGAATTACTGAAGAGCATATTCGAGGCCTGGGAGAAGTCGCAAGATGCTCTTGGCATTTTCTGCGACTTGTCTAAGGCTTTCGATTGCGTACATTATGATACACTCACCAGGAAACTGTACCACTATGATATGAGGGACAAGGCTCTTGACCTTCTGACTTCTTATCTGAACAATAGAATTCAGAGGGCCGATGTTAATGGCAAGAAATCTACAGGATCTACGGTCACCATGGGCGTTCCGCAGGGTTCAATTCTTGGGCTTTCCTTATTTCTAATTTATGTGAATGATTTACCTTATCACATAAGGGATAATCACAACATAGTATTATTCGCAGATGCTACTTCCCTCATTTTTAAAATCAAACGTCAGTTAGTCAACTTTGAACGAGTCAATGATGGTTGGTTTAGTGTAAATAATCTTCTACTGAACGAAAAAAAGATCAAACTCATTAAATTTTCAATGCCAAATGTCAGGCAGCTATCTACCAATGTTCAAGTTAATGGAACAAAGTTGGACCCTCTTGAGTCGACAGTTTTTCTTGAAATCACTATTGACAGTAAATTACAATGGGGCCCACATATAGAAAAATTGTCAGGAAGGCTAAGTTCGGCCGCGTATGCTGTTAAAAAAATTAGACAGATAACTAATAATAATAATATTTATTGAATAAAAACGTTTACAAAAAGTGTTCATTTAGGCAACAGTAAGCTTTACCAAACAATTATAATGCCTAAAAATAAAATAAAACGAAAATATGTTAATTACAAGTGCAAGTTAGTAATGATGTTTCGGGATTACAGTATTAGGTAGCGACCCTCCCGATCTAGGTTAATTCAAACCTGTGTTTCAGGCCATCACTTTGCATTTGAATTAAATTGGAACAATAAAATTTAAAACTACACTAATATAAAGCAATTTATTAATAACTATAAGAAAAAGCATATTGGTACATTTATATCTAAAACTAAACCTATGTAAATATACAAAAGTAAATACTTACGAGGGATAAATTATTGTCATGACAAAATTTCTAGAAGATTTTCTGTGTCTGTGTAATTGAGTATCGCTAAATGTTCTGCTAACAAATTACTACATTTTTTGTAACTTACACTATAGAAGCTTAGTAACTTGTTGAGCCTATTATACAGAAAAGGTCCTAAAAACACATAAAATCGATTAGCAAACGCATGTCTAGTTTGAGGCTTTAT
The DNA here is from genome assembly GCA_916610215.1 of Omphaloscelis lunosa. Taxonomy (NCBI): domain Eukaryota; kingdom Metazoa; phylum Arthropoda; class Insecta; order Lepidoptera; family Noctuidae; genus Omphaloscelis; species Omphaloscelis lunosa. The sequence goes on from OU744253.1 coordinate 22,324,560, forward strand.
GCAAACCAAGTCCTTCCTTCTCTTGTCGATAGGTGCTGGGTCAAAAGGAAGTGTAGTGTGCTGGTGTAATGCTATGCTTAGTATAAATAATTGCCGTACTGTTAGTACATTACATGCTATGTAGAGCTGGTGCGTAGGAAATCTAAAAGGGCGAAATGTTGCAACCTTTAGAATTGCTCTTTGAGCATGCTCTAGAGGGAGTAAAATTGTTTTTGCAGCACCACCCCAAGAAATTATGCAATAGGTAAGAATGGATTGACACAAAGCTAAATAAACTTGTTTAATTAATTTATAGTCTGCTATGTTCCGCAAATTCTTAAAGACATATATTAATTTGCGCACTCTAGCACAAAGTAAATCGATGTATTTACGGAAGTTTACATTGGAGTCAATAGTGACACCCAGATATTTTAAATGGTCAGCTTTAGCTAGTGGGGCAGGAACATGCAGTGTCAGCGCACTTGCTACAATTATGTGAGTAAATGTTTAAATTAGTAAGCGGTATGTTAGTATTTTTCATTGTAAATAAAATGTATTGTGTTTTATCTGTATTTAATGTTAGTAGATTATTATGAAGCCAATTAGACACAATGTTAAAACCATTCTGAGCATGTTCATAAACTTCAACTCTTGATTTACCTGAGAACAATAGAGCGGTGTCATCCGCATAAGACAATATCACACCATTTTGGAGTGCCAAGCAGCAGAGTTCATTTATATAGATTAAAAATAACGTAGGGCCCAAAATGCTGCCTTGGAGAATTCCAAAACAACTATTTTTAAGTTCAGAACTTGTATACTGACCAATTTTTACACATTGCTGACGATCGCTAAGATAATCAGAAAATAGTTGAAGTTGTGCTCCTCTTATCCCAAGTGTTTCAAGTTTGTGCAAAAGTAAAGTACATGAAATGATGTCGAAGGCCTTGGCAAGGACTAGAAAGATCCCAATTGTCTGCATACCATTATCTAGATTGGTAGTCACATAATTAGTCAATTTGTGTACTGCTTGGCCAGTTGATCTTTTGGGCCTAAAACCAAATTGACTATCTGAAAGTAGTTTGTTATCTTCCAGATATTTTATCAATCTACTGATAATTTTTCTAAAATTTTTGAAAGGCCTTTTAACACTGAAATGGGTCTGTAGTTATTCACACAGTTTTTGTCTCCAGACTTGAATACAGGTGTGACCACAGCTTTTTTAAGCAACTTAGGGAATTTACCTTTAGATAAACATAGCTGAAAAATGTGTGTTAGCGGCGGGGCAAAGAGGTATTTAAACCTCTTAAGTATATTATTAGGTATGTCATCCCACCCAGTAGCACAAACATCCTTTAACCCATTTATTATTCTTACTACTTCGCAAACGTCCGTATCTAATAAAACAAATTAATTTAATGTAGAGGATGTGGTAGTCGGGTTTTGACGGGAAAAATTACTAGAATTTTTCAGCCGAGTTTTTACCAACGTTAGCAAAAAAGTTGTTTACTTTATTCATTTCTTCGGATGGGTTTGCATCTGCAGATAGTAAGTCAAAAGGAGGTTCGGGATTTTTCGATCTAAATGTATTCGTTTTTATAAATTTCCACACAAGTTTACCATTTGTCCCCGCCATCTGTAATTCATTTTTATCATACTGGTTTTTTAGTTTTTTCAAAAGATTATTACAGAAGTTTCGATACCTTTGTATGTAACAGAAAGTATTTCGTTATCAGGTGTGAGTTTCAATTTCAGGTGGAGTTTGTCTCTATGTCTTATACAACGAACGAGACCGGGTGTAATCCAGGGTTTAATACAACTATACTTTCTAGGCATTGTCTTAGTAAACGTGTTTTTCCTTATTGCATATTGTAGCGAATCTATGAAATACTTTAACGTAATATTTGCATCGTCTGAATTATAAACTGGGTCAAAATTAATACCTCGTAAGTCATTTTCCAGGTTTGTGATATTGACTTTAGTGTAGCTACGCATGCAGTTTTTTCTAGGTGAACATATTTGTAATGTTAGTAAAACAGCTTGATGATCGGTAAGCGAAGAATTAGTAACCAATGTTTTAGATGGATTTTTTTATTTTAAAATGACATGGTCTAAGCATGAGCCACTCTGATGCGTGGGGTGATAGTGAGCTGCTAAAAGTCCATGAAATGAGTAAATATTTAGATAATTGTGTACTATGTATGTACTATGTATGTGTAATTGTGTACTGTATGTTAATATCGCCCAAAAGTACTATGTTTTTAAAAGATGTAATGTTTTTTAAGTTGGTGTCAAGCGAGTCTAAAAATCTATCCATATTTTGAGAAGGCGGCCTATAAATAGCCATGACTACGGTATCGGGAATAATTTTGATTATTAAGCAATTACTATCTTCGGATACAGGTTCTTCTTTTGTTGTTCGTAAATTATTTTTGATATAAACTACTAATCCATCGTTCTGGTTTATGTTTCTGTCAGTTTTATAAGAATAGTAACCGTCAAGTAAATTGTGTAAATTGGTAAATTGACTGTCTGATTTGACAACCAACATTATGTTAGGACGATTATATCACAGCTTAAGTCAAGATTCTGTAACAACACTTCAAATCCGTTCATGTTTCTATTTATGCTGCGAATATTCTGTGTGAGCAGGGTTAACGTTTTTTCACCCGGTTGAATATGGTGCTTACAGTCCCTAACATTACAGATTTTAGATTCGGACACAGAAAAACTATCTAGATCACAAATAAGCTGATTTGTCATGATTGTTACAAACTAAGTGCAAATATAAATATAGGATAAGCTAGCTGTTTTTGTGCTAACTAAATAAAGTATTCGGTGGCGCTCTTAGGCACCGTCATAGTCTATTGAGTTGATGTAGTTGATCTCTGCATATTTGCGCGCCGGGCAACTTACGTCACCAGTTGGATGGTCACATTTCCTCTTGAAGCGCTTGCACGTCGCACATTGACCGGGAGAAGATTTGCTGCTACATTCCTCGAAGGAGTGTCCAGTTTCTCCACAGTGGTTGCAAGTAGGACTAGTTTCCCGGCAAAACTTGGCTGCGTGTCCGAACTGCTGGCAATTGAAGCACCTGGTGCCTATCGTGAAATCTCTCACAGGGCATGATGTCCAATTTATAAAAATTCGGCTTTGATTTATAAGAAGTTTTCTTATGCTAGCAGGTATTTCCAGGATGTAATTACAGGTAGAAAGATTTTTTTACCCGATTTATGGCTCAATTTGATGCTCTCATCAAGGAAAGACTCACAAGTTATATTTGGCAACTTGTCTGAAAGGTTCTGCTCTTAAATACAATCAAATACCTCCTTCTCGGTAAGGGTTACGGGAACACCAATCACGGCGACCCTAGGGCGGCGTTTAGAAGGTTCTTCTACTGTAAGGCTCGATGATACTCATTTTTCCGGATTCTTAAGCTTGTCAATATCGCCTTTGCTTTCGGTGCTAAGGGTAGGTAGGGTAGGTAGGGTAGGTAGGGTAGGTAGGGTAGGTAGGATAGGTAGGGTAGGTAGGGTAAGTAGGGTAGGTAGGGTAGGTAGGGTAGGTAGGGTAGGTAGGGTAGGTAGGGTAGGTAGGTAGGGTAGGTAGGTAGGATAGGTAGGGTAGGTAGGGTAAGTAGGGTAGGTAGGGTAGGTAGGGTAGGTAGGATAGGTAGGGTAGGTAGTTAGGTGCGCCGTAAATAAGTTCTTAATGCTACCCGTGCGAAGCCGGGCCCGGCAGCTAGCCGTTTATAAAAATTAATTAGTTCATCTTGCAACTTCGGTAAAAACACTCTTGAAAGTCGGTAAAAATCTACAAGTCACACTTTACTTATATACTGACGGCGCAAATAATTATATTTATTTGACGTAATTGTTTATTTTATTATAGTTAATAAATACAAAACACACGTCCGCTTAATCTCGCGTCTTGTCAAAGCCTCCTGACTGACGTAGATACAGCCAGAATTGTTTATTTTAGTTATTTTTATAGCTTTATGTCATATGGGATTCTTCTCTGCGGAACCTGTGCGGACATTAATACTATCTTTGTTCTACAGAAAAGGGCTGTTCGAGGCATTTACAACCTAGGTCCAAGAGATGCCCTTAGAGAAAAATTCAAAGAAATAAATATTCTGACTGTAGCCTCACAATATATTTTTGAAAACCTATTGTATGTACACAAAAATATATCAAATTTTAAGAAAATGTCCGATAAACATAGTTTAAATACCAGGAATAACACAACCTTTCTGTACATCGCACACGTCTCCACAAAGTAGGCAACTCGTTCATGCGTCAATGTATACGCTTTTACAACAAACTTCCCATTGACATTCGAAACTTGCCCATTAATAGATTTAAAATCTATATTAAAACCAAACTTTGTAAAAAGGAGTATTATAACATTTCAGATTATTTAGAAGATAAAAAGCATGGGACAAACTTGACATTTTAATTATTTTGTAAAATCAAAATATACCAGTTTTATATACACATTGACATTTTTGAAAATTATATTCAAAATGACATGATTACTTTGTAAAGTATTATATTATTTTTATTAATTATTGTGAATGTAAGGGCTATGTGGATAACATTATTATTTTGATTTTTCAGTTAGTTTTAATTATGGTCTGGCAGTTTGAGTAGCTTATGTGGCCTACCCAAGTGTCCTTTCTTTGGTATTGTTCATCGAGTTGAGCTCCTTAAATTCTGAGTTGAGCTCCACGATTACTGACAAATGCTTGCACTGACTGAACAGGTCCACTCAAATCTGTCTGGTTCTTTCCTCAAAAGACCATTTCAGACACTAATCTACATGGTCCTCATATGGCCTGATCAAGATTATGACTGGACTTTAAAAGAGACTGGGACCTCTGAGTTTGTTTCGGCTTTTCTTCTCAGAGTAGTCAGATAGGAAACGCCGAACTCAACTAGCTTATTTTTATTTTATTTTTTTAAATATGACTTGTAAAAGTGATTCCGATATCCTATTTACAGAATAAACAATTTCATTTCATTTCATTACCTGGATGCTACTGAGGAGCTATTAAATAAGCTTGAGCGCTTGCAAAAATTGTTCATTCGCGTTGTTGTCGGTCTTTGAAAGTATGACCATGTTTTTCACCTTCGCAAGGAACTCAAGTGGTTCCCAATCCGCCTTCACAGGTACACTCGGATTTTATATCTCCTCTGTCTCAACATCTTACACAACCCGTCTTATCCTTCCTACTTGCGTGAGCGTTTCTCTTACGCTCGCCCTAGCAACGCACCGTGTAGATCACACCTTAGATCCCTCCTTAAATCTCGTCCTCATAAAACAAGCTACTATTGTTATTCCTTCTCTGTCCATGCAATAAGATTGTGGAACTCACTTCCGCCTAGCATTCGTGATTTAAAAACTGTTTCTCAATTCAAATATCGAGTAAAAGAACATTACCTCTCCTCTCAACTGTAAGTACTTATATACCTATAGTATGTATGTTTATATATTTAAGCTTTATGTATTTATTTAAGTATATGTTAATTTATTACATGTGTAGGTATATTTTAATATTTTAGTTTAAGACTTTGCATATCCATATTTTCTCTTCTTGTTTTCATACACTATTGTCTACATTTCTTTCTCATTTTTCATTTCGCAGGTCTGCTGGAAGAAATTTATTAAGGAATAAGCAGTATTTTTGTACTCTAAATTATAATTATGTCGTTTCTCTATGTTACCTTACTGTATGTACATAAATAATAAAATAAAACGCACATTAAAATTGGAACAAAACTAAAATTTAGAGTTATTTTCTTATTATAATTAGAATAGCGCCAATTTACTAATGAAAGCAAAGAACACAAAACAGTTTATACTCTAATTCTAAACTCCTTGTCAAAAATGTCGACCAATCAAATCTCGAGGAGTTATTTGCACAAGGAGTTTGTATGTCGTGTATTCTTTGCACAAGGAGTTTGTATCGAGTATTTTTTCGCAAGGAAATAACAGACTGACTCGCCCTCCCGCTCCGCCCAGAGCGGGAGAAGTTATTTGATAATTTCCCACCCAAAAAAAAAAGTATTGCGATAGAGGTTCTAAACAGAAACACCAAAATAGTAATTGAAAGCTTTTTGTGAATAAAATAAGCTTTTTAGAGGGGGAATGGTATAAATGATCTTACTATTATCTTTTTAAAAGCGCAGGGCGAAATAATAAAAAAAAACTTCGTAACCGCTTTTGATAAATATAACTGTGCAAAATAAAGGTCGTCAAGAAAGAGTAAAAAAGCAAAAAAGTAGTTTTCACATTCAACACTTCCTAAAGGGGTGGTGCTACGCGACTTGCAAAACGATTCAAATTGAGTGTGTGGTGGGACAGCGAGTTGATTGTTTTTCTTAAAATATTTTACCAAAAATACAACCGAGTTCCAAACTACAAAGTGAAAAATTACTTTAATTTCGGAAGTCGGAGTCTTTGGATCAGTATTTAAGTTTTTTGCCAGCGACTTCCGAAATTCAAGTTATTTTTCACTTTGTAGTTTGGAAGTCGGTTGTATTTTTGGTATTTTTTTTTTCACTTTTTAGTGGGTTGGTTTCTAATTCATCAGTTCCACTTTACCAAATAGTGCTTTTCGAGAGCAAATGCATGAGTTACCTACTATAAAAATATAAATAAATATAAAAAATCGCTATAGGTGAGCCTATAATATTTGAAGAGTTCCCTCGATTTCTCCAAGATCCCATCATCAGATCGTGACCAAATGACAATGGGACCAACTTGGAAGTACCTTTCAAACAAAAAAGAAATTTTTAAGTCGGTTCAGCCGTCTTCGAGTAATTATGGAACATACATTAAAAAAATAATTCCGATGCCGGTTCCGGTTTTGCCGGTTTTCAGCAAGGTGTTTGAAAAAGTAATGTTAAATCAAATGCTCAATATGTGAAAACTTACGCGGCGCAGGGCGCCACTCGAGCGCGGACGCTATCCTGCCGCGGGGTGGCGGGGAAGGCGTTCGAAAGCTCGCTGCGCTGCCATACGCTACCTACGTACGTACGTTTTGCCATCAGTCTGCGGAGGGCTGTCCCTTACACCCTGTATATATGAAAATAATTATGTATGTTCGAAAATTTCTCCGTAGCTTTTATATTGGCTCACAACTAGATTTTTTAGGCTTATTGTGTACCTTATAATCTAAAATTTCTTTGATTGTCGTTTGAATTTACAATTTTGAGCAGATTTACAGCAGATATGAGGCGAAATCTTTTACTTTATAGGCTTTTGTAGAAAATCTTACGGTTTTCAATAGTGTCGTAGCCATTGTACTTGCTCGACATCTTATGTGCCTTAAGTAACTTTTCAGTGCTAAGCTTTTTACGGCCGATATGAGACGACATCTGAAACTTTTTTGCTCCTTGCGATTTTCTTTCGGTTTCTGATACTGCCGTAGCTATTGTATTTGCCACTGAACTTGTGAGGCTCATTGCTTTCCTTATAATGTACGCTTAACTTTTATTGAGACTTTTTTCATTTCTGACTAGAGTTACGGCTGATATGATATCTGAAATTATTTTGCTATTGTCAACTTCATATGTATCTTTAACCCTATTTCGGTCAAGATTTCTGTTGTTTCTCTTAAAGTGGTAGTGCTTTATCAAATATCACAAATAATGGCATATGGTATAATGGCACTAGAATCATCGTTCTAGCTAAACATGTTTTTCTTCTCGAAATGCACATGCATTCGCGATGTGACACGCCATAGGCAAATTATATCCTGACGAGTATTGGTACAGTCGACCACAGATCAAGTTAGACACCCTATATATCCATAACTATATTACCAGCAATACAGAGAATTATAGGAAAGGGACTGAGTATCGTGGCATATCGCCCGAAAAAAGTGCATCTGTGTGCGTAGGCACAAACGCGGCGCGGCGGCCGCGGCGGTTTGCACCTACGCACACAGATGCACTTTTTTGCCATAGATTTTTGCTAGTTCTCCCGTGTTCAATGTTTTATGATTTATCTATGCCAGTCAGTTCCCAAATCGGCCGGAGCTATTGTTCTCACGAACTATTTTTTTTTTTATATTCCGTTTTTTCTTGTTTATAAACTTAGTTACTTTACGATTGCTTAGCTAAACAATGGCTAATCAGTGATTAGCGAGATTTTTATAAATAAGACTGTAAGCCCACGTAAGCACGGACGTAATAATATCGCAGCGATTTTTTTTCATGCACTTGATTTTCAATACTCTGCTTAGCGCAGAGAGTTGAAAATCCAATAGTGTGTTTTTTCAACGCTCTGGGACGAGAGTGCGTTGAATATTCAACTCTACACGAAAAAAAAACCGCCGCGATTTTATTACATCCGTGAGAACATTGGCTTAGTTGTTTACTGTGCTAGTGCGTGGTACACCAATATTAATGACGCCACAATTAACTCTACAACAGCGGCAGCTGATAGTGATGTTACGAAGGGTGGTCATACCATCAAAAAAAATGAAAGGAGAACGAGGATAACAGTGAGTGATATACTTTTAATATAATTATGTATTTGATAGATAACATTTAATAATGGCCTGAGGATCACGGCTGGACACCACTGGAGAAGGGTAGCGCGAGACAGAACGCAATGGAGAATGCTAGAGGAGGCCTATGCAAAAGAAAAACCTCAACCCTGTCATAATATGAAATGTTAACTTCGATATTCAGAACAAAGGGCTTATCATTATTATTTAATAATGACCCAAGAGACTCATTGCATCCAAGAAAATGGCTACCATTTTGAAAATTTTCTTTTACAAGGCTGCGTCGACCGGCGGCCGCGCAACAATAGATAGGTAATTAGTTAATTGTTTCTCATTAGATAACTTTTGTAAGGTATTTATTTTACATTTCGCGACAGCGCGCCATTCGTCTACCGGTTTGTACCCAAGGCCGTGCTAGATTATGATAATAATAAATTATAAACGTTCGCACAAAATATAGGTTTAAAATATAGTAATGTGTGTAATTTGTTAAGTATGTGTGTGTTTTATTAAAATAAAGAGGTGATTTTTAAAACGTTGTTTTATATTCAACCTAACGATGAAAAACAAAGCAAGTAGGTAATCAATGTTGACCCATTTAGAAACAATCCTATGAGTTCAAGTTACCCCTAATCAATTCAGTAGTTTTGCTGTGAAAGTAAATCAAACAGTTACAAACTAGTCAAAAGCTTACAGGCAAACAAACATACATTTTAATAATCGTTAGGTTTTTTCCCTAGGAAATGAGATATTTTCCGGGCTTCTAACTATGTATGTGCAAAATCACGTCGAAGTAAGTATTTATTGCTTTATTGTGTCGTTAAGAAGGGGCAAACAGTTTGAATAAATATTAAGTAATATTTTTTTTTGTGAGTAATGGAGGAATACGTGTTTCAGTGATTTTATGAAATCTAATAATAAAATAAAATAGAACAGGGAATGGAAGTTTGTATTTGAATCGGACATAATGTAAATTTTCGAATTACACGCGTGCGAACCGCGGGGAAAGATGGAAATATAATAATTATTGATAATAACTAACGGACTAATTGGTGCACATTCACAGGCGCAGCGCAAATCGAAAAAACACCCCATATTATTATAACTGAACGCAACGACCACAACTTGTTTACAAAATAATATAAATGATACATATCTATAGTTATAGCGCCGCATGTTGCCAACAATAGTAAACGTCTGCGTGAGTGGGATGAAATAATAAAAATATATCGCACCATCTCGCACGATTCGCAGCGTTCAACTTTTAATAGTGCAAAGTCCAAACAGTCTAGGTTGATGTGTCGCCGTGTGTACGAATACCTTAGTATCTGTAAATTTATATGAGGAGACCAAGCTAAGCGAGGCCAGGCTGTAGCTATAGCCATAACGAACTTGATCCCGGTTCTACTCGATTCTAAGTCAGTGTGAAGCTTTCTCAATAGCTGGTCAAAAAGAGAGCGACTGCTGCTATGTAAAGTCAGGAAAATTTATGCAAATTCACTACACCACCTTCCTTCACCTACTAGTTGTGATTTCAATAAACGGAAAGTTAGACAGTTGTACATAATGGATATAACACGAGTAATTGTCGTTGGGTGTCAATTTAAGAAACAATTAATTTCCCTGACAGTACCTGGGACGTGATACTCCAGCCTTTTCCCTACTATTGTCGGTGTTATACACAACGGGCGTCAGGTGTTGTAGTCGGGGGTATTCGGAAGGTTTTCGCTCAGTAATAAAACCACGAGTCACAATTAGGTAAAACACACTATAATATCTGATTAATATACACACAATTAGGTGAAAACACATAGCGATAATTAGATTAACACGATTTATTTAAAGTTCTGAGATTTACAACCAGCAATTACAGTTTATATTGATTATTTAGAGCGCGGCGAGACAATTAGAGCGACAGATGTACGAACGCCAAGGGATTTGGCTCAAATGAGAGATTTCTAGGGGACTACGATATGTAATCTTTTTAATAACTTTTTCTGTAGGGCATCTCAATAGCTGACCTTTGAGGTCATGACTATTTAACCGGTCAATCCTGTGGTTGCCTTAAGCTGCTACACTCAAAGCCTCCAGCCAGGGGCATACAAACTAAGCTAATAAGCTAGGTGAACGCTCGCTAACGGCACCCCCTGTGGGGTACGAACCTCGGCTTAGGGCGTCACTGGAGGGAGGACATCAAAAATGGGACGGGCTAAATCAAAGTTTTGATCATGATTATTAAACGGGGAATTTAAAGCTACGTGCACAGCTGCAACAACTGCTGGCACCTCGTTTTCGAGCAAGGGTCGGGGAGGAGTATCATTTACTCGGGGTCGCGGACGCGATCGCAAAGGACCTCGGCGGCGAGGTCGGAATGACGGGAGGCATCTGTATCTGTATACTGTACTTGTGGCCCTATTGCTCTCCTGTAGGAGGGTTATGGGGTCATCTGTGTCTGTGAGAATGTGCCTAGGACGGTGGGTACGGCTAATCCTACTTGGGACATAATTGGCGGCCTCGAAAACCAGAGGGTTGCGATGTTTGACCGTGGAAACAAAGAAACGCTTCGCAAGGCGTTTTAAGAAATTGGTGGAAAGTGGGAATTTTTAGGTCGAGATGGAGACTCTCGTTCCTAACATACCAGGGGGAACCGGTGGCAATACGGAGGAATCGGTTTTGAAGGGTTTGCATTCTATGGATATATATGGTGGGGTTTTGCATGAGCAAAGACGGCACCCGCATATGTCATGATGGGACGAATACACGTTGTGTAGATTCGCAATTTGCACTTGAGTGACAACTTGCTACGTACATTTAGGACGGAATGGACTACCAAGAGCGAAAGCGGCTCGCGCACGAACGATCAAGACCAACACCTAGATATTTGGCTCGCTTCTCCTAAGGGATCTGCTTGCCGAACATAGTGAGTCTCTATGCCTTGTGCGCGGTTTCAAAACGAGAACCGCTTGGCTTTTTTCGGGATTGACTTCTATGCGCCACTTTCTAAACCAGGCTGCAAGTCCATTGACTGAGCCTTGGAGGGTGTGGGCAATGTTGTCGGGGGATCTAAACCTAAAGTAGGTGGCCGTATCGTCTGCGAACAGAGCCAACTGCGCCCTTCTACCGATATTTGGAATATCGCTAGTAAATAACGTGAACATGAGGGGAGCTAGCACAGAGCTCTGAGGGACTCCTGCGCGAATAGAGCGGGGAGAGGAAAGTGCTCCTTCAATGCGATAGCGGAATACGCGGTTCGATAGATAGTCCCGTAAGATGAATACGAGACGATCTCGCCCACCGATTTGGTGTAGCTTATATAATAAGCCGTTGTGCCAGACTTTATCGAACGCTTTCGCAATGTCGAAGAATACTGCACCCATCAGAGAGCCGCGTTGGAAACCAGCGCTTATGAACTCAATGATGCGGTGGGCCTGATGCACGCTAGAGTGCTCAGTTCGAAAGCCGAACTGTTCGTTGGGGATGAGGCCCTTGGTCTCAGCGATGTCTCTGAGACGCTTATAAATAAGCATCTCAGAGATTTTTTCGAGAACCTTGAGCAAACTGATGGGACGGTAACTAGAAGGCTCAGTACTGGGTTTACCGGGCTTTGGGATACCGATGAGTGTAGCTTCTTTTCACGACTGGGGAAAGAAGTTGTTGCTTAAGGCACCATTGAAGATGGTAGTAAAAAGCATTATTAGGTGGGTAGGGAATAATTGGATCACCCTATTGGTGAGGCCATTGAACCGGGGGCTTTACGAGCTTTAAGACCTTTGATAATGTCATGCACTTCGTCTGGAGTGATGGGAGGCAGCGGACAATCAAAGTCATCAACGGGAGGCAGAGAGGCTCTACGTTCGACTTCAGCGTCGACTTTTAGGAAGTGAGCTTGGTCTACTAGAAGGAAACTGGGTGAGCATTGAGCCTCGAGGCTGTCGGACAGGCATTCAGCCTTTCAACGTCCTCGAAAGCTATGGTCTTATCGGGACGGGTCCGGAGGGGCATGGAGGAAGATTGAGGGGGACCTGAGTTTCCTCTGAAGTTCTCAGAATGCCTGATGGGTGGGCTCTAGTTCGCTGAGCATCTTGTCCCAGCCCGCGTCACGCAGCCGATATACGTGTCTTTACAGATCTCTGTAAATAGCGCATATGGGCTTTGTTTGCGGGGCAGGGGAAGTTGCTATAGGCATGAATGGCTGCGTTCTTCTCAGTCAGTAATGCACGCACATCGTCAGGCAAGTTCGAGCGAAGGTCAGCCGTCGCTGGAACTTCCTTTGAATATTCTTTTAGGACGGTTTGTACGTGATCAGTGAGTTAGTCGATCGGGGACGTCGTGTCAGTGATAGAGTTAAAAAGGTCGGGATTAGAGTCTAAATGAGGGGACGTGTTGGATTTCAGCTGTGTGCTTACTTTCTTCCAGTCCGTGATCCTCTTTGTGATAGGGGGAGAGTCAGGGTCGGGGAGACCTATGCGGGGTCTAATCTCGGAGAGAAACTGACGAATTGAGAGGGCACCAAGGTAGGAAAAGACTTCTGGTGGTGGAGGTAAATCCACGGACTAGGTCTTTGGGGCAATTGGGAAGAGGGAATCCTATAAGAGAAGGGAGCTTCCCTTTGCTGACGGGCGTCGAAACGCTTAGCCAGTTTGGGAGAAGATGCCTTAGGGGCTTTTGAGCAACCGCGGTAGTTGGCCGGGTGGCCTTGTTTGCCGCATAGAACGCAGCTGAGAAGGTCAATAAAGAGTGTACGGTCCTTGGGACGGGGACAGTTGGAAGTGCCGTGCACGCTTAGACACTTGACGCACCTGGGAGTAGCATGACGGTTCCTCTGTGAGTGACCGTAGAGCTGACAGCGGTGCCTACAATGCCACTCTTATGGGGTTTTTCGAACCCTGTGAGATTGTACAGGGAATGAATTTAGAAGATCGGGTGGTGGCCCCCAACGGGCGGGCAGATGACGAGTATCATTAGTATTGGTCACCGCCTCTAGAGTGGTGCACACGATGAACCTCGTCGATGGGGACTTTTTGAGACTGAAGATCTGTAAGGATCTCAGAGGGGAGGATTTCGCGTGGGATACGTTTGATCACGACGTGGATTTGTTTCTCTTCTGGGAGAGAGTAGGTGTGGTATGACACACTTCTCATTCTCAGAAGTCGGGTAAGGTCCCTATAGTCGCGCGACGTAGGGACGGAGACTTTAATACCCTGCTGGGTATTTCTGGGGCTGGTGAAACAAATTTTGTGATTGGCACACCATTTCGAGATGTCCGTCAACTTTCCCTTGTCCTGAATAAACAAGGGTGGCGGGAGGGGGATCTTTTTAGAAAAAGGCGCGGGGGTATCCTTCGCGGAGGATGACGCAATCGGAAGGGCGATGGAGGGGGAAGCTACGGTAGCGCAAGTCGCGGGGGTAGCAGGGGAGATTAGTGGGGTTTGTACTTCAGGTACCACAGATGCGGGTAAAGAGGGAGCAGTGTCGGTGTCCTCCAGCGCAGCGACCTTGCTGGCCTGGGTTGAGCTCTGCTTCTTATTCTTCCTTTTCCTTGGACGGCTATAAAACCGTCGTCGGAGTGAGAGGAAGAGGAAGAAGAAAAAGGGGCAGACTCCGCTTCGTCTTCCTCCGAGCCATAGGGGTACGGAGTAGTAGGCCGCTTTGAGGAACCAACGCTGATGGGAGTGTCAGTGTCCATTGACTCTGACGGACTAGGGAGTCTAGAAGGCCCTTTTGCCGGGAGGGACTCTAGTGCATCGCTAAAGTTAGCGATGCTATTGTCATAGGGACCTGACTGAGACTCGGCTTGGAGCTTGGCGAACCGAGCTCCATACTTTGTCTTTAGGGCGGGCTCTTCATCGAGTACGCCCTGGAAGAATTTAATAAAGAGCTGAAGGCACTTTACTGGGTCCTTCATATTGAAGGGGGAATAATGAATTTAAGGGAGGGAATTTTTCCTATCGATATTACTTCACGGCGATCTGAAATATAATTCATTAAACAAAGTAGTAATTCTTTTGCACGGCATAAGACATCGCGTTCGTTTAGATATAAAATATTATAAATATATTTTTTAAACAGAATTATCGTCATTGATGGCAACACACAGGAATGTCACTTTTTTTTCGCGCGCGTTTTTTCATCGCAACGAAAAAATTTGCTCTTGTCAAATTATTCATTTAAAATAAGTATACGGAACTTTTTACCAAAATAACAAATGTTAATTATGTTAGATAGAAAGTGCTATAAGTGCATCGTTAGTGAAAACCTGAGACGGACGCGGCGTCCATCAACGATATTAACAGGAAAGCTGAAAAATTACCTACATCAGAACTAACTAGAAGCAGCCTTAGTCTTGAGTTCCTGACCCACATTAGATGTATTTAGATCCTTTGGAGGGCTTCCACAACCCTTATATGCGAGAATGCCTGGCTTTAACTGACCACTTTGTACGTGATACTGACAGTGTTTTACAAGCACTATAGTGGACATTAACATAACACAACTTGTTAAAGCATTACCTATCTCTCCAGTGGACACGAGATGTGGCATGGGGTGCACATGCTTAGCACGAGATGCTTATAGCATGTTATCTCAATACTACGCAATCTAGCTTTCATATCAAGGATGATGTTCTATTCAAGACTATACCGCTGAATTGCCATTTTTAACAAACAAAATAAAGCTAATTAAAAGATATCACTGTGTATGAGATACTTGGTGACTTACCTAGCTCTAGGTGGCTTAATCATCCTGCCAAAAACTGATAATCTATTTTGTAAACAAAAACAATAATGCAAAATTGTGCAATTTTTACACGCATACATTCAAATACACAAGACACTTTGTTAACATGATTCTGTGATACAATGGCTGACGACAAATGCTGCCTCTGGAAACTCTTGATTTCAGATACAAGTGCAATGGACCAAACCATGCTCCCATACTTATTCATCCCATTTAGATTCCTCTAAACTGAGGAAACAAGCGATTGAGATATTCCAGAAACAAACCATACTGGTTATTACCCCTATCATAGGGAAAGCAGTCCTACCGACCCTATGCTTATGAAGAACATAAAACAAACACAAATTGTTGACTAACTTGGCTGATGCAGCAAAACCAGCTGGCAATGCCCACTGACACCAAACCAAAACCAGAACAAAAGTAATATCATCTCTAATTGACATTAACTTTATTTCATCCTATTTGATAAACAAACCGAAATAATCACAAACTTGAGTACACAATGTTTTAGCTACAAACAATAACAACTATTCAATAAATATTAAAACCACAAGACCTTCTCATGATAATAGTGAAACTTATTAGTTCTATGGCGAAAATGTAAAACAAGCACAACATTAGTTAATTTACTTACTTTTGTAAATAACAAAATAAAACAACCTTCTACTGGGTCAATAACAGGAATCACACCATTGAAAACCACCACTACAATATCTTATGATGTTTTGGTTTAATCTAATTGGTTGGAATGGACTATGTCTGAAAAATAAATGAATTACTTTTGTTACTGAAAATAAAAAGCCAATATCTATGGACCCGGTGGACCTCAACAACAACCCGGCTTATATTCCAAAATAACAATTCAAAAAGACCAAAACTGGAATAAATGCTGGCAAAACAGTTATATTCCTCTGATTCTGCTATTGGCTGTGGACATAGATAAGGAAATATTTAATACCTACCAAATTCAATATCTTAGCCTCTCAAAGCCATTCATTTCCCAACATAGTTTGGAAGAGGCCAGGCAGATGATGATCCTCTCAATACCATCAAAGAACTTATTAAATATTGAGATGCACTTACAAACAATACAATAGATAGATTTACAAAGAATTTATCTGAAAAATATATTTCAGTCAGTCAGTAACAAAAAAAAAAAAATCATCAAGACCATCTAACCCATCTAGAGCAGTAAGAATCCCACCATATCATACTGGAGGAAAATAAAAATAAAAATCCCAGTAATAACTACAAGTACATTACAAACTGACAACTTGTACACTAACCAATTATAATTGGTTAGTGTACAAGTTACAGCAAGTACAAGCTATAGCTTAGCATATCAAAATAGATAGGTATAATATACCATATTACCTTTATGAAATCATATTATGATTTCATCCTATAGGTACGGGGTATCACTTAGGACTATCTGGAAGATAACATTACCAAATAACCAATAAAGGGTTAATTACATATACATTTACCAATACTTTTCATACTTGAACAGTCTCTTATCTCTGTTTTACTAACTAAATTGCTAGTAGTGAGTGCCACTTACAGAAAACAAGGTTTTCTTGCAACCTAACCTGACTATTAAAAAATAAATAAATAAATATTTATTTGGTAACATGTCGAGACTGTGATAAGACATACCTATAAATACCACTATAAGTGTGTTTAAATGCTTGGGCTTGAAAACTAACAATGCTAATTTTAAGGCTTGATTATTAAGTTTTATTTTTTCACTTTAAACATACCTTGAAATACCTGTATTAAAACAAAATTAAAGTACTAGTGAAGTTAGTCGCATTATTTAACATTACGCCCAGACTCCACGAAGGGCTGGGCAGAAATGGGTGATCTTATTCAAAGATTATAAAATCAAAATATCTAATTAATCATTTGATTGCCAACTACTAGTCTAAATATTTAACAGTAGATTTGAATGATAATTGCAGCACTAAAGTGAAATTATCAAGGAAACAAAGGGGGGAGAACATTGTGAGGACAAAGTAGGTATTGATGGATTGTGAGTAGGACATGAACAAGATAAGGTATAATACAATAAATGTAATAGTACTATTAATGAATTATCTACAAATTGCTTTACTCTAAAACTCTCCATCTACTCACCAAGTGCACATCATAACAAGTTCAACTATACAACTGTTAAAAATGTAACTCATTACACAATCCCAATTTTGGACATATTATGAGGTCAGGGAAAAGAGCTCATATCTTTATACTTCTAAAATGAATATATTTTCGATTAGCTCTCAACTCGTCAAGTAATGACTGCTAGCAGAATATGTGAAACTCATATGGATATTAGTATTGTTGAGGAAAAACCTTAAGCATCTGAAATAGAATCTTTCACTTCAAATTTGTTCAAACTTCTTCCTATCCAGGGCACAATATACTGTCCTTATTCATTGGTGCTTACAAGTTAAAAGCCTATTCCTTATTTGAAATTCAGTTTCCAAAATACCTTTAATAACTAAAGCTATGGAAAACTAATCCATCCTAAAATGAAATGAAACCATATCAACATATAGTACATGCATACCTAAGCGGAAATAACATCAATTGATCACAAGAGTTTGACCAAACAATCCTACTACACTTTAAAAAAAATATATGTTTGTCTGTCAGTACAATTTAGGTACAATACAATTCCACAAATGCTTACCAAAATTACCTCCCTGCTTAAAACATTCAAGGGCTAAAAGATCCTTGTTACACCCTATTAAAGCTTAACTACTAAGGCCTTCACAGCCATGGTGCCTCTTATTTAGATCACTAGATAACTGACATTCTTTAAATAAATATAATTTTTACAATTCATCTTCAAGACTCACCGAGCTCGACACTTACCTTGACAGCAAGATGTAATGTGCAATTCAATACTCACACATTAAGCACAACAGTATCCCAAATAATTTAACTATTTACAGACAGATCTGAGAATGCTATTCTCAATCATGGAAACTTAAAGTAACATCATAACATTACGCCTTGTTTCCCCGAAGGGTAGGGCAGAGGTGTCCCTGTAGCAGGTTCACCCACTTTTACACTTATAAAGTATTCATATCATAATATCCTCCTGGTATATTAATTCAAAACAACTTTATAAAATTTTTATAAACGTAAGCTGGGTTAAGTGTGGTAGGAAGTGAGAGTGATACTAATAATTCACCTCCCACAGCACAAAACATACAGCAACTCAACTTAGTGCTGACATCAATTGAAATATGTAGACACAATGCCAACCAACATTGTGTTGATGATTATACCTCATTACTGATGAACGATAATGATGATTAAGCAACGTTATTAAGAATTTATTTAAAATAGATACGCCAACAGCATATATATTGTACATTAAATATTAAAACTCTTATTAATACTCGAACTAATTACAGATGTACATGACATTCACATAAAACAAAGCAACCTTCTTAAATTACACAAAATTAAAATATTATATTCAGAAAGAATGATAAAAGTACCTAATAAATCAGAATATGCCGTAATTTATTAACTAACTAAATTATTGCAGACAACTCTGAACATCTACTTTGTTTAATGAATTATATTTCAGATCGCCGTGAAGTAAAATTGGGAATCAAACGAGCTTACCTGTTAAGCGAAGTCTTGATTCTAATTTTACGAACGGCGATCTGAAATAAAATTACCCACCCGCCACTAGTTAATAGCCCCAAAGCTGCAATAATTAGTCTACTTAATTCACTTATCTTTCCAGGAAAACCTAGTGAATGTAAGTATGCGGAACTACTCTGTACAGAAAACAGAGCTTGTTCTCCATCATAAGGATCTCTAAAATAAGTGACATTCCTGTGTGTGTTGCCACCAATGACGATAATTCTGTTTAAAAAATATATTTATAATATTTTATATCTAAACGAACGCGATGTCTTATGCCGTGCATAAGAATTACTACTTTGTTTAATGAATTATATTTCAGATCGCCGTTCGTGAAATTAGAATCAAGACTTCGCTTAACAGGTAAGCTCGTTTGATTCCCAATTATTTCCTATACCTAGCTCCCCGGTGGGTATGCCGGGGATGTGTGATCCCTCCCTGTCGGGTGTAGACAGGGAGGATGAGTGCTTAATAGTGAGCCCTAAGTTTACTTTTGCCCGTTGCCTATCTTAATGTGCAACGGGGTCCTATCCAGTCTAGTGTGAAGGGTATGAATATACCCGACCACGCTAGGTCTTGAAAAAGACACCAATAAATAATAACGATGGTAGTCGGGTGACTACGGAGACGACTCGGGAACCACCAAGGAACGCTTGAACCGGAATATCGGTAACTCTGTACAGTAAGCGTTCAAAAGTGCACGTTAGGAGTCGTATTGCTGTGAACTTGAGGTATAGTCCGTATATCTGTATGTGTGAACAACACGGCACACACCGTCGTATCGTTACGTACTTGCGCCGCACTACCGAAACAAATATATATTTCCGTCGCTTTTGTTAGACACGGTAACACACACGCATCATGCGCGTGACCTCGGCCAGTTTATGGCATTGCCAAAATTCGAACAGAACTTATGTGTGCAGATAGCAGAATGCGTTAAGCGTTGGTCTAAGTTTCAAACTGGCTTAGGTTCCGATCTCGTTAAACACGGCGCGGTTTTTTGCTAAAATTATTATTTTTGTTTGCAATAATAATATAACAATAAAATGTATTACAATAAAGGGTTTAGAATTAAAAATGCGTGATATGTGGTAACAAAATTAAAAAATATTTATTCGTTATATTTATTTTACTTATAGCTAACAAATTGCTACAATTATTTGTCATACTTCAGCTAAATAAGATGTGAAATAGATGTCAAGAAACTTAGAAGCAATTTGTATTATTTTGACATATTTGTATTATGAAATGTTTTAAATTTTATTTTTTTCACCATAAATATTAGCTAGCTTATTACTAGTTAGCTTTGATCATGGTCGAAGTAATTAAGCAATAAGAATATTAGACTACTGAAAATGAAAAAAAAAACTACTTCCAAAATAGGTGATTTTAAGGTTAAGTATGGGCAGTTTGCTTACATTATTTATTTCACATTTTATTTGGCTTAAGTGAATACTGGTTGGTATTGAGGTTATAGCTTAAGAATTAATTTTCTTAACGAAAAGAGGATTGAAACTAAACCTCAAATTTTAATCGTAAAATAATAATATTACTAAAATAATCTTTAACATTTTCGGTCTATCTGCGAGATATACGACAATCACCATATTAAAACGTGTTTTTTTTACTTTTTTTTGCGTCATGTTTACCGCAAATAAACGTTTTTTCTTTCTTTCTTTAAAAAATCGTTACCACAAATTCATGCAATAACGAATCTGTTGTTTATTAAGTTAGTACGGTAAATATTTTAAGGTTAAAATATAGCAGTATCCCACTTGAAGTCTAAATATTATCGTGCGAAACTTAAACGTTCTTGTTTATGCCTTTCCGTCGAAAACGGCTTACTATCTGCTCTTCAGTGATGCAAGCCTTAAAGTGCCCAGCGAACGGTTCATAATGACGTGTTTAATAATACAGCAAAATATCTCCTTGGTATGAAACCATTTGTTTCATATTCATTCACCATTTGACGTCGCTGCTCCTCGATAATAAGCCTCTTCCTCATATCTCTTAACCCTCACAGTATTTCTCTAGAACAAAGAATAACATTGTATTTATTACACATAATAATTATTTATCATTCACTAATCGAATTAAACCTCATAATGAATTTAAAACTTTAAAGGCATCTTCTGTCTCAACAATACCTCTGTTCTATCAACAATACCTTTGATTAAGATCTATGTTTAGTAAAATATGAAATATTTAAATGATAACACTCACACTTAGTCCGGTTTGTGTAAATTACATTCACTTTTACTCAGCGCAGTAATATTAGATCTCCCGTTAATATTTATATTTGACTGCATTTTGAAAATAATAACCACAACACCGCTAATACCTAAATACTCGTCACCAACAATAACCACGAACCAACAAAGTTTTATGAAGCGAACACGCGTAACGAACTGCGTCTGTCTACCTGCAAAACTT
This sequence comes from Omphaloscelis lunosa, assembly GCA_916610215.1. Lineage (NCBI taxonomy): Eukaryota > Metazoa > Arthropoda > Insecta > Lepidoptera > Noctuidae > Omphaloscelis > Omphaloscelis lunosa. The sequence continues at coordinate 22,345,891 of OU744253.1, forward strand.
TAATATTTATGTGAACAAGATGACCGAAACAAAAAACGAATGATTATTGAACTAGTCATTATGAAAAAATAACAAAAACTATGAATAGTAATTATTAGAAAATTACAAGCAAACCGCAGATGAGATTTGAACCTTCTCTCGGCTCACCATAATCGCACATATCAAAGCACGTTATCCACTAAGCTAGCATGCCATATACTGTATTGACAGAAATTATGAACTACTATTAGTTGCAGACAAAGTGAATGTGTGTGTGTCTATATTATTGTAACATCTTATAGAAGAAGGTCTTAAGTCAAACCGAAGCGTCAGTCTATTGCTTTGTGCGATTGCCTATGGACTTTTGGTCGGTACTGTACACAGCAGCGCAACACGACCGTCCGCCATCGATGCCGGGCGCAGATTGTGGATATCTAATTTTTTTTTTTTTCTGTAGGGCATCTCATAGGTGACCTCTAAGGTCATGACTATTTAACCGGTCAATCCTGTGGTTGCCTTAAGCTGCTACACTCAAAGCCTCCAGCCAGGGGCATACAAACTAAGCTAAAAAGCTAGGTGAACGCTCGCTGAGGGCACCCCCTGTGGGGTACGAACCTTGGCTTAGGGCGTCACCAGAGGGAGGACATCAAAGATGGGACGGGCTGGATCAAAGTTTTGATCATGATTATTAATCGGGGAATTTAACGCTACGTTCACAGCTGCAACAACTGCTGGCACCTCATTTTCGAGCAAGGGTCGGGGAGGAGAATCATTTACTCGGAGGCGCGGACGCGATCGCAAAGGACCTCGGCGGTGAGGTTGGAATGACGGGAGGCGTCTGTATTTATATACTGTACTTGTGGCCCTATTGCTCTCCTGGAGGAGGGTTATGGGGTCATCTGGGTCTGTGAGAATGTGCCTAGGACGGTGGGTACGGCTAATCCTACTTGGGACATAATTGGCGGCCTCGAAAACCAGAGGGTTGCGATGTTTGACCGTGGAAACAAAGAAACGCTTCGCAAGGCGTTTTAAGAAATTGGTGGATAGTGGGAATTTTTAGGTCGAGATGGAGACTCTCGTTCCTAACATACCAGGGGGAACCGGTGGCAATACGGAGGAATCGGTTTTGGAGGGTTTGCATTCTATGGATATGGTGGGGTTTTGCATAAGCAAAGACGGCACCCGCATATGTCATGATGGGACGAATACACACTGTGTAGATTCGCAATTTGCACATGAGTGACAACTTGCTCTGTGCATTTAGGACGGAATGGAGCCTACCAAGAGCGAAAGCGGCTCGCGAACGAACCGTCATTATGTGCTCAGCGAAAGTGAAGTGATGATCGAGGACAACACCTAGATATTTGGCTCGCTTCTCCCAAGGGATCTGCTTGCCGAACATAGTGTGGGGTCGGGGGAGGGGGTCTCTATGCCTTGTGCACGGTTTCAAAAAGAGAATCGCTTGGCTTTTTTTGGGATTGACTTCTATGCGCCACTTTCTGAACCAGCAGCAAGTCTATTGACTGAGCCTTGGAGAGTGTGGGCAATATCGTCGGGGGATCTAGACCTAAAGTAGGTGGCCGTATCGTCTGCGAACAGAGCCAACTGCGCCCTTCTACCGATATTTGGAATATCGCTAGTAAATAGCGTGAACATGAGGGGAGCTAGCACAGAGCTCTGAGGGACTCCTGCGCGAATAGAGCGGGGAGAGGAAAGTGCTCCTTCAATGCGATAGCGGCATACGCGGTTCGATAGATAGTCCCGTAAGATGAATACGAGACGATCTGGCACACCGATTTGGTGTAGCTTATATAATAAGCCGTTGTGCCAGACTTTATCGAACGCTTTCGCAATGTCGAAGAATACTGCACCCATCAGAGAGCCGCGTTGGAAACCAGCGTTTATGAACTCAATGATGCGGTGGGCCTGATGCACGCTAGAGTGCTCAGTTCGAAAGCCGAACTGTTCATTGGGGATGAGGCCCTTGGTCTCAGCGAAGTCTCTGAGACGCTTATAAATAAGCCTCTCATAGATTTTTCCGAGAACCTTGAGCAAACTGCTGGGACGGTAACTAGAAGGCTCAGTACTGGGTTTACCGGGCTTTCTGATACCTATGACTGTGGCTTCTTTCCACGACTGGGGAAAGAAGTTGTTGCTTAAGGCACCATTGAAGATGGTGGTCAAAAGCATTATCAGGTGGGCAGGGAATAATTGGATCACCCTATTGGTGAAGCCATCTGAACCGGGAGCTGGATATATATATATATATATATATATATTTTTTTCTGTTGGGCATCTCGTAGCTGACCTCTGAGGTCATGACTACTTAACCGGTCAATCCTGTGGTTGCCTTAAGCTGCTACACTCAAAGCCTCCAGCCAGGGGCATACAAAACTAAGCTAAAAAGCTAGGTGAACGCTCGCTAACGGCACCCCCTGTGGGGTACGAGCCTCGGCTTAGGGCGTCACCGGAGGGAGGACATCAAAGATGGGACGGGCTGGGTCAAAGTTTTGATCATTATTATTAATCGGGGAATTTAAAGCTACGTGCACAGCCGAAACCACTGCTGGCACCTCGTTATCGAGCAAGGGTCGGGGAGGAGTATCATTTACTCGGGGGCGCGGACGCGATCGCAAAGGACCTCGACGGTGAGGTCGGAATGACGGGAGGCGTCTGTGTCTGTGTAGAGTACTAGTAGCCCTATTGCTCTCTTGAAGGAGGGTTATGGGGTCGTCAGGGTCGGTGAGAATGTGCCTAGGTCGGCGAGTACGGCTAATCCTACTTGGGACAGAACTGGCGGCCTCGACAACCACAGGGTTGCGATGTTTGACCGCGGAATCGAAATAACGCTTTGCAAGGCGTTTTAGAAATTGGTGGATCGTGGGAATTCTAAGGTCGAGATGGAGATTCTCGTTCCTAACATACCAGGGGGAGCCTGTGGCACTACGGAGGAATCGGTTTTGGAGCGTTTGCAACCTATGGATATGGTGGGGTTTTGCATGAGCAAAGACGGCACCCGCATAAGTCATGATGGGACGAATACATGCTGTGTAGATTCGCAATTTGCACTTAAGTGTCAAATTGCTGCGTGCGTTTAGGACGGAATGGAGCCTACCGAGAGCGAAAGCGGCTCGCGAACGAACCTTCTTTATGTGCTCAGTGAAAGTGAGATGGTGGTCGAGGAAAACACCTAGGTATTTGGCTCGCTTCTCCCAAGGGATCTGCTTACCGAACATAGTGAGAGGTAGGGGGAGGGGGTCTCTAAGCCTTGTGCGCGGTTTCGAGAAGAGAACCGCTTGGCTTTTTTCGGGATTGACTTCTATGCGCCACTTTCGAAACCAGGCAGCGAGTCGATTGACTGCGCCTTGGAGAGTGTGGGCGATATTGTCGGGGTATCTAGACCTAAAGTAGATGGCCGTATCGTATGCGAACAGAGCGAAATGCGCCCTTCTACCTGGGTTTGGAATATCGCTAGTAAATAGCGTGAACATGAGGGGAGCTAGCACGGAGCCCTGAGGGACTCCAGCACGAATGGGGCAGGGAGAGGAAAGTGCTCCTTCAATGCGATAGCGGAATACGCGGTTCGATAGATAGTCCCGTAAGATGAGTACGAGACGACCCGGCACACCGAGTTGGTACAGCTTGTATAATAAGCCGTTGTGCCAGACTTTATCGAATGCTTTCGCAATGTCGAAGAATACTGCACCCGTCAGAGAGCCGCGTTGGAAACCATCGCTTATGAACTCAATGATGCGGTGGGCCTGATGCACGCTAGAGTGCTCAGTTCGAAAGCCGAACTGTTCGTTGGGGATGAGGCCCTTGGTCTCAGCGAAGTCTCTGAGACGCTTGTAAATAAGCCTCTCATAGATTTTTCCGAGAACCTTGAGCAAACTGATGGGACAGTAGCTAGAGGGCTCGGTACTGGGTTTAGCGGGCTTTCTGATACCTATGACTGTGGCTTCTTTCCACGACTGGAGAAAGAAGTTGTTGCTTAAGGCACCATTGAAGATGGTGGTCAAAAGCATTATCAGGTGGGCAGGGAATAATTGGATCACCCTATTGTTGAGTCCATCTGAACCGGGAGCTTTACGAGCTTTAAGACCTTTGATAATGTCATGCACTTCGTCTGGAGCGACGGGAGGCAGTGGACAATCAGGGTCATCGACGGGAAGGAGAGAGGCTCTACGTTCGACTTCAGCGTCGACCTTTAGGAGGTGAGCTTGGTCTACTGGCACGCAGCTGGGTGAGCATTGGGCCTCGAGGGTGTCGGCCAGGCATTCTGCCTTTTCAACGTCCTCGAAGGCTATGGTCTTATCGGGACGGGTCAGGGGGGGCATGGAGGAAGTTTGAGGGGATTTGAGTTTCCTCTGAAGTTCCCAAAATGCCTGATGGTTGGGCTCTAGTTCGCCGAGCATCTTGTCCCAGCCCGCGTCACGCAGCTCCTGTATGCGTGTCTTTACAGATCTCTGTAAATAGCGCATATTGGCTTTGTTTGCGGGGCAGGGGAAGCTGCTGTAGGCACGGACGGCTGCGTTCTTCTCAGTCAGTAATGCACGCACATCGTCCGGCAAGCTCCAGTGACAGTCGTCCGTCGCTGGAACCTCCCTTGAACATTCGTTCAGGACGGTTTGTACGTGATTAGTGAGTGAGTCGATCGCGGACGTCGTGTCTGCGATAGAGTTGAACAGGTCGGGAATAGAGTCTAACTGAGGGGACGTGTTGGATTTCAGCTGAGTGCTTACTTTCTTCCAGTCCGTGATCCTCTTAGTGATAGGGGGAGAGTTTGGGTCGGAGACCTATGCGGGGGTCTAATCTCATGACTACCGGACGGTGATCAGAGTCGAGCTCGTTAATAGTTTCTATGGAGTCTAGTCTTAGGTTGACGTTCTTAAGGAGCGCCACATCCAAGATATCAGGGGCATGATTTACATTTACCGGAAAATGGGTGGGAGTCATTGGAGCGATGACGTCAAAGGTCAGGGAGTGGGAGAGGTCAAACAGGTGTCGACCTCTTGTAGTGGTTACCGAACTATTCCAGGAGGAATGCTTGGCATTGAAATCGCCCGCTAGAATGAGCGAGTTACTCATAGTGAGTAGGATCGAGAGGTCGTCAGAGAGGAGTTGGAAATTCTCCGAAGTAGTAACGGGGGGGGAGATAGACCGACACGAGAGTGATCGGCTCGTGGCCTGACATGCCTAGGCGGCAGGCCGAAACTTCTAATCGTGAGAGGGGAGGAGGGTCAATTGGGATGCAGTGAAGCTGCTTTTTATAGTAAATCAGGGTACCTCCTCTATGGCATCGAGACCTATCATTGCGAACTATCCGGTAGTTGGCTATTGATGGGTTACGATTGCAGGGTTTTAGAAAAGTCTCTTGGACTAAGAGAATATCGATTTGATGATTGCGGAGGAAAGCCGCAATCTCTTCGCGTTGATTTTTAATGCCGTTTGCATTGAAATAGCCTATTATTAGGGATCGCGGTTTGAACCTAGCTAAGACCGTATTATCCATAATGGGGTTTAGTAGCGAGGGAGGTTAGGGCTTGGGTAATGTCCGGATACGCATTGTAGATGGCCTGGATCTGGAGGAGATTGCCATGAGCCGCAAGGATTTCGTTGGCCATTGTCTTTGCGCGAGGGGAGACGAAGGCCAAAAAGGTTGACGTGATAACGTTGAACGAGTCAACGGAGGCGTTGGGACTAGCCACGGGAGTGGTTTGAGAGGGGCGCGTAGCTTTAGGAGCGGGCGTGGGTTTCGCGGGGGGCGCGGCGGGCGCCGGGGGCGCAGAGGGCGCAGGGGGCGCAGGGGGCGCGTGTGGCGCGGCGGCGCAACTACGGGGATCCATAAGGCGGGGGAGGGGAGCGGGGGGGAGGGAAGTTAGTAAATTGAGAGGGCACCATGGCAGGGAAAGACTGCGGTGGTGGAGATAACTCCACGGACTAGGCCTCTGAGGGCTTAGTCGTTGGGGCAAATGGGATGAGGGAATCCTATAAGAGGAGGGAGCTTCCCTTTGCTGGCGGGCGTCGAAACGCTTGGCCTAGTCTAATTTGGGAGAAGAGGCCTTAGGGGCTTTGGGGCAACCGCGGTAGTTGGCCGGGTGGCCTTGTTTGCCGCATAGGTCGCAGCTGGGAAGGTCGGTACAAAGGGAACGATCCTTTGGACGGGGGCAATCGGAAGTGCCGTGCTCACCTAGGCACTTGACGCATCTAGGTTTAGCATGGCAGTTCCTCTGCGAGTGACCATATAACTGGCAGCGGTGGCATTGGCCGACAATGCCACTCTTGTGGGGTTTTTCAATTTCGAACCCTGTGAGCTTTGCACAGGGAACGAATTCGAAGATCGGGTGATGGCCCTCTACGGGCGGGCAGATGACAAGGACCATGTCGTATGACTCTCCGCCTCTAGAGCGGTGTACGCGATGGACCTCATCGACGGGGACTTTTTGTGACTGAAGGTCATCAAGAATATCGGATGCTGGGATTTCGCGTGGGATACGCTTTATTACTACGCGGATCTGCTTTTCCTCTGGGAGTGAGTAGGTGTGGTATGACAAACCTCTCATTCTCAGAAGTCGGATTAGTTCCCTATAGTCGCGCGACGTAGGGACGGAGACTTTGATACCCTGTTGGGTATTTCGGGCGCTAGAGAAGTTTATTTTGTGGTCGACACACCATTTCGATATGTCGGTCCACTTCGCCTTGTCCTGAATGAACAAGGGTGGCGGGAGAGGGATCTTTTTGGCGTTAGTCGCGGGGGTATCCTTCGCGGAGGATGACGCAATCGGACGAGCAGTAGAGGGGGAAGCTACTGTAGCGCAGCTTACGGATGACGTAATCGGAAGGGAGGTGGTGGGGGAAGCTACTATAGCGCAAGTCGCGGGGGTAGCGGGATAGATTTTTGAGGACGGTACCAATGGTGCGGGCGACGAGGGAGCAAAGTCTAAGTCCTCAAGCGCAATGACCTTGCTGGCCTGGGACGAGCTTTGCTTCTTGTTCTTCCTCTTCTTGCCCTTTCCTTGGACGGTTGTGAAACCATCGTCGGATTGGGAGGAGGATGAGGAAGAAGAAGAAGCGGCGGACTCCGCTTCGTCGTCGTCCTAACCATAGGGGTACGGGGTAGTGGGCCGCTTTGAGGAAGCAGCGCTGATGGGAGCGTCAGTGTCCATAGACTCTGACGGACTAGGGGGTCTAGATGGCTCTGTAGCCGGGGGGGTTTCTAGGGCATCGCTAAAGTTAGCGATGCTATTGTCAGAGGGACAAGACTGAGACTCAGACTCAGCTTGGAGCCTGGCGAACCGAGCTCCATACTTCGTCTTCAGGGCGGGCTCTTCTTCGAGAACACCCTGGAAGAACTTAATAAAGAGCGCTAGGCACTTTACGGGTCCTTCATGCTGACGGGGGAGAGAGACTCCACGCGGGAATATTCCTAACTTCCTAATTATCCTAACTCCCCGGTGGGTATGCCGGGGATCTGTAATCCCTCCCTGTCGGGTGTAGACAGGGAGGATGTGTGCCTATGGGTGAGCCCTAAGCTCGCTTTGGCCCGTTGCCTATCTTATTGTGCAACGGGGTCCTATCCAGTCTAGTGTGAAGGGTATCGATATACCCGACCACGCTAGGTGAGTCGCTGTGGAGGCAAAACTGTCACCAGTGCCGACTAGGAGACCCTCCAAGACCGAACACTGGGACCCAGCCAATTGACTGCCTAACCCTGAAGGGGATCGGCGGGTGTGATTGGGTCAACACCCCCTCGGTTTCGTTGGCACCGTAAGGTATCCATCGAGGACCACGAAACTGTGTTTTTGCCCAGAAGGGGCCAAAATTGCCTCGACGAACGTTTTAAACAACAATCTTAAAGAAAGTTGATATTAATTGTGTCTTGAAAAAGACCCCAATTAATAGTAGTGATGGTAGTTGGGTGACTACGGAGACGACTCGGGAACCACCAAGGAACGCTTGAGCCGGAATATCGGGAACTCTTGTACACAGCAGCGCAGCGCAACACGACCGTCCACCACCGGTGCCGGGCGCAGAGTGTCGCTGGATATATAATTTTTTTTTTTTTTTTTTTTGAACGGGCATTTCGCAGTTTTGACCACTAAGGTCTTGGCTGCTTAACCGGACTTTCCTGTGGGTTCCTTAAGCTGCTACACTCAAATCCTCCAGCCAGGGGCAAAAAACTAAACTAAATTAAAACTAGGCGAACGCTCGCTAAGGGCACCCCCTATGGGGTACGAACCTCGGCTTAGGACGTCGCTGAGGGGAGGACAGCAAGAAGGGACAGGCTGGATCAAAATTGGTTTAAATCATGATTGATTATTATGCGAGGTAGTTTAAAGCTACGTGCTCAGCGGCAACAACTAGCTGGCACCTCGTTTTCGAGCAAGGGTCGGGGAGGAGTATCATTTACTCAGGGACACGGTCGCGATCGCAAAGGATCTCGGCGGCGAGGTCGGAATGACGGGAGGCGTCTGTTTTTGTGTATTGTACTGGTGGCCCTATTCTGCTCTTGGAGGAGTGTGATGGGATCATCAGGGTCGGAAAGTACATGCCGCGGACGGCGGATCTGACTAATTCTGGAAGGGACATAATTGGCTGCTTCGACAACCAAGGGGTTACGATGTCTAGGAGCGGAGTCAAAGTAACGGTTGGACATGCGTTTTAGGAACTGGTGAATCGTAGGGATTTTACAGTCGAGATGGAGGATCTCGTTTCTGACATAGAAGGGAGCTCCCGTGGCTTTACGGAGGAAACGGTTCTGCAAGGCTTGCAACCTATGGATGGAATGGGACTTGGCGTGGGCGATTTCTGCACCCGCATAGGTCATAATGGGTCGGAAACACGATTTATAGATGCGCAGTTTGCACTTAAGTGACAATTTGCTGCGTGCATTAAGTGCGAAATGGAGTCTACCTAGAGCGAAAGCGGCTCGCGAACGAACCGTCTTTATGTGCTCAGAAAAGGAGAGATGATGATCTAGGATAACACCTAGGTATTTGGCGCGCCTAGCCCAAGGGATTGGTTTGCCGAACATGGTGATAGGTCGGGGGAAAGGAGGGGTCTAGTTCTCGGTTTAGAAAAGCTAACCGCTTGACTTTTGTCGGGATTTACTTCTATTCGCCATTTTCTAAACCAGGCGCCAAGGTTGTTGACAGCCCTTTGGAGGTTTAGCAGCATCGTAGCTGAATTTCCCTTACAGATGATCGCTGTATCGTCGGCGAACAGAGCCAACTGCGTCGATCTGTGTCTGGGGATGTCGCTGGTGAATAGCGTGAAAACGAGGGGGGCTAATACTGAGCCCTGAGGGACTCCTGCCCTTATGGGGCGGGGGGAGGAAAGGGCTCCTTCGATGCGGAAGCGAAAGGTGCGATTCGACAAATAGTCTCGTAAGATGAGCACGAGACGATCCGGCACACCGAGTTTGTAGAGCTTATAAATTAAGCCGTTGTGCCAGACTTTGTCAAACGCCTTTGCTATGTCGAAGAATACTACGCTCGTTTGTCGGCCATGGGTGAGAGCACCGCTGATAAGCTCGACGATACGATGGACCTGATGCACGCTAGAGTGCTGAGTTCGAAAGCCGAACTGTTCGTTGGGGATGAGGCCCTTGGTCTCTGCATAGTCTCTGAGGCGCTTATAAATAAGCCTCTCATAGATCTTGCCGAGAACCTTGAGCAGACTGATGGGCCTATAACTAGATGGCTCGTTTTTGGGTTTTCCTGGTTTAGGGATACCTATGACAGTGGCCTCTTTCCACGTCTGGGGAAAAATGTTATTGCTTAACGCGCCATTGAAGATGGTGGTTAAAAGCTTAATTAGATGAGCTGGGAATAGTTGGACCACCCTATTGGTGAGTCCGTCTGAGCCGGGGGCTTTACGATTTTTCAGACCTTTGATAATCTCATGTACAGTAAGCGTTCAAAAGTGCATAAGCACGTTAAGAATCATATTGCTGTGAACACGCGGTATAGTCCGTTGATCTGTATGTGTAAACAACACGGCACCACACACCACAGAGAACGCAGTATTGCGCTTTACACACTGTCGTATCGTCGCGTACTTGCGCCTCACTACCGAAACAAATATATATTTCCGTCGCTTTTGTTAGACAACACGCATCATGCGCTTGACCTTGGCCAGTTTATGGCAATGCTAAAATTCAAACCAAACTTACGTGTGCAGATAGCAGAACGCGTTAAGCATTGGTCTGAGATGCAAACTGGCTTAGGTTCCAACCTCGTCAAGCACAGTGCAGTTTTTGCAAATATTAATATTTTTGTTAGCAATAATATTATATTTTAACTATTGCTGCCTTTTTTATTAATGCTGTTATTGCAATAAAGGGTTTAGAATTAAAAATGCGTAATATGTGATAGCAAAATTAAAAAATTGTATTCGTTATATTTATTTTACTTATAGATAATATATTGCTACAATTATTTGTCATTACGTCAGCTCAATAAGATGTGAAATAGATGTCAAAAAACTTAGAAGTAATTTATATTATTTTGACATATTTGTATTATGAAATGTTTTAAATTTTAAATTGATTTTTTCACCATAAATATTAGCTAGCTTATTATTAGTTAGCTTTGATCATGGTCGAAGTAATTAAGCAATAAATAAGAATATAAGACTAATCAAAATGTAAAAAAAAACTACTTACAAAATAGGTGATTTTAAGGTAAAGTATGGGCAGTTTGTTTACATTATTTATTTCACATTTTATTTGGCTTAAGTGAATACTGGTTGGTATTGAGGTTATAGCTTAAGAATTAATTTTCTTAACGAAAAGAGGATTGAAACTAAACCTCAAATTTTAATCGTAAAATAATAATATTACTAAAATAATCTTTAACATTTTCGGTCTATCTGCGAGAAATACGACAAACAACATATTGTAACTTGCTTAAAAATCGTTACCACAAATTCATGCAATAACGAATCTGTTGTTTATTAAGTTAGTACGGTAAATATTTTAAGGTTAAAATATAGCAGTATCCCACTTGAAGTCTAAATATTATCGTGCGAAACTTAAACGTTCTTGTTTATGCCTTTCCGTCGAAAACGGCTTACTATCTGCTCTTCAGTGATGCAAGCCTTAAAGTGCCCAGCGAACGGTTCATAATGACGTGTTTAATAATACAGCAAAATATCTCCTTGGTATGAAACCATTTGTTTCATATTCATTCACCATTTGACGTCGCTGCTCCTCGATAATAAGCCTCTTCCTCATATCTCTTAACCCTCACAGTATTTCTCTAGAACAAAGAATAACATTGTATTTATTACACATAATAATTATTTATCATTCACTAATCGAATTAAACCTCATAATGAATTTAAAATTTTAAAGGCATCTTCTGTCTCAACAATACCTCTGTTCTATCAACAATACCTTTGATTAAGATTTATGTTTCGTAAAATATGAAATATTTAAATGATAACACTCACACTTAGTCCGGTCTCATTAGATATTTGTGTAAATTACATTCACTTTTACGCAGCGCAATAATATTTGATCTCCCTTCAATATTTATATTTGACTGCATTTTGAAAACAATAACCACAACACCGCTAATACTTAAATACTCGTCACCAACAATAACCACGAACCAACAAAGTTTTGAGATTGGCTGGGAACAGACCGTAGCAATCGCGAATACGCGTAACGAACTGCGTCTGTCTACCCCACAGAAATCGAAATGATTTACTTAGTTTTCTGTGGTCTACCTGCTGAACCTTAATATTTATGTGAACAAGACGACCGAAACAAAAAACGAATGATTATTGAACTAGTCATTATTAAAAAATAACAAAAACTATGAATAATAATTATTAAAAAATAACAAAAACTATGAATGTAATTATTAAAAATTACAAGCAAACCACAGATGAGATTTGAACCCTCGCTCGGCTCGCCATAATCGCACATACCAAAGCACGTTATCCACTGAGCTAGCACGCCGTATTCTATATTAATTGAAATTATGAACTACTATGAGTTGCAGACAAAGTGCTGAAAAGTGCAGTACTGGTACTATAATCAGATAAACAATGTGAGATGGGCCGACAAGCTATCTGTGCCGTATGGCTTAGAATGCGGTGTAAGGCAGGGAGAAATAACCTCACCAAAACTCTTTAACCTCTATATTAACGACTTGATTGTTGAGCTCAGCAGTAAGAAAATCGGCTGTCGCATCGATGACTGCAGTATTAACAATATCAGTTATGCTGACGACATGGTGCTGTTGAGCCCAACGGTCAGCTTACGTGTTGTGAGTCCTATGCTCAGGCACATGGCTTACTGTACAATGTTGCTAAGAGCGAATTCATGGTCTTTAAGGCGGTGGGTGGTAAATGTCCAGATGCAGTGCCTGCAATTAGGCTTAACGGTAATGAACTAAAGCGTGTTTACCAGTTCAAATATCTGGGACATTACGTGACCGACGACCTCAAGGATCATGTAGATATTGAGCGGGAACGTAGGGCGCTGGCAGTGCGATGTAACATGTTGGCACGGAGGTTTGCACGTTGTAGCAAACAAGTTAAAGTAACGCTTTTTAAAGCGTATTGTCAAGTGTTTTACACGTGCAGCCTGTGGACCAACTATACTTTGCGGACTGTCAGCGCCCTGCGAGTCCAATATAATAATGGATTCAGGATGTTGATGGGACTGCCCCGTTTCTGCAGTGCTTCTGGCATGTTCGCACACGCAAATGTTGATGGCTTCCATGCGATCATTAGACAGAAGTCTGCCTCGCTGCTCTGCAGAGTGCGAGCCAGTTCCAACTCCATCCTGAAAACCATTGCAGGGAGGTACGATTCACCTATATTGTGTGATATTGTGCGAAGGTGTATCTCCAACAATAGGCTTGTAACTATATAAAATACTAACATAGTTTTTTAAGATATCTTCTTACTAACCCCTATGGATGTACCGCTGGTCCGAAATAAAGATTATTTTTTTTTTTTTTTTTAAAGTGAGTGTGTGTGTATCTATAGTATTGTAACATCTTATAGAAGAAGGTCGTAAGTCAAACCGAAGCGTCAGTCTATTGCTTTGTGCGATTGCCTATGGACTTTTGGTCGGTACTGTACCTCATCTGGTTCGATGGGGGGCAGGGGAAAATCAGGGTGTTCAATGGGAGGGATAGAGGCTCTACGTTCGACTTCGGCGTCGACCTCATCGAGGTGAGCTTTGTCTACTGGTAGGGTACTGGGAGAGCATTGGGCTTCAAGACTGTCGGCTAGGCACTCGGCTTTGTCGATGTCGTCGAAGGCTAATGTTTTGTCCGGGCGGACTAAGGGGGGCATATGGCCTGAATGGGGGATCTAAGTTTCCTCTGGAGTTCCCAGAAGGCTAGGTGGGTAGGCTCTAGGTCGCTCAGCATCTTGTCCCAGCCCGTTTCACGCAGCTCCGCCATACGTGTCCTTACAGTTCTCTGTAAGTAGCGCATGTGGGCTTTGTTGGCGGCGCAGGGAAAGCTGCTGTAGGCACGGACCGCTGCGTTCTTCTCAGTCAGCAGGGCGCGTGCATCGTCCGGGAGTTTCAGGTAACAGGGATCTGTTGCCGGAACCTCCCTTGAGCAGTCGCTCAGGACGGTTTGCACGAGCTCCGTGAGTGAGTCGATCGCAGCTGTCGTGTTAGCGATTGAGTCAAACTGGTCTAGTGAGGGGGACGTGTTGGATTTCAGCTTTTCGCTTACTTTCTTCCAGTCCGTCACCTTTCTAGTGGGGAGAGGGTGGTTAGGGTCAGAGGGACTTATGCGGGATACAAGATGGATGATTACTGGGCGGTGGTCAGAGGTAAGCTCGTGCACCGTTTCTATCGAGTCAAGTCGTAAGTTTACGTTCTTAAGGAGCGTTATGTCAAGGACGTCAGGGGTGTAGTTTACCATATGGGGAGAGTAAGTGGGATTCATCGGAGCGATGATGTCGAAGTTAAGAGTGGAAGAGAGGTCGAACAAGTGTCGGCCCCTGGGGTTAGTGATATGACTGTTCAAGAAGACAAGAAGGATGTTTGGCGTTGAAGTCCCCTGCCATAATGACAGAGTCGCTCATGCCGAAGAGTAGCTGTAGGTCATCAAAAATAAGTTGGTAGTTTTCTGAGGCCTGAGCTGGGATGGGAGGGATATAGACCGACACTAGAGTGATCGGCGAGTGACCAGTCATGCCTAGGCGACAGACTGATACTTCTAGTCGGGAGAGAGGTGGAGGGTCCATAGGGATGCAATAAAGATCCTTTTTATAGTAAATGAGAGTGCCACCCGCGTGACAGCGCGTCCTATCATTTCGAATTAAACGATAGTTAGCAATGGAGGGGTTTCGTTTATGGGGCTTAAGGAAGGTTTCCTGTATGAGGAGAAGATCTAACTGATGATAGCGGAGGAATTCCGCGATTTCATCTTTCTGATTAAATAAGCCATTGGCATTGAAAGTTCCTATCTTTAGGGATCGGGGTTTAAACCTTTCATAAGAGGCGTAATACATTATGAGGGTCTAGTGAAGGATGTGAGGGCGGAGGTGATATCCTCGTATGCCAGGAATACATTCTGGATTTGCTCGAAGCATCCTGATTTCCTGGCTTCTACAATGTCTAGGGCCATTTGTTGAGCCCTGGGGGTACAGGTCATGAAGGTGGAACTGATTATGCTGAATGCATTTTTTGCGGGGTCCGAGTATATATTGTTTTTATTATTATTAGCCACGGGAGTGGGAACGGGATGCGGGGTAACCGGGTTTGAGTTAGGTTTAACGGAGGTCGCGGGGAGTGCGCTACGCTGTGTAGGCGCTTGGGGAGCGGGGAAGCCGGGGGGAGGAGGAGGGCGGCCTCGCGGGTCTATTAGGGAGTATAGCGGGGTGTTAGGGGGAGGGGGGCGCGGGGTAACGTTGAATATGGGGTGATGCCCCTCGGTAGGGGAGCAGACGACAATAACCATGTCGTATGCTTCCCTGCCGCGCGAGCGGTGCATTCGGTGCACTTCGTCGACGGGGATGTTCTGCGACTGAAGGTCGGCAAGAATGTCTGCGGAGGGAATCTCCTTAGGGATCTTTTTTATAACAACCCTAATCTGTCTATCTTCTGGGAGGGAGTAGGTGTGGAATGACACACCTCTCTCTCTCAGGACCCTGGTTAAGTCCCTGTAGTCTTTCGACGTAGGGACGAGTACTTTAATACCCTGTTGGGTAGAACGGGCGCTTGTGTAGCCTATTTTAAGGTCTACACACCACTATGATACTGCCGTCCACTTGTCCTTGTCTTGGATGAAGACAGGGGGTGGCGGCGCGACCTTTTTAGGGCCGGAGGTTTGCGCGGATTGTGGTGCGTCATTCTGCGAGGATGACGCAATCGGGCGGGGGGCGGTGGAGGAGGAAGCTACAGGGGTACAAGTAGCGGCGGGAGTAACAGTGGGGTTTGCCTGAGGGGCAACTATGATAGAGTCGTCGATGACGACTACTTTGCTTACCTCTTGTTTCCTTTCCCGGTGACTTGGGTGAAGCCTTCGTCATCAGAGTGGGAAGAGGAGGAGGAAAGAGCAGAGGCTTGAGCCTCTAAGTCGGGGGTATAGAAAGGATGGGGGGTCGGGGCGCGGATTGTAGCCGCGGTTGCGTCTTCTGCAATTTCCATGCTGTCAGAAGGACAGGGACTGAATTGCGCGTCTATTACATCGCTGAAGTCAGCGATGGAAGAGGACCTAATTTCGGCCTGCTGTGAAACAGCGAGACCTTCGAGTTCGGTACCGAACTCGTTGATGAGAGTGGGCTCCTTTTTAAGAACCCTATTAAGGAGGTCGAGGAGCTTGGAGTTTTCACTCCTGAGGGATATGAGGTCGTTACGGAGTGACTGAATGGCACTCTGTACGGCCTCCATATTGACAATTTAAATTAAAATTTGGGACCTAATTTTCCCTAAATATCCTAACAACCTAATTCCCCGGGCGGACTACCGGGGATGTGTAAACCCTCCCTGTCGGGTATAGACAGGGAGGTTGTGTGCCTATTGGTGAGCCCTAAGCTTGCTTTTGCCCGTTGCCTATCTTATTGTGCAACGGGGTCCTGACCAGTCTCTTGCGCCGGGTGTAGACACACCCGACCGACACTAGGTGTGTTGCTGTGGAAGGAAAACTGTCACCAATGCCGACTAGGAGACCCCCCAAGGCCGAACACTGGGACCGGCCAATTGACTGCCTAACCCTGAAGGGGATCGGCGGGTGTGATTGGGTCAACACCCCCTCGGTTTCGTTGGCACCGTATGGTTTCCACCGAGGACCACGAAACAGTGGTTTTTCCCTGAAGGGGCAAAATGACTTGAAGAGTCAGTTGACGTTATTCCGTTAAAGAAACAGATAATTAATCGTATCTTGAAAAAGACTCCGATTGATTGGTCGACGATAGTCGATTAATAATAATCGACTATGAAGAGCGTCGCAGTACGCGACGAAACGATGACTCAGGAACAGGATCGCTTGAGTCACTATCGGCAACCACAATCAGCAGCGCAGCACGTCCGTCCGCGTCCGATGCCAGGCGCAGAGTCTGTGGTGGATATATAATTATTTTGCATTTATTAAGTAACTTTGCACTATAGGGCAAGTAGTGGTTGACCCCTGGTTACTGTTAAAATGACTAGCCTATACTTTATGGCACATTGTTGGTAGACGGAAATTACAGGGGCTCGGGTGTCTGAGGGGTACTACGCAGTTAGCCTGCCGGGGGTAGTTACAGGTGTGAGAGAGACGAGGTATGACGCAGTTGCAAATGTACATAACACTGTTTACATTTGAGAACAAAGGATTTTACTGCTTTCTCAACATGGACTGTCACTTCCCTTATGTAAAATAGCTATATCAATGGGAAATGACCGAATTAGTATTCTGATAACAATCAAAATCTTATCTTGCAACAAACAAAGAAGTTATGCCGCTTTTTCTCATGTACATAGAGGTGTATAAACTTAATTTGTTAGAGATAGACACAAAGACTATTTATTACATTCGTTAGTTACAATGGTGTCTATAGGTAGATTAATTACAACGTAAAACCTACTTAATAATAAAATATATTATACTTTACTGTGCTTCCCTTACATACGGCTTAACAAATTCCGCTGTCAACGCTGTTCGCCAAACACATCCCTACCTAACCCAGTGGAAATAGCCGTAATAACTAATAAGTTAGGGTCAAATAAATGTATTGTCACATACATGTACACAGTTTATCAATGGTTTCCAGGCACATTTCGGGTCACGAACCTTGAGGGATTCCGAGAGATCAACTACAATCGCTTTGACATCGAATGTCTGCAACCAATATTAGACTTTGACACGTAAAAAGGTTCAGCCCGAACGACCCATAATAAACGGTATTTACCCAAAATACACAAGCCACCAATAAAAACACAAGCGCTCATTAGTTTTAATTTGAAACTTAACAAAAGTTAAGTTTTACAGAGAAGATAATTTTTTACAGTAATATTGATTTCGATGATCTGATGATGTAGGTAATGATGATGAGAGTGTCAATACAGGGTATCTCCCTTATAAGCTTGTTTAGGAAAGGAATACCTTCGTTTATAAACGATTTCTAAACCAACCTTACCTATGTTAGTCTTTTGGGAAAGGTCACACCGTTCCGTGAGTAGGGACTCGATATGTCAACTTTACTCCGATTGGAAGGAAAAATTGTGCGTGCGGTGTATATGATCAATAAACAAGCAAGTCGGAGCGAACACTTCACATCACTCTCTGTAATACGTCCCGAAGTGTTCGACGTTTGACTTTGTACAACCGATATCGTATGTAGGTTGTATTATGACCATCACGACTAGGTTCTTGAATTGTTAAAAGAAACAGTTGTGTCATTTAAAACCGATGTGAAAAAATCTTTTTTATTTAAAAGGATATACTAGGAAGTATATCCTTTTGAATAAAAAAGATTTTTTGATTGGTCCCATATAAATTTGGTCAAGTTCTGACGAGTGATTCTTGAGTTAGCTTCAATAATAAGTATTTTTTCTACTTAGTGTATGTTGATGATGTTATAATAACTTCCTGTCACTGTTATTTACATTGCAGTAGAAATATATTGTAAAAAGGTATTTTTTGTAAAAAGTTTTTAATTCGTATGAATTAAAAACTTTTTACAAAAAATACCTAAACAAGCGACTTCCAAATAAAAAATTAAGTTTAAAAAACTGTAACCCGACTACGGAAAAATAAAAGTGATCTACAAAGTATGTTCTTTTTTTTTTATACTTTTCCGTTTTAACACTTAATAAACGTTGCGACAACCTAAATAGAGGCTCGTGCAGACCAGCGCGATATCGCAGGCGCTATAGGCAGCGCGGCCCATGTAGCGACCGCAATATCGCGCTGGTCTGCACGAGCCTTAAGATTAATACGATAGGTCAGTAATAAATAAATATTAAATAAAAATAAATAAAATTCTTTATTCACAAAAATCATAAACTTGACAAGAGATACGTATACAGAATGGTAAGCAAACTTAAATATAATCGAAAGGTCGAAAGTTCAAGAAGAATATGTACCCTGCCCCCAAACTAGGAAAATCCTGTATCTTGGGCGACAGTGTCTTCGCGTAGATAACAATAAGGTCGAGCGATTATTGTGAGCATACAAGTTGATAGAGTTAGGGAAATGTCAAAGATAAGGTATGTACTAGTGAAAAGAAAGAAAAAAAGAAAAAGGACGTTGTTGCTGGTTGGTGATATATGTATTTATGTATTCTGTGTGGTGTCGTGTAATGTAATGAGTGTTGTGTTCATACGTGAAGAAAACAATGTAATAGAATCAACAGATCCAGATAAGATCTTCAACAGCCTCATACTCTTGTTCAATTATCCACTCCTCAATTTTAACTTTTACCCTGTAACTATCCTATTCAATGATATTTATTTTATTATTTATTATTGTGTATAAAAGTGAGCTAGAATATAATGCTGGCGTTTAGCAAAAGTGGTCTTGTGGGATTCCGTGAGACAAAGAGGCTTTTTCCTACGGCATGTTGGGTTAGATGGGAAAACCTTGGTGTGTTTTTTCAGTACGGATCGAAGCACAAACAGCTGTTTGCAAAAAGCTGCTGTATGCAAAAGTACTTACTGTAAGGCAGCTGCCTTACAGAAAGTACTTTTGCATCTTAGTATAATTGTGAAGTAGGATACCTGAAGTTCTACTTTAACATCACCTAATGGACTGCTCTTTGTGCTCACTCCAACTTTAGAAACCTAGTTTTAGCTGTTCCTCCCCACACTGTGATGCAGTAAGAGATGATGGACTGGCAGATAGCAATAACGAAGGGATAAATAAGAGCAGTGCGTTATCACAAGTGTAAGCGTCAGTGGAAAAGTTTATAGGTGGTTTCGTACTTGGATGTAGATCGAAAGGGATTTAGTCAGTCTTATCCAGTTTCAGATTAAGGAGATTGAGCCGCAACCAAGTAATAACGGTTTCAAGTGACGATTCAGCAGCAGCTCTAACATGTTCCTAATCAGCCCCAAAGATGATAATTGCTGTATCGTCAACGTAGGTGAATATTTTAGAGTTCATGAGAAGTATACAGCATAGCTCGTCAATGTAAACCTGGAATAAGGTTGGCCCCAGCACACTACCTTGCGGGACTCCGAAGGTGGTTGTTTTCATAAATGTGTTTCATCATTTTTTTTATTGTATAATGGGCATTAATTTTACAACCGTGCGGTTTGTAACGTCGTCTCGCTTTTGCTCGTTTTTACCAAATTAAACATATTTATTTACTTAGACAAGAATTTACGTGTAAAGTCCACCATATTAAAATATAGCCTACGTCACCCGGAACATTATTATGATTCCATTGATAACTCATTCATCAAAATCGGTTGATAAGTTTAGGCGCTACGGTAAAACACACGTAAATACAAACAAACATACATACCTACGTACAAACCTACATACATAGACTGGTAAAATCAAAACCCTTCCTTTTGGGTTTACCGTAGTCGGGTAAAAATAATTTTAATTTCGGGATTCGGTGGAAAATAAACGTGTTGAAAAAAAAAATGTTGTTCGATTCGTAGTTTTTTTTTACATTATATTAATACATTTATAATCTATTTGGGCCCGGTAGGTGGCCACGTTTATTGGTACTCATAAACCTTATTCAAGTGTGAAATAAATTGACGTGTCAACAGAGATTGAATTGATCGATTCCTCTCAGAGGGAGGCAGTTCTAAAGACACGATCCTCACAAATCCGTCGCTACAGCTCACAGCCACGTCCCGCAATAACTGACACAGCTTACTGATCACTGCACATTCATTGCAAATATCGTTACTCTGTCAAACATCAACAGACCATTATATTTATTACACCACAGCTATTACTCGTGACTGACTTCGCAGCTTCGCTTCTAAGGTCTATCCCAAAGTAATTGTGCATTTTCTGAAATAAACATAGTTATTTCACGTTCCGCAGTTCATAAACTATCTATGCAAAAATCACGTCAATCCGTTGAGGAATACTATCAACAAATTCACTTAAGCATTATAATATTAGCAGGGAAACAACACAAACAGGTAACGTTACGCCATGAAAACTTTCCATCATTCGATCATAAGCTGCGCAGAAGAAAGTTAAATATCTTTGGAGGGCTTCCATCCGGCGCGGCCGACGGGTCCGGTGGCGCCCGTCCGCCACGTGTCCGACCCGGCCGTATGTAGGTCAACGTCACCAAGTAACTAGACGCCGAAAACCAAAGTTTAGGTAGGTAATGAGGTTTGGGAGAGGCGCGAGGAGGCGAAACGCCGGGGCTTAACTGCGCTGCCGCGAGAAATCACGGCACAGCAGACAGAGCTCCGGCGGGATCTCATGGCGTCAAGGAGTTTACGGTTGTCGCAATCCAGCGCTGGGCACGCCACCATTGCGGCGATAAGTCCCCTCTTTGAGGAATGGTTAAATAGGCGCCCCGGCGTCCTCCCTTCCGCCTGACGCAGGTCCTCACCGGACACGATTATTTTGGGAGGTACTTGTTCAGGATAAGGTGGGAGGAAACGCCCGGGTGTCACCACTGTGTGGATCGCCCGGAGAACACGGCGGAGGTCTGCCCGGCTTGGGCTCGCATCGCCGTCTCCTCGTGGAGGCGATCGGCAGCGGTGATCTCTCGTGTCCGGTCCATGTCCGGTCATCACTGGTCCAGACCATGGTACGGAGCAAGTGGGCATGGGAAGCCGTCACCTCCTTCTGCGTAGCACTAATGCTCGCAAAAGAGGAGGTATTGCGTGTGAGGGAGAGTCAAATTTCGCTCCTTCACGCCCCTAACCGCCGAAGGAGACGCCCTGGGCGTCGGGAGTCGCAGGCCGATTCCCGGCCACCGTAAGTACGGGCTTGCGGACTATGAGCAATGGGTAGCTCGCCGTCCAATAAGGACCAGGTCCGGGTCGACGGCGAGTTGTGTTCCACGCGCGCCTCAAAGAGATGTCAGCAGAACTGATGGGGACCGCTAGGGCCGATGCCTGCCGGGGTTACAGGGAAGTCCGAAAGGGAAACCGTGGCCTCCGAGAACATGGCAACTGAAGGAAAGCATAATTTCTAACCAAAAAAAAAAGAAAAAATTACGATACTTGTTGTATTCAACAAATTCCTTTACGTTGGGCACTAACTAGAACAATCTCAACAATCGCTCCTTTCCTATCACACAGACCTCCCCAGAAACATGGTCTACCGCACGGCAATAGTCAATAGTGAACAGTTTTACCTTGAAAGCGATTTTAGCAGTATTCACTGACGTGTGGTTGACCATACCAGTTGGTTAACTATCCTGTCGTCTTATTTCGACGCTTAAAAGGCAATATTGACTAAGCGATATTTTGGGCCATATTGAGTTATATACATAGTTCAAACCGTCTGATTTTTCTGCGTCGCTTGGTCGAACTCACGTCTTCCTATGAACACTTTTGATCTCGCTTCAGCATTTTGGATTTTACGAATTTTTACTTTTCTTTGTCTGCTAAGCGACGATATTTTGGAACTCTTTTTAAGAAGTGGTGGTTGTTATAATCGTCACATGCAGCTTTTGCTCTTGGTCAATTTTTACAGTAGCTTAGTACGGTAATTTCTCCACTTAGCTTATTTTGCTTGTACGTAGTAATATATTTTTATGCGTATGGTATTTTTTTCCCTGACAAAGAAAATTTTTAGTTATCATTTAAGTCATTTTAGCTCATTTTTCTTTATTTCTAAATAGTGCTCGGTTAAATATGCCCGACCTAAGAAACACCACCTTTTTTCGGTAAGTAAATTTTTACCTGCCGTTTTAACTACCGTTTTAATATTTAAGCAAGTTATACTAGAACTTATAAGATTATTAAATTTTGGTTATACCTTAGAGGCGCCTCATGCTCAGGTGTTTAGGCGATTCATAGTTTAAGCAATACATTTACAAAATGTTGGTTACTCCTACGTGTGACACGTGTACGGTCGTTTGCGCATAAAGTGAAGTTTGTGATTTTCGTAGCTTCAGAGTAACAAAGGAAGGAACTGATAGGAATCAGTGGCACAATATTAATTCCAATTAGACATCGCTTTCTAATAATAATGGACGTTTCAAAGTTAGCATTCGGTATAATGAGATCACCAAGTTTCATTATTAAGTCATAATATCTAAGAATAATTTGCAGCCTAAAAAACACAAATACTTTTGGATATGATGGCGTTTCCACAAAAGTATTAAAATTTACCAAAAAAGTAATAGCCCATATAATAAACTTGTGTATTGCTGATGGCATATTTCCAAACAGTCTCAAGAAAATTTATAACTAAACCCTTATATAAAAAAGCTGATAAGACAGATTTAAAAAATTACAGACTTATTGCAAAAATTCCAATTTTTTCTAAAATATTTGAGAAAGTCATCTATCATTCGTTATATACTTGTTTCTAAAAGTTTCAATTACTTTGCAAAGAACAAAAGGGATTTCGTAAGAATTCCATCATCAATATGGCACTATATGATCTATTAGGTAATATCATATCATCTGTAGATAAGAGAACTCCTGTCTATGCAATTTATACTCATATGACCAAAGCTTTTGATTATATGGACCATAAGATTCTGTTAAAAAAATTGCATAGTTATGTTATAAGAGGGAACATCCTACAGCTCATAGAATCGTACTTAAGTAATAGGCTTCAACGGTCAGACATTTCTAGAATATGTCCAAAGACTAAATTAGAAACCATTTATGTGTCTAAACCAAGCCACGTAAGATATGGCGTCCCACAAGGTAGCGTACTAGGGCCGCCACTTTTAAATATATATTAACGATCTCCCAAAAGTAACATCAAACAAAATGTTTCTCTTTGCAGATGACAGTACGTACAGCTGTAATAAAGTGTACAAATAAAAATAATTATGAGCCTGATATCAATAATTGCTTACGAGACATTATGAATTGGCTAGATAATAATAAATTAGTAATAAACTTAAGTAAGACAAAAGTCATGCACTTTCATCAACGCTGCGAAAACCCAAACGTTAGTATTACTTACCAAAAGTGTGATATTGAGGAAGCAAATAAAGCTAAGTTTTTAGGTATAGTAAGCGACAACAAAATCGCATGGAAACCTCATGTTGAATAACTATATAAGAAACTGAGTAAGTCCGCATAACTTTCAAAAAAAGTCAACAATCAGGTTCTTTTAACGACATAACATGGACTAGTTGCCTCTGTTTTACGGTATTTTGTTATTTTTTGGGGTCAGTCTACTGATAAGGAGCTTGTATTTAGGATGCAAAAGCAATGCATAAGGTCAATGTGCGGTCTTAGGACAAAAGATAGCTGTCATCCTTATTTTAAATCTTTAAAAATATTAAAATTTCCGTCCTTATTTATATTAGAAATGGTTTTATTTGTAAAAAACAATCCAAATCTCTTTCAAAAACTGTCGGCAGTAAGAAAGAATCCAATACGGACACAATTATTAAATCAATCTTGTCAAGTTAAATGTAAAACCGCACTAATGTAAAAAAGTTTTTTTAGTTATGCCCCCCGCATTTATAATAAAGTACCAAATGTTATTAAAATATGACTGTCTTCAAATTAAAAATATTAAAACATTTGATATTTTTGTATTAATTTGTCATTTACTTGTAATTCGAACGATTTGACATTATTTTTTATAATGTATTGTTATAATTTCCTAATTGTTATTTCAAATTATAATGTCGATACCCTAGTTCACACTCGTACTAATTACATTTTTTACATTCTTTACTTTTTTATTCCTATGTATACGAATTGTATACGAATTGTATACGAATAATATGTATGTATATGAAATTATGCGTCGGTTTATCTTACGTAAAGCCATCTCCTTCCATTAAAAAAAAAAGTGTTACAACGATATTTAAAACTATTACCTATGATATTTTTTTGTATTTATTTTCGTTTGCTTCCATATTTTTTTTAACATTTATGTCCTAACTGCATTGATTTTATAACTATTAACTGAGGGGGCGAGCTTCTAAGACATCAATTTTCAGCATGCAGACTTTAAAATTGTCAAATAATTATTACAAAAAGCTATTCTATGATATAAGTACTCAATTTGTAATGTTTTTTTTAACCACTGCTACGATATTCATATGCGAACATAAGAATTGCTCTCCTGTAAAATTGATGTAAATGTAATTAGTACGAGTGTGAACTAGGGTATCGATGTCTTTAAATTTGTGTTCATTAATATGATTTGCATGCCCATGTGATGGTAGAACATGGAGGACTTTCTTAACAAAACATCAATGTAATAATTACCCATGTTTGTAAAATAATTAATGATTTGATTTGATTTGATAAATATCACAATCATTTGAAAATTTAACTGGTAATCTAAAAACTTCCAATATTCCTAGTAAGTGATTGACCAAAGTGGCAGTGCCATTGATTTAAAGTTGTTTTACGTTGGTGCTAATAATAATAAATGTTTGCCTTAGAGTTGATTTGTATTTCGCTTTTTATTTGATTAAAGTACCTTTTTTAAATTATACATGCGGCCTATTAGCTATATTCAATAAATATAACGGCTGAATAAAGCTCAATACAGCTTATCATGCATTTTCTTTTGTTTTCCTGATTAAAATAATAATCCAACTTTCTAAAACAAGTTACTTAAATTAAATTTTTCCGAGGCACTACAATTTAAAAATAAAGTTTATGCAGATTTTCCTCAATTTCCCAACCTTTTTTATTGTGGTTAGGTTATTTTACTCTCAATTTTACTGTACTTTTCCAGATCAACGCTTGCCGGTTAGTTTATTTTTCCCATTTCTATTTTTAGGTAAAATTTACTAAGCGACATTACAAGCTTAACTTTTGAAATAATACTGTTTTTGAATAGTTGTCTAAGCCACGATGTATATGATGAAATAAGTTTTCCAAAACAGTAAGAATTACGCCTATAAGATGATTACAAGATTTTTTTTTTTTTTCAGAAAAGTCTAACTTTAAACTGTTCTCCTGTAAAGTTAGTCCTATTTCGCTTAGTCAGTGTTGCCTTTCAGGGGTCGATTTATTTATATTTTCTTAATTCGTATTTTATCGTATTTTTTTGTCAACGTTTCAGAAAAGCAAAGGTACTTCTGTAGTAAATTTTCTTGTGTGTCGCGACTTGACCAGCTCTGGCAAAGAGTTACTGATTGTGGTGTTTTGTCAACGGCCTGCACTAACCCAAATATCATAATAAATTGTGTTACCCTCCTGCCCCTCCCGCTAGCCCGCACCCCGCCCGGGAGGCCACCGAGCCTTCATAACAACATTGACACCATGTAAGAATACTTTATGTATTCGGCAGTTCAATTTATTGCTGCTTGTTATAATGTACATAGAACAGTTTTGTTTCCTTTATTACGATTTTCTGAAAGGTTACAATTATTTTGTTTCAATATAGAAATGATAATCCTAACTAATATTATAAATGAGAAAGTAAATCCATCTGTATGTGTATCGGTTCTGTTTGTATGTTACATTGTTACGCCTTAACGGCTGAACGGATCACAACGGTGCACACAAGTACACCATAGCCTGGGTTAGGATATAGGATACTTTTATCCTGGTAGTACGTTCTAGTGCACAGTATGATAAATGCCTCAAAAACGGACATCACTTTTTCATTGTATTTATCGAAAATATGAACTATTTTGAATGTGAAAGAAAAACGGAAAAACAGAGTTCAGAAAATTCCAAAAATAAAAGATGTGATGAAAATATTTGAACATTTGTACAGTTTCAATTGCATGTAAGGACATTAACAATTATAAACTTGACATAAATAATTCGCTGACACTAGCAAAAACAAATATAATAATGCACTTTGGGCAAAGATTGCATAATCCATTAAATGTAAATTTAATTGGAAAGAACACATTGAGAAACTATGTAAAAAAATCAGTAGTCAATCATATGCTTTGTACCAACATGCTCCAACCATCAACACTGATGTGTTACTCTCGGCTTTTTATGAACGTGTTGAATCTGTCCTCAGATTTGGCATTATCTTTTGGGGCAACTCATCAAACAAAGATATGGCATTTATAATGAAAAAGCGATGCCTACGTGCCTTGTTCGGTATCCTAAGTACGGAGAGCTGTAAGCCACTTTTTACAAAGCATAGAATACTCACACTTCCGTCACTTTATATTTTGGAAATAGCCCTATTTGTAAGAAATAACCCCCATTTGTTTCCACGAATATCAGACATTATAATACGTAATAGCCGGGATAATAGTAAATTCGTGTTCAGCCAGCTAAGACAGCGCTACTGTATAAAAGCGTTGTATGCAGAGCGCCAATAATTTATAATAATATCCCTAAAGGCTCTTTCAAACAGGCGCGACACGCGACGCGACACAAAGACACCGCTCGTCACGCGACGCGATGTACCTTTGTGTTGCGTCGCGTGTCGCGCCTGTTTGTAGGAGCCTTAACTGTGTTAACAAATTAAATATAGACCAGTTTAAGAAAACATTTTAAAAAATACTGACAGAAAAAGCCTATTATAATGTTAATAAGTTTTTAAATGATACATCGCTCTGATGATACTGAATCTATTCTGACTATTGACGTGTTTAATTTAATATTATTGTAATTTTTGTTTTATTTATATTATTGCTCATTGTATCTTAATTTTGAAATCCTATTGTCTTTCGACCTAATTTGTACACCAGCCATGGTCAAACATGTTGAGCCAAAAAATACCTTCTTACACCTATAATAAGTAATACTAATACACATGTTTTAACAAATAAATGAATCTGAAACTGAATCTTTGTTTTTGAAGTTTATTGTCATTATATACCAGGTATTAGTCTGTTCATAAGTTTTGTCACATATGGAAAGTTAAATAAATGACACAATGAGTTACGCACTACAACCATTTATATATCAAATGAAAGGGTATAAAATACAGATTTAAACCACATTAACATTATTCAAACAATGAAGGGTTCCTTAGTTGGGATGAATTTTATCCCAAATACAAACTTAACATTGTAGTTGAAATACATGTTCTCTCAGTTTGTACGCCCAATATTTAGAGATTTATCATGTTATTTTTAGACCATAGACTTCTTATAGGTTTTCCTATAATCTATGAGTAAAGAGCCATACTATGCATTTATTTTTAAAAAATTCAAACTTTTTGGTCCAGTAGTTGCGGAGGGGGGAATTGACAATTTTCATCGAATTTCTTAAATATCTTCAAATTATTTATTTTAAAATTATATAAAAAAATACGTTAAAGATCCTCGCAATAAGCCCTTTCATTTGATATGTCACACGGTACTGTTAGAAAAACTTTTTTTTTCTTGTTTGCCCCCAAATGTTACCTCTATATTCAAAATGCATTTATTTACTTTACACGTTCGTGTTTGGGTCACAGTAATATATAATTATGTGTACCAAATTTCGGTCCATTAGATTCGGAGCAAATTGACAATGGATCAATGGACAGCCAGACACACGAGTGATCCTATAATGGTTCCGTTTTTTTCCTTTTGAGGTACGGAACCCTATAAACTACCTAGTGTTGCCCAAATTCAGTCTTGGTCTTGCAGTCTTGGTCTTGTTCTTGCGTTTTTGCAAGACCAAGACCAAGAACAAGACCGCGTATTTTTAGCAAGACCAAGACCAAGACTGACCGTGCAAGACTTGAGCAAGAACAAGACATAGCCTGCAAGACTCTTGCGTCTTGCGTCTTGCAGCTAGGACTTAGCGCTATTTCACTGAGTAGTTAGGTGTAACAGTTCGGTGTATAGGTAGGTACGCTTAGGAATTCTATGAGACGCAAAAAACTGTATCAAAGAATATGAAAAACTGGACCTATGCGCATTACGACTAATACCATAAACATAACGAATAAAAAAATATCTATTAAAATCAAACTGAGTGCATGCATAGTTATGTTTTAACCATCGGCACTTTGATAATGCGGCATCAAAGGTTTTGTACTTACTTCTCAAAGAAATTTGCCGCTTTTCGGAAGTACATGGTTATGATACACGCGCCGGCGGCTTCTTTTGAAATCTAAAACAATCGTTGCCGCCACGCCGAAATCATAACATTTGTGACACTATTTGATTGCCGCCATAGGGCGTAGGTATACTCATGCAAAATAATTTCGAATTTTTTTAAGAGTACCTACAGGTGTTCCAAAGAATAAATAAGTTTCAGAGTGCTTAGAATGAAAATGAATACATTATACTGATCACGCAAGTAGTATTATGATTAGGATAAAATGGTAAGGATAGGTAGTAGATGTCATATTAATTCATTCTAGTAAGTATATATTATAATATTGATTACTTATATGGTTTTAAACTAATTACTTAGGTACTATTATTGTACATTTAGTCATTATATTTCTTAAGTTTTTACAAGAAAAAATAGCAAAAAAGTGTTCAAATATCACCCGTTTAATAAATATTGTAGCCACTTTTAAATATACTTGAAACGTGTAAAAAAATTCTACAAAACTAATAAAATAATATAAAAAGCGTAGGTACTTACCTACTAATAAAATAAAAAGCCTGCGATAAGAGTTTTGTATTACTTACCAGCCCGAATATCTCTGAGAGAGATGATGAGAGTAAGTATTTACTAGCTGTGCCCGCGACTTCGTCCACGAGGAATAGTAACTTTGGAGGTATAGTGACGTTCAGGACTTATTTATTTATTTTAAAACTTCTGTCATCAAACATACAAACGAACTCTTCAGCTTTATAATATTAGTATAGATGTACGCCAAAACAAGAGTAAGTATTTACTAGCTGTGCCCGCGACTTCGTCCACGAGGAATAGTAACTTTGGAGGTATAGTGACGTTCAGGACTTATTTATTTATTTTAAAACTTCTGTCATCAAACATACAAACGAACTCTTCGGCTTTATAATATTAGTATAGATGTATGCCAAAACATTCACTTATATGTAAAGAATAGTGATTGGCACTAATTCTATTTTATTCACGCGTCGCGTCTGTACAAGTAGGTAATATTTAGTGTGTGTTTGTACGCCGCACGCGGCATTGTTTGATTTGCGGCGGCATCCTTTTCATAGAGCCGGCACGTGGCGAGGCGGCGCGGTAGAAAGCAAGGAAACGTACTATAAATAAAGGAATTATTTTAATTCCAGTCATTTCCAATTGAGCTGTGCTTCGAGTCTAACTTAATAATTGTTTTTACTAATTCTCGTTGTTTTCTAAAAACGTATCACGTGTACAATTTAATATGAGTGACGAAGATTCAAATTATTCTAGTCCGAGTAACGAGAGTTTGAGTCACAGATCTAAAAGACCCAAAAGCAAATTTGAGGAGTTTTTCGAAATAATTCATGCATCCCAAACTGCCTTCTGTAAATTGTGCCAACATAAAAAGATTGAAATAAAAATGAAAAACAGAAACACTTCAGGCTTAAGGAAACATCTAATATCTTTCCACAAAAAGGAATCAGAAATATTTCTTCCTGTTAAACCAACATTAAGTGGAGATATCACAAGCTTTTTAGTAACCGCTGGAAGAAGTGGACAGGTAAGAATATTTTTTTAACAGTTAAAAGAATTTTAACTCCGCGTAGCTATTCATGCGATACTTTCAAAAACGCCATTAACTTACGTAAGTATTTTTGAGTTAGTGGTGTTTTCATCTAGGGGTGCGACATATTAAGTATGTAATTATCGTCTTAAATATTTTTTATAAACACCCATATTTTCATTTAATCGGCCAGTAACAACTAAGTACTTTATTTTGGTAAATTACAGTACAGTGCAACCTTAATATAACAAATATCAATTTAACGATTTTCTCGATTTAACAACAACAAACCTCCTCCTCTTATACGCTCAAACCTAGTATGTTTTAAATAATAACACAAGATTTATTGTTTTGTTTCAGTCGGAAAACAGCAGTGACAACATCACGACAGCTACAGTTGATTGGGTGGTGAAAAAATATCTTCCCTTCTCATTTTTCGATGACGAAGCTACACAAGTATATTTTCGACGTATTTGCCCTAATATGGTGTTTCCTAAAAGGTCTACACTTAGAAGGAAAGTCAAAGAGCGATTTGAAGAGCTCCAATTGAATCTCAAGGAACGACTTCAACAATTATCATCTAAAATGTCTTTTACCATTGATGGGTGGACGTCAATTGCTGGTAGGAGTTACTACGGGGTTACTATTCATTATATAGACAACGAATGGAAGTATCAATCTGTAGTTCTTGATTTTATACCATCACGCGGTCGACATACTGGGGAAGATATTGCAACGATTTTCCATGAATGTTTATTGGAATATGGCATAATTGATAAAATACAAGGTATCACGGTCGACAACGCAACTGCAAATACCAAATTTATGTATGAACTGGGCAAACAGCTGCCGCCACACTTTGATTCAGACAATCAACATTTCCGGTGCTTTGCTCACATTTTAAACCTTGGTGTACAAGATTTATTAAAGACCTTAGCATTACACTGTGAGTCTGACACTAACGCGCAAGATCAGCAGTACGAAGACTATGCAGACGAAACTGAGGATGAGGAAGATGAAGAATCTGCACCAAATATTGCTGACTCGCGTACATCTGTAACAAAGTTACGCAGTATTTCCAGTAAAATAAAAAGAAGTGAGATAGTGAAGAAGAAGTTTCAGTCTGCTTGTGAAGCAGCTGGCGTGCCATCAAATCTAAATGCCATTCTTGACTGTCCAACGAGATGGAATTCCACACATGATATGATTGGATTTGGTTTAAAAGTGAGAACGGGCATTGACATATTGTGCAGTTCTGTCACCGAATTAAATGATTTTCAAATCACAGCTAATGAATGGCAGGTACTCGAAAAATTACATAAATTTCTAATAAACTTTAAACTTTTAAGTACAAAAATTGGTGGAGACAAATATGTTACATTACCGCTAGTCATTGTATCATTCAATCTCTTGCTAGATAAAATTGAATCCATGGTAAAACAGTTAGATGAGAAACCTAATCGATCTGAAGTGGATGAAAGGCTCATTCTAGCTTTCCAAGCAGCTCGAGACAAAATGCTTAAACATTACAAGAAGAGCAACTGGATTTATTGTACTTCTTTAATTTTAGACCCAAGGCATAAGGCTCAGACTTTTGACCTGACAATGTGGGGGAAGCAACTTAAAACAGAAAGTCTGCGCAAGTTCAATGAACTTTATGAAGAATATAAAAGTCTACACTCACTGAACAAATCTCTGGAATTACCAGAAAAAGAAAATAAAGTATGTGATGAAGATGAAGACGTAATAGACTTTGATAAACTCTATGAATGTCCCTCGACGTCATCTGGATCTTGTCTTCAAGGCTTAGTGATAGACGAGTTGGAGGAGTACCTGAGAAAACCAAGAACTGCCAGCTCGGAAGACATTTTAGATTGGTGGAGGACGCATGAGACAGAGTATCCGATTTTATCGAAAATGGCCCGTGATTTTCTCTCAATACCTGCAACTTCAGTACCTGCTGAGAGGTTATTTTCTAAAGCATCATTAGTAATTAGAAAACATAGAAATAGGTTAAGTGATGAGTCAGCCAGATGGTTACTTTGTATTAATTCTTGGTCAAAAAAATTGATATAAAGTATCATAACCTAATGATAAAGCTGTTGATTTGTGTTGTATTTTATTTTTTATTCAAATAAATGATAAATCGTAAAACTCTTTTATTAAATTTCTTATAAGTTGAGGGTTCAATCTCTTTCTAAACAGATAAGTATTGTTCTTTAAAATACAGTCAAGTTATTGTAATTAATTAGTTTTTTTACATGTTTTAGCAAATGTAAGCTTATAAATCATAAATGTTTATTAAGAAACAGTTACTTCCATGGAAAACGACATATAGGTCAGTTGATTTTTCGAATTTCTTATCAAATCTTCAGTTATTTATTAATCTGCTTGATCTTTACTATGGCTATGTTAATTCAAGCTCACAATGTTCCAATTCTAATACGTTTTTCTAAGATTTAAAGTAAACTTTAATAAATAGTAATAGACTAATAGGTAATTGCAAGACTTGCAAGACTCTTGCTGCAAGACCAAGACCAAGACCAAGACTGGGAGCGCAAGACCAAGACCAAGACCAAGACTAGGTGTATTGGCGCAAGACCAAGACCAAGACTGGCTAAGTCTCGTCTTGTTCTTGCATTTGGGCAACACTAAAACTACCATATAAGTAGATACGCTACATATTTAATAACGGGTCTTAGTTTCTCACAACGCGTTGTTAATTGTTCAGCAATGGATTACGTATTATAAACAGATGATTATTAAAAAAATACCAAAACAACTGTTTTCATTTGTCACCGATTGATTACAGTTGGTGAATTCAGGCCTTCTGTCTTTTTCTTTCATATCCCGCGTTATTGGCGAATGATGTTCAGCCATAAACAACGGCCGCTTGATTGATCTCCTAATGATTTTTTTTAGTATTGTTAGTTCCAAGCGCCACGTAAATCAGAAATTTGTTCTAACTTTATAAATTACCTACCTGTCCTCAGAAATGAAACAATAGTCGCGGTTTTATTACAGAAACATTATGATTTTGTGAAGAATTTGCTGAACGATTTAAGGCTCGTGCAGACCAGCGCCATATCGCGGGCGCTAGAAGGGTCGCGCTGCCTGTAGCGCCCGCGATATCGCGCTGGTCTGCACGAGCCTTTATTTACGGAGGTTAAATTAGCAAGTAGTTAAGAAGCTATATTTGCAACAATGTAAATGTATTAGCAACTGTACTTTGTATTACTGTCCATTCATTCAGGGCTGACCATTAATTATGGTCGCTCCTATAAAAATGCACGGCTATAACTAAGGCATGTACTAATCATATCGTAACATAGTCTCGCGATATCGTGTTCCATATCCTTTAGTAAATAGTCTTTCCTCTGTTCAGATGCACGTCATACACATCCCACACAACACAGTGCCAGTCAATGCAATAATTTGTTCCGTTTGTTTGTTTTCAAGCATCACTCGACAAGCGTAGCCCGAACCTTGTACCGCTCCGTACAGATGTGGCCGGCAGGAGCTTTGATCTGCCTCTGGTAAACCATCTCTTTTTGATTGACTGTGTGTTGAAATGGGCCTTGATTGTGACACCGGAGGGTAAAAATAAATGTACGCCTTTGCATACTAAACAATTTGACTATTGGGCCCTTCTCCGCGCTGCAGAACATTATCTTGAGAATCATGATAATCTATACATCTATACCTACTTACATATACAGGGTGTTAGGGACATCGACGCGAAAACCGTTACCATGGATTCCGTTCATGATTCTGAACCCTCCTGTGTTGAAATTCTTTGCAGTTATTTAAAAAAAAATCAACTGTTCCACAAATTTTGACCGCGTAGGTATTGCACTTTTTTATGAAACAGCTGATTTGTTTTTTAAATAACCCACGAAATAATTTTAAAATTAACCATTTGCAAAAAAACGTACAAGCTGAAGACGCCTTCGCGAATTTCCATTTTTTACTCCTTTTTATTTGTTGTTCTTTTGTATTTTCACCCTTTATATACCAAGTGACTTTACCTTCAGGACTTCAGGACTTTTCCTTTTGGATTAAAAGAATATGGTATTCATACCATATTCTTTTAATCCAAAACCTACGTCGTCCAGAGTTCGATTCCCGGCCGAAATTTGACTTGAATGTGGCAAATCATCTATTTTGCTACACTATTAGTGTTTTTAAATAAAGGTACAAAAATATTTTTTTGGTAATTTTTATTTACTATTTGTTAGGAATCAGGTTGTAGATCACTGATTAATTACAGGATTTGTTACAAAAAAATTGAAATCATAGTAAGTATAATTAAAGTAAACCTTTAAAATCACAGTCAATACAATAATTTGTTCTTACAAGCCGAACTAAAATAAAAAAAAAGTCAGGAAGAACGCTAAGCGAAAACGAAGTAGCTTAACGCGGCCGCGCGATTCCAAAACGAAGTAGCTTAACGCGGCCGCGCGATCCCAAAACGAAGTAGCTTAACGCGGCCGCGCGATTCCAAAACGAAGTAGCTTAACGCGGCCGCGCGATTCCAAAACGAAGAAATTAAACGCGGACGAAGTCACGGGCAGAAGCTAGTGGTTATAATTAAAATAAATGTCCAGTCCTGACTCTCTGTATATTTTCGCTCTGAGACCAAAATTACAAACATGGTATACAGGTGATTATTTCAGTATTTATATTGTGGTCTCTAACTACTTCCATGCGAACGAAGTCGCCGGCAGAAGCTAGTTATATAATACAAAGAAGAAAATTAATTATCTAGAGAAGAATTCCCTAAAAGGAAAAAGTTTATGTACAACCGTGCCTACTTCCTAAATTCAGAAAATAATATAACTACCTACCTAGGTAGTTACATTATTTTCAAACATTATTAACAAACTACATAAATAATATAAAAAATACAATATTATAACCTAACCCTGCCCTTATCCCAATTTATTTGGGGTCGGCCAACATTACCTAACAAACTAAAATAAAGCGTCGAAAATTGTTTACTTGTTAATTTAGTATCTTAGAAGTTTATCCTGTGTATATAATTATTTTATCGTAATTATAAATGAGCCACTAGTTCCATAATAAATTTGTAACGAATATCTCCGATACATCTTCTTCCATAATACATTTAAATACTTAAACCGAAACAGAATCGATACGTGAGATGGAAGCAGACATCTATACCGACGTCTCGCGGAGGATTTCCAATTGACAGCCAATTACGAAACAACCGGAGTGCGGCCGGCAGACGGCACGAGGACGGCAGGGAGACGGCAGGGGGACGGTATGAGGACGGGGTCAACAAAAACCAATTCAGACAGATGCTCCAACTGTTCGGATGGCGGGCGTTAGACTTTCCAACAAGCACCTACTTACAATTAACATAGTGATTGATTGCACAACAGACATAGGTAGAAATATCGTGTTACTTCATCGATAGGTATCTTTGAGATAGCATTCAATTGCTACAGCCAAGCAAAAATATGTACTAGGTGCCGTCGTTGTTGGTTGCATGTTGCACTTTAACAGTAACTACTGGTAGAACTAGGTGCCCCATCGTGGTGTATTCTTGATGTGCAGTGTATATGATTTTATTTGCAGAGCATATTCATAGCTATACAATAGACAACCAACAGTGATCACTTGACTAATTAGTTAAGTCTCAATTCGATTACAATAGAATTTCTCAAATACTATAGACATTATTACGTACTGTAAACTATTTTATTGTCTATAGTTCCAACACTTTTGACGCGGCGCGTCATTCAAATTTGTCAGTAAATTTGTTATTCAAGCAACAAAAACTTAGACGCTGGCAGAATAGTCGACATCGGCTCAGTTGCCAAAGAAGGAAAAAAAAAAAAAAAAACAAAAACTTAAAAAAAATGGAGAAATGGAATATTTGTAATAAAAAAATGGAATCAAGACCGGAGACTAGTTCAAAATAAATTGGTTGGAGGAGGTTAAGGTTTGTACTGTTACAGCTAGAATGTGTTCGAAGTAAGTTTTGTTTTGTACAAATTCTCAATCTCTCATACTTATGCAAGCTTTTGCTTCTATTCCTTAGATTGTTTTGAAATAATTGGTCAGGGAGAGGGTCTCCATAATAGAAGGTGGCGGCTCGGCATGATTTGCTAATTAGGTACCTATCCAATTTACTTTTACGTTACATACAATTTTCTTAAGTAGGCATAATCATGAATTTTGTTTGCCTGTACAAAACTCATTGTAACAAAAAAAAAAAACCGCAGCCCTAACTAATCATCATCTGCCTAGCTTTTTCCCAACTATCTTAGGGTCGACTTCCAAGTAACCGGATGCAGCTGGATACCAGTATTTTACATGGAGCGACTGCCTGTCTAGGTTTAGGTTTAAAGATATTTTATTCTCAAAAAAGACACAAAGTCACTTATATGAGAACAATGCTTAATAAATTATAAATGTAAAGTTCGTCGCAGACGTCACGGTAGCAATTATGTATGATAAAGGTAACCATCCAATGCATTCAACTTTTAGGTAGGGTTATTTGTGATTAAATATTCAGCTAATTGTGTTTTGAATGCATTGAATAAGTGTCATTTTTGTATACATGAGAGTATTTTGTTGTATAATTGTGCTCCTTCAAAGTTTAACATTGTTTTGCCAAACTTAGTTCTCATCTTCGGTAAGATCAGAAAACTAGCTCGGCGAGTGCTGTTGGGGTACTTGTTTTACTTTCTGACCTCCACAACCTAGTTACTAGGTAACACGATACCTCTGGGTGAGACTGGTTATCAGACTTTTGGGCTACGAAATTCCTAGCTTTTGGGCTTCTAACTACCCGTAACGACTGTCAAAGATCCACAAATGACAGCCGGGACCAACGGCTCAACGTGCTTTTTGAGGCTCGGAGGGGTTTTGGTATGTAAAGATGATCACCAATCGCTGTAAGCTTAGCTTAACCTGATCGATCGACCCGTACGGCTGGTATTACTAAGCCACAAGCCATAAAAATACCTTATAATGACTCGTAATATTAGTCATTCTTATGCAGACGAAACTTATCCAACATGGAATAGAATTGGGTTTTCGTCGAGCGCAGCTGCTTACAGCTATCAACGATTTGAAATGTATGAAAAGGTTTTTTCGCATCACGAACGACATCATTGACAACTATTGACTGTATTTCATTGACAAAGAGTTCACTTTTTATTGGAAAGACTGTTTTACAAGTGTGGTAGATAGTTGAATCGTTGTACCCGATTGTATTTTCTTAGATGTAAAATAACAAATCGCACCAAGTAATTCGAATACTGGTTTGTGCAATGAAGACTGTTTGAAGTTGAAACCAGGACGTAAAACGGTTTCATCGTCACAAAACACAAAACGGTCTTGTAAACGGTTCGTCGTCGCAACGCCCACCCCTACTAGACAGCTGTCACTTGTTTTGTGTTTTCCGATGCGTTTTGATTTTCTTTCCTGATTATTTTTCATTTTCAACGACCACTGCTTTGTTTTTTACGGATTCTGAACCTTCAAGATCGTACCCTTGCTTTCACACTAGACACCGAAGATCGCTCACTCGATTGACTTGGAATTGTTATTTTGGATTTTACCTCCGCTTTGTGGATTGGATATTGTTGAAACTATGGATCACTGTGTGAATTGTGAGATAGCAACTAGTCACTGCAATACACTTAGGTACATATGTTTGAATCTATAAATTCACACCATTTTCATCTCGTAACCTTCAGGCCCAAGAGTGTATGTATTCGTTTTCCTCTCCTTTTGTTCTCAAATCAATTACAATTACAACGGTAGGTATTCGTTCGAAATTTGTAATTCTATTTTTTTTGTTTATTTTCGGCCAGTTTATCCATGGTGGAAAGTAGGTTGGAGTGTCATTTTCCACGAAATGTATGGGAAAAGTTTTTTTTTTGCGATTTCTGAGTTTTCTAGAAAGTGTCTAGTCCAACCTCAGTTGGTCCGATACTGTTTTTTATTATTGTAACAAACAGGATCGAATGGCATCAAAAAAAGTTTTTGTTATAACTGCCTATTGCTGACTGTAATTTTTTCAAAATCTGTGAATGTAGATTAAAGTATCGAAGAAAATATCGAAGAAGCGCCTATACCTACTATGTCAATTGGCTTAGCATAATCCTCCGTTATATCGAAAATACTGCAGCATTAATTATGAAATAAATATAATTATGTTTAAGAACGTGACGTTACGTTACGTATGTTAGACGAAAACACGATTCCATAAAATGTTCTCTATAGAAAAAAAAATCCAAAGCTACTTCCAAACCGAACAATAAACCACTGGTATTAAAAAAATACTTCAAATTAGATCATGAAACTTTGCATAATAACTGAACTAACTATAAACCAGCAACTATATATGTATATATATATATATTTTTTAAATTATTATATTATAAACATTTTCGCCGTAAAAAGCAATTGGCGCCTCGGAGCCGCTAGGACTCCACTCCGTCTCGCTCTCACTCAGTCCGCGAGCAGTATGGTGCGAGTGAGGTAAAAAGTGAATTTGAGCTGAGGTAGCATGGGCTCTTAAGGACAGTCTCTTAAGACCATTTTCCTGTAGCTACAATGGTTAAAAGGTAGCTGTCCTTAGTGCCCATCTCAAAAAACCATCCTGCATAAATGATTTAAAAAACTGAACACAAACAGACACCATACATACTTATTTAGTCGTTTAGAGACATTCATAGATTATCTTATTATTTATTTATTCTTTATTCATTATCTTCTTTATCTTTATATAAGTCGTGGCTAGATCTTAGAATTGACCATTTCATGAAATGGTTGTATTAAAAAATAAAAAAATAATAAAAAAAGATTGTGAAAACATAATTTTCTAGTCATTCCTACCTTCGAACTCAGCGCCATCTGCTTAAGTTTACATGAAACATCTTCAGAGCGTACGTCGAGTCGAGAGCGCTCACTAAACAAATGAGTGTGCTGTGAGAAGTATTTTGAGTATTCTACTTGATAGCACAGTTCACAGATGGCGGTGCTATAGCTGATATTGAAAAAGTTTTGTTGCATTGAAAAAAACTATGAAATAAAAATGTTATTGCTTGTAGAACTTGTATGTTGGTGAAAATTCTTGTAACCTAACGTATTTTAACAAAAATCTGCTTTTTTATGTAGGGCATCTCATAGTTTACCCCTGAGATAATAACTACTTAACAAACTTTCCTTTTGATGCTTTAAGCTACTACACTTAAAACCTCCAGCCAGGGGTTATTCAACTATGCTAATTAAAACTAGCGCTCGCTAAGGGCACACCCCGTGGGCAACGAACCTCGGGTTAGGGCGTCAACCGAAGGGAGGACATCAAGGATGGGACGGGCTGGTCAAAAAAAAGAAAAAAAAGAACTGCCTTATTTATCTAATCATTACAAAAGTGACTATAAATTATGGTTCTGTTCCCGGGTTGAGCAAAAGTTTTTAATTGTTAACCACCTTGTCTTTGGAACCGTGCTGGGTAAATAGCTCACGGCTATTAGGACTCATGCTTCCCTTGTCTGCGCGAGTCTCACCCAGGTGTCACCCACGGTCCTTCAACCATCTGGCTGATAGCCTGTCAACACGATAGAAGTGTTGACAGGCTATCAGCCAGATGGTAAGAAATGATAGAAATTTCTCAGAAACCACGACTTCTAGGATTAAAAAATAAACGGTAAAAATAGGAATGTTATTCTATTCATACTTCTTTAAATTCAGTTGTGTTGTATAATCCATCAACCCGCAATGGGCCCACGTGGTGGATTACGTACGGCCCACTCCCTCTCACAGAGTGGAGGGCTGAGTCCCAACAGTGGGAACATTGCCTATGTACAGAGGACCAGTACCAGTAGGTAGTCTTAAACTCTTGACCGGTTAATGCCTCAAAACAACCAAGGAAAGCAACGGAGTCGCTATACTAGCTAATATAATTGTATCATCGTGATTGTAATGCGGTGACAGTTTCATTAAAGCATTGTCTAAAGGTCATAACCGGAACGACACACATTTTGGTTCAATGTAAATAAGTAAGCAAATCAGGTCGTCCATATTTATTAGGTTGCTCATTATTCAGTACAGTTTGCATTATAAATTAACCTACTAAGTGTACGGCGCGCTAACTGCCATTATCTGAGGCCTGATGAGCTTCACTGCGAGTGTCGTTATAGCGTGACTGGTGCCACCGCACCTCACAGCTCCGTGCAGAAGGACCACATGCGAAAACGAACTTGAATGCACAATAGTCACTACGCCATAAGCAATGCGTAATGCATAGCAGTCTTGATTCCCTACAGTAGCGCATCACACGTATGGTTCACTATGTGAATTCTGGTTGTCGTGTTTGCTCGCCACAGGGAGTTGATCTTCTGTGACCGTCTGTAGCGTGTGGTGTTGTGTTGCGCTATCAGTCCGCGAGATGTCACAGTTCAGGGGCTATCGCACGATTTATTATCTGTGGCGATAGCGCAGCGACACTCTGCAACACTCACACATATACGTACGTGAGTGTTGTCACTCACACTCGTCATTATACATTGTTTTTTGTATCAAAAACAATTTGTTTATGAAATAAAATATTTTATGATTTCGAGCGCTGTCCCGGTTCTTCATGTTAGTTTTTGCTAGTCTAACTACAAGAAATAACTCTCTTGTAGTTAGATTAGTAACTATAACTAGTTACTTACTACAAAGCATGTGTGTGAAGTACCACATAACTAAGTTGGTAGCCTAACCACAGCCAAGATCACTCTCACTAATTAAATAAATGTAAAGTCAACTAAGAAAAATTATTTCCAAATTAGGCCTTCGCTCTCAGTGCGACCCGCATCCTGAACAGCAGCCTCGCTAATATGGCTAGTCTTGTAACCACGTCATGCACGCACATGCATGCATGCCTTCTCGGATAGATCGTCAGTAGCCTCGTGAGCTCGTGCAGGAGAGAAGAGATTAATGGGCAGCACCTTGTTCCCATTAGCTACTGACAATAAACTGAAATCACCAATCCATTGATAATATTGCAAAATCTCCTAATTTTGTATTAAATAGTGTTTGTAAGAACCCAATAAGAACACGGTGGTGTTTGTCTTCTAGTACAATTTCCTAGCTATGACAATATTAGGAACATTGTTAGGCTAGTGTTGTACAGTCAGTGTAAGGTAAGACTCGCCAACGACTTTCACTGCACTAGGAACTCACTGCCAGCCTTTTGTGGACAGAAGCCAAACATTAAATCAATACTCCGTTGTATGTTGTATCAAGATCTAAGAAAGGTGGTCTAGCATTTCAAGAGATCATAGTATACAGTTTACTCTAAGTAACTTTGTCAAGCTGCTACCATGTTTTACTTTACCTACTATTTTATTATCGGTAAGGAGATCGGCAGTGGCACTAAGTAACCTTAGCTAAATATTATAGAATGCCTAGATTTGTGAAGCTGCAGCATAACTATTTGTCACAATAGTTCTTACTCCAAACGTATGGTGGTAATACAAACGTAGGCCTCTGTATAGCGTATACAACTCGCTGAGCACGTTATCATGTCGGAAACGGGCACTCGATACCAACTTTACTATAAGTATACCTCTGCCACTTCCGATGAGTGCCAGCCTGGGAAACGTATAGCCTAATGAGAGAACTATTCAGAGGACGACTAAACACACAGAATCACATTTGATCTGATTAATGACTGCGAGTACACTACTTAGGTATTCGGAAGTTAAAAAAAAAAGAATCAAACATCTGCCTTTGTACGTATTTTTCTGTTCCTTTCTTCTTGTCTGTTTATATGTGTGTGCATAAATGGTTAAATAAATAAATAAATAAAACCCAATACTATGTTGGCGTAATCAAGTAAAACTGCATGATATCGAGTGCGTCATAAACCCTCTAGTTGCAGTACTGGCTGCAGTTAGGTCTTGTTTACGACGTGGTATAGCGCAGTGGTGCCATGTACGGAGTCCGGGCTAGTTCAGCAGGCTCGTAAACTATGCAACATTTAATACCACGAACCACCATCAAGTGTCGCTCAGACACGTACAAATCAGATACCAGGCGGCGCGCGGCGCACGACGAGGACACAGAGAGACTCCTCACTACTTACAGCCTGTTTATGAGCTTGTATGGAAAACTGATAGAATATTGAGACAAACAAACATAAAAGCCATCATGAATTATCAGCAGTAGGTAATGATCGATCCCTTATTCCCTTCTGCTAACCGTAATAACTCATCGTAATTGCTAATGTATCCATAGATAGCTTTATGGATACATTAGCAATTGAGTCCTATAGTCAAAACATCTGATGAATGATTTGCCGTGTAAGATACTATCATCTTGCAATTGACAATCTTAATGAATGTTGAACTACCGGTGCTTTGGCGCCGAGTCGAATCCTAGGCCCTACCCAGGGGCCCGAAAGTCCGGGGCCCGGAGCATGCCCACGGCGCAGTCAAGTATGGTCGACTTGTTCGCGCCATTCACACAGCGCCGCCCATGATCGCCCGCGACGCGCCGCCCCGAGGTAATCAACACAATAGATACTAATCGCCATTTAATTGATCCTAATGAAATCGGTGATCAATATCGACAGTCGACAGGGATAAGAATGCTTGTGAATGTACCTAGCGTGGCTAAAGTGTCCTTCTCTTATCTTTTATTGTTTTATGTAATACATGTACGTAACAAACTGTATTTCCACGGTATACGGTTTTGTACGGGTCTCATACCTAATTGTCAGCGACTTCATCTGCTTGGATTTCCTACAAACTTTCATAAGTACCGTACTGAGACAATCCCCTTTTAGAGGGAGTTTTTGATTGTTACTTAGGTACTGCTTCTGGGATTCGAAGGCCAGACATTTTATGAATGACGTGCACAACGTACTGACTTGAACAAATATTTACAACTCCCGGATAAACTACACAATGAATAAGATCTGCTCCGAATAATGCGCAAAAAACCATAACATAATAATTTTGTAAATATCTAAAAATAACCACAAAAAAATAGAAGGTAATCTGCATGTTTATAAGCTGTTACTTAGATTTGCATAACAGTGTAATTACAAACTAACCATGCACCAACATGTTCAAGCGATTTGTTTTATATTGCTGAGGTCACGACCAACCTATTTGAGGATCATTCCAACTTCATCCGGAGCTAATCGGTCGATTATTTGGACTATGTGTTCTGACGTATTATTTATTGTATACCTCTTTCATCATTCTTGATCCTGCTTTTTGCTGGGCATAAACAATAGAGTATGGGAGTTCAGACTAAACGTAAATTCTTCAATGTGAATGTTATGATATATGTTATGCCTAGAAGTGTAGGTGCCTGAATGACCGGCAGACAACAGCCACTCTCCACCGCGCCGGCTGCCGAGCGTCAAACACGTGATGCTAACTGCGGCTAAAGAACTAAATTACGTAAAATAAGTAACTTTGCCGGATGCCTTAAATGTCACGAATGAAACTGAGGAACCGTTATTGGTAAATTCCCTTGAAACTCTTTGATTTTTAGAAGCTCTGAGAGTAGAACTGCAATAAAGCAATTCAAAATGATCGATACAATAAACAGAAATTTTCAGCAAATAAAATTATTCTTATTCTTACTTTATTGTAATGTTTACTTATCTACCTACAATGTTTAGGA
Source organism: Omphaloscelis lunosa (assembly GCA_916610215.1). NCBI lineage: Eukaryota > Metazoa > Arthropoda > Insecta > Lepidoptera > Noctuidae > Omphaloscelis > Omphaloscelis lunosa. Next base: position 22,389,615 of record OU744253.1, read on the forward strand.
GAAAAGCCCTGACAGCCATACGTCAGCGTATTGAAGTAAACTAATTAATGTTTAATTTTAAAGAGATCAACGGCGTCGCCCAATAGCGCAATAGTGCACTCCTTAGACTCCTTACGTAAACACCCGCCCTTTAAATAAACAACCTGTATACCACGCACCTGATGGCGCGGCGGCTGTTACACAGCGTGTTGCCCAAAACAATGCGCGCTGGTGTGGAGCAATCATATACTATTATCAATGTTAATTGAAACGAGTTCCAATCAGGTTGTTTATCGCGCGGTGGATGGCCCGCGGAGGTGAGGCAGCAAGGGGGGCAGGAGGTGGAGGAGCGGGGGGGCAGCAAGTCCGATACGACACATAACAAGTAGCTACATTTAGAAGGCACACTCAATACAGCAGCGTTTGAAAACAGGCTCAAGCTAAGTGCGAATTGATTTCACTCTGATTAATTTGTACAAGTGTACCTCGGCCAAAGGACCATGAGCCCATGACCCACCTCAAAACTCTCCTGCTGACTGGTACAAGCATAACCAACTGGCGTTATGCCCACTATCTAAGTTTGCCAACCGTAACGAGTTTGCTACTGGTGCAGTGTTAGGCCTGGTTCACGCCGGAACTGCAAGCTAAGATCATCCAGGTGTTTATTTTGTAGACAACAAACAAGGCCTGTGAGGCTGCTAGTGCGCTCTCTACACGGCGCCTGTCTCGCGGCTGATGCATGCAGCGGCCCTGACCCGCCGCCGAATACTTCGGTTTAGCGTCAGCACCTACTTACCGACCAGCCCGACCGGCTATCTGATCGACTTATTCACACACTTTCAAGTCACGGTATTTCATATACCTACCGCTACCTACCTGTTGATTCGCTTCCGTGCTACTGACACTTAAAATACGGAAAGTTATGTTCATTTCATTAGAAAATCGTACAAATGTTGGAAGTTTCGGCATTGCACATATTTCATAATGCGATAAGGATAACTCCAGTTTTGCAGTTCATTGTTTTTGATTGTGTGTCCGCCTCGGGCACGTAACAAGATAAGAAATAACGAGTGTGTCTGTTTAGTGTGCTATCGACTCAATATCTCCAATTCTTCCTGTTGTACCCCGGTTTAACATTCAGCAATGCTGTGTAGTTGACTCTATGATTACTATCTGATCCTCCAATGATCTGTTGTACTTTATTTTGTTGCGAGTTCGTAGACAGTTGAATCATTTCTCTAAGCACTCTTGGCCATTGTAGTTTCTGGCTTACAAGAGTTGTAGTTCTTTGGAAATAGGCTGTAGGGTATTTCCAGAAGAAACCTATCCTATGCCGCGCTAGAAATTGATCTTCTTATCAGCAATTTATGAAACGAAAGATTAATAATTATGATATTGATAACATAACCGCTTAAGCGAGATATTTTACAAACAACAATCTCGGCATATCTCGTGCTCGTTCGTGACTGCCTGTGACTGTGACGTACGTACATTTAGATCAGCTACAATTTTTTGCTCATTGGAAACCGATTTACTGTTTATTAAGTAGCAACGAAAATATTACCTACGTAAATATCATTATCTCTGTACAAGCTGCTGCTTCTGAACTAAACTTTAAAAGGATTAGCGTAATGCAGTGTATTAGTTGTATCTGTCAACTCCTTATCACTTCTTGATAATGATATAGATTAGCAAAACAATTAATTGTTAATGTTATCTACACGAGGCCACAGACCAAGGTCTTCTCAACCTTTGCGACCACCTGCTCAGCAATGAAATAATAATATTAATAAGTAATGCCGTTGGAGGCCCTTGGGCACCATCTAGGGTATGCTATTTGGTTACCCAAATTATCCGGATATAATTTGTTTCACTATCCGGATAAAACGACTAATACGAATAGTTCCTTTTGTTCCTGTTTTATATATTATTACATAAAAATTAGCAATAATATAACATTTTACACAGTGTTTAAAAAAATAGGTATTCGAAATGTTATTCATGCGACATCTTCAAAAATCCATCGAATGACACAATTACTAAATTCTTAATAAAAGTAGTTCAAAGGTGCTTTAAAATTAATATATTTTATTTCACATAAACCTATATGGCCACTTAAGGGGCCGTGCACGAAATCGACTGATTTTGATCAATTTTGTTCATTAGTTGTGAGTATAGGTAATAGGTAATACGGGCTGGTATCCGCAACTCCACATCAAAGCGCGTATTTTGCGTACGGGTGGGAAAATCGGTTATTCGATCCACTCCAGCTCCTCAAAGAAGGCCAGCAACGTCTTGGTATCACTGACAATCTCACGTAGGGTATCTGGGTTACCGAAGTGTTTTGCCCTGTATGTGGAGTTTATTTATTTATTTAATACTTCAAGCACAGAAATGTACATAGGCGGACTTAATGCCATAGGCATTTTCTACCAGTCAACCTTAAGGTGATGCAGAGACAAACAATGGGAAAACATTAACGTTGTGATGATACTGCCAGCTTCCTACGAATGTGCCCGCGAACTTTAACTTTAAAGGATCTTTAAAGGATCAAGGGGCAGTTTAACAGCACATGCGCTGCTGTCTCGTCATCTTCCATGCAGGCTCTGCACAGCGAACTGTCTGTGACTCCTATGACAAAGAGGTGTTTATTAAATGACCCATGGCCAGTTACAGCTGCTGTAACTATACGGTGCTGCTGTTTAATTAATCGGAGAACCTGTCTCGTGAGGCGGCCGTCGATTGTAGGAAGTGCCTCCTTGGCCTGCCTGCACTCACCGTGGTCCACTCATAGTTTGTGATGTTGTTCCCTGGTTCGTTGGAGTGGAGACAGTCCCAGCATGGCTTCGATTGCTGCAGTCGGAGTAGTCCTCATGCAGCCCGTGGTCGCCACGCAGGCTAGTCTTTGCATGCGTTGCAGTTTGTTGGAGGCTGTGACCAGCTGAGTGCGGGGCCACCAGACCACAGCCCCATATGCGATCATAGGGCGGATCACTGCTGTATTCAGCCACGGTATGATTTTGAGAGATAGGCCCCACTCCTTACCTATCAAACTCCTACACTGCCAGAAGGTAATGCAGGCCCTGTTTAGCTTGTTGTCTACATGATAGTTGCGAGAAAGGGAAATAGAATTTAAACATAATTATTTGTAATTTAAAAAGTCGAATTCTTTGTCATGTACATAGTGGAAAGGATTATTTCAAATAAATTAAGGATTCGTGGAAAATCACTAAAATTCGCAACAAGTTTTCCAAAAATTGACGCGAGACTGACGTTTGATCGTATCGTTAGAAGAAACTACTTTTGATTTTGAAAATTAAAAAATATTATCAACATCATTAATGGTCTACTTGTATATAGAGGAAACACTTTTTTTACTTCCATACAAAATATAGCAGAAAAAAACATTTAAACAACCATTTTTTTTAACCCACAGTACAGTAAAGGCTCTTACAAACAGGCGCGACACGCGACGCGACACAAAGGTACGTCGCGTTGCGCACAGTGGAACGAATGTATGGAAGCGGTTGGACGTAGACATGTCCGAAAAATAAGAGTAAAATTATGACAAACTAATGATGCCATCTTATTCGATTACTTAATGCCTTCATAAATTGTGGTGATGAATTTCTTCATAACTCCCATATTTCGGGAGTAATTTGAGAAAATGTGAAATTTTACTATGAAAATGAGTGTATTGAGCTCTCTCCCTCCTGATTCCGGGCTTGTTTCAAGTAGCGGTCTCTAATATCGTAATGCTATTACTAAGAGCTATATTTAATACTAAGACACATAGTGCGCCAAATGTGCACTTTCTGGGATAAAAGGAAATGAAAATTTAAAAAAAAAAACGTTTTTTCCCCATTTGTATTTACTTTAAACCGCAGACAGACTTATTAAGAGGTCTATAAATATATTATATATATACAGAAATATATATTAACAAAAATATTCACAAGAACTGATGAGAGTATGACTTTTAAGTAAGTTGATAATAAATTACCTAGTTTCATTAAAAGTACAATAAATAATTAAGACGTAAGCTCTAATTTACTAAGTTACACATTTTAAAACAATAACATCATTTAATTATCTTCGTCATCATCATCATCATCAATTAATTCAAATTCAGAATCGATGTCCGCTAAATCATTTATGTTAACAAATTCGATATCACTTTTCTCAGAATCCGTAAGCTCATAAAATTCCTTAAAAGAAGATTTTTTTACAAACTTATTTCCTTTTGGACGGATACTTGTAACAAGTGGATCAGAAGACAGTAAAAGATTGTGCATAATATCTTCATTGCATGAGATACTGCTATGCTTTCGAGAATGCCCCTCTCTATATTTTCTAAAATCTTTATTTCTAGCCTCAGATGCCTCTTCGGATAGAAAACCAATGGGCACAATTGACATGTTCTGAACTATGTCTGGCCCATGCATTAAAATTTTATGAAGTGAAGAAGGCATATAATACCATGGGTATAACTCCACGTAAAGCTTAGCAGTATCAAAGCAGAACTCTCGGAATTTAGTTACGTTGATCTTCTCTCCTGATGAAATACACTGCAAGATCACACAGATTTTTCTTAAAAGCATAGCATCTATTCCGGTCAGTTCAGCAGATTTAGTGTAGTTTTCAAAAAATCTCCTTGCCGAGTTGCCATTGTTGGTGGATCCACTGCCTTGTTTCACAACATCGAGAAGTAAGCCCGTTTCTCTTCTTACAGCCTCTTGAACTCTTTTCTTCATGTCATCAACTTGCCTTTTTGCTATATCACCCCTTACTTGCCATGATTTTATGTCTAATTTGTAGGAAATGTGTAATAAGCATTCCATTGAGCGAATCCAAGCGTGAAGGGTGCTTAAGCTATATTTATACATGTCCTCGTTTGCGTGTTTATCTTTGATTAACTCTAAATTATTCATTTCTTTAGGACAAGCCTTGCATATGTCACACACTGAAGCTGCTGTATTGGATATAATGGAATGAATTTTACCATCAATCATTGTCAACAGCAGTTGGTGTTTGACACTAATTCCATCAGTGATGGTGGATGGAGTTAAGGCTTCAATCTCTGCTTCGATTTCAGCCATCTCTCTCTGCACATTTTCTTTGGTTTCCTTTATAAACTTAAACAATATTGGCCGGCAAAATGAAGTGGAAGATGGTCGCTCGTTTTCCCAAATTGTTACACCTTTTGAGACGAGCCGCAGTGGTACAAGACTAATCATAAAATTACTAGCAAGATCGATTTGCTCATCTTCACTCGTCCTTTGATGATAAATGCTTTGGCTAGATGATCCGTCAAAACCCCATTTGCTGGTCAATACGAGCTGTTGATTGGGATCAACAGGGGTTTCTAACGACCTAATAAGTCTTCTTGAGGTTAAATCCATCAAGGCTTGTAATTTGATTTTTGCAGAGCTCTCTGTAACTGTGAGATCTTCTTTGGCCGGATAGCACTTAATTTTTTCTTTAACCAACATGTAGTAACTCGGGTATTGAAGAGCTCCTTCTTGAGTGTTGAAATCCCGAAGAGTGTTATAGCGCCATTTCGATAAGTTCATCGATACATAAAGAGCCAATGCCTTCAAAGGGGATATTTCCCGTACCTGAATTGATTTACCTTCAATGAAGGCTTTGATTTTTGAGGCCTCTTCTGGATTCTCCGTCAAGTATTTCATAACATAAGCTGTATCGCTTTGTCCTGCCTTTTGAAGCGCCCTTTCGGCCGAAAACATAATTTCAGCGCTGCTACTGCTGCATGAAAGACTATCTTCAGTGGTGCGTCTTCTTTTTTGCCGGTTACTAAGGTCCTCAAAAGATTTACGAGGACTAGGATGTGTACAAGTTGAAGCATCAGATTTAGCAGGAGAAATTATGGGCTCGATGACGTCACTTATATTTTCTGTAGAAGGTTCCATATTTTCATTCTGTAATTCCGGCCATTGAATTGCAGCCTGTAGCCAAATCTCATGTTTCTTCCGAAACTTATCTGTGCTTCTTCCAGACTGTGTCCATTTTGCATAAATGCGGTAGCAAAATCGACGACACCAGTCTTTTAAACTTGTTTCAGCACTTTCACATAACTGAACACAACTGTTATCTTTTAAAACACTGAACAAATAGTTAAAGTCGCGTAAATCTTTATGTGCGCGTGCGCATAAAGCAACGTGAATATCAAGATTTGTATTAAAATTTGGAAAATACATTGCGAGATTAGCTTGGATACAACGAGGTGTAAATCAACACTGATTTTAAAGTTACTAATAGTGACCTATTTATATAAAATCCAGGTATCCCAGGTATCCTTTGTTAAATATTGCAAGGTAATTAGTTATTGTGATAATTAGTAAATGATGCATGCTAAATTAGTGTATTAAGAGCCATTTAGTAATTAAATAATAGCAATGTTCTTATCAGTAATCATTAGTGCATCAGTTTTATATGTAAACCTTAAGTCCCTAATTATATATCCTAATTAGCTTATATCTTCTCTAATTGGCTGATCAGAAATGTTATTGTAATAAGGTAAACCTTTAGAAAAACGGTTTTAATCAACAAAATAAACAAAAAATTAAAAAATTGTGTTATAAAATAAACATCACTCTTTATCCCAGAAAGTGCACATTTGGCGCACTATGTGTCTTAGTATTAAATATAGCTCTTAGTATTAGCATTATGATATTAGAGACCGCTACTTGAAACAAGCCCGGAATCAGGAGGGAGAGAGCTCGATACACTCATTTTCATAGTAAAATTTCACATTTTCTCAAATTACTCCCGAAATATGGGAGTTATGAAGAAATTCATCACCACAAGTTATGAAGGCATTAAGTAATCGAATAAGATGGCATCATTAGTTTGGCATAATTTTACTCTTTTTTTTCGGACATGTCTACGTCCAACCGCTCCCATACATTCGTTCCACTGTGTTGCGCGACGAGCGGTGTCTTTGTGTCGCGTCGCGTGTCGCGCCTGTTTGTAAGAGCCTTAATGATTTTATCCTATTATTTAGCAAACCATATCAAGAAATTTAAAAATCACACATTAGTCTTCAGCTATTCTTAAAATAAAATCAAAATGTTCTTTTATGATTATACTATATCTTCATTAAGTAAATCAAAGGCGAAATAAATCAGTCTTCAGCTATTCTTAAAATAAAATCAAAATGTTCTTTTATGATTATACTATATCTTCATTAAGTAAATCAAAGGCGAAATAAATCATATTTTCGAGAGCGCAAAAGTGATGCAACTATTAACAGGTGCTGTGCGAATGGTTTAGCACCACGAAAACAGACTGTATTTTTATACTGACACAGATTTAATGTTTCAATCATTTCAAGCTTTCTTACAATTAGATAAGTTATTGACGAAAAAGGGTTATTTTCGTGCACAGAACCTTAAACAACGTCAGAAGCTAGTTCCACGGTTCCAGTTGGTTGTTTCCTATGGAGAAGACCCGACAAGAAACTTCACACTGATTATCGTAGAATTTTGTAATAAAAATGGCGATTGGAAACTTGTACGTGATATCCAAAATATCCATATCATCCAGATATAATATGTATGATGATTTATATAATATAATATGACTGCCTCGTTGGTCTAGTAGACTACCTCGTTGGTTTATTGGTGGCAAGAGCTACTGCTGAGTATGAAGTCCTGGGATCGATTCCCGGGTTGGGCAAAGTGTAATTGGGTTTTTCCATCTGGAATTTCTCAGTAGCAGCCTAGAATCTGGATTTGTGCCCGGTTAATGGCAATAGGCTCGCCTCCTATTACATGGGAGTTAAGGCTCATGCAGACCAGCGCGATATCGCGGGCGCTACAAGGGTCGCGCTGCCTGTAGCGCCCGCGATATCGCACTGGTCTGCACGAACCTTTAAACATAACTGGCGAAATGTGGGTGTACTATAGGTACACCTCTGCCTAACCCTTCGGGGATTACAGGCGTGATGTTTTGTTATGTTATGTGTTATAATATGTATATCCAGATAGTGTTCCAGAAGTGTCCGAATTATCCGGATATTAAAATGGGGCGGATAATTGCATACCCACCTGCACCACAGCTACTAAGCTGGAATAGACTGGGCTGGTCATGACACCTATGGGCAAAAACAGCAAGGCACCCGTAAGAAAATTTGAGAAATATAATTGTATAGTTTAGAAGGTCGTTGACTATTTTTAAGTCCTGTTTTCGTCAATCATTTTGATACATTTGCGTGCTCACATAACCATGTACAAAATCTGTATTTGTAACAATATACTTAATTAGGATATAACATCACGCCTCGCTCGGGGTTAGGAAGAGGGGTACCTATAAGTATTGGGACAAAAATAATTACCTACAAAATTCTCTCCAGTCAGTCCCGCCCGAGAGGGGTGGCGCAACACGGTGCAACACGCTGCAGCACGGTGCACACTTGCACAGCGCACGATAGGATCAGCGCGCGCTGCCCGCTGGGACAAACATCGCGATAACCAAGTTTATCGGAGCCCCATAAAAACCTATCGGCGCCTTATCTGCTGTCACCACTATAGAAATAGAGCAACGAATATTTATACTTAATCACTATAATCGGAAAATAACGAAGAGACACGCCGATAACACTGCGACCTCTCAATGTGTCCGGCGACCACACAAGTCAGAACCGACCTTATGTTTATCCTGTTAAGGTACTTAATTCGTCATATGGTGCGGGGCTGTGATAAGACGTGCCCCCTGACCCGCGCTTCTCGAAGCAGCCGTATCTCAAGAACGTTCTATCGGCGTATCGGGGTCGCGCACACTGCTCTCGCATCACATGCCGCATGCTCGCCGGACGATCAGGAAAATTATACACTTATCGTTATGTACATAATTTATATGAATTAGCAAACACATCTAGTTACCAAAGTGGGAATGAGCTAGTGGGCTCCTAAGCTATGCTGTAACATACTATATAGTCATTCTAAGGAGATCTTTTTGTGGGCTGACGTTTCCCCTTTCCTTTAGCTTCATTCAAACAGAAGGCTTTCAGATCAGCGCAGACACATCAGTTCAACAGATCAGCGCAGACAAATCAATTCAACAGATCAGCGCAGATACATCAGTTCAACAGATTAGCGCAGGCACATCAATTCAATAGATCAGCGCAGACACATCAGTTCAACAGCGACAAGAGTAGCCGCAGTATCTTACAAGATACTGCGACCGATGATAATGTGCCGTAGAACAACCCCGCGCTGTTATCTCCGCCACTGTCACTACAACAATAATCCCGGGCTCCAAGCATGCTCTAATTAGCTCAATGAGCCGGCTAGCTAATGCATTACACGTAAGAACATTCATGAATTTTCATAAACTTTGTAAATAAAAAACCTGCAGCTTTATAATTTGTAGTCACGCGATGCTAACATGTAGTTCGTTTCGCCGACAGCTCATTAACCACGTGGCTGCAGGTATATGTATAATGCGACTCTAACACCTACACAGCCACCGCAATCTGCAGAGATACTGTTTACTTTAATAACCGGTCAACTTTAATGCTATCATCTCCCACACCTAAACTACCAAATTTTTGTAAAGTGATTAAAAGTTTGCCGTTTCCGAAACACTGACTACGATTTGTAAGTAGGCCATAACTAAGGGTTCCTGATTACAGTCGCCAGTTGAGGCTCTGTCTGTTGGTCTATGTCATAGTTTCCTGTTCTGTTTCTGTTTCCGACTCCACATACCTAGAGATATATTTGTTGACCGCCGCGCCGCCCGTCGCAGGCCGGTCTTATCTGCACACAGCTAAACGTCATTCAGTAATTTTCTAAAAACCGCTGCTTACAGTGTGCTTACATAAAATAAAACATTTTGCATCATAACGAATGTAACGTCAAATGTGACGTCAGCACTTAGGGCACTGGGCAGTGGGCACCAAACAAGGAACAGTTCAGCACTTATGGCTTGTTTGCCGATTCTAGTAGAACACAAACAGTGGCGAGCCTGCGAAATAGAATATTTGCATCGCGTGTTGTAATACATTAGTAGGATATTACAACCAGCCGCAGCAGGCCCACTGCTTCCAATATACCAAACATCAATTATTGCTGACTTGAGATCCCATGTGAAGCTTTGTTGCTCTGGGTACCACTGATTACAGTCGTAGGTAGCTTGCTTGAAAAAGTCTCATGTCATTTTTGATTGGATCCATAGTACGGTAGGCCGCACGTCAATGGTAACTAAACCAGTATTAACCTGGGCGCTAGGCCAGTTCAAGCTCAAAGGGCTACCACCGACATGCGGCTAACTGTATTAGATCGAATAATGATGTCATCAGAATTGAGACTAAAAATGGCGTGTGTAGAGACTGTAAAGAGTACTCCTTCCATATATTTTTTATTTGTTTCATTTGGCCTGACAGGG